>CM028134.1:1028415000-1029015000 GCA_016271365.2 Neoceratodus forsteri
TGCCGTGGATTAATAACACTGCAAGCGGCACCCTCACCCTGGTATCACTTAATATATGCAACCTGCTGGCCAAGTTTGATGCACTTCAGTTCTGGGCTACACAGCACAGACCAGATGTGTTATCCATTGTGGAAACATGGCTGTCACCCAAGGTCCCTGACACTGCAGTCTTACTGTAGGGATATACCCTGTGCAGGCGAGACAGGCTCAAAAAAAAAGGGCGGGGGCTGTACCGTCTACATTAGAGATGCCCTCCGCAGCTGTGTATTCCCCAACATAGGTACAGGAAATAATGCGCAGGCCCTAGCAGTAAAAGTACTTCTGGGAGCCCATAGCAAAGCAGTCACCGTTGTCTTAATCTGTATCCCCCCCCCCCCCCAAGAGAACAATCAAGTGAACTAAGTAAGGTCCTCTACTTCCTAAGCAATCTCCAGAATCGTACAGAAGTAATTGTACTGGGGGATTTCAGTGTTAACTGGCAATCCCCTGAAGCCACCCGATATAAAGACGCCTTCTCATCCATCAACATTACACAGATGGTAGGCACCCTCACCAGACACAACTACCGCACCGGCACTAGTACACTAATCGACTGGGTACTTACAAACCATCCAGAAAGAATCGCCAACCTCTCCATCCTTCCTGACTCTATAAGTGACCACTGCCCTGTGCTACTAGCCTGGTCCAATAAAGTCACCAAACCCCCCGCCAGAATCATCACCAGCTGAGTTCTAAAATGAGGGCAGCTGGAACCCCTTAAATGTCAACTCAGACGACATGACTGGTCACAGATTGACACATATGATGCGGACAGTGCACTGGAGCACTTTATCAGTGCCTTTGGTGCCACCTGTGACATCCATGTCCCTATGAGAACACGCAAACAAAAAGGCACCTACAATGCCTGGATCTCCCTGGCCCTACTCGACCTCACGGCCACAAGGGATAACCTATGGCACTGTGCACATGCTTCTGGCAAACAGGCTGACATCCAGCTGTACAAAAGGGCCAGAAACGACTGCACCCATGTAATTTGCTTGGCTAAAAGTCATTACTTCAAGGATGAGCTCACCAAATCCTGGGATGACTGCATAAATTTCTGGAGCAACATGAGAGATTTGCTAGGGGAAACCCCAGAAAAATCTCTCCAACCATGCCTGAGGTATGTGGGGTAATCACCCAGGACCCCCAAAAATGGCTGACACTTTAAACAGTGCTTTTTCTGACCTCAGCAGTGTCCTCAGATTGTTTTGAACATAGTGATGCCCATACTAGAACACAAAAAGGTGATGCACCAGCTTGCCACCCCCCCCCATTTCATTTCAAAGCCATCGCCAAAGCAGAAGCCAGACGATCCCTTCAGTGAGTACTAAGTAAACCCAGCCCCAACTGTGGCACCCTAAATCTCAAACTCATCAGCCTTACTTTTGAGGAAGTGCTTACTCCACTAACTAACATTTTAAACCTGTCTCAAAGACTCTACCAGTTCCCCCAGAGATGGAAGGCCGCAGTGGTTTCACCGGTCCACAAAAGCGGGGATAGAACCCTCCACAGTAACTATCGCCCCATATCCATATCTACCTCCCACTTTCCAAATCCCTGGAGCACATTGTTGCTGACCAGTTAACTGAATACCTGGACAAATACTGTATCCAATGCCCGCAGCAACATTGTATTTATTTATTAAATTTTGGTGACCGGGTAAGCTCACTGAGCCCCGGAGGTCCCTTTTTCAGAGGCGACCCGGGATTACATGGTAAAATAGGACATACAGTGAGAGTACAATAAATATGTCGGAGCAGCTGACACACATCGTAGCTGTAACGTGTTATGTAAAAGAGTTAAGATTTACAAACATTTAAACACAGGCAACGCTCAGACTTTGAGCGAAAAAAACTGGCATAGGGCATTCGGCAATTAGGGAACCCTGGTGAGCATAAAAAGGTACATTAGGTAGGTGAGTCCAGCTTATTGTTTGGGTTTCGTAAGTTGCACAGTGCCACCACTGCCCTCCTGGAGTAATACTGCCTTCATCCACTATGCCTTTGACCATGGCAAGATGGTGGGAGCCGCCTACATCAGCCTCACCAAAGTGTTCAACACAGTAAATCACTCATTGTTTTGCTTGAACAGCTTGCTGCAACTGGACTCTCAGACAAGTCTGTGGGATGGTTTGATAGCTATCTCAAAGACAGGACCCAACAAGTCAAAATAAATTAAGTACTATCTGATAGTTGTGAGGTCCGCTCGGGCGTCCCACTGGGGTCTAGCCTGGGTCTGCTACTCTTTAGCATCTTCCTTAACGCCTTCCCCAGGCCTGCTTGAGCAACATCATTCTGTATGCGGATGATGCAGTCCTCTTTGCCATTAGTCCCGACCTAGTCACCCTGGAAAAAAAAACTCCAGACAGACTTTACCACAGTCTAAACTTGGTTCATGAAGCATAAACTTCTCATGAACTATAAAAAAACAAAGGTCATGTTGTTCTCAAACCCCCATAATAAGCTTAAATCCCATCAACTAACGATCCAAAATAACATCAGCACCCCTTTGGATATAGCTCAAATGTTCAAGCGTTCAAATATCTAGGGCTCATACTTGATGGCTCCGTCTCATTCACACACCATGTAGACCATGTTGGGAAGACAGTCAACACTAGGATAGGCCTACTACACTGACACAAGCATTGCCTGACTCCTGAGGCACTCTGAACTGCAGTCAACAGCAGCATAATCTCCATCATAGATTACAACGTAGTTGTCTACAGTGCTGCGTTGGACACTACACTCCAAAGGATTAAAATCGCACTAAACAAAGCCTGCAGATTAGTCACCGGCACACACTGACTCATGCACACCTGCGACCTGTGTGCCCAGTCTAACAGGCTACACCTCAAAGAGATGGTGAAATACCAGACCTGCCTGCTGACCAAGAAAATTTGCCTAGGCCTAACCCCCCCCAGTCTTACGGCCATTCCTCACCCCAGCATCTAACCCTTCTAGAACTAGGGGCATGTCCAGTCACTCATACCAAAGTCCTGTTCCATCATAGAACTAAGGGACAAAGGACCTTTGACTGCTGTGCCCCCTACTGGCTAAATAGACTCCCCAGTGGAATCTTTGCTGACCCAAAACTTGCCTTTTTTTAAATGTAAGCTCCGCTTGCACCTCGCAGCTCTTAGTGACTGTGACTTCAACCTATAGCGCTAACCATCCTGCTTAGTGTCCTGTAACTCCCAGAAATTCTATTAGCTCCTCTAACCCAGTTTGTCCCCCACCCCTCCTACTTGTTTCCCCTTGCTAACCCCCCAAGCCCACTCCTCACCTGTGTTACCCTCCCTTCCTATCCGTGACAAAGCTATTGGCTGCTCTTAGCCTGTCTTCATGTACTAATTACTTTCATTTCAAAATGTTTGTATGCTACTGTTTGTACATTTGTTAGATCTACATATATTGTGTTTGTACCACTCTGTATCCATTATTATTATTGTGTGTATGCTCGATGTGGAACCTTTGTAAAAGAGCTCCAAGCACAAAGGTATTTTAATAAAGTACGTACATACAAAGGACTGTTACACAAAGGCCACTCAGAGATGAGTTCCCTGTAGCTTGGACCACAGAAAAAATTTGAATTTTTAGTTTCCACCTCAGCTGAAATACTTCATAGAGGTATAGAGGATAAAACACACACACAATATAACATTGCAAGTTATCACAGTTAGGTATAATTACATCATTTGCATGCATTTCAGTTTTACTAAGAAAAGAGCCAGATGAAATGGCCAGCAACATTACATTTTAGAGAAGGAAAACAATCAACTAGAAATAATATGTTGCCAAAAAGGTTGGCTGTGCCCCTTTAAACTAATAACAGCAAGCCCACTAATACATGGGAGGGAACATGCAGTTAAAATTAAGTGGCAGGAAGCAGAAAAGGCATTCATGAAAAGCCAAGGATTGGAACCACCAAGTAGCCAGCAGATTGTTATAAACTTGAAGAAATTGGAGTTTCAATATGGCTGCATGCAAGTTCCTGAGCTCTGATGTTTAGGAAGCTAGAAACTGCTGTTTTGTTTTTTTTTAATTTATTTTTGTGGGTTGGATGGCCTCACATAATCGAAATAAGCTCAAAGAAACAGCAGTAGTAAGGGCGAACTCACTTGAAAAATACCTAACCCCGAAAACTGGGAACTCGGCCTCATAGCGGGGGACAAGGGATTTCCCACAGCCTAGTGGGGCTATGGCTTCCCCAATACCACCACGTCATGACCCAGGTGCAAAGGAAAAAATAACCAAGCCTACCTTGGCTTCTATTCAGATGCTTTTACAGGAGTTCCAGGGAGACACGAAGACGGAGCTTCAGTGACAGAGATTTCAAATCGTTGTCAAAACATAGAGGAGAAGATGACTAGACTGGAAGAGAGAGTAGAGAAGGCCGAGGAGAATGCGGAGAGATTATTGCAGTGGGTTCTGATGGTTGAGGGGGCTGTAAATGCGTCTCTTCACGAGCAGATATGTACGATGGCCAAACTTGAAAAAGTGAGAACTCCTTACTATTGAAAAACTTGAGGTTAGTGCTGGCCTGCTGGCACAGCGGTTGGATTTCTGCTTGCGACGCTGGTGACCAGGTTCGGGACCGGACCCGGGTTGCTGGAGGGATGGCTGGGAGGAGAAAGGCTCATGTGTCCGACGACTGCTCGCCTTCTTCCGGGGGGAGGGAGGGGATGCGGCTCGCTGTGTGCCGCCTCCTGGTGGAGGCTGGGAGCGCAACAGCTCGGCAAGCCCCGTTGAACGCCCCCAGAGAGTAAAGTGGAAAAATCAGTTCCTCTGCTGGCCGGATGATGGCTGTTAGCTCCTTCCACCACGAGTGCCCTGAAGCCCCGGAAGCTACCTCAACAGCTCTCAGAGATTAAATAAATAGTGCGCTGGTTGCCCTCCCTGGCACCCTGGGACAGCTGCAATGTCAGGTAAGGTGGAAAGGGGTTGAGGCAATGGTGTCAGTGGGGTCCATGGCTGGCTGGAAGGAGAGGAGGGCTGGGAACATGGGAAAGAGCAAAAAAGAAAAGAAAAACTTGAGGTTGATCGGCTTACCAGCTCAAGTTCCGAATACAAATTTGAAACAGGAGGTGGAAAAGATTCTTTAATTTTCTCCCCTGAACAATACATGACATGGAATCAGTTTTTCGACTGCAAGCCAGAAAGAATTCTTCAGGATTAGACTCACAACCTGCTACCAGGTATGTGATATGTACTTCTGCTTCTATTTCGCAAAGAAATAAAATACTGCAAGCGGCTAGAGTTAAAAATGGCTTTACATACGATGGAAATAAACTACATCTTTATCCTGACTTTTGTTTAGCCACGCAGCGTCTGTGAAAAAGATTTCTAACCATTAAATCAGAATTTATACAGGCAGGGGTAAACTCAGTACTCCAGTCTCCAGCTAAACTTAAGGTGAACTTTCAAGGGAAAGACTATTACTTGTTTGATGTTGATGCAGCTCGGGCTTTCTTTGAAAAAAATTTGGCTTTGCCCACAGACTTGGGATCTGACTAAGAGGACCAGAATGAGGAGGGGTTAGCTGATAACACTCAGTATGTCCCAATGGCTTCTTAATTAAATGAATGAAAAGACTGGTCCGAAATGGATGTTTGATTTGTCTCTGGGTTTACTCCTTTGTTGAATTATTATTGCCAGGATGAACTTTAAAGTTTCTAGAGCAGGGATGTTTGAAAGCTTGGAGCAAGGAACTGAAATGCATTTTCTTTTTGACCCCCACAAAAAGTATTTGTGCTTTATGTAACTGACATGAAGATTTATTCGAGAAGTGACAATTACAAGTTATATATGTGCTTTTTCTTCATTTTTTTCTCTCTGAAAAAAATAAAATAAAAAAAATGTATTGAGGAAACTAAGTTAGCAAAAATGGTGCACGTGATCTCTAGGTGAGAGGTTGAATAAGGCAGGGGTTGGAGCAGACTGGGGAGTAATGAGCTCCGAGGTGCTGTTTGAGAGAGGGGTAGGAGTGGGAGTGGTGAATGGCACAGATCTATATATTGTTTGTATAACTTTGTACTTTGGTTTGTTGTCCTGGTCGCCAACAGATTTTGCTCATTGGGACAGCCAGGTTAATAAATATATCAAATCAACATTTACAGTCAATCGGAAAGCGTCATCTCTCAGACCCTTTTTATAATTATGGTTATAAAAATGCATTCTTTAGTTTAGACAAGAGAACTGTGAAATGAAACTGAGCAGTTCTGTCACAAACGAGTTGCGTAGACCATACGAGATATGGGAACTGTACAGTGGCGCCTGCCAGGATGCAACGCAGTAATGCTGCAGTATATCACAAAGTGCTGCAGTATGCTGAAGGGAACAGTGTCGTTAAGCTCTTTTTTACTGCAGTATTTTGTGACGTGTCACTTACTGCAGTTTACTGTTGCATTGTGCTGGCCCCGTTGTACATATACATTTATTTTAAATTATGTAAAAGATTTCTGATTTAAAAAAAAAATTATAATCAAAATGCTTTACTTTGCAGAAAAATCAAGAAACTCCTGTGTGGGAAATGGACTAACCCAACTAAACTTGGAACTTCAACAGTTTCGAATGGCTAGAATGAGGCATCCTCTTATGTTTATGAAAGTGCCTGGAAGCTGGCCTGCCGGCACAGCAGTAGCATGACCATTCACGACCCCAACAACCCGGGTTCAGGAATGAGCTTGGCACATCAGAGGGCCAGCTGGGGGGAGGTGGATTGAGCGGCCCGGGGACGCTCTCCTCTGGAAAGGGGGAGTGATTGCATCGTGCTGCTCTGGCACCACCTGGGTGACCACAGGTGGCGGTGCAGTGGAATCGCAGTGTGGAGTGGGGACCATTTATGCGCTTGAATGGATTGGCTGTGTAAGGCCTGGCGGCAGCCAGTCACGCTGCGTGCTCCTGGTGGTGGGGTGGGGGGACTGGGAAAACATGGAAAAAGTGCATACAGCACCAGGAGGAGGACGCTCCACTGGCAGCCCACACCCACACTGGGCTCAAATTGCAGTGCTCCTGGGGACTTCTCTCATTTTCACTTCTGCCTCGGGAGGCTAGATGGACTGTGGGGAAGAAATACTGAAGGAGCAGATGGCATAAATGGCCCCGGGGGTAAGCTAGGATAGGGCAGCACAGAGGTGCGTTGCAAGGGGGCGGTGGGGCCTGTAGTAGTCGCAACGGAGCCTCAGTAGGGTGCATTACTGAAAGTAAAGAGTTGCACGCACCATACTTGGAGTGATTAATATTCTAATTTATTGGAGCAGCATATTCATAAGCACAAACATCCCTACGTAGCACCTTTGTAGGCTTCGTAAAACGGCGGTGCTCGTACATTCATCATATGCTTTTATACATGCAGTATTAGCAGATTTGAATATTCATCAGAATTCCTTTGTGACAACCGAATTGAATGTAATAGTATTTCCTCAGACCCCATTTAATTACGTAAACGTTCAATTACATTTCCCCGTGGTGCATGATGACTTGCAGATGAGTTAATTTAATCCAAAGTGCCACATAGTGAAGAGACTTGTGAAAGTGAATTTAAAAACAGTAGACTCCAAAGCAGAATTGGTACTGCACTTCATATTCTTATGTTCAACAGCTCACCACCCTCAGATGTGCATGGTTGGGGGCACCAAGTGCTAGTGATCCCGGCTGTACCACTCGACTCTCCCTGTTTCACTCTTTTCTTCTCTTGGACCACAGTCTCGGCTCCATACTGTTCCCAGTACACAAGGATCACACTGCCAAGCATGCTCCAACTCAGTCTGCTGTGCAGCAGAATGGTCCTGTGCCCAACCTAGCCCGTGAAGGAGTAATACAAAATCTGTTCCCTCCGCAAACTACCTGATGGGTCCCTTGCTCAACCCAGCAAGCAATAAAAAAAAAAATCTGGACTCCTCCCCCATCTACCTAACGGGTCCAGTGTCCAATACGATCTGTTAGAGAATTTAAAAAAAAATCTGTCTTTCTTCCTCCCCCGCCCAACTACCTGATGAGTCCAGGGTCAGACCAGGACCATCCAGGAATTAAAAAAAAAAATCTGTCTGCCTTTCCTCAACAACCTGACAAATCCTAAGCCCAACCCGGCCTGTTGGGGAATAAAAGAAAATCTGTCTCCTTCCCCCAAACTACCTGATGGGTTCGATGCCCAGCTTGGCCCATCAGGGAATAGTGGTCCCCTTCCTCCAGCTACGTGACAGGTGTGGTGCCTAACCTGGCTCATCAGGAACAAAACAAAATACGTCCCTTTCCCCCCAGCTACCTAACGGTTCTGGTGTCCAACCCGGACCAACAGAGAATTACAAAAAAAAAATGGTGATTGGGGGGGGCTATAAGTAAGTTTGGCACTGGGGGGATGAAATTAATTGCCTTGTGTTGGGTGGACTTGAACCACTTGCACAGTGTAGTAAGCATTACTGAAAAGCAGTGCTGCTGTGTCAGAACCCTCCCTGTGGGTCCTGTATACCAAAACTCTGTAAACCTGACATTGGATGACGTCCTCCTATAACTACAATTATAACAGGGACTGAGGAGACAGTCATGCCTGCTGCAAAAATAAAGATAACAGAAAAAAGCAAGACCAGCCTTTTTGGAACCAGCCAAATCTTATTTAAATTTTTTTTTTTTAAATCACAGGAGTTTCAAAAACATTCTCTGTACTCCACAGTGAGGCGTTTACTGTTTTCTGCAGCATGGACTGGCCAGCATAAATTGTTTAATAGGTGTATTGCCACTTGTAGATTCTTTCAGAATGAAGAAGGAGAACGTTGTTTCTAGATTCCTTTTCTATTGATTGGCTGTGGACCACAAAATAACATTCAGGAATTACAGATTGTTCCCAGTAGTGAGGTGGCAGTACAAGAGGTGGAGGTTTTCGGATTTTTGAAGAGCATAGCCCCCATATTCAGACCCGGCCAATATCACCATGCAACCAGTAGCGCTGCGCCAATCGTAGCACAAGGTCGAATGTGAGTTATATTCAGACAGTTAGTGCACTCTAACAAAGGGCACTGACTGAATATTGATCATGCTGATGCAGTGCAAAGTGAATATGAGCTGTACATATACGGTCCAAAGCTGCATATGGCCCACTGGAGATCACGTACCCAAAACAGGATATTCAGCCCTAACATGTAAATAAGTCCCATTACCCATGCATGGTACAAGGGGGCCATTTACATGCACCCAGCAGGCCTCTAGCATCCATGCTTGGCAGTAGATGTACAAAATCCTTGGCATCTGGTGGACTCCCGTCCCCCCGATAGCCCATGTAGTGAAACGCAGCACCCCTGTCCCACACCTTCCTGGTAGTCTAGTGGACCCCCACCCCTGATCACCAATGTAGAGAAACACAATACCCCTGTCCTACCCCTCCCTAGTAATCTAGTACTCCCTCGTGCTCAGCGACTGTCCAACAGCAACTGACAAAGGAGGTGAGCGGAGAGCTGTGCCAATAGCCCATTTTTTGACTGTCTTTCTGGTGACAGGGGTGAGCTGGGTGCACAGCAAGGGGCCCTCAGCCTGTGGAGGGATAGATGGCACGTGGTTGGAGGAAGGAGGTTCATTACCAGGGTGGGGTTGGTCAGGGGTGTTGTGTTTCACTACATGGGCAATTGGGGGTGGGGAGTCCACTAGACTACCAGGGAGGGTTATGGCAGGGGTGTTGTGTTTCACTACACGGACATTTGAGGGTGGAAGGGGGTCCATTAGACACCAGGGATGTCAAATGCAGGTCACTCGTCTGGTGGTTTTGGAGGGGGGGGGTGGAAACACAGCCTTAGCACATAAGGCCAGGTTTCAGCAGCAGTAATTGGTGCCGTGATGGCAGCTGTTTAGAACCGCTGAAACCTATGAAAATATCACTGTCCCATTTATGCATGAGGGATCCCTTAGGTGCAGCAGTGTCTTCTGTGTGATTGTGCTGCTGGGTTTGTGAGAGTTCCAGGAACCTCTGAATATGGCCCCACCCATAGCGCCGGCTCTAATCCAGGTTAGTGCAGATATAACACCCAGGAAATGTTTATTTCTTATTTTTTTTCCATTCTACAAACAAGTTGGGTTGGTAGCAGAAGTCTTCTGATCTAAAGGGCTTTTCTTTTGGTTAAACTTCCAAAGGCTGAACACCTTTCATAACAAAAAGATATGTTTTTGAGTGTAAACAGGGCCAAGGCAGAGCGAGACGCTGCTCCACAGATTTAGCCAGCAAAAAAATGCAAAAGGGCCAGCCGAAGATATTTATGCGTATGTTTGCTATTGGAGTTCATTTAAGTTTTTGGGATTCTTAACTGTCAACATCACAGGTTCATGTCTGCCATTTCTCACCAGGTTCTCAGTTGGTGAAAAGCTTCTTCTACTCTAGTTAGACCTTAGATAACTTTAAGTTGGGTGTTTTCTGTGTGAGTTTTAGTTTTTCAACTATTTATTATTATTTCTGTAGAAGTACTGTATTCCCCATAGTCTTTATTGTGTATTATCCTGTAACATATGTAAATATTGTAGGGTATCAAATGTTATTTTTGTATTGTTCATGCTTTCTGTGACTGAGTGATTTCAGGTATAGCCAACCAGGGGCATATTGGTAGTTGATCTATATAAAAAGAAGCAAGCTACAGTTACCATATAGGCAAAGTGTTCTCAGCTGTGACAGGAGTTATTTGCCTTTTTGGAAGGAGCTTTGTACTGAATGATGGAGATACCCCAACTGAGGTTGTGGCTGAGTGGTGTCAGTAGATCAAGGTAAATCCTTCAGGGGTGAAAACTTGTAGCAGTGCAGTCTGGGTTCTGTGAGAAAGCAAGTCTGTGACAGTGATTGGCATCGGTGGGGATCCGAAATGTATCATCAGTAAAAGGTATTCTGTCCAGTCTCAGAACAGGATATGCAAAAGGAGGTATTGTATATTTTGCCATTTTTATTTTGTTGTAAGTAAGAGTAGATAGCTAGAAGACACTATTTCTGAGCCAGTTGAAGGAGTTGCACAGGGGCAGACCTTGAGTATCTGTGCAAAAGAAGACTTCTCTTCATACCTCTCAACTGTCGCACATTACGAGGTACGTCACTCATTTTATCTCTCAGAAACCCTCTGTTCCACACTGAGAAGGTGATGTCAAGCACTGACCACTGAGACTTTTAAGCAGAAATTTATAATATAAGATGCTACATTGTCAACAAGCATTATAAACATGGGTGACGTCATGCACTGAGCAACAACTTGGGTTGTAAGGCTCCCTGCTGAAAATATCAAACACCTCTATAAACACTGCTTTACTCAGAAACAGAGCATATCCAATACAACCCAGAGGTGGTAGAATGCCAAAGAAAAGAGGCGACTCCATCCGTGGATCCCCCAAGCGCCTGGATGGAATTAGATCTTTGGAGGAAGACTCTGAAAGCGGAGACTCGTGGGCCTCCTAGACTCCGCCACAGCAAAACGCGGGCAGACCAGGTCCCCCTATCTACCTTACAGAGGCAAATGACACAGATGTTGGCCGAAATAAGGGACTTTAGGAAGGAGATGCGGATCACAGTTACAGCACTCCGCACGGATATTGGCAAGATTGAAAAGAAGCAGGAGGAGCAATTAACAACCACGGATAGGAGAGTGGGGGAGACCGAAAGCGCGATTGTTCAGCTACACGGCCTGCTGAGAGGCCTACAGGACCGTGCGGAGGACGCCGAGAGTAGGAGCCGCCGAAACAATATTCGGCTGTCGGGGCTCCCGGAGGGCACAGAGGGTGCCGAAATTATCCCCTTCGTGCAGAAAATGCTTAGAGAACTTTTGAAATTGCCGGAAGAGATATCAGTCGAGATGGAGAGAGTCCACCGCACTCTTGGCCCCAAACCAGCAGCAGGGCCGCCCTCGTCCCTGCTAATTAAATTTCTGAGACACCAAGACAAAGAAAAGTCCTACATACAGCGTGGAGGCAAGGCGGTCTTCTATGGTACTCACAGGCTCTTCTTGAGAGCGACTTTGCCCCTGAGGTTATGGCGGCCGGAAGGCCTACATTCCAGTAATGAAGTCTCTTAAACGCAGGAGGCGCTTTAAAACGCTATACCCAGCGAGAATGGTGATCCACTTAAGGAGGGCCACACATTTGAAAAGCGCGGAAGCGATAACGGAGCTCAAGAAGAGGAAAATGGAGATTGTGCAGCAACAGAGGAGATCTGCAGCAACCCCTGCCGCCAGGCTAGCCCAGAAGGTCTGGAACGCTGGTCACGGGACGCTAGGCGCCGCCAGGGCTTAGAAGCCATCCAGTCAATTGTGGAATCACTGAGGGCCAGATCCGGTGCCTTAGCAGAGGGAGGCACTGCTGCACCTAATACCTGAACTAACATAAGTACATACAAGGACTGGGCCTACTTAGATGTGGACTGGATAAAATGACTGTTTCAATAGTGTCCACAATCAGCTCTTTCTCCTGATTGGGCTCTGGCATGGGAGTTGTGGGGGAGTATGATGGGTATGTACTGGGTCGATATTGGGAATTTAACGGGCGGAATAGCGGGGGCTGGAGTGAGAGTCATAAAGTGAATTAAGTGGTGAGATCTGCATGGGAGGCTTTGTGGGAGGCGCTGAAACCACAAGGTGTATGCATGGGGTCAATGGTGGCATGGTCAAAGAGCGGCCTCGTGTCACCC
This sequence comes from Neoceratodus forsteri, assembly GCA_016271365.2. Lineage (NCBI taxonomy): Eukaryota > Metazoa > Chordata > Ceratodontiformes > Ceratodontidae > Neoceratodus > Neoceratodus forsteri. The sequence goes on from CM028134.1 coordinate 1,028,427,679, forward strand.
CAGAGATCGCTGGGGAGGGATGGGGGCGTCTGCTGGGATCATGACCCCGTCCGCCTCCCGCTTGGTTGCTAGAAGAGGGAGAGAGCGGTATGGGGGTTGATCCGGGGACCTGAGGACGCGCAGTATCAAGGGTGATGGCCTGTTGGGATCTAACGGAGGTTTAACTGGGGGTGGACCTTGGCTCAGACCGGGGTGCCATGCACTGCAGCTGCTATGAGCCTAGGAGCGGAATAGCAGCATGGTCTTGCTATGCAGGGCTACCTGGCTGCGGGGACCAGGTTGGGCCAAGAGGGATCACACTGAGATGCAAGGAGAAGGGAAGGGGAAAGGGGGCATTGGTTTCAAAGGTGGTCGCATGAAACAACCTTGCAGCCAGCAGAGGAAGACCGATGGGGTGGGTTGGGGGAGGAGGAGGGGACTGGGGGATCCTACGTGGAGCCAGGGACGCATGTTCCACTCACCTCGATCGCCACGTGGCTCTAGTTCCCAGGGCCAGTTGAGATGCCACTGCAGTGATGCCCCGTGGGTGAGCGGGGTGGTATCCTGCATGGACGGCAAGGAGGGTAGAGGGGAAACCTGGGAGGGGGATATAGCTGCCCCTGGCAAATATGGACAGCACCCTGCAACGGATCAATGGGAGTGGGTTTGGGGGGAATAGAAGACAGGCAATAATTAATTAACTGAGGTGTATAAAGAAATCCGGGCATATGAAATACAACTATAGATGAGGGGTAAGAAGGTTTAGCCGTGGTGATGAGTCCTCGGGGTGCCCGATGTAGCTGCGTAAACTCACTTAGCCTGAAGGGAAATTGTCCACGGGCCAGAATCAAGAATGAATATACTACCTGCCTAATCTGACCTTGGCGGGGTGGGGAGTCCCCTCCCTCCTTCCGCTTTAAGATGATTGGCCGATGCCGAGTGGATAGCGGCGGAGGAAATAGATTGCACAACCACAAGTGTAAGAGAGCAGGGGCACCATGGGGACAGAGAACTGTGCTCTCATGATCGAGGACTCACCTCGGTTGGGGGAGCCCTGCGGCAGGGAGTGAGTGCCATGGCTCATGGTCTGGGGCTCCCAGCTGAGCCGATGGGAGAAAGCCCTTGCCCCCAGACACACGCAGTAGTCCCTCTAGCTGCAGTACAGCTTCCAGGAAGCCTCGACACCCGCATATGGACACTTTTCCTTACTACCTTACCGGACAGGTACCTCTGTGCCTTGAGCCCTGAAATAAGGGCCTTTAGGTTGGGTCATAAACCCATCCTCAGGTCAGAGCAAGCCCAGACCGGTGGAAGTGCCAGTAGTGGTTGAGTCGTGAGGTTGGCCAGAACGGGATATGTTAGGTTCTATGTTTGCTGTTGATCTTTACTTATTGTTATGTTTGTATTGTATTGTTTGTTTCAGAGTCACCAAATTTACTGCGTGGAATACAGTCTAAGCTGTGTTTAGACTTTAGAGGGGTTCCTGCAGGGGGACTGGGAAGGCGGTGCAAAAATCACAATGGACATGCACAATGCAGGCCCACACACTGAAGTTGCTATCCCTTAACATCAAGGGCCTGGCCTCACCGATCAAGAGATCCAGGGCACTGACTTACATTAGAAGGGCTAAGGCAGACATTGCCTTCTTACAGGAAACACACATAGAATCCAGCGGAGCATACCAAGTTAGCCAAACTGAGGCAGGGGACAGGTTTTCATTCATCCTGTAAAGGACGGTAGGAAGCGTGGAGTGGCTATTATTGTGTCCCCGCAACCCCACTTCAGGTGGAGTCCACTTGGTCGGATTCGAGGGCCGACTGGTGGTTGCCCAAGGAAAATATTAACGGGTGGAGGTGACGTTAGCAAACGCCTGCTTACCGCCGGTATCACGGTCTCAAGACTAAGACCCTTGCTGGATAGGGTAGTCCAGAAACCAAGGTATACTTATGCTGGCAGGACTTTAATCTGATTATGGCCCCCAGGTCGACTCGACCAGTCGAAGACCTCGGAGGCTAACACCTACCCAAAAGTTTTTAGTAAGTTTATATCAGAGGTTGGATGGTGTGATGTCTGGCGGAAACTACACCCAAATGCCAAAATTTCTCCTATTATTCCCGGTACATCATCGTATTCCGTATAGACCATACATTTACCAGATAGAAAACCTAGGCATTGTGCGGGAGGCCCAATTGGGAGATATCTCCATCTCAGATCATGCGCCTCTGACAACCTGCTGGGAATGGGGCCTTCAACCGAGGAACACGCAGTGGCGATTAAACCCTATCCATCTGCGATCGGAAAAATTTAGGGAGTTCCTCTCAGATAAAATCACGGAAATAGTGACGGATAACCCACCACAGGATTCTACTCCCTCAGTGCACTGGGATACAATTAAAACTGTCCTCAGAGGACACATCATTAAGTACACGGTGGAATTAGGGAGGCAGCGACAAGAGCGCAGGAGTAAGTTGGAGGAAACGCTTCACTTTCTCCAGATGGCGCACCAGCAGGGTGACGAGTCAGTCCTTCCCCAGCTAAAACAAACTAGACGGGAATTGGACCAGCTGGTTCAGCAACAAACTGAAATAGCCCTAACCTTTCTGAGACAAAGATTTTATGAAGTGGGGCCAAGAGCAACACGGTTGCTCGCTTACCAAGTGCGTAAGCAGAAGAAAGGGGCCACCATTGCGTCCATTAGACATCCCAGTGGGGGCCAGCAGCTGTCCCGTGTACAGGACATAGTAGACGCATTTGCAAAGTTCTATAAAGCTCTCTACACCCCAGAGACCACAGTCTCGGCTGAACACATGATGGAGCACCTGAACTCGATCTCTCTTCCCTCTCTTTCCGAGGCACACAGGGAGGACCTGATGAAGCCTATTACAAACCTGGAAGTAGCCCAGGCAGTTGCCAAAGCCAAATCTTTGAAGTCTCCAGGACTGGACGGGTACGGTCCAGAGTTTTATAAGGCAGTGAGAGCCCGGATTGATCCCTTGCTTCTCCGGGTCTTTAACTCGGTCTTGAGGGGAGAACCCCCTTCCCAGTCGTGGTCATATGCCACAATTTGGTGATACCTAAGCCAGGTAAGAACCCACAAGATTGTTCCTCATACAGACCGATATCTGTGCTTAATCAGGACTATAAACTATTTATGAACATTTTGGCACACCGTCTAGATAGACTTATTACCTTTATTAGTACACAAAGATCAGAGGGGTTTGTCAAATCCGTACCACCTCAGACAGTATTAAGCGATCGCTGTATGTGGTGCACGGATCAGGAGACCAGAGGCAGTAGCCCTAATCAGTCTTGGCCTGAAAAGGCCTTTGATAGGGTCTCCTGGCTTATCTGTATCACACTCTAAGCAAATTCAGATTCCCTCCCTGTTCGTTCAAATCCTTCAAAACATATACTCCACCCCAGGGCATCGTCAAGGTGAGCAGGCACCACTCTGAGATTTTTTCAACTTGAAAGGGGCACCCGACAGGGATGCCTGTCATCCTCTGCTGTTCGCCATAGTCATCGAGCCACTGGCGCAACATATCAGGGAATCGCACAGATTTCGAGGGATCAAGATAGGAGACGCTGAACACCGTGTAGCTCTATGCGGACGATATACTCTTATATCTTGAGACCCGATTGCACAATCCCAGTCGTGAGACAGTTACTTAGCCTTGTACGTCGGTATCTGGATATAAACTCAATTTCGCCAAAACGGAGATCCTTACCTTTAACTACACCCCCACACAGGACACCCGGGATATCATTCCGGGTAGGTGGGACCTGCAAAAACTGAAATACCTCGGTATTTATATCCCAAAAGACTCCACGAAATATTATAAATATAATTATACACCATTTATTTCCCAGTTAAAACAAGAATTAAAAGCTTGGGCCACCCTGCCCCTCGGCCTTTCTAGGAGAGTAGACCTGATCAGAATGACAGTCCTTCCGAGGGCTCTGTATCTATTCCAAAATATTCCCCTCAATGTACCATTAAAACTTTTAAGGATATAAACCGTCTTATACGGAACTTCATATGGGCCTCTCAGAAACCCCGAATTCAGTTGGGGATACTCTCTCCCACGCCAGGAAGGGGCATAGCTCTCCCAGACTTGAGGCTTTACCAACAAGCAACCACCCTCGCGCACATAATGACCAGACAGAGGGGAATACCTGCACCACATTGGCTTGAGATAGAAAGGACCCTAATTAGCGATTGGGCGTACCTCGGGACCCTATACCGACAGGATCAGGGGGAGGGAAGTTCAGGGAGTCCTGATCCCTGGCTTGGAGCGCAGTTCAGAAACTGGGCCGCAATAAAAAAGGCACAGCGCTTGGCGCCCTATCAGGCACTTATCTGCCCGATAACAAGCAACAGATTTTACCCTAATAACTTGGATAATGGTTTCTCTCGCTGGAAAAACAAGGGTTAAAATACCTGGTGACAGATAATGACTCAGGGAATACCTGGTCATATGCAGAAATCAGAGAAAGTTTCACCTTCCACATGGGGACTTTTTCCGTTATCTTCAACTGCGACACTACAAGAGCTTACATGAGCGATATGGGATCCTGAAGGATACCGGCATTGATCCACTGCCAGATACAGTTAAATGCCACAAGGGCTCAAGAGCACCTGATCTCACGATATTATCAGGCACTTAATTCACAAGGGGTGCCCACACTGAGAGCATTCGCTCCCTATGAGTACGTAGGAGGCGGGACACCAGCTCTCCCTGGAGGATTGGAGGCAGGCATGCATTTTGTCAAGCCGAGCTACCAGCTTGCACCAATGGCGAGAATTTGCCTGGAAAGTCCTAGTTAGCTATTTCCGCTCCCGGTGGTTTGCAGCTTTCTCTTCCAGTTATACAGCGGAGTGCTGGAGGCAGTGTGGGGAATCATGTGCCACCTTGACTCATGTACTGTGGACATGCCCGGTTCTGCGAGGTTTCCTGGTACAGCTCGAGTCCCAGCTACAGGAACTGACTGATACACAACTCCGGCTTACCCTGGAGATATTTTTATTTCTGGATCTCCCTAGAGCGTTTAGAGGTCCCAATACCAGATATCTGCTTGTTTTACTAATAACAGCTGCAAAGAAGGCAATCACTAGGCAGTGGTTAACTACAAAAGTCCTCACAGTCCAAGATTGGTGGGACATCACATTGCAGATTTATAACATGGAAAAAATCACACAACCTGAATGAACAAGGAGGAAATTTAGGTTAGATGGACACGGTGGCAGATATATTATATGCTGAAGGACCCTACTTTACGTACCCTAGGGTATCTGAGAGGGACGACTGGCTGGGACCCTTGGGTGGGAGGAGGCGGATATTATGCCGGCATGCCGCCACTTGGCCTTCCTGGTCCCCCATGGAGCGGTGACACCTACACAGAGGAGATGCCCTGGCTGTCTGCGCCTTGAGTTGGGTGAAGCAACTGGTTATTTAGTCACAATGAATTAAAAGTGTAACTGCAAACTAGAAATAGAACCACGCAGGGGATAACCCATAATGAATGTCATAGCACTAGTATTACCTGACTGTAATATTTGTAATACCTGACGATTACATAAATGTCTAAATATTGGTGACCTAAGTGTATATATGTTGAAAACTTAATAAAAAGAAGAATTACAAAAAAAAAGCATTATAAACATCAGTACACTTATTTCCACAGTGTTCTGAGCTTGCAGTGTCACGTTTGATGATTTGTCACATGTTGTTCAGTTGTCACACATTTGGATGATGAAAGGTTGAGAAGTATGCTTCTCTTTGAGGAAGGCCAGCCATGGGCAGGACTGAGACATCATTGAGAAAGGTAACCAGGGAAGTGGTGCAACAATGGTCACTGCTAGCCACAAGTTGTGAGACTGAAGCTAGGGAGCGTGCAAGTGATCCAGAACCTAGAACTGGGACAGCTGTGCAGGTAGAGATGATACAGCTGGTGCTTGCCCTGGTTAAGGTCTGAAGGCAGGTGCAGAGCTGCAGAGGGGAAAGCTGGAAGCTGAGGAGTGAGAGAAAAAGAGAAAGGAGCGAGAAGGACAGTACCAGCACAAGATCTAGCTGAGAGAGAGAGAAGGAGCAAAAGGAGCATGAACGTGAGAGGGAGATGGAAATTCTGTGCCAGAAGACAGCGCCGCAAACCATAAGCTGGCATCAGGGGATCGACCCAAGAGGCCAAAATTAATTCCAAAATGTTTCCCAGAGGAGAGGCCTAAAATACTTAAGTCAAATAGTCAGACAAGGCGCAATGTGGGCCTTTAATGAGGTACAAAAGGAATTTGGTATTCCCAGGGAAGATTTTTCCGGTATCTTCAGCTTAGGCATTATATGCAGTACCTCCCCGGGAAGTCTGGGACCGAGAGCGGATCCAGCACTAATACGGACCCTTACAGTACATATTAGGACGCTCCGGCAAAACAACTTGATATCAATGTACTACCAGTCCCTGAAGACCCAGAGTTCCGTTGACACAGAAGGAGTTCGAACACGCTGGAGTCAGGAATCAGGCTACTTGATAACCCCAGAGGATTGGCAGAGGGCATGGAAATATTCAGCTAAGGTATCCAGCTCGCATGTCTGGAGGGAGTTCTCTTGGAAATGTTTAATTCGCTATTTCAGAACTCCTGCAATCACTGGTCACTACGCCCCGGGTCGGGGGCGGACTGCTGGCGTTTGTGCGGTGCCACAAGGGCAGACCACACCCATGTGATGTGGAGTTGTCCCTCCTTGACGCCTTTCTTTTCTTGCCTGCAACACCATTTCCAACAGATATTTGACCCCCAATTTCAGCTGACAGTGGAGATGGTTTTGTTTTTGGTACTGCCCCATAACATGCGTGGCCCAACGACTAGACACCTTTTACTTATACTCCTCACAGTGGTCAAAAAAGCTATCACAAAATATTGGCTGACCCCTAAAGTACCCACCATACAAGACTGGTGGGCCATTACCAAACAAATCTATGTTATGGAAAAAATAACACATAGCCTAAATAATCAAGAAAGGAAATTTGCGGAGAGGTGGACCCGCTGGCAGATATATTATATGCTAAAAGACCCAACCTTTGTTCCATGATGAGAGGGAGACAGTTGAGGGCTGTGTGGGCTTTCCTATATCCATTTACCCTGTTGATCCCTGGGGCCTGGACTGATGGGGGTGACACTTGGTCCCCCCTCGGGGGGGATGGAGGCCCGCCTTGGGGGAGGGCACCCCCACCGAGCCTCTGGCTGGGGGGTCGATCGGAAACTAACCTCTGTGACTAGAACCACAGTTACACTATGCCTTGTGACTTGATAAAATGTAAGTCTGAGATCACCCTGCACGGACTATGTTGGTTTGATATCCCACTGTTGGGCTGAATCTGGAGCCAATTAAGGCTAAGAGTAAAAACTTTTCCTTTTCCCTTTTGGGTCTAACAAGGTATCATCAAGGTATGGACACTATCGCTCTCTGAGTCTACCTTTGAATTGTATGTCTATTTTCACTATGGATGATGGTCTGGCTGACTTATATGTAAATAAGTTAAAATACCAATAAAAATGATATTTACAAAATGTTTCCCAAGTATTTATTTATTTATTGAAATGTTTCACCTGAAGGGCACACTGAGCAACAAGATGCTCATCTCACGGTGCGACCTGAGGGATACAGAGGACAGTCCGTGATACATTACATTGAATTACACATTGGAGTCCTGAATTTAGGGTGAGATTGCTTACATACAGGATTTAAGAGTGTCAATTACATACAGGAATAAGAGTGACATTTTGTGCATAGTTTACATACATATATACGTACATACTGTACATATGTGCTTACATAACACACAATAAATTGAATTCTAAATTACACAGTGCTGAAAGCTAGAACTTGTTGTCATGGGAGTGTTGAGAACAGGGAGTGGGGATTCAGATTAGGATTACGTTACACTAAGCATAGATGACAGTCACTGACTATGGGAGTGCGATTGACTGGGAGACGAGCAGAAGTGCAGCAATGGGCAGGTGCATGGGTTGGTAGGAATTTCATGCTAGCATTAGAGGTAGTTAGCTAAAGCCGCTGGTCAGGCCGCATAAGATGAAGGGGGAGACAGTAAGTATCAGGAGGGGGATGATCTTGATTTGTTGTTGAAATCTTGTAGGCAGTTTGGATTGAACAGGGCTTCTTGGGCAACTTACCTTTTGTCACCCCTTACGGTCAGGGAATTAGAAGCCTTTGTCACGATGGTCCATGAGGACTGTGTGGATTATAACAAAGTGAAAAATACCAAACATAGACATTGTTGGCCCACCCAGTCTGCCCTATATTCCCTACCTACTGTACCACTGCAGACCTTACTTGATCTCCAGTCTTCTACCGCTCTTGCCTTACTTCTGAGGTCCCTTGTGTCTATCCCATGCATGCTTAAATCCTGTTACCATTTTAGCACCCAGCACCTCTGCTGGGAGACTGTTCCAGGCATCCACTACCCTCTCCATGAAGAAGGACTTCCTCACATCTTCTCTGAGTCTCTCCCCCCCCCCGCCACTTCATAGCGTGACCTCTTGTCATGGAGCATCTTCTTCTATGGAAAATGCTACCTTCCTGTACCTTATTAATACCTGTGAGGTATTTGAACGTTTCTAGTATATCCCCCTTTCCCTCCTGTCCTCTGTAGAGTACATATTTAGTTCCTTAAGTGTTTCCTCATAGGGTTTTTGATGCACACCCTGCACCACTTTGGTAGCCCTCCTTTGTTCCACCTCCATCCTATCGGAGGTGGGGCCGCCAGAACTGGACACAGTACTTGAGGTGGGGACTCATCAGTGATCTGTACTGGGGTAATGCTACCTCCCTCTTTCTGTTGGTGATGCCCCTCCCTATGCACCCAAGCATCCTGCTAGCCTTCCTCACTGCCATATCACACTGCTTGGCTATCTTCAGGTCATCAGAAATGATTACCCTTAGGTCCCTTTCCTGTTTTAGAAACATAAAATTTGATGGCAGATAAGGACCGCTTGGCCCACCTAGTCTGCCCATTTCCCTACCTAACGGATAAGCTGCAAATCCTAGTTAACCGACAGCCTACTTCCTCCTACCCCCCCCCCACTAGAATTGCCTTATGTCTGTCCTATGCATTCTTGAATTCCCCCACTGTTTTTGACTCTACAACCTCCTTAGGAAGGCTGTTCCATGCATCCACAACACTTCCACAGTACTTCCCAACATACTTGAACCCCCCCACACACACATCTCCAGAACTGCATGCAGTACTCCAGATGGGGTCTCACCAACTGTTTGTACAGAGGGATAACAACTTCCTGTTTTATACTGGTGATGCCTCTCCCTATGCATCCCAGTATGCCCCCAGCCTTCCTTACTGCTTTCTCACATTGCTTGCCCACCTTCAGGTCATCTGATATGACTACCCCCAGGTCCCTATCCATTTTTGTTGTTAGTATCTCACCCCCATTGTGTACTCTTCACCTGGGTTTTTGTTTCCTAGGTGCATTACTTTGCACTTCTTTGCATTGAATCTATGCTGCCATACATATAAAAATTCCTCCAACCTTGCCAAGCCCCTTTTCATCCTTTTCACCCCACCTTGTGTATGAACCCTGTTGCAGATCTTTGTGTCATCTGCAAAGAGACATACTTTTCCTTCCAGTCCATCTGAATTGTCACTTATAAAGTAGTAGTAGTAGTAATATTTTATTCAGGACAATGCCATGAAATGGATAAAACACAATTGAGCAAACTAATTTTCAAGGTGATCCAGTTATACATTACTAACATACTAAAATGGCGGCAGAATAGTCCTAATGGTCTTTCGTGTCTGCTCGTTTGGTCAGCCCCCACCCTGGGAGCTGACCTTGCTGCCCCCCTTGCCTTCTCTGGCTTCTCCCTTCCTAGTCCCGGATATTCTCGCTGCACTGGATTTTGCTTCCAGAACCCTTCCCCTGTACCTGTCCCAACCCCTCTTGAACCCGTCCACCGTTTCTGCCTCCACCAGCCCCCTGGGCAGTGCTTTCCGTGGCTCCACCGCCCTCTCAGTGAAGTAGAACCTCCTCCTTTCTCCCCTCCTCCAGCTTCCACCCATGCCCTCTAGTTGTCCCCCCCTTCCTTGAGCACTCTGACTGCTCCTCCCTATTATCCTTTTTGTACCTGAAGACCTCTATCATGTCTCCCCCAGTCCCTTCTCTCTTCCAGTGTGTACATATTTAGCTCTTCGAGCCTCTCCCCATAGGTCCTGTCCCCCAAGCCCCAAATCATTTTGGTTGCCCTCCTCTGGACCCTCTCCAGGAGTTCAATGTCCCTCTTTAAATGTGGCCTCCAAAACTGCACACAGTACTCGAGGTGCAGCCTTACCAAGCTGTTATACAGTGGAATTATCACTTCCCTCCTTCTGGAGGTGAGCCCCCTAGTGATGCATCCAAGCATCCTGTTGGCCTTTGCCGCTGCCCTTCTACAAGTCTCCGAGTTGTTCATCTTGACATCCTCCAACACCACCCCCAAGTCCCTCTCTGCCGTCGAGACTTGTAGCATCCCCAGGTGTACACTTGGTCCGGGTTTCTGGCTCCCAGGTGCAGTACCTTGCAGTTCCCTGCATTGAACCTCAGCTTCCGCTTTCTAGACCACCTTTCCAGAGCCTTCAAATCCCCTGTAGGGCCACCCTCCCCTCCTCCCCATCCACCACCACCCCCAGTTTTGAGTCATCCGCAAAGAGACTCATCTCACTCCTGATACCCTTCCTTATGTCATAGACGTAGGCTTTGAACAGGAGGGGCCCAAGGACTGATCCCTGTGGGACTCCATTAATGACCCTCTTTGAGGATGAGACTATTCCGCCAACCACGACCCTCTGGGTCTGGTTCTGGAGCCAGTTGCCTATCCATCTGATCATCTGGTTCCCCACCCCCATTTCTCCCAGCTTACCCAACAGGCTCCTGTGAGGAACAGAGTCAAACAGCTTGCTGAAGTCAAGAAAGAGGACATCCACTGGTCTACCCAGGTCCAAGGCACTAGTCACCCAGTCATAGAACTCCACAAGGTTTGTCTGACATGATTTCCGTGGGACGAATTCATTCTGTCTATCGTCCTGGCACCCCAACTTTTCCAGGTCCCCACCTAGTCTCTCCTTGACAGTGCCCTCCATCACCTTGCTCACCACCAATGTCAGGCTGATGGGCCTGTAGTTCTTTGCCACCTCCCTTGATCCCCCCTTGTGGATAGGCACTATATGCGCCACCTTCCAGTCCTGGAGCACCCACCCTGTCCTTGGAGAGATGCTGAAGAGCTCCACCAGGGGTTTCGCCAGGACATCTGCCAGTTCCTTCAGTATTCTGGGATGTAATTTATCTGGCCCTGGTGCTTTCTCTGTCTTAAGGGACCTGAGGGCTTCCCTCACTCTCTCTGTCGTGATTTTCACCTCCGATGCCTCATCCCCTGCTTTGCCTTCCCCCACCTGCCAGTGATGCCCCCTCCCCAGACCCGCCAATCAGTGGGGTCCCCCTCCTCAGTTTCACTGTCTCCTCCCATGTATGATGCAGCCCCCATTTCCTTGGTGAAAACTGAGGCTAAGTACTCATTTAGTACCTCAGCCTGCCCCCTGCCCCAGGTCTTGTGCCCATCCCTCCCCTGTTTTAATCCTGCTAATCTGCCCCTTCTCCCTTCATTTTTCCCCAATGTATTTAAAGAACCCCTTGTTCCCTCTCCTAATTTCCCTGGTCAGGTTCTGCTCTTTCCTTGCTTTAGCCACCCTCACCACCCTAGTGGCCCTTCTGGCCATCAGCTTGTACTCCCCTCAGTCCCTTTCACTCCTTGAGCACTTGAATTGCCTATAGGCTGCCTTCTTTCCCCTCACCACCTCCTGAACCTCCCTGGTCCACCAGCAGGGTTTTCGAGCCCTACCGCATTTTCGTCTTACTGTTGCGCAGGTGCTGGTAGCATCCTGCACCCCCCTTCTGATGATTTCCCACCTACTGTCAGCGTCCATGTCTGGCCCAATCCCATCCAAGTGCTCCTTAAGGCTCCTTCCCATTTCCTTGAAATCAGCCCCCCCTGAAGTTAGTTACCTCCATCTTTGTGCAGCCTTCTTCCCCTCCTAGGTTCAGGTAGAACCAGACCATGGCATGGTTGCACCCATGTGGTCCCTTACTCAGGCCCCACTAGTCACTGTCTGCCAGGACCACATCCAGTATCCGCTCCTCCCTGGTCGGTTCCCCCACCTGCCGAGTTAGGAACGCGTCCTGAAAGACATCCAACAACATCTGTTCCCTGGCCGAGGATGTCATAGACTCCCAGTCTGTTCCTGGCATGTTTAAGTCCCCCAACACCACCACTCTTCCCCTGCCTAATCTGCAGTGTCTCCCAACATCTGCCACCAGACTCTCCTTCAGCTCCTCCGCCAGCGCAGAAGGTCTCTACACCACTCCTATTTTTACTCTCTTGCCCCCCACTTGTTATCAAGGTGACCCAAATCGCCTCCACAGTTTCCTCCGCCTCCTCCACTCCTCCTATGGCAATGTGGTTTTTGACTATTATTGCTACCCCTCCTCCCCTTCCCTCCCCCTGTCCTTCCTGAACATAGTGTAACCCTCCAGGTTCAGGTCCCAGTCATGTCCTGCGGTGGCCCAGGTCTCAGTGACCGCTGCCACATCCACCACTCCCTCGGTTAGCATTGCCTGGAGCCAAGGCATTTTATTGCCCAAGCTCCTGGCATTTAGCAGGACTACCTTCCACCCTTTCCCTATACTTCCATTTCCCCTGCTCGTGTTCCCATGGGGATTCTGTCTTCCCCTGGTCCGCACCTTACCATTCGGCCTTTTCCTGCATTCCTCCAGCTCCCTAGGGGGGGTAAAGACAGAGTCCCTCCTTTATCGGACTCCCCTCGACAGCCTTTTCTACCACCCCTCCCCCCTTCACAAGTTTAAACCCCACCTTTCACCAATGAACCCCTCTGTTTTCAACTTAAGGATTTCCTTCCCCTCCAAATTTAGATGGAGCCTATCTCTGGCATACAGCCCCTTATCCTCCTAGGTCTCCCCCCAATCCCCCATCAACCCATACCCTCTGGCCCCACACCACTCCCTGAGCCACTGGTTTATCACCCTAATCTTCCTCTTGTGTTCTCCACTAGCCCTTGGCACCGGCAGGATTTCCGAGAAGGAAATTATGCATCCTATATCATGACAGACCCTGGCAAGCTCCCTGAACATTCATACTGTTACCTTACACACATTTTGCCTAAATATAACACACAATACATATATCTACAAAACAATTTACATATAATCAAGAAGTACAATTTTTACGCTAAAGCAATAGAACCAGCATACCATATGACAATATTTAGGGAGTTCAGGTTGTTGCTGATAAACAACATAATGCGGGAATACAACGTTGGTTATTAAACCATAACTTGATAGATTTCTTTTTGGGTTGTTTGGAAGGATCTCTCAATTCGATAGGGAGATGATTCCACACTATTACTCCCCTGTGTTTAACTGAATGTCTCCCTATGTCTAGTCTAACTTTAGGGATGGTAAATTCTAAACCAGCAGCAGATCTCAAACTTAATGGTATTGACCTGAGTAAAAAAGGTCAGTGACATATTTAAGCAATATACCATGACAGGGAGTGGGTATATTGGTGGATTTACCACGCCTGGTGTGGTTCGGTCACGAGGCGCAGCAATTATTATTATGCAATGTTCAACTTGTTTTTTTGTTTTTATAGTGGCAGAAAACTTTTACAGTGGGTATACTGGAGGATTTACCACAGTCATGTGATCTGTTTTGACCAATAAGGTTACAGGATTTTCATACCCCATTGTATAATTCCCAAATATTTGTAACATGATATAGAATTTAGTTTGTCTCCAGCTTTAGTTTTGATCTTTAACTCATAGATCTTACTTCGAGAGGGCTCTTGCAGTAGGTAATTACATATAAGACTGAAGACGGCAGGCGCCAGCACCCCACGGAAAAATTTCTAGCTAGCAGTCTCTGGCGGGGGACCACCCCCAAGTCAGGTGACTGGCATCAGACAACATCGGTATAAAGGGGCAGCCCACATGCCTGCCTTCCAGTTCTTTCCCGCCGTAAGATTGCGAAAGTGCCTCACGGTTAAGATCACTGCTTCGTCAGTCAGTTTGTCGGTTTATTGCTGTTTTTTTTCGATTTCTTTCAAAATCATCCATCTGCCGTGTATGTCATTCCCTACTCCATCCGATTCAGATAAAAGTAAATGCGATTCCTGTGGCGTCCAGCTCCCGCACAAGGACAGGCACTCCCAGTGCCCCTTCTGCCTAGGCCCAGATCACCCCATGGAGAAGTGCCAGCACTGTCAGCAGTTTAACGCCGCCACCTGCAAAAGGAGGCAGCAGTCCCTGGAGGCCCACATCCTGAAGAAGAAGAAGATGTCCTCCATGGAGAAGGAGCTGAAGAAGCTCCGGCAGACTTCAACTTCCCCTGATGGTCACCGTAAAGAGAAGCACGGGACGGGACTCCGCTTCCGGCCACGCGACTTGACTGGAGTTGCCATGCTCCAAGTAACGTTCCCCCCTCCCCGCCCCAGGGACCATCCTTCGTCGGCTGCCTTGGAGGTTTCTGAGGTGGCAGCGTTTTCCCTCCTGTCGGGTTCGCTCTTGGGCCCATCGGGAGCCTCCAGGACAAAGGAGGCAGCCACTCCTGAGAAGCCCGCCACTGTGTGGCCTTCTGGGTTGAGTGGCTGCGTTAAGTCAGATGTCTGTGCCTCCGACGTCCGCATGGTTAAAACCGCTAAGATGCCCGACCCTTCGGGGCAGCTTACGGCCTTGAAAACTCCCGCCAAGACCACTCCTCCCTCGCAGCCTTTGTCGGGAGTTGGGTCAGATAAGTTGGACGCTGGCTCCTCAGACGCCTGCCCGGATCCCGCCAGTAAGGCAGACGTTGGCTCCTCCGATGGACACACTGCATTAGAGCCGACGCCGGACCCTATCGTCAAGTCTGTCGTCCCCGGCTCGCCGTTATTGTCAGAGGATCCAGCGTCTCCTTTGTTGGACCCCGGGGACTTTAGCCCCCCCTTCCCCTGGCTACAATGAGGATTCGGGTACTCTTCCGCCATGTCTCCCTCCCGCCGGGCTGGACGACCTCACGTCGGACGCCGGCTCTGACGCCGGCCTGTCTGAAACCAGGCGACATCTCCTTACCGGACGCTGTCCCAACGCTGGACCCACCGTCCGCGCCGGGCCTCCTGTACCTGGCCCACCAGCGGGGCCTTTCCCAGGGCCTTCTGCCCCATCAGAACCCCTGGTGCCCGGGTATCCGATGGCGTCCTGCCCGGGACCGCAGTATCTCGCGTTGCAGTACTTGACGCCGGCCTGTCTGACGCCGCAGTACCCAGTGCCTCAGTACCAGACGCCAGACTTCCCGTTGTCGGGATACAGATACTCACCTTACAGATACCTGCAATATTCGTATCTCCCTCCTCCACCACCCCCACAGCCGCCGGTGGACCTGAAGGAGAGACTGTCTGTTGCGCCTGGGTTATGCCCTTATTACCCCATATGTGTTTTACACTATATCTCTGGTCTATTATACTGTGATACTGCTATTTTGCACTAACATTATTGATTCAGCACACATCGTATAAGCATGAGTGCTAGGAATGTGCTTTGCTGCTAATATATGCTAATGTACTATGCATGGTTCATTTATACTTCATTATATTACATTTATCTAGATTATGTTCGTTTTTTCATATATAGTTGACCTAATCACTGCTTAGATGTCTTTGAAGGATCATCAGTGATTATTATATACTTAAATTTTCATATAATTATATGTATGTACACTCAGGCACATATGCCATGTGTAATATAGCTTTGTAAGCAATTCTCTATTTCTACTAACAAGAGACAGGTTCCTTGTTTAGTCTATCATATAAGCACATGTAGATTGGAAGTGTCAGCATTTCTCTTTGTCTAAGGTTTATGCTTTAGAAGCATTATTTCTTATACTCATTAGTATTCTGTCTCCTAAGTAATTATCCAGCAGAGAATGTATTGTGTAATACTGTTTATAGTTCAGAACCAGTGTATATGATTTTGGATATCAGTAAGCTAGTTCTTATCTTAGTATATAAAACACTGTCTTGCCAGTTTCTCGCTCTCTCTCTAGAAGCTCTCTCTAGAAGCTTAGTACATACAAAATAGACTGGCAGTTTATCCTGCTTGGCTGTGAGTATAATAAAAATACTTTATTTATGACTGCTTTTGAGTGTTATCTCTGGCTAACATTGTAGACATAGAACAAATCTGATTTATTACTTTAGCAGTTAGTCTTCTAACTTGACATGGCTTCCTGGTGGGCTGAGGCCAAGGCTCAGCTCACCAAGGAAATAAGAGGAAACCACCCTGCCGATGCGGACCCGGTCGCCGAGGACAAAGAACTCCTCCCTTGCCCGACGCAGAGCGAGCCCCTCTGGCTTAGGGACAAGGGAGGACACACTTCCCCGAGGGGTTCCCAAGGGGTCCGTTCCTCCCCCGTGTCGGGAGGGCCTTCTTCTTCTTCTTCTTCTTCCTCTTTGGAGACCTCGGACTCTGACTCTAACGGGTGCTCTGATCCAGACGAGCCATGCACTCCAGACCGTCCCAGGCCAAGGACTCCTCCGAAGTCTCCTCTGGAAGAGCCTTCTTTTCTGGAGTTGCTTAAAATGATTCAGGTAGTCCACCAGTGGCAATCTCTGGAGCCGGATCCACAGCGGAAGAAACTAGCTGCTCACTTGGATCTGCTCAAAACTGCTCCGACGTTGATTCCACCCTGGATTGAGCCTCATGCGGACCTTGTTTCCACTATTTGGAAACAGCAGTTGGCATTAGCCCCCCCTTCCGAGGAAGGCGGATAGGCTATATCAGGCTCCGGAGGGTGTGGATTCCTTGAATACACACCCCAAAGCTGACTCTGTAGTGATTAGCGTCACTCACGGCCGGTCGGCGAACCCAAAACATCTGAGCTCGTCTCCAACCAACAAGGAATCCCGTCTTCTGGACCATTATGTGAAGAAGGTGTACGCTTCTTCCACTCTGGGGATAAGGGCCCTGAATTATGTCGCACATATGGGGGATTACCAGAAGATGATCCTGAGTGAGGTGGAAACCAACTTAGACTCCCTTCCTGAGTCTCAGACTAAGCAGGAAGTGGCTGATCTAGTCCGTTCTGCTCGTTCGGCCAGTTGGCACATGCTTCATGCCATGTACAACGCAGTGGACACTACTGGTCAGAGCTTGGCTTTTGCCATCTGCTTGTGGCATCATGCCTGGCTCCGGGCATCAGGTTTGGTCCCTGAAGTGCAGTCCGCTATTCAGGACATGCCCTTCAGGGATTTGGTGCTGTTCGGTGGAGATGTCAAGGACATCATCACTGACCTGCAAGAGAAAGGCACTGCACTTAAGTCTGTTGACTCTCTGTACAGACCCCCTCAGGGACAGTGTCGCCCCTTTCGCAGACGTTCTCTGCCCAAAGTGAAACCTCAGGGCAAGCGGGCCAGTAAACATTGGGCCCCTCTGGCTGCCAAGCCCCCCCACCCAGAAAAGTGGCAGGAGCTTCAGCCGCAGCGCTGCCCCGCACCCCCTGACTGCTGTCCTCTCCCACAGCCTCTGGGGTACGTAGGGGAACCGGTAGGAGGGAGGTTCTCCTTCCATCTGCCGGGTTGGGAGAGGATCACATCAGATGCTTGGGTGCTCCAACTGATAGCAGCAGGACACTCATTCGAGTTTCTGCAGAACCCCACAAGTCGTCTTACTCCCAGGAACATCTTCCTGTGGTTCGGGAAGAAATATCCTCCCTTCTTTTGAAGGCGGCTATAGAACCTGTCCCTTCCCACCTTTGGGGGACAGGTTGCTTACTCCCATTTCTTCCTGGTTCCAAAGAAATTGGGAGACTTGAGGCCGATTTTGGGCCTCAGCTCCCTGAACATGTTTGTGGAGCACAAAAGGTTCAGGATGCTCTCCCTGCAGGGTCTTCTGCCCTTACTTCAGCAGGGACAGTGGCTGTGCACCCTGGATATGCAGGATGCATATCCCTATCTGCCCTTCCCACCGCAATTCCTTCAATTTTCGTTCCAGAGGGACCACTACCAGTTCAAGGCCCTCCCATTTGGCCTTTCCTCGGCGCCCCAAGTGTTCACCAAATGCCTTTCTGTGGTAGCAGATCACCTGTGTACCCAGGGAGTGCAGGTTTTCCCGTACTTGGACGACTGGCTCCTGGCGGCCCTGTCCAGGGATGATCTCCTGCATTCTGTCTCCCTTACCCTGCAGGTTTTTACCAGCCTTGGTATCACCATCAGTAAGGCCAAGTCCCACCTGGTCTCCTGTCAGAGGCTCCAGTTTATCGGGGTGATCCTGGACACTACCACCGGCATGGCTTTTCTGCCACTGGACAGGGTGGATATCCTTCGGGCTCAGGCAAGCCTGCTGCCTGGTTGCAGGCAGGTCAGTGCCCGTTCAGTCCTTCGCCTCCTTGGGCTCATGGCGCCTGTGATTCCGACAGTCCCTTGTGTTCGGCTCCACATGCGGATCTCTCAGTGGACACTCCGGTCTCAGTGGGATCAGCTGGTGGACGACCTGGACCAAGAAGTCCTGGTCTCCGACCCCATGGTTCGGGACTTGCAGTGGTGGATGCTTCAGGAGAACCTTTGCTGGGGAGTTCCCTTCTGCATCAGGCCTCCCTACCAAACACTGACAACAGACGCCTCAGGAGAGGGTTGGGGAACTCATCTGGGGTCTCACAGGACTGAGGGCTCCTGGTCCAGGCTCGAGCGGTCGCTTCATATAAATGTCCTCGAGCTCAGGGCCGTACTGTATGCTCTTCAAGCTCTGATTCTGTATGTGCTTCCTGGTCATCTGGCTGTCCAGACTGACTACATGTGTGTAGTCTGGTACATCAACAAACAGGGAAGAACGCATTACTACCCCCTTTGAGGGAAGCAGAGAGAGTCTGGGATTGGGCAGTGCAACACAACCTTCACCTCATGGCAGTTCACGTTCTGGGAGTTGAAAACACGCTGGCAGACCACCTCAGTCTGTCGTCGGCACAGACTGACTAGTGGGAACTAGATCAGGGGGTGGTAGACGATATCTTCCTGTGTTGGGGGACACCTCGGGTAGACCTGTTTGCTTCTCCTCACAACGCAAAACTTCCCACCTTCTACTCACTCACTGCAGGGCGAGGCATTTTTTGGAGAGATGCTCTATCTCTAGATTGGAAGGACAGATTTGTCTATGCCTTTCCCCCCCGATTCCTTTAATTGTGAGGGTCTTACACAAACTCAGCTCAGAAGGAGCTCGCATGATCCTGATCGCTCCTTTGTGGCCCAGGCAAGTTTGGTTCTCTCTTCTACAACAGTACACAGAGGACCCTCCTCTTCCTCTGTCGCAACTTTTTCTGACCCAGTATCAGGGGACCCTGGTTCATCCAGGTCTCAGATCCCTTCAGTTGCATGCGTGGCTCCTGCAGACGTAGCCCAAGCCCGATTCGGGGTCTCCTCGCTTGTGGCTGAGATTCTGGTGGAGGCTAGAAAGTCTTCCACAAGATCGACATACGCCATGAAATGGAAGCGGTTCTCTATTTGGGCCTCTTGTTGAAATTTTCTAGCCTTTTTCGTGCCCTGTCAGAAGAGTTCTGGACTATCTTTGTCATCTCTTTGATCTGGGTCTCAGTCATTTGTCTCTGAAGGTTCACATGGCGGCCATCTCCGCTTATCATGTTCCCTTTGGGGACAGAACTTTCACGCAGTTGGAAGTCTCTAAGACTTTTCTTAGAGGGGTCCTCCACTTAAGACCACCTATTCGCATTCCTGCCCCCCCTTGGGATTTGAATTTCATTCTCAAGAAGCTTACTCTGCTTCATTTTGGAAGACTCTTCCTAGTGGCCATTACCTCAGCTTGACGTATTTCCAAGCTCCATGCCTTGATGTGTAAAATTCCTTATTTGATTTTTCACAAGGAAACTTCACAACCCTAAGTTTCTCCCTAAGGTGGTGGCAGAATCTACACTGAATCAATATATTGAGCTACCAGCTTTCTTTATGCAACACTCCAATCAAGGGGAGTACCTCTGGCATACTTTGGATGTTCATCGAATTCTGAGAAACTATACCAACAGGACGAAGGATCTCAGAATGTCTGATCAGCTTTCTGCTTCTTTTGCTTACAAAAGAGAAGACAATGCTGTTTCTAAGCAATACCTTTCTAAGTGGTTGGCTCATTGTATCACTTTCTGTTATGACTAGTACCACAAGACCCTGCCTAGTCAAGTCAGAGGTCACTCCACCAGGGGTGCTGCTGCCTCTGCGGCTTCTTTCAAGAATGTGTCAGTGGCTGACATTTGTGCAGCCACAACTTGGACTTCCGTCCATACCTTTACGAAACACTACAGTTTGGACATTGCCTCTCTCCGTAGAGCAGGCTTCGGGTTGGCTGTTCTACAACGTCTCCTTTCTTGAGACCCTTACAGCCTGAGGTTCCATGGATGTGTTGGTTTCCTCCTCCCGTCTGCTTCTCTTTCTTCCAGACTGCTTGGGACTCGGTCCTATATGTAATTACCTACTGCAAGAGCCCTCTCGGAGTAAGATAGTACAGTTACGTAAGAACTTACTGTGACAGTAGATCTTAGAGAGGCTTTTGCAATAGTAACCTTCCCGCTGTCCATCCCCTTAGCTTTTTTCAGCTTCTTTTCCAGAAGGGAAAACATCTGCTTCTCCCTCTCGTCTTGCCTTTTGGCCTTTGGTAGGAAAGAACTGGAAGAGGTGTGGGGACCACCTTCTCACCGATGTCGTCTGGCCCGGTCACCTGGCCGTGAGGTCCCTGCCAGAGACTGCTAGCTAGAAATGTTTCCGTGG
Source organism: Neoceratodus forsteri (assembly GCA_016271365.2). Lineage (NCBI taxonomy): Eukaryota > Metazoa > Chordata > Ceratodontiformes > Ceratodontidae > Neoceratodus > Neoceratodus forsteri. The sequence goes on from CM028134.1 coordinate 1,028,448,528, forward strand.
GGTCCTCGTGCCTGCTGTCTTCAGTCCTATATGTAATTACCTACTGCAAGAGCCTCTCTCGAGGATCTACTGTTACAGTAAGTTCTTAAGCAACTGTACTTTCTTGTAATCACTAGACCTACTAAACAAAATTGTTTGTGTTTTTTTAACATTTAAGTTCATGGATTGCAATTCAAAGAAATGTTGTAACTACGTAAAAGCTACCTGTAATCTTTCCTGGACCAGATCAACAGAGCTCCCACTAGCATAAATCACTGTATCGTCAGCATAAAGATCAAAATCAACATTCATACCACAAAATTTAAGTTCGTTAATGTAAATATTAAAAAGTAAGGGTCCCAAAATCGACTCCTGGGGCACCCCAGATCGAACATATTTAAGAGAAGAATCTAATGTGCCCAATGATACGAACTGTTGCCTGTCTAAAATGTAGGAGCCCAACCATCCCCATCTTAGAAGACATGTTCAGCTCCCCCAGTCTAGACAGGAGGCTAGCATGGTCAAGTCTATCAAAGGCTTTCGACAGGTCTATAAAAATAGCACCCTTCGAAAGCCCACAATCCAAACCATCATATATATCTCCAACAACCTTAACTAAGGCAGGCTGAGTACTATGATAGGCTCCAAACCCAGACTGTCTGCTATTCAGTTTATTTCCAGACTCCAGGAAATGAGTAAACTGGTAAGATACCAACTGCTCAAAAATCTTTGAAATCTGGGACAAAAGTGAAATTGGTCTATAATTTCCAATGTCTGTTTTTACACCTGATTTGTATATAGGAATTACCTTAGCTATTTTCCAATGTTCTGGGAACTCAGCAGTTTGAAGAGAAAGGTTAAAAATATATGATAATGGATATGCAATAACTGGGGCTGCATGCCGAAGTAGCTTCGATGGTATGCTGTCAGCACCAATGGATTTTTTTATATATCGTTTCAAAAGGTCAAAAAGTACATCTTCAACCAAGATATTTGTAAACAAAAATGTTGAATCTCCTTTCAAAGACTCTGTATGTTTTCTGAAAGAAAACTGTTCTTGCAGAAAAGATTGTGTTTGAAGATTTTCGTTCCCCGAAACTCCAGATACGAGGAAGAAGTCATTAAAGGCTTCAGTCACCTCAGGACTAGATGGCACATACAGGCTATTAATCAGAAAATTACCTTCCTATCTAGCTTTATTGGTACCCATTAACCCCGACATTATGCTCCAGAATGCTCCCTTGTTAGCTTTATTATTCATAGATAGTTTTTTTTTTTTTAAATATTCTTGTTTAGTTTCTCTAAGCACCTTACTGTATTTATTACGCAATTGTCAATAGGCTAGCCAATTAGTTTCGTTGGGGACATTCTTTGCTTTATGCCAACATTTATCTTTTTGCCGCTTTAACTCAGAGGACCGATCACAGTACTGAACCCTGCGATACCCCTAGTAAACCCCCTTTCTTTAGAGTGGACTCCATTTACTGTTGCCCTCTGCGACCTGTTGTCCAGCCGAATTTTTACCCAGGCTACCACCTTGGAACTCACTCCAAGGCTGGCTAACTTGTTTATTAATCTTTTGTGTGGGACTTTGTCAAATGCGTTTGCTAAAGTCTAGGTAGACCATGTCCACAGCCCCTTCCTGGTCTATTATGGTTGCTAATACCTCCCGCTCAATTGGTACATTGCCCCTGGGTTTCTGTGCCCCAAGTGCATGATATTGTACTTTTTACACTGAAACCCAGGTGCAGTTCACTCTGACCATTGTTATAGCTTTTTAGCTCCTCCTGCTTCTTTCCACCCCCACCCCCACCACGGTGTAGACCACCCTGTGCAGATTTTTGTGTCTTCCATGAACAGGCATACTTTCCCTTCCAGCCGTTCTGCAATGTCGCTAATAAAGACGTTGAAGAGGACCAGACCTAGTACTGACCTGTGTGGCACCCCGCTGGTCACCTTTTCTGCTCCAGAGTGGACCTCATTTACCACCACCCTCTGATTCCTATTGCTTAGCCAACTTGTTACCCATTTTACTACTTTTGGACCCACTTCTGGGTTGCCGAGCCTCGTTGAAACATTTTGAACTGACTACCAAGGCCTGTAGATAAAAGTTTAAAGGTTTAAGGAAGCACTGGGAGACGGTTATTCTGAAATGAATGTACAGCTAGGCAGTCTATCAAAGCGATGGGTAGAGATCGCAAAGGCTAGCTTTGTGGAACAGATTAAAGATTTGTTCCTCATAGAACAATTCTTAAAGACTGCATCAGAGGAGTTGAGACTATGGTTGCTGAATAGGACTCTGAGCTCCATGAAGGAGGCAGCCAAGAGGGCTGGTCAGTTTGTATCCAGCCGACAATACTTTCAGTGCAGAAACAATGGAAGAAGGACTTCAGATGATTTTAAAGGAACCCGGTGGGGGGGGGTCAATCTAAAGGAAGCCCACCTGTGACCGAACAAAAAGGAAAGGCGAATGGTTTCAAAAGTGAGGAGTACTAGAAACACAGGTGCTGTATCTGCCAAAAACTGGGGCACCTGTCATATGACTGTCCAAAAAATAGGGGGCGAGTGCAGCTGGATGGGGTAGCTGTAGAATCTCCCAGCAGCTAGTGGTCTGTACCCAGAGTGCAGTCTCCACAAACTACACTGTACACATGCACCATGTGTTAGTAAATGGGATAGTAACCCAGGGATTGAGGGACACTGGGGCCTCCATCTCAATGGTAAAACAGGATTTGATTCACAAGGAACAGATCCAGCCAGGCCAGATTTCCAGAATTAGTGCAGTGACGGGTTCTGTGGTGTCAGTGCCAATGGCCTGGGTCTGTCTTTTTCCCCACATACATTTTTTTCCCTCCTGGAGCTGGCAGGTGGCTTGGTCTCTCCCTTGGAGAGGTCCGCTCTCTGGCCCCGACACACCCGCACCTGACCCACCCAGTAATGCCACACAGGTTGCCCCCCCGAGGGTGAGGGGCATCAACTTATCAACTTCCCCCTCTCCCCCAGAGATCAACATCCAGATTCTGGGGCATCATGGAGCCTGTCTGCTCCTCCACTTTTTGCACTGTGTTTTCTCCCCTCGCCATGGCAGTTCGAGTGCGTGTGGAGGCACATGCACACAACGATCTGCGGCACCCTCCCTATTCTAGCAGTTTTTGTCTGCACTACCCTCGGGCCTCCACTCGGGGCAGCCTCACAACGGTCGTGACTGAATCCCACCCAGGAGAGGAGAGACATCCTATGGCCGCTCAGTCCAACTCCTGGCCTCCCCCGCTGCTGACCTAGGCTCATTCCTGAACCTGGGTTGCTGGTATAGTGTGAGGAGTGGCGTACAGCGCCTCAGCCCTCGGCACCACTGGACGGCTGGCCTGGACCTTTTTTTCCCTCCCATTAGTTTTTGCATTTTTTTCCCTTTTTATTTTAATTCTTGGACCCCAGGACGCCGCGAACTGCGTGCATCGTGCGCTTGGGCACACACACATGCTGGGTGCTGGCAGCGCTTTCTGCCTCATCTGGCGGTCACTGCCACCCTCTTCTGCCTATGTATCCCATTGGACCTCCACCCAATGGGAACGGAACTATGAGGGGGGGGCGGGCAACCACTCCGGGAAGGGGAGAGCCGCCATTCAGCCGTTCAATCCCGCTTCCTTCTTCCCGTCGGCTCCCCGACGACCCAAGGTTGTTCCTGGGCCACTGGCACGGCACGTGGTAAGGCGCCCAATGCCTCAGCGCCACCGGGGGCCTCGGTCTTTCTAAGCTGGGAAGGTGGCCAGGGCATACAGAGGTAGGTCTTGTACTGGACCTGCCAGGTGATGTAATTAAGGATTAATGACTTTGACAGTTGGGCCAGGATTGTGTGTGTGTGTGTGTGTCACTACCAGTAGCAAGGCTAGGGAACCAGCTCAAAAACAGTGGGGGAATTCAAGAATGCATGAGACAGACATAGTGCAGTTCTGGTGGGGGGGGGGCAGGAAGAAGTAGGCTGTTGGTTAACTAGGATCTGCAGCTTATCCAGTAGGTAGGGAAATGAGCAGACTAGGTGGGCCAAGTGGTCCTTATTTACTGTCAAAGTCTATGTTTCCTGAGGATACAGAAGTGCCAGTGCAGCTGGTAGAATCCCTCCCTCAACAGCAGGTGGACATCATAGCAGAAGGAGCAGGACACAGCAGTTCTGAGCCACAGGTACAGAGTAGTAGAGCCTAGCTATGGGTGACTCTCTAGCAGGACCGTGTGTTTTAAGGAAGGTCAGGCATGCGGAGTTGGGGAGAGCTCTGCAAGCTGACCCATCCCTACAGAAATTAAGGGAGTTGGCCGCCAGGGTGGAAGGTGACCAAAAGGGTTCAGAAAAAGGAAGGTACTCTGGGAGAATGGGCTCTTGTATCATGAATGAGTTCCAAAGGGAGGACCAGAGGAAGGAGTGCTTCAGCAGATTGTAGTTCCTAGGGAACATAGGAACCAGCTTTTGGCCTAGCCCATGATGTACCCTTTTTTGGAGACTTAGGAGTCAGCTGTGGAAAAAGGCATCTAACAGTTTTTTTTTTAACTGCCCCAGTGTCTTTAAAGACATAGCAAACTAAACTACTATCAGACTTCTCTGCAGTGGCACAGGGTGGGAAATGTTGGGGACTAGACTAAGGTTGCTTTGAGTCCGCTGTATAATTGAAGAGTCATTTCAGCGAGTTACTGTGGACATTGTGGGGCCACTCAGCACCCCAAGTCACACGGGCAAGAGGTACGTTATGGTGGTCCTAGATTATGCCACAGGGTACCCAGAGGCATACCTTTGTTCTCCATCGAGGCAGAAAAAGTGGCAGATGAATTGCTGGGGATTTTCAGTCAGGTGGGTTTTCTTCAGGAGATTCTGTTGCACCAGGGCACCAATTTCATGTCTGCCCTAATGGTTAGTGTTTGGGAGAAGTATGGAATGAGGCTTCTCAGGGTCTCCCCATAATTATCACCACAGACTAACAGCCTGGAGAGCAATTTAATGCATCTCTTAAGGCTGTGTTAAGGGCATCTGCAGACCAGTGTGCGAGAGAGTAGGACAAGTACTTACCCTATTTCTTATTTGCATATAAGGAAGTCCCCTAGGAGTCTATGGGGTTCTCACCTTTTAAGCTCCTGTTTGGTCACAGGGTAAGGGGACCTCTTGATATGCTAAGGGGTGAATGGGAGGGTAAGCTTGCTCCCCAAGAGGCATCTGTAGTGGAGCTGGGCTGTACTGGCCCTGGTACTCATTAATGGGGACAGTTGCAGACATCAAGGTAGGAGGCCACCTGGGGAACAGCGATCACCATACAGTGTGGTTCAATATAAGGGCAGCTGGATGATGAGAACCAAGAGCCCCTCCAAAAAGTATGAAAAGTAAAAATATTAGAGTTAAATTAGAAAAAGTGCAGGCCTTAATGCAGCAAAATGGGGGTGGGGGGACCCTGGAACTTTAACCATATGCAGCCATGAACTGAACCACACAAGGCGAGAGTCCTGGACTTCAGGAGGGTAGATTTTAAAGGTGGGTGAATGACACAGGGATGACTTGGGGGGTGGAGATTACCTGGGTGGGGTGGAGGAACAGTGGGTAAAGCTTAAAAGGGCTATAAGGAAGGCAGCAAACCTTTGTGTTAAGCAAGTGAGCAAAAGGAAAAAAAGACCACTATGGTTCTCGAAAGTGGTGGCGAAATAGGTAAAAGGTTAGCATTCAGAAGGAATAAGGAGACACAGAAAGAGGAGGAGGATAGGAAGGAGTATCAGGGCAAACAGAGGGAAGCAGGGAGAGCAGTAAGGATCACAGAGGTGCAGACTGTTGAGAGAACAGCCCAGGCAGTGACAAAGGGGTACCAGACATTTTTTTAAATATGTGAGCAAAAGGAGGAAGACAGGTGGGGGAAGGATTATAAGATTAAAAAGGGTGGTGGGGGACTGCACAGAGGGGGCCAGGAAAAGGCAGACATCCTGAACAAATACTTCTGTTCAGTGTTCACAGAGGAAGAATGGGGGAGGCCACAAAAAAGTAACAGGAGGATCAGAGGGAAGGAGGTGGACACTAGCCCGTTTTCAGAGGAGTATGACCTAAAGGGACTTGCTAGTCTGAAAGTGGACAAAGTGCAATGGGGCCAGATGGGGTGCATTCAAGGGTATTGTGAGAGCTCAAGGAGAGGTTCTGGCTGCACCTTTGACAGTCCTGTTTAACAGCTTATTGCAATCATGAGTGGTTCCAGAGGACTGGAGGAGGGCAGATGTAGTACCACATTGCAAACGTGATAGCAGGGAAGAGGCTGGCAATTACAGGCCAGACAGCCTGACTTCGGTGGTGGGAAAGTTAATGGAGTCACTGCTAAAGGCAAGGATTGTGGAATGTCTTGAATCCAGTGGGTTACAAGACTAGGGGCAGCATGGATTTATGGAGCGGGGAGGTGGCATGGGGGGGCAACCTAAACCTGAGACATCTGGTGCTGACAGGCCAAGGCAGGGTGAGTATCTGTGTTGGACGGTTCCTACCTCGGGTGAGAGGTAGCTTTGCTTGCCTTGTGTGGGAAGGTAACTCTTCTGGACTCGGGTGAGAGGGTAGCCCTTTCCTGCCTTTGGTGGGAGGATAGCTCTTCTTGACTTAGGTGGAAGGTAACTTTTACTGCTTTGGATGGGAGGTAGATCTCCCTGTCTTGGGTGTGTCCTCCTGCTGCAAAGCTGAGCCCTGGTGTTCCTGAGGGATGGGGGCCTTTGCGGGGGTGGAAAGCCGATCTTTTTTAGGGGTGATATTAAGGTAGGCTCCACTTTCACTGACACAAGTAGTGGACGGAGGCCATGCTACAAAGCATGAAAACATGAGCTTTGCCGCAGTCCCAAAGGGGGATTAATCGCCTGCACTTCCTCAAGCCAAATGTCGGAGGAAGGGACGACAGTGCGTAGGTCTGGTGATTTTAGAAAAACAAAAAGGAAGATAAAGGTACTCTTCCATTATGCCAAAGTAGAGCCTTGCCAGCCCCCCTCCTCCCATTGAGTAAGATTACTCCCTACAGCTGGTCTCTCAGTGCAGCAGTAGAGCTACCACCTGCGATGTTGGCGACCCGAGTTCAGTAGTGAGCTCGGGTCATTGGAGGGCCGGGCAGGGGGAGGAGGATCAAGCGTCCTAAGGACTGCTCTCCTCTTCTGCATTGGGGGGAGGGGGGCAAGGGTTTGCAGAGCTACCTGACCTTTAGCAGTATGCTGATGGAAGGTGCCCGGACTGCCTAGACAGTGCATGAAGGGCAGAGCAGACACTGATGTGCATCTTATGGGAGCATGCACTGTACGCCATGGTGTTGGTGCACACCACATTGCTGAGGGGAGAAACAAGGAAACAACCTCTGGCGGCAGGATGGCACTTGAACCGTGACAGGCCCCACACCTGGCTAGCTGGGCTGGCCAAGTCAAATACTGGATCACTTTCCTGACAGGGACTGAAGGCCCTGTTTTTGGGGGGGGGCCCATGGGGTACTGGCTGGCAGGTAAGTCTCAACAGACATCAGGGTGTTGGGACAGGGGTCCAAGCTGAAGGGGGGCCTGCCGGAGAAGTGGGACAAACAGTAAATTTAACAAAGAAACGCACACAAGAGAATTCTCCCTGGCTTGGGGAGCTGAGGCTCGGTGCACAAGGTACAGGGATTATGGATGGAGGATTTGGTAGGAATGTTCAGCAGAGGCTTGCAGTGGAAGGTCAGTTAGCAGGGCTACCTTGATGGGAGGAGGACCCAAGTAGGTAGGAGGAGGCCCTGGAGGAGGACTAAATGGTGATGAAATAGTCAGTATAAAAAGGTTCTTCAGCATTACACTGGTATTATAATTACAAGCTTTTTAGTTTTGTTTAGCAGATATGGAGTAGAGAACAGAGGTGAAAGGCAGGTGGTTTTACTAACCTGTTTTCTAGGTCTCAGTCTTGCCTTATAAGGACGTATTCAGTAGCCAGATATGTAATCACCACTAAAAGTGGTAGGCTGTACCTGTTAAATGTTGATAATCCAGCTTCTTCCTTGACTGTGTAGTATATTGTTTTATGCAAAATGTTGTTAGGTGGACACATTCTCTGTTGTTATTATTACAGTGGTCACTCTTTATAAGGAACACCTCTGGAGCCAGCATTTTTTTTTTTAACTTTCTTTACTGATTTTTCAATAATACAAACCACACAGCTAGATCCGACTGTAAATAATACACATTTTGTGGTACATTCCATCACTCATGTTTACATCAGGATTAATTAAAGTTACAAAAATGGTACAGCATTTGGGGGTATACCCGCATTACATAGATTAATAATACGGATGTTTAAACCCATGTGCTGAGCCTCGCACAAGAAGTGTGGGACGCTTACAACCTTGGGCGAAAGATACCAGCAACTGTAACCTAGCTATCGAGTAATATGTTCACAATTCAAAAGTCTCACATTAGAGTTGAAATTTTTTACATTTTAAGTTGCGAGTTGTTGAGAGTTGAAGTGAAGTACGTCCTCTCTGTAGCGTGGCTCTCCTCGCGCCCCTGGAGCCAGCAAATTTGTTCACTATGTAAGGAGCATTGCATTTATTATTATTATTATTATTATTATTATTATTATTATTATTATATCACAAAGCCTTTTGTTTAGTAAATACAGTATTTTCAACAATTTTTAGCAGGCTTTGCAAATTATTCCTAAACAGGAATGATCCTGTATAATTTTTAATTATAAATTTTTTATTTATTATGCTTTTATCTCTTTGTCCGGTCCCCAGCAGTCCGAACAGCACACGCTTACCCCCAGGGGTGAGGCTGTGGGGGGTCCTCCCCCTCTGACAGAAACTAAACAATAGACTGGGAGCGAAAGTCTGGTCAGCGGTGTGGGGTTCGTGGTGTGGGGGCGAACGTCATCTTGCGGCTGTCAAACCTCCTTTTTCCTATTTTCTCTCAGGAAGGTGTCTTGCAGTTATGTTGGGGTGGGCTCACCAAATATCTGACACGCCTGCCAACGTAGTCAGTCCCAGCTGCTGTACCCCTGGCAACCATAAGTGGTTCCTCAAGCATTGGTGACTTACTTGCCCTCCCCCTGGAGGAGGAGAGTAGTCAATAGGACACTCAGTTCCCCCAGCAGGCCCTCTGACTTCCCAGGCTCGTTACCAAACCTGGGTCATTGGCGTTACAAGCGGTAGCACTACAGCTGTGCCAGCGGGCTGGCCCATCATTTCTTTTTTTCTATATAGATTATTATCCAGAGTTTTACCCCTGCTTTCCCAATGCCTCAGGCGTGCACACGTGTGTGGAGGTACACCACACCTCGAAGGCACCCTCCTGCTACTTGCCTCCACCTATTGGGGCGGGCGACAACCTCCCTAAGAGAGGAGAACTGGTTTCAGCTGCTCAAGCCTGCTCTCTCCCCACATGCTGGCTCTTTGACTACCTGAGGTCGTTCCTGAACCTGGGTCGGCGCCCATCATTTCTTTTAAAACCAGATGACTACTGGACTAAAGAGCTGGCTACAGAAAATTAACACTTGTTTGCCCAAATACACAACACATTGCAGAAATGTTCACCCTTCCATGGTGATACACCTGGCGGGGTGTTAAAAATAGAGAACAGGAAGACATTGGCACAATGTATTAGTGCCGTGGTCAGTGCCACTACTAAATGCAATGGAGTCAGGATGGCAGCAGCTGTGAGCCAGTCTGCTTATTAGCTCTGAGTTATCTTTTTATTTTGTATTTTAACTTGTCATTGGTGTTTTAAATGGTTAGGGTTGAAGAAGTGAGGAAGATTAGGGTGTAATGTGCTCTTTTTGGGTCGACATTCTCGATTGTCCAATAGCTGGGATTTCCGAAATCAACGGCTGTTTTGCAGTGTGACAGGCTGCATTTGTTCATTAGGTCCAAGATTTAGCACTTTCAGCCCATTGATTTTTAACTCTGTCCTGCTTGGAATGTGCTCATATGCTATAGTGAGCGCTTCAGTTTGCTGCCTGTGGCAAGTTTTGTAAGTCGGGGCAGATTTCATAGTAGAGCAGAGGGGCTCTTTTTAGCCTACTGTGTTTTTTTTTGTTTTTGTTTTTTTTTTTCCTGCTGCAAGCAAACTCCATTCATTGACGGTAGCCAGTACATTACAGTCATTGGAGGAAGCTGTGGAGCCTGATGTTCTGGAGCAAAATCTACACAGGGGAGAGTGAACTTCCATGACCTGGGATTAACGACTGTTGGAGGCTGTGAGTGCTGAAAGTTTTGCCACTGCCTCCTATTATAAAAACATGTTGGAATCCTCAGACTTTTGCATTGGTCGAGGTCTTTGATGCTGGCACTGTTGGTGTCTGGAGGGGGTGCTGTTTGTGGCCTTGGGTGCTTGGGGTTTTGCTGCTGGAACCTTTGCTGGAGGGCATGGGCTTCAGTGGTAAAGTGGGTTTAGAGGATTATTCCCTGAGTCATCAGAGGACGGCTTCAGCTCTGCCCCTTACTAGCTGGCTTTAGTCTTTGCGCCATTATACTACAGCTGTTTCTGCTTGACTGTGGTCGTGGAAGTGGTTGTTCCCAGGAAGCTAACCAGGTGGCTGGGTGTGGGTTCAGTCACCTCCCTGTTGGGGGCTGGGGTACTGTGGCTGGAGAGTTGCTGGGCCTCGGTCCCATAAGGTGTTCCCCAGTTGGAGCTGGTGGATTCATTTTGGGAGTCCCGATTATCCTGGTATGGCTGCCCTTCCTGGTCCACTTGGTAAGGCTTTATTTTGGGTGACCTTCTGTGGATTGGGCCTTTACTGGGCTCCTACTTGTTTAGCCTATATATGAAGAACTGCTCCTGAGTATCTGTGCTTTGCTTGCCTTATCTCAGCTTCTGGATTCTGACTTTGTGAGAGAGTTTTCTTTAAGCATTGTTGCTCAAAATGCTGTTGATTGAAGAACTGCTGGAGTGGGTGTCCGGTGCTTTCATTGGATATTTTTATTATCTGCTTGCTAGGGGGTGAGAGCCTCTGTATAGCAGACTTGCAGTTGGATTAGTGACTGAATCTATCTCATTCATTTGGTGTCTTCATCCTTACTTGAGGGGGGGATTTTTATAGTATTTATTTGCGGGTTATTTTTGGGCTTGTCTTAGTTTATTTTGTGGGTGGGGTGTTTTTTTATTTTTTCAGTAATTTTAGTGGTTTGGGTTATTTTGTTTTGATTAGAATTGTTTGACAAAGTACTGCCAGAATGTGTTGGAGCCCTACCTCCACGGTCGTGCGCTATTCGCTCTCTGCTCTCTGTCCCTTTTTCCTTCCCCCACTGCAGGTTACAACATACCAGTGCTGTAGGGCACTGGGCATTGCTCACAATGGGAGGAAGGGGACTGGGGGGGCGTGAACAGTGGAGGGTGAATGAGCGGGGTCATCACATTGGGGTTGTGAGATCCAGGAGATGCCCTGGGATGAAATGGAACCAAGAACGTGGTTCGCCATGCCTGGTTTCCATACCCAAGGGCACCACCAATATTGGTGGACTCGTGGTTCGGGTGGCTCTGGAGGTTCATCCAACTCGAGTGGTGTTATGCAATGCCAGGTCCATTAAAAATAAGACTGCAATTATTGCAGATCTTGTAGGAACGGTGAACCTGGCTTGCATCACTGAGACCTGGCTGGATGAGAACTCTGGCCCCATTTTGGAGGCTTTAACTCCAGCTGGGTATTTGGAGATTCACCTTGAGATTGGAGTTGGAGGCAGTCTGTTTTAAGACCAAACTTAACCTTGTGAGTGTACCAGTAGAGGAAGCTGAGTCATTTCAGTGTACTGTGGTAGCAGATGTAGGTTGTAGGATCGCCCTCATCTACCGTCCACCAGGAGATGAGAAGAGTTCCCTTCTGGAAGTGGCCGACTTTGTCATCGACATTGCATTTGTCGCCCAGACTGATGGTTCTGGGCAACTTCAGCACCTGGGTCAATGATGAACTCTCGCCGTTTGGACAACACTTCCTCCAGTTAATGTCATCTCTGGGTCTTACACAGGTAGTTAACCACTACTACTCATAAATATGGTCACTCTCTTGACTTAGTCTTCCTCCTGGGGATTGAGGCCTCTGACGTGGGGGTGGAACCAGTTGGGTGGTCCGACCACTACACCGTCGGGTTTAGTTTTAGCACCCCCCTTCATAGGTCTACCCCTGTGGAGATGGTCAGGTACCGCCCTTTATGGGATATCAGTTCTGAAGGCCTGGCGGTGGTGCTTGACCTATCGTCCCCTCCAGTAGCAAACAGCGACCCAGAGGCCCTCGTGGTAGCCTATAATACAGCTATTTCGGCGGGCCTGGATGTTGTTGCTCCGGTCCGTGTTCGTCCTCTCTCCCTTAGCCCTCGGACTCCTTGGTTTGATGGGACCTTGTCGGAGATGCGGTGTCTAGGACGAAAGTTAGTGTTGCTGGTGGAGATCCTCCCTTGATGCCGACCACCTTAAATTGATAGAGCATTATCAAGCCTATCAATCAGCAATCTCCCGTAAGAAGGCAGAATTACTTTCCAGGGAGATTGCTGTTGCTCAGAATCAACCAGCTCAGTTTTTTGCACTGTGGACGAGACTGTTAAACCCAGCCTGCCTACAAGTGCGAAAAGCATTTTCACAAGTTGAGTGCGATGATCTTGCTCGATTCTTTGCTAATAAGGTGGCCGACATCAGGGCGGCACTCCATCCAGCACACTGTATGGGTATTGCTCTGGACCAGCATTAGGCTGCTGCTCCTCAGTTATACTGGAGTACCTTCGACCGACCGGAGTTCATGGATGTCATGCAGATTGTCCAGGGTATGCACCCTACATGCTGTAGTTTGGATCCAGGACCGACTTCCCTGATTTTGGGTTGTATTGATAGCATCGGTCTGGTCCTTGCACGGATAGTCGGGTGCTCCTTGGAAACAGGTGAGCTTCCTAGCTCCCTGAAGGAGGCGGTGGTAGCACCTCTCTGAAAAAAGCTTGTTTGGACCCTGACTGCCATGCAAACTACAGACCGATCTCAAATCTTCCCTTTTTAGGGAAGATGATTGAGAAAGTAGTTGCTATACAGCTGGAGAACCATTTGATCATCCATGACATCTGTGAACCCCTCCAGTCCGGTTTTCAAAAGGGGCATTGTACTGAGACAGCGCTGGTTCGTGTGCTCAGTGATCTCCTGATGGCTAGAGATCGGAAGAGCTGTTCCATCTTGGTTCTTCTTGATCTCTCATCAGCGCTTGACACTGTGGACCATGGGGTACTGCTCGACTGTCTGAGGTTCATCTGCAGATTATCTGGTGTAGTCCTCAGGAGGTTTACAGCTTACTCACCGGGAGAACACAAAGAGTGGTGTCTGGGGTTTATTCCTCAGACCCAGTTCCTCTGTCTTGTGGGGTCCCTCAGGGTTCAGTGTTGTCCTCCATGTTGTTTGCAGTGTATATGCTGCCCCTTGGAGACATTGTAAGAAGGGATGGGCTGAGGTTTCACTGCTATGCTGATGATACCGAGCTCTACCTTTCTTTTGCATCTGACCAGGATGGAGCTCTCTCGGTCTTTAATAACTGCCTCACAGAAATCCAGGAGTGGATGGACTCGAGTTGGCTGAAGTTGAACTTAAATAAGACTGAGGTGCTGGTTGTGGATCTGGCATGCTGGATAGGGGGTCTGGGGGTTGGTTTGCCCTCAGGGTTATATCTTGGAGACATATCACTCCGGCCTCTGAACAGGTGCGGAACCTGGGGGTAATTTTTGGCGCAGGGCTTACTCTGCATTCGCAGATGTCTGCTGTCGTCAAATCCTCCTTTTATCACCTAAGGAATATCTCTAGGATTGAGCACCTTGTTCCGTCCAACGATTTTCCTACACTGGTCCATGCCTTTGTGTCCTCGCACTTGGACTATTGCAATTCGCTTTACCTAGGGCTACCTGGGGTTGAAATCCACCGCCTGCAGCTGGTGCAGAATGCTGCGGCCCAGCTTTTGACAGGAACCTCACGGTCCAGTTATATATCGCCGATGCTGCGCCAATTGCACTGGCTGCCTGTGCAGTGGCGGATCACCTTTAAAGTCGGTCTTCTGACTTTTAAAGCCGTACACATTTTGGGCCTGGACTACTTGAAAGAGTTCCTGGTTCCCTACCGCCCTGGGTGATCACTCCGCTCAGCCGACGAGGGGTTGCTAGAGATCCCGGGGGTATGTTTAAAATCTTCAGGGGCCCGGGCATTTATGTTTGCGGCCACTAGCCTCTGGAATTCTCTACCCTGTCAGTTACGGGAGTGCATGACCATGGAGGGATTTAAACAGGATTTGAATACTTATCTGTGGATGCAAGCTTTTGGCAGTTGGGTTATTTGATTGCATTATTTGTTTTGTTGATTTTTGTATTGTTAAGACACTGAGCTGTATGATCTATTTTAAAAGTTGAGCGGCACCTTAGTATTTGAAAGGCACCATAAAAATAAAACTTTGTTATTATTATACGGCACAGTGGATACTGGGGTGCATAGAATGTGGGATCACTAGCAGAAGGAGAGAGGTAATACAGCCCTTGTGTAGATCCCTTGTTTGCCCCCACTTTGTCCATTGTATGCATTTTTGGAGCCCACACTTGAGGAAGAATGGTGGCAGGTTAGAGGCAGTGCAGAGATGAGCCACTAAAATGATAGTTCTAGGGACATGGATATGTTGTTCATCCACACTTATTGGCAGGTTCCTTGCCGCTTTAAATCTTGCCGGAAGGTCTTCAAGCTGGCTCCTCCCACCCACCCGGGTGGTAAAACTCTCTGCTCCGCCCCATGACTCCAGATCTTCCTTACCGCTTGGAAGCTCAGGTTCCCTCCTTAGCGCTCTGCGTTTTCAACTGGTTCCTGAAAATTTCGGTCTTCGAAATCATTGGAAGTGTCTTTTTGAAACTTCGTTCTTTTCTTCTTCACTATGGCGATGGCTCAGTCCTTTTCCGACCCCGAGAGGCGCACGGTTAGTTCCTCCAGAAGAGACTCGCATTCCACGTGCGTTTTTTTTGCCTGGACTTGGATCACGATCCTCAGGCTAGCAATTTCTGTTCTGCCCTTTCGGTCAGCTCTCTGGAGGACCGCGCGGCTCGTTCGGGGCTCGGACATCCGGTAGTTTTTTCTGCTCCGGAAATTCCCTCGGACGGCGGGTGTCGCTTAGACTATTTCTCAGCAGTTGTTGATCCTGCCGGGAGGCGGTTCCCCCCTCCCTCTGTTGTGGCATATCCCGCTCTCCTTGGGTTCCAACTCATGCAGCTTCGTTCAAGGAGCTTGGTCATTCTCCCTCCTCCAAGGAGAGGGACCCTGGAAACCCTGCGCTCGGCCCTAAGGCTAAAGGGCGCAGGCGGGGTCTCTTAGTCAGCGGGAGGCGGGAACTCTTCCCCTCCCTCATGGCCGGCTCGACTCGGTTGAGGATCGGCCTGACCACTGGCCTCACAGTGTCCCCGTCAGGTCCAGCCGGCCAGGTCCCCCGTAGACGTTGTCGAGTCTCTCGACCCGTCTTTTGGGTGGTCTTCTGGTGCTGCCATCCCTCCGCCTCCGGTGGAGGCTGAGGTTCTGTCCGTTCCTTCAGGTCAACAGCCCTCGGTTCTTTCTTCCGAGCCGAGGGAGGAGCGGGTGTCTCCCGCTCCTTCCCAGGCCCGCCCTCGGTCCCCCCGTGAATTTGGGTCTCGGTCTCGGTCAACCTCTCAGTCTAGCAGCTCCGCCCGATCTCTGCGTTCTCAGTGAGGGCACCCGAGTTAAGTGGCTTTGCCATTCTTCCAGTCCTCCTCGGATGAGGAGGCGGTTTCAACGCCGTTGGCGTCAGTATTCTGAGAACTTATGTGGCAACAGCAGTTGTTGTCTGAGGATCAATCGACCCCGATTCATTCTCCAGATAGCAAGCAGCTGCCGCTCGGTCAGCAGCCGTTCGAGTTAGTCGAGGAGCCCTCTCCAGGGCCGGTTGCTCGTCCGACCCTCGCTGCCCCTCTGCCTTCAGCGGGGTTCAGACCAGGCCATGACCTGTTCTTCAGGTCACTCGGTCCTCTCACTCCTGCCCGCCCCCAGCAGACGAAGAGTGCCTCGGGCCTGCGGCAGCTTTTTGCAGACCCTTCGGAGCCTGAAGCCGGCTCTGCTACGTTTCCTAGCAGGGAGGACCTGGGGTCTTCCCAGGAACATTCCGTGAGCGACAGCCCATTCGTCCTTGAGGGTCTGCTTCAGCTCATTTCAGAATTCACTGGGATGCAGCTCAGGCTCGTCTCAAGCAGACTGCCCTCCCCTCGGAGATTCTGGACGAGGGTTCTCCTCGGAGCCTTCCGGTGGCTGAGGCTATCGTGGGCCCAGCCCTGGTGCTATGGCGGCGGCCTTCCTCCTGCCCTGCGCCTTCGGCCAGGGTGGCTCGGAGGTTCCCTATCGGTTCTCTGCCCGGTTTCTCGGAGCACCCCTCGGCTGAATGGGTAGTCACCGACGACGTTTTCCAATGTCTTGGAAACGCTGGGGACGTGGATAGACCCCCTGACAAAGAGTCCAAAAGGATGGACTACGTCGGGCACAAGGTTTACGCTGCGTCCTCCCTAGGCCTCCGTCCAGGCCAGCTCGGCGGCTCTTGGCACACTGTTCCCCGCCCTTCTGGGCACCCTGGGCGAGGTTCTGCCTCATCTCGCGGCCGATCTGCGGACCACGGTCCGGCCAGTGCAGGACCAGGGTGAGGCGGTGGCAATACAACAACTCAGGCGGCTCCTGGATCTGGGTGACTCCTGTGCCAGATCGGTGGCGGCGCATAGCCATCCATGCCCGCGGGGCATGGCTGAGGTTATCTTCTTTTCCTTGGAAACCTTGCGAGGTTGGCGGACATCCCCTTCTTGGGGACTGACCTTTCGGCCCTGGAGTAGAGGTCATATCCAGGGGCCGAGAGTCCGATGCCACTCCGGACTCGGTCACTCTCGCCCGGGTCAAGGGCAACCGTCAGCACTGCGTGGCCTTTGCCCCTGAGGCCCTGCGGCTCAGCCCGGCCCGGCCTGAGGGCCAGCAAGCATCGCTGGGCGGCCTGTTGCCAGTCCAGCGTCTTCCTCCAAAAGAGCAGGGGAGGCAAAGCGAGGCCCCTGGCTCCTTCCCCTCAAGCCTGCTCAGTGATGGGCCAGGGGCACTGCCCGGCTCCGTCAAGTCCCAGCCGGGTTTCCCCATGGGGGCATGGCTCCGCATCTCGTTCTGGAGGTATTTAGAGGCAGATCCTGTTGCAGGTTGCGGCGGTTTACCCTTTTGAGCCGTTGCCCATAGGGGATCTTGGGTCCACTGCCTCTGTGTCGGTCGTTCCGACATGCCGCAGCCCTCTAGTTAGAGGTGATCAGGAAGCTGCTGCCACCTCTTTTCAACCCGGGTTCGTGTCCAGGTATTCCTGGCCTCAAGCGGATGGGGGCTCGCGCCCATTCTCCGCCCGCCTGGATGGTCTCTCTACTTCAGATATTCCATCCTCAGAGCGTGGGTGTGGCTGTTCCTGGGTCTCCAGGATGTACCTATTCCTCGTTCCGTCCGTTTCTGGGAGGCTCCACCCCTTCTTGGCGGGGATCTCCTTTGAGTTCCTAGCCAGGCTCTTCTTTTGCTCAGCAGTCTCTGCGGCACTGAAGAGGTCCGGATGTAACCCCACCACGGAAGGCAGACTGGTCTCCCGTTTCAGAAGGCCAAGTGGGGAACTCGTGCCTTAGCAATGAAGCTTCTTCAGGACTAAGCTTCAGCTCTTGTGTCGACCTCGGCTCAAGCGGACAGGGCTGAGGTTCTTCCTCCCTTACCAGTCGGGTTGGCGGGTAATTCTGTCCTGCCAGGACCTCCTGCACCTCCTGTGCCTCAGGCGGCCTTCCCAGTGGGAGAGGCCAGCCAGAGGTCCTGGCCGCTGCGTCCTTGGACCAGTTCATGACTACAGGCCAGGAGGTTGAAGGCGTTCCTTTGGACCGTTCCAACCCGACAGGAGAACATCCTGTTAGTTACGCCCTGGTCGGCGGTCTTCTCTGACCGATGCTTCTCGGATGGGTGGGGTGCCCATCCGGGGAATACAGAGTGCTTCGCCTCTGGTCTCTAAAGTCCGATGCCCTTCCTGCTCGCTGGAGCACAGGCGGTCCGCTTAGCTTACACCGCTTCGCTCCGGTTGTGCAGGGTCTGGTGGTCTAAGTCCAGAGGACAACACCACGACCATGTACTACCCGATAGGTTGATCTGATCCTTGTCTCGGGTGCAGGAGGTTCTCCATGGAATTTTCGCAGTCGGGGTTCCCAGCCATTTGATGGCAGGAGCCCCAATTTCTGGCTGCTGCCTAAGCTGGGCATAGGCTGCGCCTCATGAGTGGTCTCCCCTGCGGGGTAGCACAGGATCTTCTCCTCTTCCCTCCGGGGAGAATCTGAGGCCGAGACTGTTTTCTTGCCGCCCCCCTCAGCAAGGCCTGCTGCAGGGGATGCCATCGAGGCCACGACCCCAGGCCCCTCGTGCTCTCCCCATTTCCCTTGACCTCACGGGCAGGTGAGGAGGACTTGGCGCAGGTGATGCTAGTAGCCCCAAACTGGATTGCCAGCTCTGGTATCCAGCTCTCCTCAGTCTCAGCCCCAGGCTCCCAAGGCGGCCTCTAGTCCGCCCGGTCCGGTCTTCTTTTTCAGGGGAAGGTTATCCATCTTGACCTTCAATCCCTGCACCTGTAGGCCGACCCCTGTGCGGCTAGGGGCCAGGCCTAGGGTCTTTCAGCAAGGTCCTTGACCTTCGAGGTGTCCTGCTAAGAAGTCGGCCAAGATGCTCGTCCTCTGGGAGAAGTTCTCCCTTTTGATGATAGGATAGGGCCGTGCCCTTCCCCGTCCCTGGGCGAGCATTCTGGACCATCTGCGGTCCATCCTTAAACCAGGGCTTGGCCCGATGACCCTCTAGGTGCTTCTCATGGTCACCCCTGTCTTCCGGGCGCGGGCGGGAGGCAGTTGGTGGTGCGGAGAAGGTGATCTGGCACTTCTAGGCCTCGATCACGCCTCCCCTTTTGGGGAGAGTATCCCCGGTTCTGTGGGATCCTTGCTGGTATGGGCTTAGCTCATGAGCAAGCCATCTCAACCTTTTGCACAGGTGCGAGTTTCCCCCACCTGTTGTGGAAGAACACCTTCTTGTGGCCACTTCGCCATCCAGAAGGTGGGGAGAGTTCCAGGCGCTCCTTTAATCTCCCTATCTGGTCTTCCACAGAGACTAGGTTGTCCTGCGCCCCACCCGAAGTCCTTCCGAAGGCGGTGGCGGAGTCTTCCCTTCGGGGGTATTGCCTCTGCCGGGGTTTATCCCCATTCACACCTCTGAGGCTGTATACAGGTTCCACAGGAACCTGTTTAACGCTCGCCTACCTAGGGAGCATAAAGCTAAAGTTCGGGAGAGGTTCGCCAGCTGTTTATCATCTTTGCTAAAGCCGCATCTGGCAGACTTGCAGCCAAGTGGACGATGAGCGGGTGGGTCACCCCTGCATAGGTCTCCACTATAGGTGGGCGGGCATGGAGCCTCCCAGAGGGATAAGTGCTCATTTTTACTCGTTCTTCCGCTGCATCGGTGGCTGCTTCCGAGGATACTCTGGTCCAGGATATCCACAGGGCTTCTGCCCGGAAGCAGGCTTTACCGTTCCCCTTCCACATCGACCTTGGGTCGCACCGGGGTGCTGGTCGGTGCCTCGGTTCTCCAGTCTTTCTATCTAAGTAGGGGTGTGCGGCTTGCCTCCTCCTCCCAGAGAACTGCTAGGAGTCTGCCAATAAGTGTGGATGAACAACATATCCATGTCCTAGAAATACAGGTTACTCACCTGTAACAGGAGTTCTAGGAATGGTATGTTGTTCATCCTACGACACCTGTGACCTCGGCTTGGACAGCACAACCTAGCTTCCAGCGGGCTAGATCTGGCGTCATGGGGCGGAGCTGAGAGTTTTACCACCTGGGTGGGTGGGAGAAGCCAGTTTGAAGACCTTCCGGCAAGATTTAAAGCGGCAAGGAACCTGCCAATAAGTGTGGATGAACAACATATACCATTCCTAGAACTCCTGTTACAGGTGAGTAACCTGTATATGTGCAACGGGGTAGGTCCTACGAGACCTGCTTGGTGGATCTAAACATTTACGGTACACGCTGGAGAATAAGAGATGGAAGGGCAACATGACAGAGATGTTCAGGTACCTTGGTGGAATAAACAATAAAAACACAGAAGTTGACGGCAGATAAGGACCGCAAGGCCCATCCTGTTTGCCCATTTTTTGTACCTTATGAATCTGCCATCGGCCTTTGCTCTGTCAATGGTCTATGTATTCATACTCATCTGTATTGCTCCCTTATGCCTATCCCATGCCTGTTTGAAGCCCTGTACTGTATTCATATCCACCACTTCCTGAGGCAGGCTGTTCCATGCGTCCACCACCCTTTCTGTGAAAACAAACTTCCTCACATTCCCCCTTAATCGGCCTCCGTCTAATCTCATGCTGTGTCCTCTTGTCCTGCTATTTTTCTTACTATTGAAACATGTTAGACTCTTTCACCTTGTTAATGCCCTTAAGATATCTGAATGTTTTATTCATATCACCTCTCTCCCTCCTTTGCTCTAGGGTATACATATTGAGCTTGGTAATCTGTCCTCATATGTTTTCTGTTGCAGTCCCTGCACCATTTTGGCTGCCTTTCTCTTGACTGCCTCCATTTTGTTAATGACCTTGTGCAGGTGCGGTCTCCGGTACTGCATGCAGTACTCCAGATGGGGCCTAACCAGTGTCTTGTAAAGAGGGATTATTACCTCCCTCTTACAACTTGTGATACCCCCACTGATGCATCCCAGCATCCCTCTAGCCTTACCTACTGCTTTAGTGGTCTGCTGGAATGATTTCAGGTCATCTGTGATGATGATGCTTGAATTTCTTTCTTCCCTTGTGATTGCCAGCAACTCCCCTCTTAACCTGCATGTAGCTTCAGTGTTTCTCTTTCCTATGTGCATGATCTTGCACTTCTTTGCGTTAAACCCCAGTTGCCACTCTTCAGACCATTTTGCCAGTTTTTCCAGATCTCTTCTCATTCTGCCCACCCCATCTGGATCATCTACTCTGTTGCAGATCTTGGTGTCATCTGCAAACAGACAAACCTTACCCTCCAGTCCATCTGCAATGTCACTGATGAAGATATTGAAGAGGACTGGCCCCAGGACTGATCCCTGAGGTACCCCACTTGTGACTTGCATCTCTTCTGACTGTATACTGTTTACCACCAGTCTCTGTTTTCTGCCCACCAACCTGTTTGCCACCCAGTTGACTAACTTCTGACCCACCCCAAGCCTACCCAACTTATCAATCAGTCTTCTGCGTAGAACAGTATCAAAGGCTTTGCTGACATCAAGGTAGGCGACATCAACTGCTCCCCCTTGGTCCACCGCTCTGGTTACTCAGTCAAAGAAATCTGAGAGATTAGTTTGACAGAACCTTCCTGTTGTAAACCCATGCTGTCTTGGATCCTGTGCTCCTATGGATTCCAGGTGTTGCACTGTCCTTTCCTTAAGGTGTGCCTCCTTAATCTTGCCCGCTACTGAGGTAAGGCTGACTGGTCTGTAGTTCCCTTCCTCCTCCTCCCTGCTGCCACTCTTGTGGAGTGGGATCACATGAGCCCTTCTCCAGTCTTCTGGGACCTCTCCTGTGCTCAGAGGCTCACTAAACAGTTCTGCTGATGGCTCTGCTAGTTCACCCTTAGCTCCTTTAGAACCCTGGGATGTATGCCATCAGGTCCCATTGCCTTATCCACCCTGAGCTTAGCGAGCTCTTATAGGACCCTTTCTTTTGTGAAGGGACTTGTGCACACCTCTCTCCCCTCTGTGTCCATGGTGCTGAACTGTGGGCCCTGCCCTACCTTCTCCTCAGTAAATACTGAGCAGAAGTATCTATTTAGGATAGATGCTTTTCCTTGGTCCTCCTCCACACACACTCTCCCACCTTATCATCTTTGATCTTAGCAATAACCCCCTCTGGATTTTCTCCTTTCACTAATGTAGTTATAGATACATATAGATGTATGTATATGTATACGTGCTAGAAGCAATGGAGAAAAAGGGAGTACTAGAGGGGATGCTAGGAAGGGAGAGCAGGTGGGGGGGAAGGAAAAAGGGTGGAGGGTGGACACCTGGAACGTTAGGGGCCTAGGGAACAAGACAGCAATGCTACAGGCTCTCATGGCAGAAGGGGAAGTGGACATGGCAGCCATCACTGAAACATGGGCCACCCATTACCAGGACTGGGATCTGGCGGTACCAGGGTATAAGATGTTCTGCAGAGATAGGGTAAATGGGAAGGGTGTGGGGGGGTACGGCACTGTGTGTGAGAGAAGGACTGAAGTGTGTTCATGAGGAGAGTAGTACAGAGTCGTTATGGATGCAAATCCAGGATTCCATGAATAGGACTCTCAGGATGGGAGTAGTGTACAGGCCACCATCTCGGACAGAGGAGTTAGACAGGGAACTAGTGGGACAGATCAGAAGGGCCCGCGGAAAGGGTAGCACGGTGATTGTGGGGGACTTCAACCTAACGGGAGTGAATTGGAGTACCCCAGCCACAACGAACAGAAGGGAGCAGATACCTCTGGACACATTCCAGGATAGCTTCCTAATGCAAATGGTCAGCAAGCGAACCAGGTTAGGGAACACCCTAGACCTCATGCTGGCAAATGGGGAATTTGTGAGGGAAATGTGGGTGGAAGAACCACTGGCAGGGAGTGACCACCACTCAGTGTGTTTCACGTTGAAAATTGGTAAGGAAGGAGTAGAAACAGGTACAAGAGTGTTGGACTTCAGAAAGGCCAACTTCAGAAGAATGGGGGAGGTAGTTAAAGGGCATCTAGCCAGAATCCAAACTAATATGGACACTAACCAGAGGTGGGCGGTCATAAAACTGGGGATTGAGGAGGCAACCAAAACCTGCATCAGGGTCCAGAGTAAGAGAGCTAGGGCCAAGAAACCTAGCTTGTTGAGCAAGGGGGTTATGGAGAAAGTAAGAAATAAAAGAGCCACCTTTAGGAGGTTCAAAAAAACAGGGAGAGGGGAGCACAGAGTGGATTACCTGAAGGAATCGAAGGAGGTGACAAAGGCAGTAAGGGCAGCCAAGGTGTCTAAGGAGCTCAGGCTGTCGCAAGGCATCAAGAAGGGGGAGAAGGAATTCTTCAGGTACATCAGGGAGAAAAGGAGTTGTAGGGACAAAATAGTAAGGATTAAGAGGGATGGGGGTGGGTGAAAACAGGGGCAGAGCAGGCAGAAGCACTTAATGAATACTTCTGCTCTGTGTTTACTTAGGAGAAAGGAAAGGTGCTACCAAAGGGTGGATGGCAGTTCAAGCTGGGGGGGAGAGGAAGTGACAGATGGGGGAATCACAGAGGGCAGGGTACTGGAGGGCACTGAGGGTGAACAAGGCGCCAGGGCTGGATGGCATTCACCCCAGGGTACTGAGAGCTGGCAGAAATCCTGGTCTGGCCCTTGGCACACCTGTTCAATGCCTCCCTGGTCTAAGGAAGTGTACCTCAGGACTGGGGGGTGACTCACATGGTACCCCCTCATAAGAGCGGCCCCAAAGACGAACCGGGAAACTACAGGCCGGTAAGCCTAACATCCATTGTGGGAAAACTGATGGAGACAATCCTGAAGGAGAGGCTGGTGTCCCTTCTGGAGACCAGTGGGCTGCATGACATTAGGCAGCATGGGTTTATCACGGGCAGATCCTATCAGACCAACCTGGTGGATTACTATGACTGGGTAACTAGACAGTTGGACAAGGGCCATGCAGTGGATGTCCTGTTTCTGGACTTAAGTAAGGCATTCGACTCGATGCTGCATGGGAGGCTGGGTAGTAAGCTGGCAGGTACAAGTGCAGGGGCAAAAATGGTGGGATGGGTAGTAAACTGGTTACAAGGAAGGCAGCAGAGGGTGGTGGTGGGAGGGGGAGCTCTCATCTCTGAGGGCAGTGGCAGTGACAAGCGGAGTACCGCAGGGCTCAGTACTGGGTCCGGTGGTGTTTGGGTTGTTCATATCAGACATCTCAATAGGCATCAAGTGCAAGATCAGTTTGTTTGCAGATGACACAAAGATGGGCGCAGTAGTGGATGACCTAGGAGGGTGGCATGGGTTGCAGGATGATCTGTCAAAACTGGAGTCCTGGTTGGACACATGGCAGTTGGGGTTCAGTGCCAAAAAGTGCAAGGTGCTACATTTCAGGGCAAAAAAAAACAAGAAGGGGCTACCAGCTTGGGGGGGGGGGTTGTTCAGCTAGCCGTGACAGAGGAGGAGAAGGATCTGGGGGTGATTATAACAGGCTCAGTCAACTACTCAGCACAAAGCAGGAAGGCAACTGCAAAGACCAACAAAATGCTGGGTTGTATTGCCAGGGGTATATCTTCAAGGAGAGGGGAGGTGATCCTGCTGTTGTATAGGTCACTGGATAGGCCACACCTGGAGTACTGGCGCCCAAACCTGAAGAGAGACACTGAGTTACTGGAGGGGGTGCAGCACAGGGCAACAAAGATGATCCAGGGACTAGGGGACATACCCTACATGCGCAGGCTGAGGGAGTTGAACATATACTCACTGGAGGAGAGGAGAGATGGGGGGGATATGACTGAAACCTTCAAGTACATGAAGGGAATAAACTAGACAGGCACGGAGGGACTATTCAAGTTAAGGGGTAGCGACACTTGATGCCGCAATCTCAGATTGGAGGGAGGAAGGTTCAGGAGGGAAATGAGAAGACACTTTTTTCTGGTGAGAGTGATGTCTGGGTGGAACTCGTTGCCTGCGGAAATGGTATCCTGTAGAACAGTGGACTGCTTCAAAAGGGGATGGGATAGGGTAAGAGGGAGGGTCAGGGGAGGTGAGGGAGGGGCAGCTGCAATATAAGGGTTTCTAGCTGCACACTTGAGCAGACTCAATAGACCATAAGGCCTTTATCTGCTGGCAAATTCATACATATGTATGTTCATAGAGAAAGTCATGTCCCCTTCTTTTACTGTTTGTGCTAAAAGGCCAGTAATGGAAACCATAACAAAATGCGAACCAGCTTTCCATTCTGTTAAACAGAAGTCAGCCGTACTTTCAGAACAGGTGAGTGTCAGTGAATTCCCAACCCCAGCTTACCAGTTTGATGCCTGTCTGCAGTGGTTAACATTTCCAATCCCAAACTTGAAACACTAGTTTTGAGAAATAGTCCCCCAGAATGGTTGGATTACTCCTTTCACTGTAAAAGTATTCACATTATGTTTCCTTCAGTGATCACCAAGGGAGATTCTAACGGTGTCGATACAGTTGACATCCACACTCTGGCAGTCTTCACGCAGACAGGTGAGTCATCTGAAGTCTTTAGACTAAACTCCTTCCACCACCCGGGTGGTACATCCTCTGGTTCCACCCCGTGATGTCATATATTCCCTTCTGCTGGAAGGGACAGGTCTTATCCTTCCACCTTTGAAGGATTTTGAGTTGCTAAAGTGCTTTAGTGAATGTTTGATCAAGTTGCTCTGCAAGTCTTCTGTCTTCACCTCGCGATTGACGGTGGAGAGCAAAAAACAGGGTTTAAGTTCTGCATCCAGTGCAGGCAGAAAATGTCTGACAGAAACCCTCACAACACATACTTGTCCTGCAAATTGTGCCGGGCCATGCTGCACTCATTCATCGAAGACTGGAAGGCTCGATTGTCCCTTGATTGCCCGAAAAACTTCAAAAAGGCCCCAGCAGCTGTTGGGTTGGTTGCTCAGCTTGTGGTCATGAACAAAGAGATGACGACAGCTATGATGAGTTGCTTGTCGGTCTCTGCACTGTTCTTGTCTGGGACCAGTGTTGGAGGGTCATTCTCTGATGAGTTCAGAGAAATGTGTCTGGTTCTCCAGATCTTCAGGGAGAGCCCATCTCAATGCAACAGAAAACACAAAAAAAGTTTAAGATCATGGGGTCAGGAACAGTTGCACTCTTCCAGCTCTTTTGACTAACTACCCTGACTGCTCAGCCTTGGTCGAGCTCCCTGTGGTCAAGAGGAAGGATGTGGGCTTCACGGTAACCCCATCTGGCCTGTCGACTTCGACTTTGGTCAAGTAGGCCGTCGAGATTAGGGGTGTCATGATAACACGATATGACTGCATAGCACATTAATTCCTACTGGTGATTTGTTAGAAGAAAACATCATGATTATCGTGCAGCATGATATACTATGATATACCTTGATAAACCGTCTTAACTTGCTGCTCCGACAGTATGTTCTGTCTTTGGGTGTGACCATGATTCCAATTTCCCAGCCTTCCTTCAGTCAGATTTTTATTAATTTTCCTAAAAAGAGAAAATGTTGTAAATTATCTTGATAATCGGTATACTGCAATATTTTTTCACAAATACTGTGATACTAAAAACTTGATATTGCGACATCCCTAATCAAGATCTTCCTTGAATCTGTTGATCGGTTGTCATCAGAGATCAACAAGGAGTCTATCTCCTAGACCCTGGTTGTCCCAGTCCTCCCTTAGGAGGGTATGGCCCAGTAGGTGACCCTGGTTGGGTTGCCTCAGGAGTGGCCTCCACCAGTGATTGTGCTTCATAAGCCTCTGGTGCTTAACCTGCCGAGGCAGGCGGTTTATACCCCCTGGATGACACCTCTTGACACCTTGGGTCAAGGCGCTGCTTACGCTCTTGAAGCGGCTCAACTGGGAGACATATCCATTGATGCCTCTCTTCCTCCTTCGCTTGAAGAGGCATCAACGAAAAATGCATTGACGTTATGAGGAGCTTCTCTGGAAACAGTGGATCATTGTTGGGAGGTTAGGGCTCTGCCTCCTGGACCTTCAGTCACTTGTCTTACACCAGTCATTCCCATGCTGCTCAGCAGTCATTTGCACCTGCTTCTCCACCCCTTTGAGTGGAGCTACCTCCTGCACCACCCCATTTCAAGGCTGCAACCAAAGAATCCCCTGCTGCAGCCAGATTGCCAGGCCTGCTAACAGTGGAAATCACCCAGTCTGAGGATACTAGGGTGAACCATGGTGGCAAACAAGGAATCCTTTGATAACTTCTAAGGTGAGTGTTCCATGGCCTTGACCAGGACTCATATGTTTGATTGGGAATTGTTTGGGAGTTGACCCACTGTACACAGGCCGGTGTCTTCTGGGGCTTTGCTCCGACTTGTATTGGAGTCCATAAATGTGCCCATGGAGCCAGTCCAGAAATGGGCCTAATACCTGTTTACTGACATACTGGACACGGACGATTCCTTGGGGTTGCCTTTCCCATTGCTGAGGCCATCTTGGGACTGACTCTGGAGCTTTGGCAACATTCAGCATCCTGTCCAGCACCCTCTATTCATATGGGTCACAAGTACATGGTCCCAGCGGGCTTCATTTCTGTGGTCTCCGACCACCCCTCTGCTAAGGGCTTGGTATTGGACTCGACCTTCCGTAGATCGGGTGTTCAAGGGGACATGGATAGGTCTCTGGACAAGGAGTCCAAGAAGATTGACCATGCAGCTAAGAAGGTGTAAGCTGCTGTGTTGCTGGGTCTCCATCAGGCCAGCTACGCAGTCATGATAGCTGACTTTTGCCATTCCCTGATGGGAGTGTTAGTGGATCTCCTCTCCCATCTTGCTGCTGACAGACAGTTGCTGGTAAAAATAGACTGGGGCCAGGGTCAATCACTGGCTAAACACTAGCTTCATATGGCTTTGGACATGGGCAGCTCCTGTGACCGTGCCACGGCAGGGGCCGTCACTGTATATCTTAGGGCCTGGCTGAGGTTTTCCAGCTTTTTGGTAGATACTCAGCATAAGCTGGCTGATGTCCCCTTCTTGGGCACTGACTTCTTGGGCCCGGGGGTAGAAGGGCGTCTCACTTGAATTGATTGCCACCTTGGATTCTGTGACTTCATCCCAGAATCCTAAATGGAAGATCTTCCACGGAGTGGTCTCTTGCAGTAGGTAGTACACTTGGGTCATCGCCAGAGGTCACTGTGGCACATGGCAGCTCTTCTAGCAGTCTTTTCCAGGGGCCGACCACACATGACATCAGCTTTCTGTTTCCTATATAAGTGTGGGCGGTCCCTGGTATCTTCAGTTCATTTTTCCACCATCTTCAGCTTGCACGCAACGGCTAGAGCCACTTCTGAAACAGCAGTCATTGACAAGAAACAACATCGAAGAATCTACAAGAACAAGAAATTATCTCTCATGGAGGATCAAGGAGGGCTCGTTCCAAGAGCTCCCTGTCCACTGATTCTCATCACCGGTACAAAAGAGAAGGGGAGCCATTCTGCCTTCTTATCGACGGTG
Organism: Neoceratodus forsteri; assembly: GCA_016271365.2. Lineage (NCBI taxonomy): Eukaryota > Metazoa > Chordata > Ceratodontiformes > Ceratodontidae > Neoceratodus > Neoceratodus forsteri. The sequence continues at coordinate 1,028,476,733 of CM028134.1, forward strand.
CCTTCCAGCACTTCAAAGGCACTCTATGATGAACCCTTTGTGGGTTCAATCGACAGCACATCAAAGAGAAAGAGAAACCCTCCTCAACCTCTGTGCCTCTACACTCGTTGACGTCCACCACTGTCGATGATGTATCCATATTCTGCCTTTTCATTGATGGGAGGTTACACTCGCTCATTGGCAGCGCTTTCTAGCGCGTCCACAGCAGTCTATGAATAACCCTTTCTGGGTTCCATCGACAGCACTGAGCAGGAGCAGCCCTCCTCAACCTGTGTACCTCACCGCTCATCAACGGCCACCATGACAGGTGCTCCACCGTGGACGATAGTTTTACATGCTGCCACCTCGTCGATGGGAGATTATTACACCCTCTCATTGACGGCACTTTCCAGCACATTGAGGGCAGTCTATGATGAACCTTTGATGGGTTTATTCGGCGCTCCATCAATGGGGGCTCCTCTCCTGACGACAGGGACGCCGTTTTTATTGCATAATACTGTTTCCCAGCCAGCTCCGTCAATGGAGAACCGTGTTCCACTGGGACAACCAGCTGCATTTGCCATGCATACTGTCCCTCCACTCTCACAGGTGTACACTCATAGGGGCTAGGTGGATGGGGTCCGGGACTCTGGACTTTACCACCCAGGGGCAAGATCTGCTCAGGCTATGTGTACAGTCACCTCCAAAAAACAATTCCCCTGTTTACCCCCGCCCTTCTTCCCCCAACTGGACATTACTGCAGTAGTACAGCAGGTCTTGCTTGCCATGTGGCATGTTCTGTCCTCCGATCCAGGAGTGCCGTGCCACCTCTCCCGTTCCCCTACTTATCCACCTCAACGCTTCCAGAGTGATAGAAAACCTTTCCACCTTAGTCACCTCCTTCGTACGGCAATGACTACCTATCAGACGAGACTGAATTACCAATAGATTTTACTGGAAATCTGGAGGATGAGGACTTCCAGGAAATGGATTCTCGGCCCCACTCCCCTCCATCTGAGATTTCCTCTGTCAATGAGGATTTATCCAGGCAGGCGACTGTCTTTCCTCCGGATGACCCATCTTTCCATGAGAGGATGGTCCAAATAAAAAAAAAAAAAAGTCATGAGATTCTTTACCACTGAACATGACAAACAACGTAAGGATATGGCAGATTATCTAAAGTTACCAGAAGGCCTACTGTTGGTGGTACCCCGACTGATCCAAACCTATCATTATATTGTGCTTGTAGCCTGGAACCAGCCTTCCTCTGTTCCAGCTATCCCCTGTAAGGCGGATAATCTCTACCAGGCTCCCTGGATCATCCTTTTCTATTCACCACTCCTGAAATGGATTCAGTGGTGCTTACTGCCACTCATGAGCGTCTTAACCAGACAAAACACATGACCTCCTTCCCTCCAGATAATGGGGCATATGATCAAACACCGTTATACACTCTGGTCCTCAGCCATTGACTCGGTGAATAAACTACCTCCTTTTCAGGAACAGGAAAAGTTATTGGCCATTATAGCTACTGGCAATTCTATCTTCTAGACACTCACTTTGTCCGACATGTAACGCAGTTGATCCCTTCGGCCCACATGTCAGCAACTGGCATTACTGTGCATCGCCATACTTGACTTTGTGTCTCAGGCTTCACACTTGATGTACAACATACCCCCTCCTATCTCTCATCCTCTCTCTACACTCCACCTCCCCCCACCCACTCTCTCAGATCAAATGACGCCCGCACATTAACGGTCCCTCGCCGCTCCACCCTCTTGGTCAGACTGGTTTTGTCCATCGTTTCCCTAAAATCTGGAATTCCCTCCCTCCGAAATACATCACTCCTCCTCCAGCTACTCCCTTACCTCTGCCCTATACAATTGCCTTTCCCTCAGCTGTTCCTGCTTTAACCCATCTTAATACCTATCCCCAGTTTCTGCCTTCCTGCCATGGCCCCGGCAGGGAGTGCTTTATCCTGAAGGGGGAATCAGGAAATATTTACCCTTCTCTCCTCATATTCAGTTCTTGCCTCTCCTCCCCCGCCCTTCTGGGTCACCAGTGTGACAACCTAACCCCATCCTTTTTACTCCAACAGCACTTGCGTACTGCCTCGAGCCTGCTCCTGGTACACTCATGCACTATAAATGGTTCTAGCGCATTATTACTGTTTTGTACGTTCATATGTTCTTTTGTATGATTCTGGACATGTAATTTACCCAATGTTCCACTACTGTTTATTGTACAATACCTTGTGTTCCAACTGTTGCACAATCTTACAATGTGGTATTGTTTGTACTACCCACATACTATTGTAACTGATCATCCTTCACAACCCTATGTATCCCCTTCCCTCAGGTCGCACCGTGAGATGAGCAACTTGTTGTTCAGTGTGCCCTCCTGGTGAAACATTTCAATAAATAAATAAATAAAAACATAGAGTGCTCAATGTCCCTTTAATGGGTCTAGACCATTCGTGCCAGGAATCCAAGTTTTGACATGTGATATCCAAGCTCCAGGGAGAACCTTCCATATGGTGCATGGCGTGTCCCATACTTTCCAGCCATCCTGCTGTTCTCAGTCCTCCCTTTACACCAAAAGAGGTGGAAAATACAGAGACTCTAATAAAAGCAGCTCTGAGGTCGTCCCCAGCTTACTAGAACCAACACCTCTGCTGCCCAGGGCTCTCACTCCCATCCACCCGGTGGGACTGGTCAGCTCACCTCCCAGTGACTTACTGAGGCTATGTCCATGCTTCCTCGACCAGGCCACGGAAGCTGTATGCTGTCATTTTGACCTCCATTTGGAGGCCTGAAACACACCTCCTACAGAACACACTATGGGATTTTACTCCCACTTCTTTTTTGGTACCCAGGTCAATAAAACTGGACCTCAGACAATTGAACCATACATCCAGTACAAAAGGTTCCGTATGATCACCCTAAACTAAAAACAAGGGGATTGGCTATGTGCCCTAGGTATGAAAGATGCCTACCTACATATCCCTGTCCATCCAGCCCATCACAGGTTCCTTTGTTTCCACCTGTTGGGTCAACATTACCAATTTTGGACACTCCCGTTCGGCCTCTCATCGGCCCAGAGAGTGTTCACCAAATGCCTAGTGATAACAACAGCAGCCCTACGCTGGAGTGGGCACTTTGGTTTTCAAACCTGAACGACTGACTCATCAAAGCAGAATCCAGACCAGCTCTGCTTTCCTCCCTAGAAGCAACCTTAACTCTATTTCCAAGCTCTAGGTATTACAGTCAATTGGCCACAGTCCAATTCGACCCCTACATAGTCGCTGCAATATATAGGAGCGGTTCTAGACACTGTCTTTGCCAAAACCTACCTTCCGGCCAACAGGCAACACAAGTCTCGCTCTCTGGCATTGCAGATACAAGCCCAAAAGTTGTCACAGCCTAATACATGCTATGTCTCCTGGGTCATATGGTTACTACCATCTCTGTTGCAGCTTTCACCCTTCTTCATATGAGACAAGTCCAGTGGGTTCTCCAGAACCAGTGGTCTCAACATTGAGCTCTGCTCTAGTCGGTGGACACTCCGTGCCAACCTGTGCCAAGGCATGCCCTTCCAGTTTCCCCCTCCCACACAGACGTTGACCACGGATGCATCCCTGGAGAGGTGGGATGCACGCCTGGGTTCTTACAGGACACAGTGCAAGTGTACCCCCTCTATCCCTCATCCCCACATCAGTCTACTAAAGCTGAGAGAAGTTCGCTTAACCCTTCAGGCTTTTTCAACATCACCTATCTCCAGGACCATTGCTGATTCAATCAAACACTGCAGTAGTATTCTACCTCATCAAACAAGGAGGTACAAAGTCCCATTCTCTATACCAGGGGTTCTCAAATGGTGAGGCCAGCCTCCCTTGGGAGGCCCCAACCTGTTCCAAGGGAGGCTCAAGCAAGTCTTGAAAAAGTATTATATTTCAATTTTGAACTTTATAGATTTTGTGTGAAGGGATAAGGCAAACTGAAAGAGGATAACAGTAGGTGAATTTATGTATTTATTCACAAGTCTGTGACCAGGGAAGGTACTGTACACTGAGCCATGGCTTATTTCAGGTGTACCCAGGGAAGGGTAGTGAGAGAATACAATTCAAAATGTAACTGCAGAACACTTAAGCAATACAAAATGAATAAAAGTGCAAACAAATTAAGAACAATAAACTAACAATATGAGGAACAATTGATCAATTAGACTGGCAGCAGAACTGTTCAAATACAAGAGTTAATCATGCAGGTACTAGGAATAAGAGCAGGAGGGAGCAAAATGATCCCTGAGAAGTTGCTTAAGAGCAGGGTGAGAGGGGAAGAAGCAGAGGTTGGCAGAAAGGTTATTCCAGTAAAAGTGGAAGCAGAAAAAGCAGTCTGAATTTATTCCTAATGTACTGTGAAAAGTAGGCTATTTTCCTATGGGGAGGCCCAAAAATATTTCAGTATTTTGGGGGAGGCTCAGCATCTTTTCTATGGCCTAGGGGAGGCTCACTATGACAAAGTTTGAGAACTGTTGCTCTATACTGTACAAAGAGACCCTTGCAGCCTGGCAGGAAACCATTCAGCAAAATCTAGTTGTGACAACCCACCTCTCCCTCTGGGCTGAAACAGCTTTTAGAGAGGTGTCTGTCCTCAGGTATTCGCTGCCACCAGCCGGATTCTCTTCCGGCACCTCCTTCAAGTCTACAAACTTGAATAATTAAACATGCAATTGCACAAGTTAAAGTCTGGTAGTGTGTGTCTCTCTGGTGGCGGATGCTACACAGAATTTACCTCAGCCAGTGGAAACCAAATATTACCTTAGAAAAATGACATCACAGTCACAACTGTTGAGCAAATAAATAGCTTTTTACTTAACAGAAAGTGCACTGAGCATTTACAGGATATATTTACAACACAAGAGAATAACACTAGTACAGGAAAAGTAAACATTTATTTTTAAATAACAGATGGCAAAAGAAGGCTATTACTGAAATATGCTAGTACTAAACTTAGCCTTCCCTGTCCTTTCAAGAGACCACTGTGCCCTGTGCTAACTGCCAGCTCCCACAGACCTAGCTAGAAGGGTAGGCTCTAATCTTAGATATGTCCTCCAGCTTCAGAGTAAGAACAACACACTTTATCTTTAAGCCTCTTACATATTCTCCTGGGTATAGGTAATGCCTATTCCCCCTTTGAATGCACCAACCATCTAACATGTATGTATTTAATTGTCCCAGTCAGACTAAATGCTTATCCGTGACCAATTATATTCCCTTTTAACCATAAGTTTATATTGGAATGAACCAATTCATTCAAACTGGCGTGTGTGTGTGTGTGTGTATAGATATCCACTCGAGATTTATGACCCAGCTCTTATCTAGCAGCTAGGGAGGACAGAGAATTCCAGCTGGTGGATGCTGCTGGACAGTGGATTTTAGCCCATGTGTTTTTTTTTTTTTTTCCAAACTGCTAAAAAACACCAGCTAGAGAATCCAAACCATTAACTCTTTCCTTCCCATTTCTGTCACACTAGTACTGACAGCCATCCATCTTACAGGACATTACAACCTCCTGGCCGACCTTATCAGTCACCAGTCATCAGCACACAAATGGACACTTCATCATGAAGTACCCCACCAAATCTTCCATCTGTGGGGGAACCCACATCTGGATCCGTTTGCTTCACCAGCCAACCATCGTCTCCCCAGATACTTTCCCATTATCCCGAGCCCCTCTGTGGCCTCGGCCGGATTGGTTCCCTCTGCTTCAGCAGTTATTAGTGGAGGAACCGGTTCAGTTGCCAATCAGACCAGATCTCTTGACTTAGAATCAAGGGACCCTCCTACACCCCAACCGGAAGGCCCTACACCTTCATGCTTGGCTCCCGAGGACGCTTTCATTGCATGTGTACAAGTGTCCTCTCCTGTTGCTAATTTTTTACTGGCTTCATATAAACCAGCAACTGGAGAAACATATAATTCCAAATGGAAATGCTTTTCCATTTGGGCTGCTTCCCAATCGTTGTATTCCTGTTCAAGTCCACTGACGAAAGTTTTAGATTACCTGGCCTCGATTGCCAAGACAGGATTAAGTTATTCCTCCTTCAAAGTCCATTTGGCCGCTATTTTGGCCTTCCACGAACCTCTGGATGGTAGATTACTGTACCTACATCATCTAGCCAAAATGTTTCTGAAAGGAATGCTACATATTAAACCACCTATCAGAAGACCCATTCTTTTCGTGGGATCTCAATTTTCTGATAGAGAAATTGACTTTTGAGCCCTTTGAACCGGCGGCCACTTGTGACCTCCATTTTCTTTCTTAGAAAACACTTTTTCAAGTGGCTGTCACTTCAGCTCGGCGTGTTTCCGATCTCCATGCCCTCATGTGTAGGGAACTGTACTTAATATTTCACAAAGACTGGGTAGCACTTCGTACCAACCCTTCCTTCCTGCTTCAGGTAGTGTCTGAACACACCGTAAAAATCTGTCCATGGAGTTACAAGTATATTATCCTGAACACTCCAATTGAGGCAAACACCTCTTACATACTGTAGATGTCCATCGTATATTATGATACTGCACTAATCGAACGAAATCGATTAGAAAGACTTTGCAACTCTTTGTCACCTTCATCTCATGTAGGGAAGGACTTCCAGTCACTAAACAGACCCTGTTCAACTAGCTGGCACACTGTATGACGTTTTGTGATTCAAAATGCAACAAACCTTTGCCAGGACCTGTCCAATCCCATTCCACCAGAGCTATGGCCACTACTACAGCCTGCTTTAAAGGGGCCTCTATAAGGGATATCTGCATTGCAGCTACTAGGTCCATAAAACCATACTTTCACAAAGCATTACAACCTAGATACTGCTTCACGCCGTAGGACGGCCTTTGGCCAAGCATCCTACAAGACCTCCTGTCATAATGACCACCTTTCTTGGGTTTACTGCTTGTTATTCATCCCAAGTGTATTACCTACTGCAAGAGACCACCCCGTGGAAGACAGTACAGTTACGTAAAATTTTACCATAACAGTAGATCTTTGAGGAATGTCTCTAGCAGTAGGTGCGTTCCCGCCCTTCATCCCCCTCCTTCTCTAGGAGAACAAATTCTGCTCCAATGACTTATGAGATAGGATACCTACGGTACCTCAGCTTCCCCTTGGTCCTCGCTTAGCGAGCTGAATCCAGCGGGGGAAACTGAGGATACCAGGGACCTCCCACACTTATATAGGAAACAGGAGCTGATGTCATGTGTGGGCGGCCCCCGGAAAAGACTGCTAGAAGAGCTGCCATGCACCACAGCGACCTCTGGTGATGACCCAAGTGTATTACCTCCTGCAAGAGACATTCCTCAAAGATCAACTGTGACAGTAACATTTTACGTAACTATACTTTCTTTCAGTGTCGGTCCTTTTAGCCTGAACAACCTCAACAGCAGCCCCAACAAGCAGTTTCAGTGCTGGTGTCCTAAGTCTAAATTTGGTGGCCAGGGGCAGAAAATGGGGGAGGGGAGAGGTAGTGGTGCCTTTGTGTCCCCTGCAGCTGGAGCACCCTCCAAGGCTGCACGGTGATGGTGTGCAGTGTCATCCCCCAACTGTCCAGTCCCTATCCCATCTCCCACTCATTGGTTAGTTGCATCATTTCTTGCCACAGTGCTCCACCATTACCTTGGACAACTGGGTTGTAGAAGTGGTGGGCAGATGGTTGCCTCTGGACTTTGAGGCTCTCCCACTGTATTGACTCAGTGCTTCTCAGGTTTCCAGGGTGTCGAAGAACATGTCTGCACTAAGAGCCAACATCATTCAATTCCTAGAGTGCAGAACAATAGCCTGTGTTCCAGATGCCCTGACCACTCAGGGATATGTGTCCAGGTACTTCCTGGTTCTGAAATGGATGGGAGGCTGGTGTCCTATACTGGATCTGCACAGTCTGAACCAGTTCGTGTGGAAGCGCAAGTTCTGAAAGGTAACTCTAAATCAGATCATTCTGTTTCTGGAGCAGGGCATGTGATTCTGCTCCCTGGACCTCCAGGATACGTTCTTCCACAACTCAGTCTGTCCGTCCAATTTCCAGTACCTTCAGTTTTGCATGGAAGGGATACTGTACCAGTTCCAGGTCATGCCCAATGGCCTCTCATCCGTGCCAAGTGTCTTCACCAAGCGCATGGCAGTGGTGGCCGCCTTCCTGTGGCACAAGGGTGTCCGGGTGTATATCTACTTGCGTGACTGGTTGATAGCCAGATTGTCCAAAGAGGCAGTAGAGAGGTCCAGAGATCTTGCATGCTAGGCCTGCCAGAACTGAGGCCTTCTGGTCAACCCAGCCAAATCTGAGGTGGTCCCCTCACAGGTGATCAGGTTCATCAGGGCAAAACTAGACCTCCTGTGGGGCAAAGCCTGCCTCCCTGTGAGTGGGCATTGGACCTTACTTCCTTTGCCTGATCAGTTCAGACTGGGCACTTGTGCCCTGCCTGAGACTTCCTGCAGCTGCTGGGGTACATGGCATCCTTAGCCATTGTGTCCCTTTGTGCTCACTGCGGATGCACCACTTGCAGTGGGACTTGGGCTGACAGTGGTCTCAGCGCCTAGGTCACTTAGACCATTTGATTGTAGTGACCCAGTCGATGCGGGATGACATTTAGGGGTGGGTGAATCCACAACATCTGGAGGAGGGAATCCTGGTTTGCTACCCAGAACCATCCATCATGCTCACAGTGGATACATCTCTGGTAGGGTGGGGTTGGGAGAACACCTGTGAGACCCCAGAGCCCACAGAATCTGGTCACCCCAGGAGTCCCGTCACCACATCAGCTCGCTGGAGCACCGTGCAGTGCATCTGGCTCTGATGCAGTTTGCTTCATTGATCCAAGGTCAGGTTGCGTAGGTCCAGAAAGACAACACGACCATGTTCTACTTGAAGCAGAGCAGGCGCACTGCTTTCCTTTGTGTTGAGAGGCTTTCTACCTTTGGACTCTTGTGCACAGCCTGGCTGCAGCTTTCCTAGTGATCAGTCAGCTGGCAGATGCTGTCAGCCAGGTCAGAGAGACGTTGCACGGGTGATCCCTGCATTAGGAGGTTGTAGACCACCTGTTCTCCCAGTGTGTGTCTCCTCTGGTGGCCCTGTTTGCCTCTTGGGAGAACAGAAAACTGAGGTGGATTTGTGCCCACTGTACACAGTCCAGGACACTGTTGGGAATGCCTTCACAAGGCCCAGGATCCCAGAACTCCTTTACGCCGTTCATCCCTTCCCCTTGGTCTACAGGGTCATGAACAAGCCTCAAATGATCCTGATGGCTCCAGACTGACTCAGGCAGTTCTGGTATCCAGATCTCCTCAGCCTCAGTAGCAGGCCTCCGTGGAAGTTGTCACTCCTCCCAGAGCTGCTAACCAAACAGGAGAAGGTCCTGCACCTCTCAGCCTGGTTCCAGAGTGACTAGAGTTCCAGACTTTGGGACTTTCAGAAGACGTCCTCCACATTGTGAAGGCATTCTATCAGGAGTCAATTTGTAAATGCTATGTATTTAGGTGTTAGAGGTTCACAGTCTGGTGCCAGGGTAAGGAGCTTGATCCCATTACCAGTCCCAGGGCGAGCATCCTCGACTACCTGTGGACTCTCTCTGTCGGACCTGTGAGTGACGACCCTTAAGGTGCACTTGGCAGCCATTTCTGCATACCCAGAGCAGGCTGGTGTGCCTGGGTCACTTTTGCCCTCTGACGCACGGACCTCTGCCTCCGTGGGACTTACTGCTGACGTTGGCAGTGCTCATGGGCAAGCCATTTGAGCCAGTGCACAAGTGTGAGATGTTACACCTGTCGTGAACGACCACCTTCTTGGTGGCCATTATGTCAGCCAGAAGGATTAGTGAGCCCTAGGTGCTCTTGGTGGAGTCTTAACTGGTCCTCCACAAGGACAGTGTCGCCCGTTGCCCCCTACCCAAGGTTTCCTCCCGATGGTTGTGTCGGAGTTTCACCTTAATTAACCAAGTGATAAACCACCTCGTATACTTTATCATCCTGACTTTGGAAGCTGATGGCAGGCTCCGTGCCCTGAATTTGGGAAGGGCACTCTCATATTACAAAGAGCGCACAGCTGGAGTTCATTGTGAAGCTCGCCAGCTGTTTGTAACATACACTGAAGCTGCGGCCCGGCAGACTGGCAGCATAGTGGATGATTATCATGTGGATTACATACTGCATTGACCTATGTTATAGGTTGGCTAGAAGGGAGTTGCCCAAAGGCTTGGGGCTCATTTTACCAGACATACCACTGCCTCAGTGGCTGCTTCCAGGGATATCCCCATTGTGGAGGTATACACAGCTGCAAGCAGGAGTCAAGCACACACCTTCCTCCCCCATTGCAGCATTGTCATCATGAGTCATCGGGATGCTTCTTTTGGGTCCACGGTCCTCTAGCCTATGTTTGCCAAACAGGGTGCGTGCCTTGACCCCTCCTCCCAGAGGATTGCTTAGTGTCTACCAGTGTGTGGATGTGCACTGTATCCTTGTTGTTAGAAATACGGGTTACTCACCTGTAACTGTAGTTCTGCTAGCAATATACAGGTCACATCCACACAACCCACCTGACCTTCCCTGGCAAGTGGCACCTGGATTCCTGCTTCAGAGTGCAAAGATCTGATGTCATGGGGTAGAGCTGGAAGATGTTGTACCACCTGGATGGTGAGAGGAGCTCATCATGAAGACTTCTGATTACTTGCTTGTCTCCAGGAAGACTGCCAGAGTGTGTATATGAACTGTATACCACTAGTAGAACTACAGTTACAGGTAAGTAACCCATATTTTCTGCCCTGCTGCTTAGATGGAAGAAGGCGAAGTGTGTGATTTGATACTTTTTATTGGACCAACAAGAAATGTTCAGTACACGAGCTTTCAGGCTACACAAAGCCCCAAGTGTGTTTGAGTCTGTGCATAAACTATGCACCAGTTAAAGGGACACTATTAACTTTTTTTGCATCATGTTTTTTCCAGATAAAACCCCACATTTTATGGGATTGCTCATGTTCTCTAAAATTCATTGATATTGCTAGTTGTTTATTTGCTTGCTTTCCTCGTAGAACTGACGTGCATGAGAATGATGTAATTATACTCGACCTCATTTTGTTTCAAGTCCTGATCTACTCTTATTACATACTTCCAGAACATCAGGAAAAAAACAAACCATGCAGTCACTCATGATTCAGTAGGCTCCTCTCTTCCCACTGCATCGTGAGTGGCTAGACTGTTCCCAAGTCCAGGAAAGATGAAGTGGGAGTTGATCAAGGGAATGTAAACAGACATGTTTTTGTGTGGTAACACCACTATAGGAGCAGTCTGATTTTTCACTTTTTAAAAGAAAAAATAAACATAATCAAATTACCATTTACATAAACAATCTCAACAGAATGTGACCAACCCTTTTTTTTTTTTTTTTAAACTAGGGACATTTTGAGGCCTAAGGGAGTTGACCGTGTCCCTCTGTCTGCACTCCCATACTCCTTCACTACGACTTTGGCTTTGTCTTTCAGATCTTGTTTATTTCCCTTATAACTATATTGTGATTCTCGGGTGGTGTATATAGCACAGATTCATACTAAGAAGTGATTGATATACAGAAGGCCCAAGGCCCATGTGAGTACATCTCCAGCAAGCTGGTACTTCACCCATGATTCAGTCAGAGTGGGACAAATCAGTTTGTGAGCTGGTGGTCTATTTGGCCACTAGCTTTCAAAATCTGGTAGCCAAACCAATATTTGTAGTGGCCATCCTTTTTAAAGGCTCAAAAGTCACTTTACAGACAGGTAGCCAAGTTAGCTAATAACTTTCAGAATCTGGTAGCCAAAACAATTTTTTAAGTAGCCATTGGCTACCTGGCTACCTGATTTACATAGAAACATACATAGATACATAGATACATGGACAGTGTCGGCAGATAAGGGCCTATGGCCCACCTAGTCTGCCCATTTCTTTTTCTACCTTATAAATGTGCCATCGGCCTTTTGCTCCATACTGGGATTATTCTTTGGGTGTAGAAAAAACATCTGTTATCCTGTTTTTAATAAGTTGGTGATAGTTGTATTTGTGACTTCTCAGATTACAATCCCATGTGCCATAAGACATTCCTAGGTCAGCCATAAATTTGTAGTCTCTTGACAGTTTGTACATGAATAAGAGATCTCCCCCTTGATCTCCCCTGCTCCAGTGACTACAAGTCTCGCATCATAACTTTCATTTGGCATGTTATTGATCATCTTAGTAACTCTCCGTTGGACCCTCCCCAGTCTAAAATATGGGCTCCATAGTGGTGAGCAATAATCCATATGGAGCCTTATGTAGGCTTTATAAATTGGTAGGATACAACCCCGATCTCTACTGGTGAATGATCTCTTTATATTGCCTATTAATCTGCTAACCCTATTGATAACGTGATTACAGTGACTTTGAAATGATAGGTCGGATCTTATAATAATTCCCAGGTCTTTTTTCCTCTAATACTGGCTTAAGGGCACAACCGTTAAGTGTATACTGATTATGTTTATTCTTGTCTCCTAGGTGCATTATGACACATTTGCTGGTGTTACATGTCATGTTGTTTAGTAATGCCCATTCTTCAAGATTTTTTATATCATTTTTGAAAATTAATATATCGTTCCTCTGTTTTAATTTTGGCTGCTAATCTACTGTCGTCTGCGAATTTAATGGCAAAACTACTAATGTTTTTTGTCAAGTCAGATGTGAAGCTAGAGAACAGTGTTGGTCCCAAGACTGATCCCCGTGGCACACCACTAGTAACCGGACTTGACTTAGACAAGTGTCCTCTAACACAGACTTTTTTGTGTACGGTTGTTTAACCATGTGATGTAGACAGCCAGTTCTGAGTGCTGTATCATTTCTTTTTAACATAAAATGTATTACTGAATGTCTCCTGCTGAAGATCAAATGCTCTAGGAGTGACCTCACTCATCTCCCCCCCTCAGATTTCAGCTGAGAGATGGAAGCCATGAGGAAATGCTGACAGCATGTGAGTTCACACACACTCAGTTTTTAATGACAATGTGTTACATGGAAGACTTTAATCAAGGGTTCCGTTTCTCTGAGTTAATTACAGACTTGTTTACGTTAATTTTGTTAAGAGAGAAATCATAAAGAAAGTTTATGACGTTGGAGAGGAACCTAGGTTGTTACACAGGGGTGCAAGGTTGTAAATGTCCCTGTGAAGCCTGTGTGAGGGAGGATACAGCATGAGATCAAACGAAGTGTCATTTGAAGGACATGAATTATGCTGAAGCTGCAGAATGTAATACTTTTGTATAAGATATATATTTTCATATATCCTGTCAGGGAGGAGCTAGGTGACCTCCTGAAAAGAGGTAGGGTAAAAGCCAGCATTTAATTTACTCTGTCTTACTTCAGAGACACATTTTTAGCTGGACTCGGACAAGGACACATCTTTGGAGCACTTTAAGCAAGTATTTAGAGACTAAGTACTGTAGTAGGAATTGCACTGTTTTAAACCTTGTTATTTTAAAAGATTTGTATGTCTTGTGATATAATAGTTCTGTATTGTTGTGTTTTACATATTCTTATCTAATATAGTAAAATTCTTCTTTAGAACTTGCTTGGTCTGTCTTTGACTTCTTTTTTTTATTTGTAAGAAAAGTACATGGTTATAGCAGACAATAGACATAAGCTTGAATGGTGATACCAAACTGGAAAGAGACACATTTTAAATCTGAGGTCTTTATTAAAGTTTTAAAGGGTTCATCTCTGTATACCTGGTTGGGTGCCTGTAGGCAAAGATATCTGGCCCCCTGAAGACTGATATATCTGAGCCTGTGCATTGGGTATGCTAACAAGAGGTTAACAGTTTGAATCCCTTCAGAACTTGAGACCGAAGGTTGATCCGAACTCACAAAACAGACAAGCGGGTTACCTTGTCTGTTACACTGTTCATAAGACTGCGCTCAGAGGTTGACACTTTGGGAGTAGAGGGCCTGACCTGCTGAGTGGGTTTGTGACAAACCATTCTTCCACCTGGTTTGTAATTATACAATTTATTCCATATTTTCTCATTTTCATTATCAATGTTTCATAAGGCACCTTATCAAATGCCTTACAAAGGTCTAGATAAATGATGTCCACTGGATTTTCCCAATGAGCTTACTTACCTTCTCATAAAAAACAAGGTTACTTGTTAAAACCTCTGATTTTTAAAGCCATGCTGTGAGTGGTCTATTAGGTCCTTTAATTTCATTTCCACCTCGAGTTTATCTTTGAGTAAAGATTCGAAGATCTTACCAAGAACGCTTGTGAGGCTTATTGTGTATAATTATATACTTTTTCATGCCACGTTTTCATTGGCCTGCCCTTTTTGTCCCTCAGCCTTATTGCACTCCTTTTCCTGCTGGACTTAACCCTTACTGTTCACCCCAGTGGTTTAACCCCCTGGTGGGGCTCCATCTTCAGGGCCAGCCAGGCCCTCCAGTCCATTCAAGTCAGCGACAGGAAAGGGTACTGCATTCCATTTGGTGGGACCTGTGGGGGGAGCCAACATCCTTCTGCTGCGGCCAGGGTGTTGTTTCCCGTTTCCTCCAGCCCTGCAGGATGTCACACTCACATACAGCGAGGTGGGCAGGCATGCGCATGTAGAGCATACAGGTCTGCTGGTGCTGGCATCCCTCCCTTACATGGAAGCACTGCGATGCCACTCATGGTCACCCAGGTGGCTGTATTGCAGTGGAGTGCACTGACCCTCCCTCCCCGAATAAAAACATCCTGTGCGGGTGATTGATCCTTGCCATCTCAGCTGGCTCTCTATGCACTGAGGCAGCTCTTGAACCCAGGTCATCAGCAGTATGAGTGGCAGCCCTTCTGAAGTACCAACAGGGTGGCCTCTAATTGTGTACTTTAACTCATTTTCACCTGGGCAGCCATTTTGTATCAGGTTAAGCAATTGATAGTTTGGACTTCACACGGAGCTGTTGGAGGTAATGGGGTTAATTTATGTGTACTATTGCAACTTGTGTAATTTATTTAGTTTTTGTTGACCGGGTAGGGTGCACTAGGCAGATAGTTGCCTATTTTTAGGCACAACCCGAGGGTTACTAAGCAGGAGAGTACAAGGTCAGTAAGAGAGACGTTACCAATTCAGTGGAATAGGATAATACGTAGTACACAGTACACAGGGTTGAATAAGTCTGACAAGTAACAAGCATTACAGGGATAGCAACATAGAAACATAGTGTTTATCAGCAGCTAAGGACTGCTTGGCCCAACTAGTCTGCCCCTCTTTTCCCGGCCTATTCTGCCATCGCAGGCCCTACCTGGTCTCCGACCACCCCCCTTTTTTCTATATGTAGTTCTATTTTTTTTTCCCCCTGTTTGCACCCAGGACCCCGGCAGACACGTGTGCATGCATGGAGGTGCATGCTTGATAACTGGTTGGCCCCTTACGCCCCATCCCTGGCGATTCGCCATTGCCCCCCCCCGCCACGCTTTCCACGGCCCTCCACCCAGTGGGAGCGGACAACCACCCTGGGAGGGAGAGCTGCCTACTGCCGCTCAGTCCTGCTCCGACCCCTCTTGTGCCGGCTCCCCGACGACCCAAGGTTGTTCCTGAACCCGGGTCACCGGTGTAGCATGAGGTCAGGCAGCCAGCACCTCAGCCCTCAGCACCACCGAGCCAGCTCCCCCCCTTTTGATACCAGTTTTTCTTTATACCTATCCCATGCATGCATGCTTGTACCTTATAACTGTAACAGCTCCGCTGCTGTATTGTTGGTTATTTGTGCGCCACTTTTCTTGTTATAACTCCAAAGCCCCCCACCCCAGTTGGCTTTGCACAGAGCTAGTAGATGGGGGGAATTTATCAAGTCAGAACTACTCTGTAACAGGACAAATGTACATGTCCTGAAGCTCAGAGGTGGTAAATACAGGGATAAAGTTAGAAGGCACTTATTCTACAAGAGGGTGGTTGACTTACGGAACAGACTACGAAAATTGTGGATATTGTGGTATTACAGGTCTTCAAGGTAAGCCTGGGGGAATTGTTATTTACCAATGGAATCACTGGGTACCCTGGGTAGTAGAGTGGGTAGGAAATCTCTGTAAATGGGTGCATATTTGCACAAGATACTTACTTAACTGCTCATGCTGTCATACTTCTCTCAACCCAGATGATGCGGCTAGCCACCCCCTCTGATCCCCGATCCTGAATGGTTCACTGCATATTATTTACCCTTTTGGGTCAAATGAGTTTGGCTCAGTGTGTGCCTTTCCTGGTCAACAATTTCAAATAAATAAACAAACTCCTACGTCTGAGGCAAGAGGAGGCCTGATGGACCTGGGGCATTTCTCGAGCAACATAGATACTTGCTTTCCCCATTTCCTTCAATTTCTCACCATTTCTTTTCTCTCAGTCCTTGGATTTTTCTGCTTCTATCTGCACTCTTGTTCTTCCTCACTAGGGCTTCTCTTTTGTAACAATTTGCTGTGTATACCAGTTACTGTATATTTTTGTTTGATTCTTTCTGCATGTATCAGAATTTAGCAGCTGAGGGGACAAAGTGATATTCCTGGTAAAAGGCAAGATTTTTATAAAAAGACAGACCAACTGGCTGTGAGGGAAATTTACTGTCTCTGCTGTCTTTTGTCATGGCAGGTCCCCTGGACAGTTAAATGGAAAAGTATATTTTCATATCAGGAATCTGCTAGCTAAATCAGACATCCCCACTGGGCTAGACAGGATGCTGAATAAGAAGATGATGTATTTGTATATACAGCGTCCCATGTCCAGATCAAACTGGCTCCCTCAAGAGGACCCAGGGCTGGATTTTCAAAATGGTTGGGGACTATGTCCAGCTGCAGGATGAAATCTCCACACCTGCGGAAATTTGTAGTTTCAGCCAGCGCAGTTGCTAGGGATGTTACACCTGGTCATACCAGGCATAACATTTCATCACAGCTGTGCCAAAAAAATGGCCACAGGCTGCCATAAATTGGGGAGCTGGCCATAAACTGACTCCCGCTTTGAAAATATGATGCATGCTGGCAAAACTGTGGCTCCACAAGTGAAGCCCCACTTGAGGCAGTTTTTCCCCACACCCGTGCCAATTTTGGGCAGGCTGAAAATCCAGTCCTCAGATTTTAAAACACAAAAAACTGACCTGGGAGTGATGTCATAGGATATGTGTACCAAGGGTGGCGGAAACTGGTTTATGGAAAACCTTGCTAACCTGAGTTTTGTTAGAGCAAGTTAGTCAGGTTTGGGACTACCAACAGCTACCATCTAAGGTTTGAGTATGTCCTGATCCACCAAGGGTGTCTTGTGTGGTAAGTTATTCTACCTTGCTAAATAGAGAGAAAGAGGGGGAGGTTTTTCTGTCTGTAACCTACTGTTAAAAACATTTTCATTTCTGTAGAAATAGTACCCGTAGTCTTTGTGTAGTACCTTGTGTTATCTTTGTAAATATCTAGAGGTATTAAAATATATTTTTTTATATACTGCATGTCTCTGTGACCAAGTCTGTTGAGGTACTACTAACTGATTTATAACTGACAAAAACTGTTTCTGCCTCTGAACAGAATGCAACAGATACAATGTTTTGTTTCTAAAGTAAAGTGTTCTCAGCTGTAACAGTCTTGTGGGTTGTTTGCCTTCAAGCAAGGATCATTGTATCGTGTGAGCAGTGGCTGTGGAGGGATTCAGACCTAGACATACCCCGAGAGAGTGTATAGGCAGAGTGGTGGCAGCTATGGAGAACCCTTGCAAGTGTCTGAATGGTTTGAGAATGCTGGTAACAGTCGCAGGCCAAGTCTTGTAGAGACCAGTTTGCCATATCTCCTTTCTTGTTTTTTTCTCTCTGTGCACTCACAAATGTACCCTTAAAATTAAAAAAACAAAAATAAAAAAAAGATTGAGGCTCAGGGCTAGTCTTAGTATGGGGAAGGCCCAGGGGGATGCTGGAAAAACATGAGGACTTGAAATGAACAGGTGAAGGTACCCTTCCCTTGCATAAATGCTTATGGGGAAGCACTGTACTATGTCACTGTCAGTACTGAAGCCAGAATCTGTCTAGAGCTTAAGCAGTTGTTTGTGTCCTGTGGTTTAGCATAAATCCACTACAGCATGTTATAAAAGCGCTTTAACTCTACAGTAAATAATGGATTGGGTCACTCGACCACAAAACAGCAGAGCAGCAGTGAATGGGAAGGAGATGATGCTTAGCGTGCTGTAGCTTTTGTCATGGCACACCAGGACCAGCCTCGGTACTGCTAATAATGTTTCCTTTTCCCTTCCAACAGTATCTGGGTCACGTGGAGGTAGAGGAATCCCGAGGAATGCACGTCTGCGAAGACGCCGTCAAGAGATTAAGAGCTGTATGTATATTTATAGAATTTATTTTTACCATCGCACACTAAATCTGTCTCAGTGAGGTTTTTTTTTTTTTCCTTTTTGGTTTATTTTTGTGGTCTAGAGGTTAATGCCAGTTAGCTAACAGTTAGCAAGTACCAGGCAGCCATATGCTTTCACATTCTCTCCCGAAGCAGGAACCTGCTTGAGGCCAGCATTCCTCTCTAGATGAAGTGCAGACATTTTCAGGATTTACACAGCATCATGAAATGAGGTGAGCACGATCTCCTGTGGTTTGTTGCCCAGTTGAAGCAGCTTCCTGCAGCAGTATATAGGATTCAAGGAAACAATACATCAGAATAGCTGTGTTCATCTGGTAGCAAAATCCTGCTGAGATGTAAATAGCAGTTTTGCACGACACAGTGTAATACTGCCAAGTTGGGGATAAAAGAGACTGTGACATCACTGTAGGAAATGGAAAAATGTAACTGTGAGACGCATTTCAAGTTATATTTCACATAATATACTCTATTTTCTGACTTCCACTGCCCGTTTTTCTTCCTGGCTATGCAAATTAATAAGGTCATAGAGTTTCTCTTTTTTTTAATCATAGAAAGATATGTTAGCAGCTGCAGCACTTAAGGCTTCTTTTACAGCCGAGTGGTCTTCATGTGCTGTAGTATCAAAGAGACAAAAATGGTAGCACTCCATTCTGAAATATATACCAGGCAAATGCAGAATAATTACAAAAGTAGCAAACTGTTTATTAGAGTACTGGGCTGAAGGTGCAGCACTGAGATCCCCGTCGCATCGCGTCATAGGTGTAGCCTATACACCCCCTGACGCGTCACCAAAAAAAAAAGAGAAAAATTTAAATGGGATGTTCGAAATACCCCATGACAAATCAAGAGTGCCATCTCGAGACATCTTTGCCTTCCAGAACTGCTCAGCTCCACTTTACAGTTCTCGAACATAAAGAAGTCTTGAGATGACACTCTTGATTAGGCAAGGCAATTTTATGTATATGGCACCCAATCCCAGAGGTTCCGGGTGCCTTACAGTGTATACAATAATCTAAAAAACATTTCTTGTAAAAACAGTCTAAAGAAAGAAAAAAGAGCTGGAGAGAGCGAGAGATTACACCACAGCAGCAGACCCCAAACTCAGTGTAAATAAATATTTTTTTTTTGTTTTTTTTTAATTTGCTCACCCCCCTCCCCAACATCTCCACTGGCACCCATTGGTCCAGCTGCCCACCCAGCCCCTTCACCCGCCATCCCTGGGGCTTACCTGTGCCTTGTGTGTTCCCTCATGGATGACCCCCCATGGGAAAGGCCACCAGGAGCCTGGCCCCATAAACCCTTGACGGAGTTTGGGTAGTCAGTCAGTGAGGCAGAGAGCCCAGTCAGCAGTGCAGAGCCTGTGATGAGCAGCAGATGGCATCATGCACGGTGGCGGGTTTTTCCTGTTTTCTTGCCTGGGAGATGGGACGTGCAGTGACATCAGGGCGCCCACTCCTCTTTCTTCCCTCCCCTTCCTTCAGTAGTTGCTAGTGCTGGCTGCTGGACCTCTTGTTTCCACCAGGGGTCAGGCGAGTGCCGGGAGCTTCCTCATCCTTTCCCCTCCCTAGAAGAGAAGTCCATGGGACTCTCATCCCCCGCTGGCCCTCCCGTACCCTGGCTAACTTCTGAACCCAGGTTGTTGAGTCGCGAGCAGTAGTGCTACCACTGCGCCGGTGGGCCAGCATAACAAATTGGTTTTCAGATGAGATTTAAATATGGCCAGTGAAGGAGCACCCTCACCTCCGGGAGAAGGGTGTTCCAGAAAAATCAAGGCAGCCGCTCCAAACGCCTTGTCTCCAGAAGACTTTTGGCGAAATCTTGGAACACACAGGAGGTCTGCCTCCACCAACTGGAGAGAGCGGCCAGGAGCGTATGGTATCAGGAGGTCTTTCAGGGACGCCAGACCCAAACCGTACAGGACCTTGTAAGTTAACAAACACACCTTGAAGTTGATGTGCCAGCTAGTATCACCCATGTAGAGCACCTATTATTGAGTGCTGCACTTTTGAGCGACTCAATAATAGCGCTGTACATTGGAGCAAGTGGTACAATACGTCGCTAAATCCTATATAGCGAGTATAACAAGGAGCTGTACTCACTACTACAGGATATAGGATCCTGTGTGGCTGATTCCCACCGAGCTGCTCGCATAGCGAGTGGTGTACACCACTGCTTGCGATGCGAGCAGACCCGGGTTAGGATCTGGCTGCAGGCTGAATCTTTTTTTTCATTTTTAAATCCAGTAACTTGCCCCATGGTCTGCACTCCCCTTGGAGCAATAATAGCGCTGTACATTGGAGCAAGTGGTACAATACGTCGCTAAATCCTATATAGCGAGTATAACAAGGAGCTGTACTCGCTACTACAGGATATAGGATCCTGTGTGGCTGATTCCCACCGAGCAGCTCGCATAGCGAAGTGGTGTACACCACTGCTTGCGATGCGAGCAGACCCGGGTTTGGATCTGGCTGCAGGCTGAATCTTTTTTTTCATTTTTAAATCCAGTAACTTGCCCCATGGTCTGCACTCCCCTTTTAGCGACTGTCACTATTTGCGATGGTCGGTACAATGTCAGTTGCCCTTTTGACCACGGGCCCTTTTGTGGTCGCTTTATGTAATAGACGGTCTTTCAGGCTTGCCTTTATCACATAAAACCCATCAGCTCAGTGGCAACCAGTTCAGAGCATGGAGAACCAGTGTGATATGCTGGAACTGGGAGGTCCCAGCAATCAGCCAGGCTGCCGCATTCTGGACCCAAGCGGTCCCAACAACCAGCCAGGCTGCCACATTCTGGACTAGTTGCAAGTGATGCGACAGTTTTGCAGATAACCCAAGGTACGTAGTGTTACAGCGATTAGCCAAGAGATGGCTCGAACATCCCATTTACCTGTAAGACAGGATCACTGTCCACCTGAACTACATCTGCTCTAGCTGCTTGTCTTCAACTGACATAATCTCCTGCTTATGGCATGAAAGAACACCTGTTGTGCTCTCTTTGGAATCTCCTCCCCGAGCCCCAGTCGTAGCAGGCCTACCTAATAGTAGGAGTTGTGTACCAAAAATAAACATTTTTATGTTGGCCTGTTAAGAGGGGATGGGACTGTAATTTTGTTTGGAGGAGCCTACAGTGCGATCCGTTCCCCTTCCTGGTATGAGTGTCTGCCCCAACACTCTGACATATTGTGATGTTGGAGTTTAGAGAGCACAGGGGGCGCAGTGTGCTCTATAGAAAATGATAGGAGCATCTTTAAAATTGTTATTTTTAATATTTTAGTGATCCGTTTAAGTCAAATTAAAGTCACCACTAAACTACGAAGGACCGTGTTAGTTAAATGGTGGCTTTGATGATGGAAACCGAACACTAAAATATTAAAAATGATTATTTAAAAGACGTCCGTATTGTTTTCTATATAGCTGGCCCCCATGCTGTTCAAACTCTGACATCATAAAACATCAGAGTACGGGTGGACGCTCATACCAGGAAGGGGCAGGGAGGCAGAGATCATACCGCTGGCTCCTCTAAGCAAATTATGATCCTTTCCCCTCCCAACAGGCCGACATAAAAATTGATAGTTTTGGGTCACAGCATGAACTCCTATTAGGTAGGCCTACGACTGGGCTGGGGGAGCGGCACTGAGAAAAGTGCTTTTTAAGATCTAGTATGATGTCAGGGGTAGACAAGCAGCCAGAGTAGAGAAACTCTTAAGTGGCAGTAATCCTGTTTTTGCTTTATGTTTAGCTATAAAGAAAAAGCGCAGCTAAAGAAAGACAATGATATAATATAGACATATAAACTGAAATACCTCAAAAACAAGTAGGAAATGGTTACCCTTTTATTTTGGGCTCTGTGTTTAAATAATGTGTATTTTAAAATGTTTTCCTTGTGGCATTAATTACTCTTCAGGTCCATGAGCTAAAAGCATAATGTCATCACCACTGTAATTGTAGGCTACAAAACCCTCAGATTATCAGTTATAAAGAAGAAATGACCAGTATCGTACCGCAAACCGTGAGCAGTATTTTCACCCACTGCATCACAAATTACTGTTGTATAGCCAGGAAAGGATTATGACTTTATATACAGCAGCGCCTTTGTTACTAACCATATCCCAAAACTTGTTACAACCCATGAGTGGGTGGAGAGAGATTTCGGCTGCTGTTGTTTTGCAATGGGCTGTTAGCCTGCTCCCTCTTGAGGAGACCATACAGCGTGTTCATAAGGTCCATAATGGGGGGGGGGATAGCACTGGAGGGAGGACAAAGGGCACAGCAGTCCATCTACAACAAGATTGACTCGGAGGAAAGCCCCCTCAAGCGCTGTCAGAATTGTGGCCCTGTACTCTTGGGTCCTACTTTGCAAGCCTCACCTAGACCAGACGAGTTTGGTTAAGGATGCTGTATAGTAGGCAGAAAATATTGGGGCTAGGATGTCACTGGTGAAGAGGGAGTGATCGGTGAGGGCAATAAATGGTATAAAAAACGATTACAGTGCTTTATGTAGAAAGAAGTATACACACACACATGTGGCTTTGTGTTTAAAAAAAATGATAGATGGATGGATGATGGGTTTTGGTACCCTATCAACTTATTCTAAACGTATTATTTGACTGTTTATTAATTCCCAGTAAATGCATGGTCAGTAACTAACCTGACCTAATCTACCTAGGAACAGCCTAACTAAATGAAAGTAAAATCTTTATCCATAAAAATAGAAACTACTTCAGTTTTTAAAAACAGTAACCCTTGACAAGGATGTAGGTTTCTTCAGAATAATTGCACTTCTCGGGTGCATTTAAAGGAACTTAGCCTTTGTTGCCTTACTCACATATTCTACCTAGTAATAATCTAACTGCATGAGAATTAAACATTTTTCCATTAAAGAAACCCCTTTTTTCCATTTTATAAGCACAGTTTCCCATTCTAGAGTATGTGTTCCTTGAGAATTAGTGCACTCCCCTGATACTTTGAAAGTCACTCCGCTGTTGGCCTTGTGCCTTCCAATTCACTCAGTGTGTTCATTAATTCTCTAGAAACGCATGCCCTGTCATGGGTTTTTGCTTGCATACACAAGGCATAAATTAGTGTCGGAGACTTGATTAGCGCCCTTCGCTAATCAAAGTAAAAAAATGATTAGCAATTGGCTGAAGTTGATAAGCAGTTACTAAAATTTGATATTTTTGCTCAAAACCCCATAACATGTATTTATCTTGCTCTGTATTGATAAAATACTCATTTACTCAAGTTTCTGAGAATATCTGTTTTATTTAGCCATTTCCAGAGAAATACAGCAATTGTGCAGCAGCACGCATACATTTTAAGAGCCGAGATAGGATGTCTGCCAAAGCAGACCATGAATTTGTGAGCTTGATCGTGAGTCGTGACAAATTAAACATAATGAACCCCTGCCCCAGCATAAAAACTCCACCTGGGACCGTGATTGACCACACAGTTACCAACAAGGATTGGGTGCAATCTATTTGCTACTCTTCTCCACCGGGCATGTAGCCAGTAATTCTGGCTTGTTTTGGCGGGGGTGGTCCACCATCAACAGCTGCCAAATCACCAGGACGTCTTGGTTTAGCACTAAAAAAAAGTCTACAACCCTGTCTGGGTTGAATTCAGCAGGAGGGGGGCCCTGCTTTTTAATGTGAATCAATGTTTCTACAATATCCTCTGCCAGACTTGCTCTCCAGTCAGTGTCTACCTTGTTCATAGTTGAAAAACACCTTTCTACTATTGTATTAGACACTGTAAATACTCTCAACACATTGACAAGCTTCAACAGATTTGGATAAGAATTTTGGAAATCACATGCCAGCTTTGACAAGATAGCAGAGACAGACATATTATTGATGAAATTGGTTTGAGCAGAAATCTTAAACTCTTGCCATTCTGCAAGCACTTGAGTGGTGTCACAGTCAGGCTGCAAAAGAGCTGAAAAATGGTCCGCTGCTTCAGTGATGTCACTGTTGCCATACAGCTCCTGTTCCTTTCGGTCTGTTGGCCAAAGTCTGGTATCTAACACTTTTGCACGGTTATAGATACTACTTTCATCACTCAAACCAAACTTTTGTTCACAACAGTTCTCAAAATATTTCTTACATTGCTGTTGAAAAGTTTTAATAGATTGAGCACTTAGATGTGTTAATTCTACACCCTTGTAAGTGATTTCAGGACATGCTCCTGAAAGAACATCAGACCCATTTTTTAAGAGAATGTCAAGTTCACTGCCATCTATGGGGCCACTCTGCTTAGCATGGTCTAGAGTGTTTCTCAAAGTTTTAACAGAGCTAAGTAGCTCTGGCATTTCAACAACTTCTTTTGTTTTTTTGTTAACTCTTTTTATCGCCGTTGGTCTGAGGCATCTCTCGGATGTGCCTACACAGGTCATCCCTTGCTACTCCCCGCCGAGACTCCCACCAGTGCTGCCCTTCCACAGAGACTTCCTAGCCCCCCTCCGGATTACCCCCCCCCCCGGGGGAAGGCCCATCACTCCTAACTTGGTGGCGACTTTCTGAGATTAGAGGGTCTTCTCGTGGGTGGTACCTGGGGATCACATGGTGCACCAGTCCGCATTGAGGGACGGCGGGATGGCCTCTGAGGCCGCCGCCTCCCCAGTCCTCTGGGGTGTTCCTCTTTGTTGCCCCACCCCGTCCCTCCCAGAACCGGACATGCAGTGATGTCCTCCGACGCCCCAGGCAGCTCCGGCCTCTGCAAACTAGCCCTCAGATGTTCTTTGCAGTGTGCCTCCGACTGCTGTCAGAGGCCACCCAGGAGCGGCACAGACCCTGGAACCCTCCCCAGAAAGGGAGAGCAGTCCTCCAGATGCTCAATTGCTTCCCTCCCCTGCCAACACCCGACGGCCAGAGTCCGTTCCCGAACCCAGGTCACCAGCGTGGTGCAAGGTGTGGCATCCAGCGCCTCAAGCCTCAGCGCCACCAGGCCGGCGAACAGCTTCTTTTTGAAGTGCTAGTGAGAACCTGGTAAGTGGATGAAGCAACTGTTCAAAATACAAAATTTGTGCAACCATTTGGAATTTAGTCAAAATTTGCAACACTCCCTTGGCTTTGGCCTGATCATGAGTTGGGTCTGAGGCCATAGATTCTAAAGGAGCAGTGATTACGGGGAATGATTCTGTAACAGCCCGGGTGGCAAGAAGTTTATGCTGCACCCAACGAGTGCCATGGGCCTTCTTGGGCTTTTCAGCTGACATCTTCATGGCCTGGGCAAGGGACCGCAACTCTCTAAGTCGTTTAGGACTTTTCTGATGGAGATAAAACAGCTGGGTCAGAAAGTTTGAAACTTCATTGAAACAGGTATTATCCAAAGCATCTTTCATGGCCAGTTCTAATCTGTGCGAGAAACAGTGAACAGCAACCAACCACTGTGGGTCTTCCCTTAAAAGTGCAGCAAGACACAGTCTTACACCCGTGTTGACAGCTGCCCCATCAGCCCCAAACCCAACCATTTTTTCTACACTAAGGCCACTCTCTGCAAGAATGTCTAAGAGGAGATTTTTGAGTCCCTCACTTGTGCCATCTGATACTGCTTTCATTCGTAAAAATGTAGTCTCCACATGACCATTGCTGGGATTAACATAAATTACGTAAACCAGTTCCTTTTCAGTGACACCACTATCAGTACTACCATCCATAAGAACTGAAAAATAATTAGCATTTTTTACAGTTGCCAGCAGGTTTTCCTCTAGGTTCTTGCCAATATACATTGTCAGTTCTTTCTCACTAACATCGTTAATGTATTTATTGCTCAAATGAACTCCATGGCACTTCTCTTGTTCTGCTATCGCTTCAGACTTTTTAATAGGGATGTCCTCTTTGGCCATCATAAACAGGATCTCCATCAGCCTGCCTAGAACCATTCTGTGCTATTCCTCTGCATTAATGAAAGCTCTCTCTGCAGATAAATTAGTTATTTAGCTCTGGGTCCAGTCCTTCTACCCCCCCAAATTACTTTAAACTTACCAGTTTTAGTATGGCGATATATTTCAAGTGGTGACCATGTTTTACCAAATTTCAAAATGTTAAGAGCTTTCTTGTGCTGCTCTGTCTGAAGATGTTTCCAGATGGTGTCAGCTTTTAAGTAGGGGCCTGTTATCCCTGCAATTAACGCCTCATTGAAGTTCCTCAACCCAGGTAGCTCATCTTTATACTGACAGCACAGTTTGCAACTAGCACACACTGCACAGTCTCCCTCACTGCTCATCTGTAGCCAGTTTTTGTCTGGATCATATTTTTTGCGCCATCCATCTGCAGTTGCTAATTTTACTCCGCCAACCATGTTGGACTGCAGTTATTAAAAAGTTTGAAGTTAGCAAAACAAGACTCTGTCAAACTGCACTTAGAAATGAACACATCAAGTTACTGTAATCTGGCTAACTCTCTGTACTGAAAAAAAAAGATAATGGCAGCTGCAGGTTTGCTTGTGACCCCCCTGAGCCCTCCCCCAGTTAAATTGTTTACTTGTCCCCATCTCTGCCGTAGGCAGGGCACACACTTAAAGTCTGAGTTGTGAACAGAACTCTTCTCCAGAGTTCACTGCTGCAGGAAAGCTGGCAGCAGGGCATAGTCTTGCGTGTCCCCGACCTCTGCCATAGCAGGGCTTACACTTGGTTTCAGAGCTGTGAACAGAACACTTCCCCAGAGTTCACTGCTGTAGCAAAGCTGGTAGCAGGGCATGAGTCTTATGTTAACTTGTTCCCGATCTCTGCCATAGCAGGGCACGCACTTAGTTTTACTGCTGTGAACAGAACACATCCCCAGAGTTCACTGCTGTAGCAAAGCTGGCAGCAGGGCACGAGTCTTATGTTAACTTGTTCCCAATCTCTGCCATAGCAGGGCACACACTTAGTTTCACAGCTGTGAGCAGAACACTTCCCCAGAGTTCACTGCTGTAACAAAGCTGGCAACAGGGCACGAGTCTTATGTTAACTTGTCCCCGATCTCTGCCATAGCAGGGCACACACTTAGTTTCAGAGCTGTGAACAGAACACTTCCCCAGAGTTCACTGCTGTAACAAAGCTGGCAGCAGGGCACGAGTCTTATGTTAACTTGTCCCCGATCACTGCCATAGCAGGACACACACTTAGTTTCAGAGCTGTGAACAGAACACGTCCCCAGAGTTCACTGCTGCAGCGAAGCTGGTAGCAGGGCATGAGTCTTATGCTAACTTGTCCCTGATCTCTGCCATAGCAGGGCACACACACTTAGTTTCAGAACTGTGAACAGAACACGTCACCAGAGTTCACTGCTGTAGCAAAGCTGGCAGCAGGGCACAAGTTTTAATGTTAACTTGTTCCCGATCTCTGCCATAGCAGGGCACACACTTAATTTCAGAGCTGTGAACAGAACACTTCCCCAGAGTTCACTGCTGCAGCGAAGCCCTAGGGCTAGTGTCTTAATTTGTAATGTTCCCTCAGGTCCGATGGGCAGGGCACACACGAGTTACAACTTCCTTAGTGCAACAGAGCAAGCAGGTGTATTTTTATTTTTGCCCCCTTCATCTCTTCCAAAGCAGGGCACTGACACAATTTTTTTTACTTCTTTGTTTCCTCTCCACTGAGAACGCTGGAAAAACCAGGGCACAATTCTTATCATCACTGCTGCAAAAAAGGGCTGTCTGGGCACACAATAAAGCCGGCAGGGCGGGCAGGACCGCTCATTGTCCCCTTCATCTCTGCTAAAAGCAGGGTACTTTTGCTTAAATGTCTCAGAATTTTTCTTTTGTTTCCTCCCTTTCATAGAACTCTCTAGAGTAAACCAGGGCACAATTCTTAGTCTTTTCTATTCCCAAAAATGTCCTGCTACTTGCAAGTCAATACAGTTTGCTTAACCCCCCATCATCACTGCTGTAGTAAGGGCTGGGCGCATTTTAAAGCTGGGCATGACTGTTTAACCACTGTTGTCCCTTCATCTCTGCCAAAAGCAGGGCACATTTAGTCACTCACACCCAAGTTACAGTTCCCTTTTTGTTTCATCTCCCCTCAGAACTCTCTGGAAAAACCAGGACACAATTCTTATTTGTTTTCCATTCCCAAACAGTTTGCAAGAGCACAGTAAAGTTTGATATTTTTCCCCCATCCAATCAGTCACTGGCATTCGATTGGGCTGGGCACAAAATAGAGTGTTTACACCACTCTGTTCATCTCTGCCAAGCAGGATAATAGTTAGTTCACATTTACTTTCTTGTTGTTACCTCTCCCTGATTCCTCTCCGTTTTGCCCACAGTTCAGGCCCATCCCATGAGGTACCCGCCTTGCCCTGACCTCTCCCAACCCCGTCATGCCACCGCCCTGCCGTGTCCCCTTCCATTGAGTTCCCTCCTTCAGGCTCCCTGGACAATAAATTGAAAAGTTTGTACTTGTTTTGTTTGTAGAGACTCCCCGATTGTCTACTTATCTGCAGGGTTCTCCTCCGGGAGTTGCTCGGCCGAATCTGTGTCACACTGCCTGCTCGCCCCACCATGATGTTTCACGCGGCTCTCCTCTGGTCCCAGTCCTCTCTTGCACCATCTCGACCTCCTTAGCTTCCCTGCTCCTCAGTGCAGCTCCTCCCTACAAACACAGAAAGAAATTCATTACTGGACACCATCAACAAGCTAAAAAAATACAATAAAAAAAAAAAACGAAACTTGAACTTACCTTGCTTAAATTTTGCTCTGGCTGGAGCGCCTAGTCCTGCTTGCTCTTCTCCTGGGGTCACGCTGCAAGAGGACGCAGTAACTGGGTTGGGGGAGGGATCACTGGCCAAGCAGGAGGGGAGCGTGGGAGGAGGACAGAAAAAAACAGAAAACAAAAATTTAAAGAAGCATGGCCCAAAATGCCAAAAGGGGCATTTTTAAAGGACCTAGGGTCAGTTCAGAATGATTAACAATGACTGCTAATTGTTCCAAAAGTTGACTTCCTTTTTTCTGATCTTGGGTTGCAAATTGTGATGCAAACACCCTTATTTTATGCCTTAATACATATATTCCAGCACTGGGGTACATCTGTCATTCCTTACAGGTGGATAACTCCTCCTCTTCAGCTAGTTGGGAGGATACTTTGTCCCAGTTCTTTGACCTCAGGGTAGCACTGCCAAGACAGGGCTCGGCCTTTGCACCAGTTCTTCGACCTCAGGGTAGCACTGACAGGACAGGGCTCGGCCTTTGCACCAGTTCTTCGACCTCAGGGTAGCACTGACAGGACAGGGCTCGGCCTTTGCACCAGTTCTTCGACCTCAGGGTAGCACTGCCAGGACAGGGCTCAGACTTTGCACCAGTTCTTAGACCTCAGGGTAGCACTGCCAGGACAGGGCTCGGCTGCAGCTGCTCTCCTCTTTTCCTGCTGTTTTCTGAACTTTGTCACTTCAGTATTGTAAAACCCTCACCTAGCCCCTTTCTGAAGGGGAACTAGGTTCATTTTATTGGCATTTTGTATTTCAGATCCCCTTTTTTCAGGGTCTGAAACATCTGCCTTATGAGGAACTGAGTAAATGTTTGCTGCAAATATCAGGAACAGTTCAGTGGTAAACAGTTGTGTGCATCTCTAAGAACTGTGACTTCCATCTGTCAATCGACCCCCAGGCCTCCTTTCTGTTTCCAGTGTTTGGCAGTGTTACCACTTCCTGCAAGCATTTATTTTGGGAATAATGAACATTCACATGGCCTACCAAAATAAATGGCTAGAGGAAACGATACCCAAGGGAGGGCGGTTTGCATTGGTCCTGTAAGCATGAAGCAGCTGATAAAGAGCTGACGGGCTTCAGCGACAAGGGAGGGACGTTGTGCAGCTGGCTATGGAGACGGAGCTCTGACGTGGCTGTAACTGTGCTGGCAAATGTTACAGAACTCAGTCCAGCAGCCACGTTGTTTATATCGGCTCCAGAGGCTCCTGATTCTTTTTAGGAAAACTGCATGACTCAGTGGACTGGTGGTGGACTAAAGAGTCTTTCACTTCTAGGTCACTGGTTTGGGTTTTAATCCATTCCAGGTCAGCAGTAGCCAGGGGCCATTATACGTCTGAGAACTGTTCATGGCTTGTGTGAAACAAGTTGTGGTAGTCGCAGTCCAGTTCCTAGTGGGCAGGTGTCAGCATCGCAAAACCAGCAGCACAATTGGCACTGATTGGCTCCCTTGTTGGCCATCTCATATGGGAGGCCAGTGGTTGAATGGGCGTGGCATCTAAGCTACCCCTCTCACTTACGTGGTTGTCCCTCCTTGACAGTTTTTAGGCACATTGGCAGGGCAGTGTAGAGGCGATTTTGTACCTGTCTTGTAGATAACCAGAAGACTTCAGTTTCCAGTGCTGTCAGTCTCCAACCAGCCTTACAATTCACTACAACAATTTCAAAAGCAAAGAAACCATTACTATGTTGATTTGTTTTCTAAAAAACAAATACAGGCCACCAGTTCAGGGTCACTGGCTACTCATCAAAATTTCAAGGGAAACATTCACCTAAAATCGGGCCCCACCCCAGTGTGAAGCAGAACCTGATTAGCATTTTCACAAAAATATATTTTTATATTTGATGTGCGTAGACTGCCAGTCTATACCTGCTGTCGGTATAGCACCGAGGCATGTACACATCAAACGAGAGCTGTTAAAAACTCCAGCTATATAGTAAACCTATGCATGCTCCTGCGGCTGCTTCCTGCATCATGCATTATTCTCAGAACAGCCGCGGGAGGTTGTGGGTGCGCCACTAGGGCTGCTTGGATGTAAGTTGTTGGTGGGGAGGGATGCAGGATCTTTTTTTTTTTAACTATGTATTTATACTCTTGCTTGCCTCCCTTCTCCACTCTCTCCGACATCCTACCACCCGTAGACCTCTCTCCCCATCGAGATCTGCCCCTAGAGCACCCGACACCACACACAATCTTAACCCCGGTATACCCCCCGGGTAGGGATGAGGAGGAACGCCCCTTACCTCCCCAAACCAGCACTCTGAATTTGTGGGGTCGGTGCAGCGGAGTCTGTTCGACGAGCCTGGAGACCTTGCCGGCGAGGTGCCTTCGCCTAGGAGAAGCCGAGGTGGTTTTTCCCGGTTTCTTTGCCCCTGATGTCGGCGTGCAGTGAGGGGCTATGAGCCAGAAGGCACGCTGAGACGTACCTCCCTGCTCCGCCCCTCTGACGACATCTACCCAATCCACTTGCAGCTGCTCCACCTACTGCGCTATCCACCCGGGCTCCCCTAGGTGGTAGTATTGCAGCAGGAGCCTGCAGACACCCCTCCCCGAGGAGAGCTGCCGCGGTGCTCTATCTTTCTCTGCCCGGCGACCCGAGCTCGTTGCTGAACCCAGGTCGCAGGCGTGGTGCGAGGTGTGGCATCCAGCGCCTCAACCCTCAGCGCCACCGGGCCGGCTTGAGATGCAGGATCAACCAGACAAATTCTAAATGGCGAGGAACAGTAAGTGACATATATATAAAAAAAAAAAACTGCTTGTGAAATGCTAATCGGGCCTGCCTTGCACTGAGGTGGGGCCGAGTTTTCAGATGCACATTTCCATTTAAGCTTGTATGGGTCACCCAATGGCCCATTGAAAGTACTACGCGCTCCCATGCGATGACCTGGGTTTGGGAGGGAGCTTGGGAATAGGGCTGGGTGAATGGGGGCCTGGGATGGTGCTGCCGCAAGACAGCACTCCCAGCCAGGGGACAGCACTGTGCAGGTTCTGCCCCTGTAGTGACCTCTTCGGTGGGCCAAGGGAGCTTATTCCCCCCCCCACAAGGTGTCACTACATGCATGTGAGGACTTGTGCATAGGGATGCATGAACTTTACCAGGACGCCTAAGGAGGGGTGGGAAAAAAAAAAAAAAAGAGCGACCCCCATATCTCTCTTCCACCAAACGTGATGGCCTCCAGTGCTCTTGGAGACTTGCACTGTGCAGATCCCCACCAGCTGGATGGTGAGAGGAGCAGCAGTTGGGGCTGGGGGTGGCTGGTACCAAGACATGAGGCAAGGAGCCTGCAGGAGAGCAAAAAGCACTATTTAAAAAAATAAAATACTTTTGTGTCCTGGGAGGCATGGGGACTGGGATAATAATGATCCATGGGACATTCCTGCAGCCTGCTTTTTCAGAGCAGCATTGCTCAAGGGTGGGCTCGAGTCAAAGAATAATCAGTCCACACCATCCCCAGGGCAGTAGAGAGTACTATATCCAGTGAAAAAAACTAAAAACAGATGACAGATGAAATTGTCTGCTAAAAGAAGACAGAATTTAGCATTATGTACATTTTTTTTTTAATTTATGTTTTGTCCCCCCCCCCAAACATTTTTTTTTAATATATAATCAAAACTCTTTGGACATTTTACTGAGCCATCTGCTCACATCCTTAGGATTGCTGTTCTGAGAAGTTTGTCCCTCTATACTTCATTCTCGTAAGAGCGGGAATATGAGAGAGTTCACACTGTCTGATGTTTGAAGTGGATGATGAACCATGTCCAAAATTCCTCATGTGAAACAAGAGATTAGGGTAAAGTTTGATACTCTTATCGAGCTGCAGAATCCTAGGCTTCAGTCCTCTTCGTTTTCCGTAGGGCTGTGCGAGGCTGGTTTGGATTGGGAAAGGGGGGCTTTCTCATTACTGTGATTGGCCTCCTTAAGTTATTTCAAGTTTAAAGTCTCTGGGAGCTGAAATGTTAGAGAACCCAAACCACACAAACATTTGGTGTCGAGCCTCCTGCCTACTTCTGGGCTGCACATTTTATTGTGTTAATTTTGACATGGCTGCTAGGGTTATTGCTGAACTTTGGTCCACCTCGGTTACTGGGGTCATCAAAGTTTTATCTGTGCTTCCCAACATTAAAGGATTTCTTCGATTCTTGAATCCATCTCCTGCACCATTTCCAGCACTGACAGCCACAGAGGTTTATTACTTTGCAAGTTGGGCTTGCTAGTTCTGGCTCTGCCTCTGGCCTCAGGGACAGCCTGTAGCTGCTGTGTTTGTCCAACTCCTGCAGTTCTGGTGTTCCACTTGCCGTTTGCGCAAACCGTGTTTGGAACTAGAAGGGGGACAGGATCAGATCTGTTACAGTACAGTAGTTGCTTCTTCTTGTTTTTACATTTTTTCTTGTGGATTCTGCTTGGCAGAAGGTTATTTAATTTCTTTCTTACTACTTCTAAGGGGCTAGCAGGGTATTGTTTGGGGCTGCTGGAATTTTGAAACCTGTTTTGGTAGCTATAGGTGGGCTCATTTGTTTGATGTTTCACTGTGTAGCAGGCTGCATTTGTAGAGGCCTATTTCTTCTGATTTAAAACCTATTTGGTGTGATTTAACTGGGTCTGTTTCTTTGAATTGGAGACCGATATCTTCTAATTTCAAGCCTATTTTGATGTGTTGTTGGTGAAGCTGTTTGAATTGGAGTCTTGTTTCTTTGGGTAGCAAACCTATTTTGGGTGCTTTGAGTAGAATTGTGATTCATTTTTGCTGGCTTCACTAGCTGCAAAGTTTAGTGCAGAGTAGGGGAAGGGTGCTAATTGTCTGACCTGGGGCCTCAGCTACCTGCTTGTTTCTGCAAGACTTAGGCTGGTCCCCCGGTCCAGTCCCACCCCACCCCGGTCCATTATTTCCTTTATACCAGGGGTTCCGACATCACTTCCTCAAACGGGCAAAGGATATGCCCCTGTCATAGCCAAAGCAGACATCCAGGAAAGGAACAGCAGCAAGTGAAGAAGTGACTGCTATCTCAGTGGAAGGGAGGTAACTGCAAATCTAGGAGCTTTCATTGTTACTTCTTTGCACTGCTATTGCATTGGGGAAAGGAGGAGCAGGAGTTTGAAGAAGGTTGTGCAATAGCTACTTAAAGTCTCTTTTTGAGTGTGAATAGGAAGGATAAGAATATAAAAAGCAGATCTTACTTCGAGAGGGCTCTTGCAGTAGGTAATTACATATAGGACTGACGCCAGCCGGCGGCAGGACCTGGCTTAACATTTCTAGCTAGCAGTCCTGGCGAGGGACCGCCCCACATCAGGTGACCGCATCAGCGAGACGTCGGTATAAGCGGGTCCCAGACGCCCGCCTTCCAGTTCTTTCCCGCCGTTAGCTTGTGCAGCGCCTCGTGGTAAAGTTCGTGCTTAGTCAGCCCTGCTCTTTCGTTGGTTTTACCGAGATTTATAAGTATTTTTTCTTCCTAGCGTCAGGTCATCGTTGGTGTATGTTGTCCCCTACACCTTCCGAGCACAAAAACAAGTGCGACTCGTTCGGCGCCCAACTGCCACACGGGAATGGCCATTCCCTCTGCCTCTTCTGCCTAGGCCCCGACCACCCGGTCGACAAGTGACCGCATTGCCTTCACTTCAGCGCGGCTACCCGTAGACGACGCCAACAGTCCCTGGAAGCCCATCTTCTAAAGAAAAAGATGTCTTCGATGGAAAAAGAATTGAAGAAGCTCAGGCAGGCGTCGACTTCTCCAGAAGGGCATCGTAAAAAGCGGGACAAGGAGAGGCACCGGGAGAAGGCCTCCTCCCCCGCGACTCCAGGTAACATCCCCTCCGGGGGACCGTCCGATGGCAGCCTGCTTTGAGAGGCGTCGGCCGCCCGTGTAGCTCACGCTCGGGCCTGCGGGCGCCTCCGGGCAAAGGCCTCCGCCCCAGTTCTGCCACAGGCTTAAGCCTACTGGTCTGGGCGGCTCCCATAAGTCGGACTTCGGCTCCTCCGGCGTCCGCCCGGGAGAAAGGTCGATAAGGCGCCCAACCCTTGACGGGTGGCGCACGACCCTCATCCCCTCGGACGGGCGGCTCACTCCTCCTCGGCCCACCTCTGATGAGGGACGCACGACGGATGCTGGCTCCTCCGGCCAGCTGGGAACCTAGCCCCTAAGCCGCCGTCAGCTCCCCGGCGTGCACCAGGCGACCAGGGCCTCACAGCGGACCCTCCAACCCCCATCCTACCCGGTTCCCCTTGGCCGCCGGCTGCCCGTCCAGAGCCTGAGCCCCAGCCTGACCCTCGGGATCCCCCGTCCCAGCGCGATGCGGGGATGTTCCACTCGGTCAGACCCTCCTCCTAGGGAATCAGGGTCTGACGCTGGCCCCCAGACGCCAGCGCCCTGACGCTGTTCCTCCAACGCTGGCTCCCGGCATCGGCGGGAGATTTTTCCCTTCCATCGGCCCTGCTTCCCCGGGCCTCTCACTGTTGACCTGCCGTGGGGGCTACCTTCCGTCGCCTGCTCCGCAGCTCCTCCACGCCCGGGTACCATTTTATCCGGTTGCTGTACCTGGGACAGCAGTATCCAGCGCACAGTACCTGATGTGGTCCTCTGATGCCGAGTACCCAACGCCAATACCCGGCACCGGGTTTTCCTGCAGCCAGGTTTCGGATACTCGCCTTACGGATACAACCCGTATTCTTTTCCCCTTCCTCCTCCACCGCCCCCTCAGCCTCGGGTGGATCTGCAGGAGACTCTGACTTCCTGGTGGGCTGAGGCCAAGGCTCAGCTCACCAAGGAAGTAGAGAGACGCCTTACGGCGACGGTGCCACCCCCGGCCCCTGTACACCCGAGACGGCACACTCCCTCACCGCCTCCGGACTCTAGAGCCCTTCCTCTGATCTCGAGAGGGCAGGACACGGGTCCAGGCATCCCTAAAGGAACCTCGGCTCTCTCCAGCCGTGTTAGGGAGTCTTATTCTGCTTCTTATTATTCTTTCTCCTCTCGGATTCCTCCGGGGATGCTCAAAGAGACGACGAGCCTGCTGTCCGTCCACGCCCCAGCCAAGGACCCTCCAAGTCCCCTCTGGAGGACCCTTCCTTCACGGAGTTGCTCAGAAAATCCAGGAAGTACATCAGTGGCGCCCTTGAACCAGATCCTCAGCGGGTCAAACTGCTGAATATCTGGACCTGCCCTGACAGCTCCCCTACTTTAGTGCCACCCTGATTGAGCCTCACGCCCACCTTGTTTCCACCATTTGAAACAACTGCTGGCTTTAGCCCCGCTTCCTAGGAAGTCTAATAGGTTATACCAGGCTCCTGAGGGTGTAGATTCTGGACTCTCACCTCGTGCAGATTCACAGTAGTGATAGCGCCCGCTTACAGCCGGGTCACGCATCCCAAACATCTACGCCGCCTCCGGATAAGGAATCTCGCCCGACCAGTATGGAAGAAAAATCTACACCTCTTCCACACTGGGAATTCGGGCCCTGAATTATGTTGCTCATATGGGGGATTACCAGAAGGCCATCCTTACCCAGGTGGAATCTAAGATTGACTCCTTACCTGACTCTCAAGTCAAGCAGGAGTTAGCTGATTTAGTCCGTTTCTGTTGTTCGCCAGTCGTCACATTCTGTGGATTTACATACGATGCAGTGGACACTGCCGAGCCGGAGCTCCACCGCCATAAGTCTTCGCCATGCCTGGCCTGTGTCAGGTTTGGTCCCGTGAGTGCAGTCAGCGATCCAGGAAGCACTTTTCAGGGGTTCGGTGCTTTTCGGCGGTGATGTCAAGGACATCATCACCGACTTGCAGGAGAAGGGGACGGCCCTGAAATCCGTGGATTCCATGTACTGTCCCCATCACCCACAGCGCTGTCCTTTTCGCAAACGCAGTCGTCCACAAGCAAAACCCCAAGGAAGGCGGGCCACTAAACGTCGGGTCCCCGCAGCTGCCAGGCCCCCCCGCCCCATAAAGCAGCAGGTGCCCCAGCTGCGGCGCTGCCCCTCACCACCTGACTTCCTCCCCTCTCCCACCGCTCCTGGACACACCTGAGGAACCTGTAGGGAGGTTCTCCTCCACCTTCCTCCGGGGTTGGGAGAGATAACAGATTCACATGGGTGCCTAGATTATATCGAAGGGAACTGTATAGAGTTTCTTCAGAAACCACCCCGCCAGCCCCTCTGAAGTCGTCTCTATGCAAGGGACCATCTTCCTTTGGTCCGGGAAGAAATTCCCTCCTCCTGAAGCAGGCTATAGAACCCATTCCCTCACCTTCAAGGGACGGTTATATTCTCATTTTTCCTGGTCCCAAGAAGACGGAGATCTCAGACCCATTCTCGATTCTCAGCTCTTGAACCTTTATGTGGAATACAAAAGGTTCAGGATGCTCTCCCTACAGACCCTTCTGCCCCTCCTTCGGCCAGGTCAATGGCTTTGTGCGCTGGATATGCAGGATGCATATCTGCACATCCCCATTCGCCCTTCTCATTGCAAGTACCTTCGGTTTGCTTTCCAGGGGGACCATTACCAGTTCCGGCACTTCCGCTTGGTCTTTCCTCGCACCCCAAGTTTACCAAATGCCTGGCTGTGGTAGCAGCCCACCCGCGCATGGAATACGGGAGTTCAGGTACCTTTAACTGGACGACTGGCTCCTGGCGGCTCGGCCCAGGAGAGGAGCTCCTGCATTTTCTCCCTCATCCAGCAGGTTTTCACTTGCCTGGGTATTACCATCAACCATTCCAAGTCTCACCTGGATCCCTCCCAGAGACTACAGTTTATCGGGGCTATCCTCGATACGACGGTGAGCAAGGCCTTCCTGCCCCCGGACAGGGCGGCTTCTCTTCAGTCACAGATTTCCTTGCTATCAGAATGCAGGAAGGTTCCGACGAGGTCGGTTCTCCGTCTCTTGGGGCTCATGGTGGTCACCATCCCGACAGTTCCCCGAGCTCGGCTCCACATGAGGATCTCTCAGTTGACTCTTCGCTCCCAGTGGGATCAACTTGTAGACGACCTAGATCATCTGGTTCTGATCTCCTCGCCGATGGCACGAGACTTGCAATGGTGGATGGTTCGAGAGAACCTGTTTCGGGGGTTCCCTTCTGTCATCTTCCCCCCTTCCAGACTCTGACCACAGATGCATCAGGCGAAGGTTGGGGAGCCCATCTGGGTCCTCACCGAACCCAGGGATTATGGTCCAGATTGGAACTACTCTCCACATCAATGTGCTCGAGCTCGAGCAGTACTATATGCCTCCAAGCCCTTCATCAATACATTCTTCCTGCCACCTAGCCGTCCAGACGGACAACATGTGCGTGGTGTGTACATCAACAAGCAGGAGGGGATTCTCATCCTACCCTCTGTGCAGGGAAGCAATGAGGGTTTGGGACTGGGCAACTCAACACAACCTTCATTTCAGGCGATTCATGTTCCAGAAGTCGACAATACCTGGCAGACAAGCTAAGTCGCCTCTGCCCTGCCACATGAGTGGGAATTGGACTAAAGGTGCTAAATCACATCTTCCACCTTTGGGGGACTCCAACAGATAGACCTGTTCACCTCTTCCCAAAACGCAGTCTCAACTTTTTGCTCGCTCGTCTAGAGCGAGGCGCTTGAACGACGCTGTGTCTCTAAGCTGGAAGGGCAGACTGGCCTGTGCTTCCAATCTCCTCGCCCTCCTGTGTTGCAGAAACTATCAACAGAAGGAGTGAGAATGATTCTGATCGCCTCTTTCTGGCCCAGGCAAATCTGGTTCTCTTCTACAGCAATACTCAGAGGTTATTCCTTCTTCCTTTTTCTCGAGGTTTGCTGACCCAGGATCAGGGACCTGGTCCATCCGGGACTCAAGTCCCTACAACTCCATGCATGGCTCCTGCAGACCTAGCTCAATCCCAGTGATTGTGTCTCCAAAGGTGGCGGAGATTTGGTGGAGGCTAGAAAACCCTCCACTAGGTCCACTTACGCCATGAAATGGAAGAGATTTTCCATTTGTCATTTAGGAATGGGACCTTTCTACTGTTCAGTGGCTGTTCTGCTAGAATATTTTTATGTCACCTCTTCGACCTGGGTCTCAGTCATTCTCCTGAGTAAAACATGGCCGCTATTTCAGCGCACTATGTTCCTTTCTGAGATAAAGCATTTGCTCCAATTAGAGGTCTCTAAGACCTTTCTTAGAGGGGTCCTTCATCTGAGGCCCCATCAGAACTCCTGCTCCTTGGGACTTGAACTTTGTCCTAGAGAAACTTACCCTTCCTCCTTTCAACCTCCGGCCTGCGAGATCTGGAAGTTTCTTCTGGAAGACGCTCTTCAGGGACATTACTTCCGCCTCAAGAATTTCCTCAGCCCAGGCCCTTATGTGTAAAATCCCATACCTGATCTTTCACAAAGAACGGGTGGCTCTTCGCGATGAACCCTAAGTTTCTACCTAAAGTGGTAGCAGAGTCTACCTTAAATCAGTCTACAGCGTTACCTGCCTTTTTCACGCAGTACTCCAACCAGGGAGAATATTTACTCCATACCATGGATGTTCACCGGATTCTGAGATACTACACCAACAAGACGAAGGATCTCAGAAAGACCGATCAGTTGTTCGTCTCTTTTGCTCTCAAAAAGGAAGGCAATGCTGTTTCCAAGCAATGCCTGTTGAAGTGGTTAGCTCATTGCATCACTTTCTGTTATGACAAGTACAACAAGACCCTCCCCGGTCAGGTCAGAGGTCACCACATGAGGAGTAGCGCCTCTGCAGCTTGTTTCAAGAATGTGTCTGGCAGACATATGCGCTGCCGCCACCTGGACTTCCGTCCATACCTTTACAAACACTACAGTTTGGACATTGCCTCGCCGAGAGCAGGCTTCGCTAGCGTTTTGCAAGGCCTTCTGTCTTGAGGCCTGCTAAGGCTTCTCTATTTTCAGGAGTAGCTTCTCCTCCCGTGCCTTTTATTTTGTTCCAGACTGCTTGGGATTCAGTTCTATATGTAATTATCTACTGCAAGAGCCCTTGAAGTGAAGATAGTACAGTTACGTAAGAATCCCACCGCAACAGGATCTTCGAGAGAGAAGGTTGCAGTAGGTAATACCTTCCCGCCTCCATCCCCTAAGCTTCAGCTCTTTTTCCAGGAATGGAAACATCTGCTTCTCTCGCCTGGGCCTTCCGGCCTGTGGCGGAAAGAACTGGCTGGGCTACGCCTGGGGACCGCTTCTTTATACCGACGCCTCATGACGCCGGTCACCTGATGGGGCAGTCCCCGCCAGGGACTGCTAGGCTAGAAATTTTTCAGGGGTCCTGCCGCCGGCGCCAGTCCTATATGTAATTACCTACTGCAAGAGCGCTCAAGATCTACTGTTACGGTAAGTTCTTATGTGAACTGCATTTTGCTCAATCTGTCTAAACGTATAACAAAGGAGGTAGGGAAATAAAGAAAAGAATGTTTTGCACTGATAGAGGAGGAGAGGGGAGACTTGGGGAGTGTTTGGTATCCTGCATCTGGAAGGGGTCACAGGGCAACGACAGCAATGGGTAGGGTGGTAGGTGCAACAACTGTGGTGCACCAGTCTTTCTAAACATTGCCTGGAGTGTGGAGGATGTTTAGTGTGCAACCACACAGAAAAACTTAGAAAGGAGATTGAGGGTCTGCAGGAGGAACTAAGACAGGCAAGGCAGATTGGGGTGGGTTTAGCCCAATACTGGAGGGAGGAAGAAGGGGAGATGAGGGAGGGCCATTTAAGCCAACAGTGGTGAGGAGAGGGTCAGAAGAAGGGAAGCAGAGACAAAGGGGCCCAGTCCAGGAAGAACGATT
This sequence comes from Neoceratodus forsteri, assembly GCA_016271365.2. Classification (NCBI taxonomy): domain Eukaryota; kingdom Metazoa; phylum Chordata; order Ceratodontiformes; family Ceratodontidae; genus Neoceratodus; species Neoceratodus forsteri. Next base: position 1,028,517,560 of record CM028134.1, read on the forward strand.
GCCGGGGAAACCAGGTCAGGAGACAAAAGACAAATGGAAGGAGGAGATAGGGACTTGTGAGGGGAGGCGAAGAAGTGGCAAAAGTCATGGAGTGGAAAGGAGGGAACAGGTTACTATGCAGAGAGAGGGAGCAAGCACGTGTGAAGGGCCTTCAGAAAACAGTTGTGCACTGCTAGAGAGGAAGAAGGTGGAGGAGGGAAATTACGAAATTAGAGGAGTAATTGATAAATGCCTGGACCAAACTGGAGCGGGGGGAAGTTCTGCTGGGAGAATTGCAACAGGGGTAAAAGGGGGGAAATAATGTGCAGGAGGAAGAAGAGGAGCTGGAAATGAGAAAGGGAGATGAATGGAAGCAAGCAGGGAGTAAGAGGGGTAAAATCTTAGTGCTGGGGGACTCAATACTAAGAGGAGTCAGGTGGGGTAACAAGGCGGGGAGCAGCATAGTCTCATTTGGGTGGAGGCCATGCCAGGAATGACAGCGGAAAGGGTAGGACAATCTGTTCTGAAATATGCTAGAAGGGGTAGGAACAAGCCTCATTTAATTATACATCTTGGGACAAACGATCTGACTGACAAGACAGTAGACATAGTCCAGAGGAGGTTTGAGGAACTAGCACAATTATGTGAGGGGGCAGGAAGATCAGTAACATTTTCAGAGATACTCCGTGCCAAAGGCAGCACGACAAGGAAGCTGAGAACAGAGGAATTTAACGGATGGCTAAGAACCTGGTGTTGTGCTAAAGGGTATGGGCTGTTGGGGGTGGGAGGGACCTGGGAGGATAGTAGTCTCTATGCCAAGGACAGACTACACTTGAGTGAGGAGGGAAAGAAAGTGTTGAAACAGAGGATAGAGGAGTACATAGAGGAAGTTGGGAATTTAAACTAGGAGTGGGGGTGGCAGTTGGACAAGAGATATGCAGAGACCACAGGTTGGGAAACCATATGAGCTTACCCCTCCATAACAGTGACAAAGGACAAATAGCAAGTACTATTGGTGATGCTAGCAAAGGAGGGCAGGATGGAGGGGGGGTGGAAGGTGTTTACCCTTAATGCTAGGAGCCTTGAGAGGAAAACTACAGAGTTACAGGTGCTCATGGCAGAGGGAGAGGTGGACATTGCAGCCATCACGGAAACATGGGCCACCCAATACAATGACTGGGTTCCTGTCTGTACCAGGGTACAGGTTATTTCGTAGGGACAGGGTGATTGGGAAAGGAGGGGGTGTGGCACTATATGTGAAGGAAGGACTGAAGTGTGTAAGGGATGAAAGGGAGGAGACTATTATGGAGTCACTTCAGATGCAAATCCAGGATTCCAAGAATAGGATTCTTAGAATGGGAGTGGTGTACAGGCCACCATCTCAGATGGAGGAGTTAGACAGGGAACTAGCAGAACAGATCAGGAGGACCTGTGAGAAGGGTAGTGTGGTGATTATGGGGGACTTCAACATGCCAGGAGTGAACTAGAGTACCCCAACAACCAGGAACAGAAGGCAGCAGGTACTGCTGGATGCCTTCCAGGACAGCTTCCTGCTGCAAATGGTCAGTGAACCAACCAGGTTAGGGAATAGCCTTGACCTTGTGCTGGCAAATGGGGACTTTGTGAGAGAACTTACAGTGGAGGAACCGCTGTCAGGGAGTGACCACCACTCAGTATGGCTCACATTGGATATGGGCAAGGAAGAAGTGGAATCTGGCACAAGAGTGCTGGACTTCAGGAGGGCCGACTTTGGGAGGATGGGGGAAGTGGTAAAAGGGTACCTGGCCAGAATTCAGTCTAGTATGGACACTAACCAGCGGTGGGAGCTCATAAAGCTGGGGATAATGGAGGCAACCAAAACCTGCTGCAAGGCACAGAGCAGGAAGGGTAGGGCTAAGAAACTGAGCTGGTTGAGCAAGGAGGTCATGGAAAAGGTAAGGAGGAAAAGAGCTGCCTTTAGGAATTACAAGAAAACAGGGAGGGGGGGAGGACAGGGAGGAGTACTTGACGGAATCGAAGGAGGTGATATGGGCAGTAAGGGGAGCCAAAGCATCTACGGAACGCAGGCTGGCACAATGCATTAAGAAAGGGGAGAAGGACTTTTTTAGGTACATCAGGGAGAAAAGGAACTGTAAGGACCACATAGTAAGGATTAGGAAAGAGGGGGTTGGGTGGAAGCAAGGTGCGATAAGGCAGAAGCACTAAATGAGTACTTCTGCTCAGTATTTACTAAAGAGAAGACGGGGGTGACACCCAAGGTGGGAGAAATGGCAGAAATGGGGGGGGGGGGACGGTGACAGATGGGGAAGTCATGGAGGGCAGAGTTCGGGAGGGTTTGAAGGCGCTGAGGGTGGACAAGGCACCAGGCCCAGATGGCATCCACCCCAGGGTACTGAAGGAGCTGGCAGAGGTCCTTGCAGGACCTTTGGCAGACCTGTTTAATGCCTCACTACAATCGGGGTGTGTACCTCAGAACTGGACAATGGCTCATGTGGTGCCCCTCCACAAGAGTGGCCCCAGGGATGAACTGGGAAACTACAGACCAGTGAGCCTCACACCGATCGTGGGTAAACTAATGGAGACTATCCTGAAGGAGAGGCTGGTGGCCCTCCTAGAGGCCAAAGGACTACAGGACAGCAAACAGCATGGCTTCATACGGGACAGATCCTGCCAAACCAAGCTAGGAGTTCTGTGACTGGGTAACTAGGCAACTGGACAGGGGCCATGCAGTGGATGTCCTGTATCTGGACTTCAGTAAGGCATTCACTCAGTGCCACATGGAAGGTTGGGAAGTAAGTTAGTAGGCACAGGGGCGGGTGCAGAGCTGGTGAGATGGGTAGGAAACTGGCTTCAGGGAAGGCAACAGAGGGTGGTGGTGGGTGGGGAGCTCTCACACCCAAGGGTAGTGACAAGCGGTGTTCCACAGGGCTCGGTGTTGGGACCAGTGTTGTTTGGGATATTCATTGCAGACATATCATGGGAAATCAAGAGCAAGATTAGTCTGTTTGCTGATGATACCAAGGTAGGAGCGGTGGTGGATGACCTAGCGGGATGGCAGGGGTTGCAGGATAATCCGGCAAAGCTTGAAACCTGGTCAGACACCTGGCAACTGGGCTTTAATGCCAAAAAGTGCAAGGTGCTGCATTTTAGGATGAAGAACCCAAGGAGGAGTTACCAGCTGGGGGGAGTGCAGCTAGCCCAGACAGAGGAGGAGAAGGATCTGGGGGTGCTTATTACAGGGTCAGTGAACGACTCAGCACAATGTAGGAAGGCAGCTGCAAAGGCCAACAAAATGCTGGGTTGTATTGCAAGGTATATCCTGAGGAGGAGGTGATTCTGCCACTGTATAGGTCATTAGTTAGACTGCACCTGGAGTACTGGGCAGCACTGGCTCTCCGATCTGAAGAGGGACATTAAGTTACTGGAGGGGGTGCAGGAGGGCGAACAAAGATGATCAAGGGGTGGGGACTTATACACGAGAGGAGGTTGAGGGAGTTGAAATATGTACTCACTGGAGGAGAGGAGGGACGGGGACATGATTGAAACCTTAAGTACATGAAAGGAATAAACAAGACCGGTACAGAGGGGCTGTTCAAAGTAAGTGGGGGAGGGACACCAGGGGCCATGATATGAGACTGGAGGGAGCAAGGTTCAGGTGGGAGATGAGGAGACACTTTTTTACAGAGAGGGTAGTGGCTGGGTGGAATGCGCTACCTGCAGAAGTGGTATCCAGTAGAACAGTGGACTGCTTCAAAAGGGAATGGGACAGGACAAGGGGGAAGGTTAATGAAGGGTGGAAGGGAGGGGCAGCTGCAGAATAAGAGATGCTAGCTGCACATTCGAGCAGACTTGACACATCTCTAGGCCTTTGTCTGCTAGCAAATTTCGTATGTTCATAAACCACTTAACGCTTGAGTTCTAGAAAGCCAGGAATTTGGTTCTGACATCACAAACTTCATATTCTGAACAGAACTGAAGTTTTAACTGGCTTACAAATATACTGTGGCCTATATTTTGACAAAGCCTCCTCTTAGCACCACTTTCTCCTGCAGCAACCTCCTTGTGTGCCAAATTGGCATGCAGAACCCTACTTAAAGCCTGGTTTGTTAGTGCTACCCCCCCCCACCCAACACACACACACGCACTCAAACCACATTTAAATGTAAACATTTCTTTCTTGCATTGTATTTTTGGGGAAATGTGGCCAACATGAAGCTGATACCAGAACTCTGGCAGAAAAAAAAAATGCTTTACTGTTTGTATGACCATCAACAAGGTGATAATATCGAAATTTGAATACCTGTAAAATTTCTTTCTCTGATGGCTGGTCTCCGGGCTTCCATACACATGGGCTGTACCTCCTGATACAGATAGGCGGGCAGGAACTTGAACTCTGCAGCTGGGATATCCAGCCCTCCACTTCCTGTTTCCATCAGTTCTTCCAAAGGCAGTCCAAATGTGGCAATACTACACGAATCTGGAAATAAAAACAAGAAAATTAAGGCATACACGGCCAAATGGCTAACTTTATACATTCTGGGAGGGAAGCAGAAGCCCGGAGACCAGCCATCTGAGAAAGAAAATTGACAGGTATTTAAATGGTGATGTCTCTCTCCTAAGCTGGTCTCCGTGCTTCCACACACATGGGATACAAAAAGCAGTACATCCTGGGTAGGAAGAAGGTCAGGTGCCCTTATGGCCAAGGGTCCACCACCGCTTGAAGTACTCTGCAGTCAAAGGACACCTCCACCTAGGACATCACATTCAGTTTGTAAAATTTTGTAAACATGTGAATGGATGACCACGTGGCTGTCCTGCATAGGTCTGCTGGAGATGCTTCTCTGAAGTCCGCCCACAAAGTGGCCATAGCTCCGGTGGAATGGGCTCTTGCTGGGCCAGGCAAAGTTTCTCCAGCCTGATCATAAGCCGTGTTGATGACAGAACGGATTCATCTGGCTATAGAGTCTTTCAAAGCTTTTTTACCCATATTTTGACCTATAGTTAGAATGAACAAAGTTGAAGTTTTGCGAATAGAATCCGTCCTTTTAATATATATTATTACCAGTGCCCCCTAGTGCTCTGCAGCAGAATTTTCTGATTTCTGCTGCAGGGCTCCTTGGTTTCTGCAGCAGCATTTTCTGATTTTTGCGGCATGATTTATTAATCTCTCCAGCAGAATGCAGTCCTGCCATTGGCTAAATATGTGATGTCATCGATGACATCATATGATGAGCATAGAGGAGGGTCTTCAGGATAAACAAGATGGGAAAGAAAGCCTGACACTACAGAAAAACAGTATATTTGAATGAAAATGCACCAAAAACAATGATGTCTGTGGCACTATATATATTCTGCGGCATGATGCTAATTCTCCGGAAAATTCTGCAACTGCAGCATCGCAGAATTCCAGGGGCCTTGACTATTACTGCTCTTCTTGGATCTAGTGTGTGAAATTCCCTTTTCATTTTTTGGGTGTGGGCAGAAGGAAGGCAGAATCAACTCTTGGTTGCTGTGGAAGAGAGACATAACTTTTGGCAAAAAACCTGGATCTGTTTGGAGCATCACAGACTCCTGATGAAAAATAGTATACAGCTCTTTGGTGAACAAGGCTCCTAGCTCGCTTATTCCTCTGGCTGAAGTAATAGCTATGAGAAAGGCGACCTTCATTGTGATATGCATGAGTGATGTCTCTTTGAGAGGCTCAAAAGGAGCCTTGGTCAAAGCTTTGAGAACCCGATTAAGTCTCCAAGGTGGTACCATTGGCTTGCTTGGAGGGTGTTTCAGTGTTGCTGCCCTTAGAAATCTCCTGACATGCCGGCCCGGTGATGCTGAGGGCTGAGGCGCTGGACGCCTTACCTCGCGGCACGCCAGCGACCCGGGTTTGGGAACAAGCTCGGTTGCCGGAGGTCGGCAGTGGGGGGAGGGTGGAGCTGGATTGAGCTGCCGACAGGCAGGCTCTTCTCTCCGGGGAGGGGATGCGGCACCCCTTGGCCAATGGTGACCCCTAGTGAGGCTGGGAGTGCCACGGGCTGGAGGGGCCAGGCGTTGAAGGCCAAGGGTGGGGAAAGGAGTCAAACCGGGTCAGAGGGCAGATGCAGCCTCCACGCACATATGCTTCCTACTCCTGGGCGATAACCGAAGCAGAAACGCCAGCAGCAGGATGAGGACCGATTCTCTGCAGGCTCCGCTACCGGGCCAGGTACAAGGTAAGCACCGGCTGTTCTGGGGAACGGGGCTTGGGGGGTCGGTCGGAATGGGGCGGACGACCAGAGGAGAAGAATAAGGATGAAAGATATATATAAAAAGAAACCTCCTGACGTGGGGATGTGAACCCAGTGATTCCCCTGAATCCACCAACAAGAGCACCCCCAGCGCGGAAACCTGAACTTGTAAGGTGGCTGTCCTTTGTCAAACCCATCTTGAAGAAACTGCAGTAGTGCAGGCAACGATATTGGATGGTTCTGTATTTATTTGGAGTGAAGCCAGAACAAGAATTTCCTCTAGATTCTATAATACACTTTAGGGGAAGAGGGGCGACATGAGTTCACCATCATTTCAATAACAGGAGCTGTGTAGCCTAGCTCTTTGAAAGTTTCCTGCTCATTCTCCAGGCCGAGAGGGACAGGTTGTTCCGATTGGGATGCAGAACCGGACCTGATGGAGAAGGTCCGGGCTGATCTCTAAGGTTAGGAAGGTCCTGTCAAACTAATCGTATAGATTTCTTTGACTGGGTAACCAGAGTGGTGGACCAGGGGGGTGCAGTTGATGTCGCCTACCTTGACTTCAGCAATGCGTTTGATACTGTTCCACATAGAAGATTGATTAATAAGATGGGTAGGCTTGGGGTGGGTCAGAAATTGGGTGGCAAACTGGTTGGCAGGCAGAAAATAGAGAGTGGTGGTAAACGGTATACAGTCAGAAGAGATGCAAGTCAAAAGTGGGATACCTCAAGGATCAGTCCTGGGGCCAGTCTTCTTCATCAGTAACATCGCAGATGGACTGGAGGGTAAGGTTTGTCTGTTTGCAGATGACACCAAGATCTGCAACAGAGTAGATGATCCAGATGGGGTGGGCAGAATGAGAAGAGATCTGGATAAACTGGCAAAATGGTTGGAAGAGTGGCAACTGGGTTTTAATGCAAAGAAGTGCAAGATCATGTACATAGGGAAGAGAAACCCTGCAGCCACGTATAGGTTGGGAGGGGAGTTGCTGGCAATCACAAGGGAAGAAAGAGACTTGGGCATCATCATCATCACAGATGACCTGAAATCATCCAAGCAGACTACTAAAGCAGTAATGAAGGCTAGGGGGATGTTAGAGTGTATTAGTAGGGGTATCACAAGTCGTAAGAGTGAGGTAATAATCCCTCTTTACAAGACAGTGGTTAGGTCCCATCTGGAGTGCTGCGTGCAGTACTGGAGGCCGCACCTTCACAAAGACATTAACAAAATGGAGGCAGTCCAGAGAAGGCAACCAAAATGGTGCAGGGACTGCATCAGAAAACACATGAGGACAGATTAACAGAGCTCACTATGTATACCGTAGAGCAAAGGAGGGAGAGGTGTGATATGATCGAAACATTCAAACACCTTAAGGGCATTAACAAGGTGAAAGAGGCTTACATGTTTCCATATAAGAAAAATAGCAGGACAAGAGGACATAGCATGAGATTAGAGGGAGGCCGATTAAGGGGTAATGTGAGGAAATTCTTTTTCACAGAAAGGGTAGTGATGCATGGAACAGCCTACCTCAGGAAGTGGTAGATATGAATACAGGGCAGGGCAGGGCTTCAAACAGGCATGGGATAGCAATACAGATGAGTATAAATAGATATGCCTTTGACAGAGTAAAGGCCTATGGCACAGTCATAAGGTAGAAAAAGAAATGGGCAGACTGGATGGGCCTTGTGGTTCTTATCTGCCGTCAGCTTCTGTGTTTCTATGTTAGAGGTGGTCGCCTTGCCAAATGAATGAGAAGCGGGAACCATGGGCGACAAGGCTATCGGGGATGGACTAGAATCAGTTCTGCTCTGTCCAGAGCCACATTGTGAAGGACTCTGAATAGAAGCGGTATTGGAGGAAAGGTATACAGGAGACCAAACTGACCCCAGTCTAGGGAAAAGGAGTCCTGAGCCACCGCTAGTTTGTCCTTGGCCAGGGAGCAGAATTGCTTTACCTTGGAGTTTCGACGGCAGATGAAAAGATCTTTCTGGGGATTGCCCCACTGTTCTGTTAGGATGTGGAAGGCACTGTCCTTCAGCTCCCATTCCCCTGGTAGAACATCCTTGCGACAGAGTCAGTGTGCTGACACATTTTCCTGTCCTGGAATATACACCACTTTTCTGCTTGCCAGGTGGTGCTCGGCCCACTGAAAGAGAAGGGAATTCTGTAGCATTTTTGAGCCTTTTTGTGCATCCTTGATGGTTGATGTATACCATCATTGTCCGATTGACAGAATCAGTACATCTTGATTGAGAACTTGCTGTTCGAAGTGCAGCAGGGCAAGGTGTACTGCTCTCATCTCGAGGACTTTTATGCTGTACCTTGTTTCTAACAGCGACCACTTGCCCTGAGCTGACATCTGATGCAGGTGAGCCCCCCAGCTCCTGAGGCTTGCATCAATCATGATTCAGATTTGGTGTGGATGGCCCAACTTGTGACCCCTCATGACATTTGTCCTCTGAGTCCACCACTGGAGGGAAGTTTTTATCTGTTGAGAAATTGGGATCAGTTGATGTTGGCTGTGTCTGGACTGGGACCATAGTGCGAGCAAATGTGCTTGAATCGGCCGCATATGGACTAGAGCCAAGGGACTGAATCTGCCAGTGATACTAGAGTCCCAGTTAGCTGCATGAAGGATTGAGCAGGCAGCTGAGGAGCTGTGTGAAACTTCTTGATGAGCTTCAGCAGGTCCCTGAATTTCATTTCCGGGGGGAAAGACCTTATTGTTTTGCGTCATGAAGTCTGCCCCTAGGTGGTTCAAGGTCTGTGGCTTTGAGTTAGAGAACTTTTTCTCCAGTTGATAACAAATCTGTGTGCCCACCGGCATTGGACTATCTCTGCCACTGCGTACTGCTTGGTCAAGCTGCAAGCCTTGATGAGAATATCGTTCAAGTAAGGGAAAAGTTGTATTCTTCAATTCTGAAGGTGATCTATGACAGCAACTAGCACCTTGGAGAATGTCTTTGGGGCTGAAGAAAGCCCGAATGGCAGAGTTTTGAATTGGTAGTGCTGCTCCCCCACCTTGAACCTGAGATATTGCCTGTGTAGTCCCTGAATGCAAATATGCAGATAGGCATCTTGCAGATCGATGGATGCCAGAAAATCCCCTTGTTGCAACTCCCTGAATTGCAGCTGATGAATAATAGGCATGTTCTTTTCTGGGTCCTCAGCGAATTGAAAGGCTAAATCCAAGGCCCAGGACAGAGTGGCTCTGTCCGAAAAAAGATTTGCAGTTGCCGCCGTGAGAGACGTTGCTGATGCTTGGAAGGCTTTCTTGAGCGAGGCATCCACTTTCCTGTCCACCGGGTCCCTGAGCGATGCTCCTCCTTCGGCTGGGTGACCATCTTCTTGGTTAAGTCTGAAATCAGAGGGTTGATTCTGGGGCAGTCTAACCACTTTTGAGATTGTTTCTTGTCAAACTTGAGGAGCTTAGAGATCTGCCGGGGCACTGGATAGATGCGTTCTAGACCTTTCCATTCCTCCTTTAGCAAGTCCTCTATGGGTGGAGGAATAGGGAAAGCTGTGGCCAGTTTGGCGGCAGATGCCAGGAGAAAAGCCTCTTTCAGCTGTGTGGGAGCCTCCGGGGAAGATCCGAGGTGAATCTCGGCTATGACCTTTTTAATGAAAAAGTCTAGGTCCTCCAGGTCAAAGTTTCTGGACGGGGAGTCGTCTGAGTCTGATGATGAGCCCCTAGCTCTCCCTCTTCGGAAGAAGATGAACTGGAGTCTGAAGAGTCCTGGGAACGCTCCCTGCGATGCTTTCTCTTATGAGTGCCCCTAGATCTACTTTGAGAACAAAATCTTTTCTTTCTCCTGTGGCATGAGGACTGCTGATGCTCCTCATCCGAGGATCTGTTCCTGTATCGGGATTTTTTTCTTTTTATCGTAGTGATGTGAGGACAACTGCTTCTCTTTGGATGAGGACGAGGGTCCTTTTTTTTTTTTGCCTTGTGAAACCCCAGAGGTTACCAGTCGAAGCATGCAGTCCAGAGCAAAGGCCTTATTTAGCTTGTCTGTGAGGTCTGAGGCCGGGGGGGGGGGTACAAACTGCTGGATCTCCCTGGTGGCCACTGCTCTGTCAGGCCTGGTGGCCACTGCTCTGTCAGGCCTGGTGGCCACTACTCTGTCAGGTCTGGTGGCTGCTGCTCGCTCAGACCTGTCTGTCTGTTGGCTATCATTCTGAGCCGAGGAAAGGGAGGCCTCCGTCACGTCCTCCCCATTCGCAGACGCTGCATTCTCACATTTTAGGCAAAGTGAACCAGCGAAGGTGATTAATAGCGGGGACTTGCAGCGCTAGCGTTTTCTGACCCTGGAAGGTTTGTATGAGGCCATGGCCCTACTCCCCTTTTATTTAGCGTACCCCCCCCCCCCGAAGTTTTGCTGCTCCCTTTGGCCCTTGCTGTATACAGTAATCCTATTGAACTTCCTTAAATTCTTTCTTGTCTCTTGTGTTGCTGGGGGGGGCCTGCACAACGCATGGGGGACGCTCCATTGGTCCTGGCGAGTGTTCCCCTTGTATTGCAGTGCTCGTCAACGAGAGTACACTGAGTGTCGACGAGCGGCTGTAATAACATTGCAGGCCCACCATCAGAAAGCAACTGAGGAGTTCAGAATGCCAGCCATTGACGGAAAAAACATGGAGCTGCCGTCTGCGAGGGGATGGATCCTTTTTAAGCACTCAGGTGCTGTTTTTATTCCCTTGATCACTGAAAAACAGCACTAGAAGAGGAAATCCAGAGTATAGCTGGGTTGAGCCCAAAATCACGGGGAAAAAACACTGTGGTGAAATGGGGCCAGTCTGTGCAGCTTGTGAGGCTGAGACTGGAACCCACACAGGAGCACCGTATCAAGGCTACTTTTCTTCGGAAATCCGATTGAATAATGACATTTTTTGACTTGCAATCTGCTGTCTTCAGCTCTGCCACGTTGTGACAGAGCTGTGCTTACAGAGTACCTGCCGGTCTGAAGGCAGGAAGTAAACTGATGGAAACAGGAAGTGGAGGGCTGGATATCCCCAGCTGCAGAGTTCAAGTTTCTGCCTTCCTGTCTGCATCAGGAGGTACAGCCCACGTGTATGGAAGCCCGGAGAGAGAACTAAAAGTCGCCCCAGTGTCGCATCATAGGCCTGAAGACACTTCACATCAGATAAGCCAGTAGTATCCCATCGGTCTGCGCCCTCCACCCAGCCCAATCACCTGCCTTTTTCGGGACTTAACTGCTGCCTTCCGAAATGCACCCTGGCTTATCCCCCTGGGGGTTGCCAGGTACAGATACAAAGATTCATTCATAGGCATTGATTGTAGAAAAAGACTTCTGGCCCATCAAGTCTTCCCACCCTACCTAACTATTCTGCCTCGCCCTAGTGGCAATCCTCCCCACTTTTTTACAGCCCCCTCCTTTTCTAAGTAAACCCATCAGCCTTCCTCATCCCTGCTTGCAGTTGCTGATTGATTTGGGTTGTGCCACTTCTTCTGGTAGCTTATTCCACTTATTCACCACCTGTTCCGTGAAGAAGCGATTCCCGACGTACTTTTTGAATCTCCCTCTGTCAGTTTTAGTGGATTCCCTCTCATCCCTGTGTTTGAACTCAAGGAGAATAGTTCTTTGGTGTCCGCCCTATTTATCCCATGCAGGTGCTTGTATTTCTCAATCATGTCACCCCTTTCCCTCCTTTTCTTCAGGGTATACATGTTTAAGTCCTGCCGCCTCTCTTCATACGTCAAATCCACAAGGCAAGCACCACCTTAGTTGCCCTGCGCTGTACTGCCTCCATCTTGTCGAGGGTTTCCTGAGGTGTGGGCTCCAGTACCGTGCTTGGTGTTCCACATGTGAACACACCAGTGACTTGTACTGTGGGAGGATTACTGCTTGCTTTCTGGTGCTTATCCTCCAACCTGTGCATCCCAGCATTCTGTTTGCCTTGTTTACTGCCCTGTTGCTATGTGCTGACCTTTGTAGGGGCTCCAATATCGTCACCCCTAAATCCTTTCTTTTGTAATATTATCCAGTTCCACCCCTCCCATTTCATATTGCACCCTTGGGTTCCTTTTCCCAGTATGCATTACTTTTTTTGGTTTTAATTAGCATTAAATTTCAGCTGCCAGATCTTGGACTAGCTCTGTAACCTGTCCTGATCCTCCCTCGTTTTTCTCTTCCATTCTTTTCTGTCTGTCCCTGCCCCGATCTTTGTGTCTTCTGCAGAGAGGCAGATCTTACCCATGACCTCTTCACCTATGTCACAGATGAAAATATTGAAGAAGACTGGTCCTAGTACTGACCCCTGAGGCACTCTGCTGGTCACTTCCCTCACCTCTGAAAACTCCCCATTGACTACCACCCTCTGTGTTCTACCCCTCCACCATATTATTTCTCTACCCAATTTGCCATCTTTTTCTCTTCCCCCAGGGTCCTTAATCTTTCTGACTAGCCTCATGTGGGGGACTGAGTCAAAGGCCTTGCTGGAGTCAAGGTATAGTATATTAGTTGCTGCTGCCTTCTTGTCTGCTTCTTCTGGTAACCCAGTTGAAAAATGTTACTAGATTTGTCTGGCAAGACTTTCTGTAAGCCCAACAACTTGTTTAAAATAACTTCTCATGGGCTTTCAAACTATGAGAACCACTGTCCATCAATGTTTCTTATTAACATTGTTTTTTTCTTCTTCACTCCTCATAAAAGCCTTATCTTTTTGATGTGTGGTTAGTTAGAAAGTACAGTGTAAACAAGAGGGAGTGAGCCAGCTTCCGACTTAAGCAGAGGTAGTGCCTGTAGAAAGCTGATCTTTAACGTTGGAGGAATCCAAGGAATTTGTGTAATTTTCTAGGGCAGTTAAGGGTCATGTTTGGGTGTTGGGAGTGAGGGTATTTAGTGTGTTTCATGATGCTAATTTCTATGTAGGGTAAGGTTAAAACTAGGCAAGGCAGGAGAAATGGCCTGATTTTTTGAGATTTGGTTCCATTAAAGGACCTGAAAAAAATTAGGAAGCTTGATGTCTTTTCATTTGTTTTATTATTTTGTCCTTCTGATTCCGCCCTCTCAGTCCTCGGGACTGTACCTCAAGGTAGTTGGTGACCTCCTGGCCCTGTCAGCTGACACCCTCTCCTTCCAAAGAAAGGCATGTGTGTGCCCAAGCCTAAGACGTTTTGCCATTGACAGTGCTGTTTCTCCACCCTGGCTGCCCACCTGCCTGCTGCACCCAGGTTGCTGTCACGGCAGTTTGACAAGCTGCCACAGGCCAGTGGGCGGCCCCACTTCTTTCTCTTGTTTTTATAATGTTTGTTATGAAGGACCAGTAAAGCAAGAGTTTTATTGAATTGGCTGCTACAGATAATTATAGGCATATTAACAGAGTATTGTGCTTTCCTGCCAACACTGCTCTGACTAGGAAAGTATTCTGGCCGTGAGAAAGGTTTGGTCAGTAATGCTAGCTGGCAAGGATAAGGGTACTAGCTGCAGAGATCCTTAACATTGTCAAACTCACTCAGAGCTTGCCAGAAACTTAAGTTGTCTTTCTGCTATAACTCATTTGCTGTTATTGGTGTTTTGAAATGTCCTGAGAGGACTATTAAAAAAAAAAGAAAGTTTTTCTACACGTTTGAAAAGCAAGTCCTGCTTTTGGTCACATCTTGTTTAGTTAGTTTATTAAATATTGATTGATTAAAGTTATTGTAATAATTCCCAGATCATTCTCCTCTGACATCTGCTGCACCCATCCAGACAAGACAAGTAAAAACGGTCTGAGACTAAACTGTTTTCTTCTCCCTCAATTCCCAGCATATCTACCAACTCAACAGCATCTGGATATTTGCTCTGCACACTTGTTCTTTTACACAGCCAATAAACTAACATAGAAAAACATATACCTCTGATGCATGGCATCATGGGTAGTTAATGCAAATCACTGTGAAGGGATTTCAGCTAGTTAAGCTTTGTGCAGGACTCTAAGGTACCAAAAGGCATCACAAGCAATCTGCAAAATCTGAAAATGGCAATAAACTTCATCCAGTAGTTTTTTTTTGTTTTTTTTTTACCCAAAATGAGCTTCTAAATATGTGCACCTCGATCTAGTAACCCCCAGCAGTTTAATTTTTGCTAGTGTTCCAAGTAGCCATTGTAAGAATTTCTTCAGATAGCCAGTGCTGTGGTAGCACTGCCAGTTACAGTGTCTGTACCAGGGTTCATGCTCTGAGCCCACAGCATCAGAACCAAGCAGGGAACATTCTGCATCCCAGAGGGGAGGCTGGCCTGACAGTGGCCAATTGCCGTGCTAGTGACCCTGGTTCCAGAACAAGCTCAGAGTTACCAGAGGTCCGTTAGGGGGAGAAGGTTTGAGTGTCCCACAGTACGCCAGCCTCTTTGGGTGTGAGACTGGCCATCTCTCACTGCTATGGCACCTCCTGGGATAACTCAAGGGGCCGTGACGCACTGAGTGACTTTAAAGGGAGTTGAGATACACAGGCTGTAGCTGAGGTCATGCCTTTGTATGCATAGGCAGCAGGTTGATGCTGGGGTTTGAGGTTAGGAGAGCAAGGACAAAGTTGGTACAGGTAGGATGACGAGCTCTACCCTGTGGTATGCTCGGGTCCTGCGTCAGCAATCCACTCAATATAAAGACTAGCTCCTTCACCGAATCCGGTCTCTCGAAGGGGATGGCCACCCTGAAGGCACTTGATATGAGAGGTCAGTTACCAGGAGGTAATCTGATTTCTGTGGTTCAGATCAGCTGATGGGGCTGAGCAATGGCAATGGGTTGGGGGAACAGACTTGCTCATGAATGGAAGGCTGAAATTGTAATTTAACAACAGACAATGCAGTCCTCACTAGGAAGAAAGATTGATGAGCTCTGCACCCTACTGCCGCCTGGGTGACCGCAGGTGGCATTGCAGCTTATTGGTTCTGTGCGTGAGGGAGTTTGTTGGCTGGCTCAGTGTGAGAGTGCTGTAGCTTGCACGTGCAGTGGAGCCCCGATGCTGACATTCTTGTGGGTAAGGAATAAACCACAGAGAAGTGACCTCCCAGTGCTAGGATGATGGATCAGACCGCTCTCTGACTTTGCGCCCTCACTAAGTCACTGGTGAAGTTATGTATCCTGTTCCACAGGGGGATTTTGCCCCACCCCCGAAGGGGGAGGATAAATCATGGGGTTATTAGCCAAAGGAACGGGAATGTCGGAGATCCAGATGAGGGTGTCTGGGAAGAAGGGAGTAAACAGAAGAATAAAAAAGAATGTCTTCACATCTTCAAACTGTTTATTCTGTGGTGCTGCTGACCCTAGCACTGTCCAAAGTAGCAGTGTTCGTTGCCTCCACTGCAGAGAATGGCACCAGAAAATTGTACAGCAGCAGACGTTTCTGGGCTTCCCTCAAACCCTGCATCATTGAACTAATCTACACAGCATTCTCCCTATGCAACATGAGAACCAGTACTTGCATCAAAAGCATGCCACTACCAGAGGGGATCCAAAGTCACTTAACCAAGATCATAAATAGCCTCCGTCCAAGAGACATTGAAGGCAGCCATAATTTATATTATAGGCTGGATCAGGCAGCATCAGAGGATGCAGCAGCATGTGGTTATGGAGTGCGACATTATTTTTTTTTTTTGGGGGGGTGGAACCGTATGTGGTTATGGGGTCCTACGTGATTTGGGGGTGTGGAATGCAACAGCATGTGGCTGTGGAGTCCTGCACAGACGATCTTAACTGCCTTTAATTTTAGTAAGAAGGTCAGCCAGTGTAAGAGTTCCTGGTGCTACTTCCATTTTCTGTCCCACTCAAAAAGAAAGAAAGCAAACAATCAGATTGACACCAGATGTTGAGAACTCAAGATCTCAGTTGTCCCTAGGGCTCGTATGATATGCTCTCTTTAGTGTGAGCCTACCTCGATTTCAGCAAAACCTTCGACACCGTCCCACATAAGAGGCTGGTTAACAAGATGGGTAGTCTGGGCATAGGAGACAAGGTGGTAAAATTGGTTAGGAACTGGTTAACGGACATAAGGCAGAGGGTGGTGGTTAACGGGGTACAATCTGGGGAGAGGGGGTGACCAGTGGGATACCTCAGGGATCAGTCCTTGGTTCAGTCCTGTTTAATGTCTTCATTAGTGACATTGCAGGGGGGCTAGAAGGAAAGGTCTGCCTGTTTGCAGATGACACCAAGATCTGTAACGGTGGATACTCCAGAAGGGGTGGAGAAAATGAGGAAGGACCTGGGGAAGCTTGAGAAATGGTATGAGGAATGGCAACTGAAGTTCAATTCTAAGAAGTGCAAAAAATTATGCACCTGGGGCATAGAAACCTGGGGGAAGAGCCACAGGATGGGGAGGGGGAAGTTGCTGACAGTCACCAATGAAGAAAGGGACTTGGGTGTTATTATTTCAGATGACCTGTAAATGTCAAAGCAGAGTACAAAGGCAGCAGGGAGGGCCAGTGACATGCTGGGATGCATAGGCAGGGGTATCACCAGCAGAAGGCAGGAGGTAATAATGCCGTTATATAAAACCCTGGTCAGGCTTCACATGGAGTACTGTGTGCAGTTCTGGAGGCCGCACCTTCAGAAGGATATTAACAGACTGGAAACGGTCCAGAGAAGGGCGACTAAGATGGTACAGGGCTTGCACCACAAAACGTACTAGGAGAGATTAAGGGACCTCAATATGTACTCGCTGGAGGAGAAGAGGGAGAGAGGGGACATGATAGAAACGCTCAAGTACCTCAAGGGCATAAACAAGGGGGGGGGGGCATCATCCAATACAGGAGGGATACAAGAACAAGGGGGCATGACATGAAATTGTAAGAGGCAGGTTAAGAGGGAATGTGAGGAAGTTTTACTTCACAGAGAGGGTGGTGGACACATGGAATAGTCTGCCACAGTAGGTGGTGAGAGCGAGCACTGTGGCTGGATTTAAGAATGCATGGGACAGGCATAGGGGAACTGTAGAGGTAAAGCAGGGGGAGAGTCAGAAGCCGTAATCAAGTATAGGGCTTACAGGCAGACTGGATGGGTCTAGCGGTCCTTATCCACTGACAATTTATATGTTTCTGAGTGAGAAAAGAAGACACCTTGCACATATTTAGAAAAAAATAGGTACTTTTCAAAGAAAGAAGGTTTTGTGGAGGTCTGTTAGCCACCTTTGTCTCCATGCAGGACAGTGCTATAGTTTAGAGGTCTCTTAGTTACCTTGATCTTCAAGCAGGATGATATTATAGTTTAGAGGTCTCCTAACAACCTTTGGTCTTAAAGCAGGATGCTGCTTTAGTTTAGATGATGTGGCCTTATGTTGTCATTCACATGTGGTCTTCTGTGATGTCACTCCCTGGTTACCACCACAGTCAAGGAATTGCAGAGACCACTCATAGGACCTTCTCTCTTGGCTGACTGAGTGAAGACTGTGTCTTGCTTGTTGAACTTGCCTTGTTTATGTGGTTGGAGACAAAGGACAAGGTAATTATTCTTGACATGTTCCATACCCGTTTGTGATCCTCTTCGTGAAAATGCCTGATCGCTGGCCTGATCAGTTAGCCTTCCCAGATTCAAAGCTTTAGATTTTCATATGTCACCTGGTTAGCCAGCTGAGAGCTTGCACTCCTCCTTACTGTGTCAACGCAGTGGGAACTGTACATTCGAGCAGACTAGATAGACCATTATCCGCTGGCCCATTTGTATGTTTATATGTTCTCCTTCATCCTGGCTGGGTCTAACCCCTTTCTGTACCAGAGCAGAGAGATACAACCATCCCACTAAGTCATTATAAGGGATTTTCTTCCCCAGAATTCATGACATTTTTTTTTTTGTCCTGATGAAGTGCTGTATAGTCCTCAGATAAATATCATGCAGATGCCATCATGAACCTGTACTTAAACAGTAAGGCATGGTAGGGAATACGTTGTGGGGGGATAATGGCCCGCCTCAGGTGGATTGAAGCACAAAGCGAAGCTGAGTGCTTCCACCACTGAGAAGGGATGTTAGCCACCATAACGCACCCCCGGAGTGCCTTATTGTCTTTATGAAATGGGTCCTTTTTAGTAAATTGGATGTATATTTTTAAACATATTTTTCTTGAACTACTTTCAGCCAGGCTGTTGTACTGGGATAACAGCCCAAGGGGAAGTACCTCTTGGCTAGTCAGGAGCCAACATTCTTTACCAATTTCATAATGCATTTTATTTTGTTAATGGTGGTTAGTGAGGGAAAAGGCAGATTTGATAGATCAGTTGGACTTTCTTCTGCCAACAGTTGTCTAGTTTTTTTTTCTTACCAGTTTTTGGCCACGAAAGACGAGCCGAGGCACGTTTCCGTGTGCATCCTGGGAGCACAGGGAAGTGGCTTCCTCATGGTCACATAGTATGCAGGTGGTAGCTGTGGTATTCAACCCCAGTTCTCCAAGTTTGCAGCTTAGTGCTCTTAACCATTGCACTATACAGCCTCCCCATGTGACATGTTTCTATGTCTTGTATTGTTAAAATTTTAGAAATACTACTAAGTTATTCATGAGAAAAAAGAAAGGTGGTGACAGACAGACCTCTTAGAGCAGTGCAACCTGGTTCCAGAGAACCAGTTCCAAAAATCCTGCACTCTGCGGAAAGAAGACCACTGGCCAATAATTATTTTCAATACTTTATTGCAATCTGTAAGATAGTGGTTCTGGAGAACAGCCACCCAGTTTCGTGCACAGGCAAACCATCAAGCCCTCACCATTTGAGTCCATGAATGTTGGAGTTCCCCAGCTCCATCATTGGGCCACTTCTCTTCTCTATTTTTATCAACAGCATCACCTCTAATCCCCCGATACCTCCTCTCTACTCTATTCTGATGACATAGTTCTATATGCCAGTGCGAAAGTGTATCTGATATCAACCTACAGCTCTTCTCCGATTTCCAACGCACACAAACCTATTTTCGTGACCACAAACTTGTACTTAATGAGGCAAAAACACAGTCCATGCTTTTTGGTGCCCTCCCCAAAGTCAAAGCTTGCCAAGACAATTTTAAGGTCTCCTGCGTAGATGGCTCACAATTAACCTCAGTAACTGCATTTAAATACCTAGGGGTCACCCTTGACAATCCTTAAACTTTGAGCTTCATATACAAAACGCATGCAAATCAGTCAACTCCAAACTAGACTTAGCATACCGGACTAACTGTGCACTAATCCCTACAGCGAGAGTGGCCATAGCCCGGGGCATACTCCTGCCTACCCTGACCTGTAGAGCAGCTACGTATGCTGCCCTACCAAAATTAAATCTCCACAGGTGGGACGTCACCTATAACAACATTTGCCGGTGTGCCCATCCTCCCACAGGCTGAAACACCATTGTCTTCTCTACTCAGATCTGAATTGGTTATCCCCCTATGCTACCACGCTATACTCCCTCGGCTGTGCTGTCAATAGCATTCTGAGGTCTCGTACACCCTCAACTCTGGCTGAGCTGCTCACTTACCAGTCCTCCAGCTACGGCCTGCGCTCAGCCGACAAATCCCTTTTATGCATCCCAAAATGCAACACCACTAAAGGCTCTAGAGCTTTCGCCCACTACTCCCCTCAGCAGTGGAACTCACTCCCACTAGATGTCAGTCTAGCACCCACACACAATGCATTTAAAAAAGCGCTCCGCCTGCACCTTAGCTCTTCCAGCAAATGCATCTGCTTTAAGCCTCCTTAGTATCTGGTTCTCCTGCCTGTGTCCAATTACTCAGCTGGTTTTGGCCAGTTAACCCTAGCGTTATAACCACTCCCTGCCATGCTGTTGCCTCACGTCCCTCACATCTATCCCCATGCCTGACCCTGTCTCTAAACCTAGCCTTCCCTAACCCCCGCTGCCTCTCCTTCCTGACCCTTGCATCCTATCCCTCCTGCATTTATCAGTTATTGTCTCTATTTCCTGCCTGTATTGTCTTGTCAGGACATTTACCTGCTGTTTCTGTTTTCCGAATTTCTTGGCCAAATGTTTCTAGTGTGCCTCCCAGCAAGTCGATTGATTATTTGCTGTCTTGCTAGCTAGCTAAATTGCTCTGTCTAGATGCTGCAGCTAGAATTACTCCTATGTCCCTACTCTGAACACCTTGTGTTTTTCCACTTCAACACAACCAATGTATCCCCACCTTGTTTTTTATCTTGATATTGTCTGAAATGTTGTTATTCCTGCAATGTTTTTTTTTAAATCACCTTATTAATGTATCCTGATGTTACCTGCTGTTTGTTATACCTGTAATGTTTTTACCCTGTAACCCCCCAGGCCGTGCCTGAAAATAGTCATCTCTATGGCTAGCGCACTTACCCGGTAAACGAAAACTAAGCAAATAAAAATTTGCGTTCTTGGGAGAAGCAAAAGTGGGACAGCCCTGGAATGTGGCAGCATGATTCATAATTTCAGCACACTGTAGCACCGCATCTCCGACTGTCCTCTGTCCTTTGCACTTGCAAACCAGAGGGGTGCACTTCCTTGAAAAGCCGATAAAACCCACCATCAGTGAAATTTCGTGTGGACCCTGTGAAGACAGATAAGTGCCAAAGAAGGAACTGGATAGTGCCGTGTGGTTGCCAGGCAGAGGTGGGCATCTTTAGTTAGAAAAAAAAAAGACAGGGACCCCAAAGAGACTGTGACAGGGTTGAATGAGACCTGTCCCATTTGTTATGCAGAAATAGTTAAACACAAGAATCTGTTCTATCTCTTGTCTGTCTGATTGCACAATCAAATTTTCTTGTGAAACGTAGGGACTGATAACTCTGGTCTTGTGATTATCCTCCTCCCACTATCTCTCTACCTTCACTTGATGTTTCTATAATTTCTTCACCCTGCGTATCTGTGGTAGTAAAAATATAGGTGAATCTGTATGTGAAACTGGGATCATTGGTTTGAAAACGTATACAGTTATATTGTTGAAATAATTGCAAAAAGCTATTTAGAACTTGGGGGAAGGGGGAGTAACCTTCAGATGCTAGGCTCTTTTGCAGAGTTGTCAACAGGAGATTAGTTCTGGGACACCATATTCTATTTTGTTGCACATGCAAGAAAATTGACAAAGTTCTGATACATTTTGTTGGAAGCAGGAGGCCTCTGAATGAGATGAGGTTGCAGAAGTTAATTGCCAAGCAAAGACTAATTATAAAAAGAGCACCAATCTTTTGTTAGAGGAAGAGACTGAAACTTAGAATTAGAGATACCTTCAGACAAAGGACTTTTTCTCTGTTTGTATTGCCTTTGTAAATAGTTATACCGAACAGTTTTATACAAACCATACAGAGGAGGACCATAGAGATGAGAAGTTGCATGAGGAAATGTTGGCAGATCTCAGCATATATAGACTGGTGGCCAAGATAGAAATAGGAGTATAGCTGGGACAGTACAGGTTTTTGCAAGGAATCAATAGGATGGATTGTGAGGACTTGATCACAAGGACTAGAGGATCAGGAGTGACGTGAACAAGTTCTTTTCCTAGTACTTGGCTGATTGTTTTGTATAGGAATCAACACACTTGGTTGCCAGGGCTGTTTGTTTTTTAGCACTATGGATGGATACAGACTCTGGCTAAGGTCTTGGAGCACAGACTCTTTGTCAAAGCAACATCTGGCCAGTGTTCCCTTCAGTTTAACACTCCTAAGAACATCTGGAAAAAGTTACTAGAGTCTTGGCTGACGTGGCAGCAATTCAGCATTCTCATGCCCGAGGCAATAAAGTGTGACTGCTCCTCCCCAAGGACATTATTTTGAGATGTCTTATATCTTTTGTTCCGTGTCTTTCAGCATACAAGTAGCATCATTTTCTCCCTCTTTACCAGGGTTCTCCAGCCAATTATCGTGCATCATGGGTGAGTGGGAGAGTTATGTGTGTGTGTGTGTGTGTGTGTGTGTGTTCTTCCCTTTTTTGTGGAAGAATAATCTTCTTGGACGATCAGCAGATTGATGATGGGGATTATTCAGCAGGGTTCAACAGAGTCATTGCTATTATAAGGTTTCTGTCAGGCTGGCTTCATCTTCTGAGATGTTTAGGTTAAGTTACTATCACTCTAACTGGGTGGGGAGGGGTAGGAGGTGAAGCCAAGTGCCCAATACCTCACTAAGAGTACCAAGATACCCGCCATTGCAGTTTGTTGGTGGTGTCTGTCCTTTTTGTAGTTTTGTTCTTTTCCATTTGCTTCTGCCTGGATTACTGTCACAATTTTTGCACATAGTACTTGGGAAAACTTTCATTATGGAACTGCTTCAGCCCGGATCACCGGTGCAGCGTGAAGTGTGGCATCCAGCACCTCAACCCTTAGCGCCACCGGGCCAGCCCCGTTGAGCATGTGAGCTTATCTGGCGGACATAAAAGTCCACTGGTTCCCTATTTGACTTTACTGGTTAAAGGTCCCTTCTTAGTGTCACTGCCTGAGCTACTGGGCTTGTGAAGCCTAATTACTTTGCACCCACACCCCAGAACCAACTTAGCCACCCCTCTAAGTTCTGGAAGGTCATTCACGCCCTTTCTCCCGTCTGACACAGTCCCCCCCCATCCTCAGCGTTTGTGACACCCCTGTCTCCAATCCTGCTGTTGTCGCCCCATCTTTCAGCTCTTTCTTTTTTTTTAACCACCTGTGCCCTTTCCCTTCTTTCTTCCCCCTCCTCCTCCACCCATCTCTTTCTCGTCCTGTGTCAACCCCATTCCCCACCCTCGTCTTCTCCTACTCCCCCGGCACACCCACTGCTTCCCTCAAAGCCCTCTTGATGCTAAACCCTCACAAAGGTGGGAACCCTGATGGTGTTGACCCCAGACTCCTGTCTGTCTCTCTCTGTGTCTCTCTTCCTGCCATTGCTGTCCCTGTTACCTGCGTTCTAAACCTATCCTTCACTCTGGCTTCAGTCCCTGACTCATGGAAGCAGGCTGCAGTTTTCCCCCTTACCAAATAGGTTGACCCCTCCTCCACTGGTAACTACTGCCCTATCTCACTCCTCCCTGTTCTGACTAAACTCCAGGAACACCTTGTTCTAACAACACGAGTCCATGAGTGATCTGGTACCAAATCTGCATCATTCATCTCCACTCTGAGATGTTGTCTTGGAGTTTAGAACTGTACTGCTGAATTAGAACTCCATTTAAATGTTGCTGTGCGCCGGTGCTTCCTCAGGTGTTCTAACATCAGATTTGTTTTCTCCTCTAAAGAGAACAGTCACCTCAGAGACCTCTCTAAGTCCATCGGCTAAGTCCTTTATTTGTTTTTATATGTTAAAACTCCTATAGTTACCTCTATTTAGTTCTCAATATTTGTGTTGATTAGATAGGTTGCTTTAATCTAACTTTATTGTAGTGGTATTCTCAATTCCCAATTGATTCCCTGAAACCAGAGAATAGTAGATTTTGCGGTTCTCGCTCAATTGTGTTAACTGTTTTTTGGTTAAAAATATGAAACCGTACGCTTATTTTAAAGTTTTAATTTAGTGGTTTGGTTTACAAATTGTATTGTCTAAGGAACAGTCAGTACTTTTTGGCTCATTTCAGTTGCTTTGTATGACTGAAAAACTTATTGTAACCCCTAGGTGGCGCTATCCCAAGGGCTACTACCCCTGCCTGCTTGGCTAGTAGCAGGTTAAGGGGCCTGGGTAATGAAACAGGTTCCTCCACCCAGAGGTCAGAGTTGTTAGTAGTCAAGCTAACCTGGGCACAGCCTTCCGGGACACTGTAACTCCCCCTTTCCCTTCTAGTGGCCTGAACAATATACAATAATTACTTTCACAATGACCCTTATTCACCAGGCAATTACCCACACTATTTGCACTTACCACCAGGGCTGATTCCTCTAGCTTGACCCTGGGGAACCCCTGTAAAACAAGGTTAAGCACCGCAAATAGTAACAGTACAATACTTTTGGCACAAACTGGAACCACAGTCAAGTTAAATGCAAACAAAGTTAAATCTGATTCATTCATGGGGCTTGGACAAGGGAAGGGCGTAATCAGGTTGATTTGCTTAAAAGCTATATTAATCAGACAGTTATGCATGCAGTTCAGAGTCCCTACACAGTCACACACTCTGGGTACCCAGGTAGGAAAACGGTGGGCTAGTCAGGAACGTTGCAGCTGGTTGGGGCCCTGTGATGGAAGAAAGCAACATGCACAACACACACTATTTGTAATCCAGAGCCGGAGGGCTCAGTTCATGAAAGAAAAGGTAACGAGACAATCAGATGACAACACTTTTAGATTTAGCTGTTGTTTCAGGGAGCTACCCTGATGTTTACTCACAATACCCAATATTGGACACAGGCAGGACGAAATTGAGACTACAGGCTGTTGAGCTGGAGTGCCCGGAGAAGCAGGGCCCACACGAATCACCAAGGTGTCGTTCCTGTTCAAGGCGTTGAGCAAAGGGCTGATCCCCAGGCTGGTCTCTCATCGATGACTTTCTCTGCGTAGCAGGTATTCTGTCTGGGCCAGTGTAGCAGGGCCCAGGCAAATGGAAACGGAAATGGATACGGATTCAGTTTGTGGAGCTGGATACAGCCTCTAGCAATCAAAACACAGTTCAGGCACACAGTGGGGAACCAAATCACAACCCACTATAAGCACACAGCACATTCACATGTAAGGAAATTCCACTGTACCAGGCAAATGGCTCTCTGGTCGCAATTACAGAGTCTGTACACAATCCAGGAGTTCAGAGGTAGCTGGAAGTCCTGACGGGGCGATCGCATTCAGCAAATCTTCGGTCGTCTTCAGGTTAAAGCCTGGTGACAATTCAGTGGCTTAATTCCCTCTCCAAATTCGGATTCAGTCTGAAAAAAGCACAAGTTCCCTCTCAGGAACAGCAGACAGGCATGCAGGCCAAACTCGGTCCTTTCCACAGTTCTCCCACGTGAATCCACTATGGATTTTTGCTTGAACTATCTCGAGCTGTTACTTCTTCACTTCCCAATTCAGATCTAACTGAAACTGCAAGCAGAGTGGGACTTTCCCCAAAATCCAAAACGTTTGGTTGACTGATCTGTCAGTCACAACAAGGGCTCCTCCTCCAGGTTATTTTAGGTGCCAAAAGCCCAAAACTACTATTCCTACAAGTTTTGACCCCCCCCCAAGCCCCTGTAGGCAGGCTCCATTTTAGAGTCCCAAACGTACTGATTGGCCCATTCTGATAGTCCAGGACCAAGAAGATGGAAAGAAAACAGAACTGTCCATGCTGCAAAGAAGGCAAATTAGAACAAACTGCAATATTATTACTGCTCCAACAAATGATCAGCAAACAAGTACATCTTCTAACAGAGCTCCCTCTCAGATTAATTATGACTGCAATCCAGGCAGCTCTTAAAGAGACAGTACACAGAGGCTATACAGGCACACTCTGGCAATACATTTAAACTGCTAAAACACAGGACACCAGCCTGGCAGGGAGCATTTAGGCAAGCTCAAGGAAGACTTTTCAGGAACCCCCATTTGTAGGTGGGTTACACTAAGAAAAGGACAGGACCTACAGAATTTAAAAATTGTAATCTTGTCACAAAATCTTGGCCAACACAGACATCCATGAT
The DNA here is from genome assembly GCA_016271365.2 of Neoceratodus forsteri. Lineage (NCBI taxonomy): Eukaryota > Metazoa > Chordata > Ceratodontiformes > Ceratodontidae > Neoceratodus > Neoceratodus forsteri. The sequence continues at coordinate 1,028,543,251 of CM028134.1, forward strand.
CTATGTTATGTTTGTTTGGGTCCTGATCAGGACTATTTCAATTGTGAGTTGTGTAAACTTCTGCCCTGAAACACAAAAGAAACTGGCAAAACTCAGAGTCTCAGTCTGCCACCAAGTCACCTAGCAGCTCTCCTAAAAAGAAAATGGAGGGAAGTACCTCAGATGGTAAGAAAACACACATCTCCAAGTACCTCTCCTCAAACCTAACTAAAGCATTCAACACAGTTAACCACTGCCTACTTATTGAGTCTCTCCCTGTCCTTGGTCTGGTCTTTCCCATGCAGTTACCTCCTGGTTTCAGAACTATCTTGCTGGCAGAACACAGTGGTTGAAAATTAGTGGTACCCTCTCCACCTCCCGTCCTGTACTCTCCGGTGTACCACAAGGTTCCATTCTTGGCCCCCTTCTGTTTAGTCTCTTCCTCAGTTCCCTCCCCTAGGCCTGCCCCAGTCAGCTCCTCCTCTACATGGATGATGCTGTCTTATTCACGAGTCAGCCAGTCCCCTTCCTCCTTACTAGAGAGTTGTAGCACAGCTTTGCCCTGGTCGAGTCATGGCTTACAGAACACAAGTTAATCCTGAACTATAAAAAGACCCAGGTGATGTTATTTGCAAATTCTTACAACAAGCATAAGTCAGCTCAGCTCACCATCCTTAACAACTGTCATGATCCTCTGGAGCAAGTACGCAACTTCAGGTACCTAGGCATTACACTTGACAGCACCTTATCCTTTAATGGCCATGTAAACATAATTTCTAAAGCTGTTAATAATCGAATAGGGCTCCTCTACAGACACCGTCACAGCCTTACCCCTGATGCACTCTGTCTCGCTGTTAACAGCGCTGTCCTGTCTCTTGCAGACTATGGACTAGCCATTTATGGAGCAGCTACTGACATTTCACTTAAACTTATTAAAGTTGCTCTCAGTAAGGCCTGCCGATTAGTTTCTGGGGCTCACAGGTACACCCACACCTGCGATCTGTATACCCAAACCTGCTGGCTGAATCCTGGTGGCAGGATCACGTGCCAGACCTGCCTACTAGGTAAGAAGATCTGTCTGGGTCTAACCCTTCCAACAACACAACACCTCCTTACCCCAGTAACCAGTCCTAGAGGGACAAGAAGCACAACTAAACCTACCAGTCAGGCCCCATTCTGTCGGACTAATCAAGCGCATTGGGCCATTCTCTACAGAGTTCCCACCTGGCTGTCTGGTCTCCCTCATGATGTACAAACTACCTCCAAATTAGGACAGTTTAAACACAGTCTCAAACAGTACCTTTTTTTCTCTCAACCGCTGCAGCTGCCCAACTTAAACTACTTCACCCTCCCGTAACCCCTCATTTCCTGGCTAAACAGCTGCCATTCTTCCCCACCCCTCCCCCCGTAGGTACCTCTCTCTTGACGTGTTTACCGTCTACTTCACCTCGCTCTGTAGCTCCTGAACCCTGATTTCCACCTATTCCCCCTCCTCCCTCTTTCTCCTTTTTCATTGCTCCTTTTATTTATCTTGGCTGACCAGTGTTAACCTATTGACGTCGACAAAGTTATTCTTGACCGCTGATTCACATACTGATACATTATTGTATTTTATCTCAGTTTTTACCCTGCTATCTATTTTTGGTTCTTATTTGCCAGCTTTGACAAAGTCTGATATAATGACTGCTCTGTTTTTGTTTTTTTTTTGTTATATCCTTGTCATGTTTTTGTTACATTGTTGTATTTAGCTAATTGTCATGATTTCTTTTGGACGTGGAACCTTTGTAAATGAGTCTCTGACTCAAAGGTGTGTTAAATTCCGAGACTGTAATAAATAAACGAAATCTAAGGTGACAGAAAAGCAACAGTCTGTGAACAAAGAGACAGAAAAAGGTGCCAAGTCGTCATCCAGCTCAGAGAGCACAGGGTGTCTTTTAGGGGCACCCTGATGCTAAGGGTGACAGAAGGAAAACAAAAACGGATGCTCTGGTGCCATTAACACCAGCTTAGAGCTGGCCCAGTGGCTTGGAGGGCTGAGGCATCCATGCCTTACCTCCTGCCACACCGGCGACCAATGTTCACGGTGCGAGCGGGTTGTTGGCCGGCCGAGGAGGGAGAGAATGGCGTGTCTGGAGGACAGCTCTCCTGTCCTGGGGAGGGTGAATTGGCAGTTCCGCTGAATGACCACCCCCAGGTTGATGCCAGAGGCATTGTGGGTCGGGGACGCCAGTGGATGGGAGGGTGCCGCGGGACCTGTAGCATGCATGCGTCTTCTTGTGCACATGCTGACGTCTGCACCCTGGCAGGGGAAGGGACCAGAAAAATGAAAAATAGGGTGTCAGTCGGCAGAATGGTACTGGCCCTCCTTGGGCTTTACACTTGACCAGCTGGGCACCTCCGTGCCACAGGGTGAGTCCCAGTGAACAACGGGGTGATGGGGCTGGGGAGGGGCCGGTGGAAGAGGGCCGACCAACACAGGGAAGATAAAAAAACAAAACAAAAAAAAAACACCAGGTTAAAAAAAAAAAAGAAAAGCATCTGACTGCACCCTTTCCAGAAAGGGACCAGGAACCAGCAGTAGAACAGAGTTATGTCATCAGCAGGGGACATCACAAAAATGTAAGAGGTCTTCCAGACCTTTCAAAGCATGGGACATCTTGCCACTATTCCTGGACCCGCACCCCGCCTCTCCAGCTTCAAGAATGTTTTGAACCTGAGGAGGAGGAAGAGGATGAAGTGTAACTGGATAGAACCAGAGACGACTCCTGAACATTTCTTTGATTCACCACCGAGAGTCAATGAGGATTTTTCCTCATATTTCTCTTTTGTAAAGCAAATGGTTGAAACTCTAGATATCCACTGAGACCAAGGAAGATATAGAAGAAGTAGAATTTGAGTATGCTGGGACGGCTCTACAATGCCAGTTTGACAACAGTTTCATCAACCTGCATCACAGCAACAGAATTTATGTCGACCGCAAGTTGTGGTCGACATAAATCCTGGTGAACCCTCAATCTGTTTTTCTATTATTGCAGGGGGCTCTGTCCCCTGCACCTCCCGTTCTAATTATAATCAACTCCGAGTCAGAGTTGGCGTTGATTCGGGGAAGGGGTGCAGGACCGGGAGACAGTGTGCTCCTGTCTCTGATGCACCAGTACAGCGACCTGTCGACGAACTGTCGATTTTGTTGGCAGAGACGAAGGTTGCTGTAGTGGTGTTGCTGTTGGGGGGGGGGGGGTATACCTGCTGGGACTGACCCCATTTAAAAAGCTAACGATAACTATTCACAAACCCCTCAAAAAAGCCACTAGCAAGATTATGAAACATCCAAATTTAACTCCTGGCATTGATAAAAAGTAGAAAAGAAATCAAGTAGAGAACCAGGGGCTAGCATTTTTATATTCTCACCCTGATCATGAAGGAATTGTGCAGGTAGCTGCATGTGAAAATCTAGAGTTCACTAGCTTCCATGCCTCCAGAAAATTATTCCAGGCAACTATATTATGTGGCAAGGAAACTAAACACTTCAGTCACCCTGCAGCTAAGGCAAGCTCCTTACATTGCATACACTGCACAGTACCAGAAAACCCTTTGGAGTACAGTGCAGGCCCTTAGGGAGAAGGTGGGATGTGAACTTGGCAGCGATCTACCAGAAACTACTAAATATGCATTGGAAGCCACCCGATATCAGTTCCATGTGTTTGTAGATGCAAATGAGACCGTCTCAAGGGTGCTAGAGCATGCAGTAGCTCTGAGGAGGTTTGCCTGGCTCAGGGCAACCATCCTATTGGAGGACACAAAGACAGAGGCTATGGATTTCCCATTAGGGAGAGGTGTGGTGTGCATATTAATGGAACACATACCAGGTTGTGTACTGGAGAAAGAGTAATGTGTGCTCTGGAACGGGCCATGTTCCAGTTGTCTTGGTGGTGCAGCTGGTTAGCGCAACCAGAATGGTATTCTGGGCAGCCTGGGTTCAAGTCCCAGCTGATGTTCTTACTTCTTTTATGCTTCTTTCTCGGTCCGGTTGGGCCATGTTCTTGCCGACCCCCCCAGCCCCGACCATGGCAGGACCTCTCTCTTCCTCCCTCATGGTTATGCCCTCCGTGGCGGGGACCCCCATATCCCCACCAAGTAAGGATCCGGTTCCGGGAGGGCTGCTCCTGCCATGGGCATGCCCGGCCGTTTTTTCACAATTTTCTTAGCACGCACCACCTATTGGGGAACAATGTCGGCAATGGCCGTGCTATGCGCGCGTCTGCCACAACACGCCGGCTGACTGCTCCACCTCCCCTAAATGCTTGCAGGGCCTTGCGTGCTGGCACCCTGCCACCACTAGGTATCAGACTGATGCCAGCCCCTGCATCCCTCCCTGTCCCAGGAGAGAAGATCTGTTCTCTGGACGCTTAGTCCTCTCCCACCCTGTCTGACCCCCGGTGACCCGCTCGCACTGTGAACACGGGTTGCTGACGTGGCAGGAGTTAAGGCATGATGCCTCAAGCCTTCACACCACTGGACCGGCACTCTTTCTAGAGTTTATTTATTTATTTATTAGAATTTCGGATAAATACATTCGAGCCAATGGCTCTTTTACAAAGGTTCCACGTCAGTATACAAAGAATAGAAGTACAGTTTGTGTGAGATTAGCAGGCAAGCAGTTTAAATACAGAAATTCAGTACAGGGTATAGATGGTCTAAAAGCTACAGATAATATAAATAACAGAACAACACAATCAGGCATACATTTAAGAATGATGAGTCACAACAAACAATAGTTACATGAATTAAAGCTGCCAGAAGGGCGTTGTCAAAGGGAAAGGTGGAGTGGAAAAACTGAGTCACTGCTAGTTGTGCCAGGTAGCGTAGGAACGTGGAAGAGAGAGTGGATGTGGAGGGGTAACTGGGAGGGAGATAGAAGGAGAGGTGGGTAGGAGGCAAGGATCTGGGAACAGGTGCAACAGTGGGTGGGGCGAGCAGATTAGAAAAGGGAGAGGGGAAGGGAGCTGAAGGAGGGTAAGAGAGGAAGGCGGTCTCTCCTCTGTTTGCATGTGTTGAGCAGAACTTGTCAAGTGAAGCCTGGAGATGCCTTGTTTGCCAGAATAATACTCAGAGAAAAAGACGGTGGTGAGGTGGAACAAGCAGGCCGCTGGCGAGGGAGACGGAGCCCGGCCGAAGGGATTGAGCAAAGAACAGCAGGTGCCTCTTGCTGACTTATTTATTTATTTCTAACCAGGGGAGAGGAGAGAGACTAAGCTGAAAACTTGTTTACAGCTGTGACCTGGGAGCACAAGGAAGTTAAACCCGTCACAACCCAGCAACGCTGCCCTTTTCAAGGCAATACAGTAACTAGATAACACAACTAGAAGCGATGGCTGGGTAGCCTCACCATGGAGACACAAAACGTATTTCACCTTAGCCAGGCAGTCACTCTGCCTGTGCTTTTCCCATGGCGTTTACGTCCAGGTGAACAAACATTGCACTGTTTGGATGTCAGGAGAGCTCTCAGCTACCATCCTGCCAGAACAAAAGATATCAGATCTGACAACAGCCAGCTATTTGTCACCTATTTGGGGGGCAGGAGGAGGCAAATTTATTTATTTATTTAGCTTTTGTTGACCAGGTAGGTACACTAGACAAGTTATATGCCTATTTTCAGGTACGACCCGGGAGAGTACAATGAAATACAGGTTCATACAGAAGACAACATGACACAAGTTAAGCAGTATACAGAGTCAAAATAGAACCATGTGAACATAACCAGTAGACAGTAAGCACAGTTAAGATATGTACAGGAATATATATACATAGGCAATCCTGCTGCAAGAAAGACCATTTCAGGGTGGTTGGTCTCTTGCATACATTTCTGCTGTGAAAAAGCAGGTCAGCCCCCCCTTAGACCTTGGAGCACACTCAACAAGGGCACTGCAGCCTGAATGGCAGCCTCAAGGGGCATTCCTCTGGCAGATGTCTGTAAAGCAGCTACCTGGAAAAATGTACACACTTTCACCAATAAATGTGTTTTCACTCATTTATTTATTTCTTTTTTTTTTTTTAAAGAAAATTATCTGAGGATCAGTGGCAGGATTTTTAGGACAGTAAATTAATAAAAAGGGAACTAGGAGAGCTTCAGTAGCAGACAAGTAGTGGAATAGCAGTATAATGTGGGGAGTGGTGCAATGCAGTGGCTGTGGGCAGCCATATTCAGGCAGACCTTCTGGACACTGAGGTGCTGCCCTATCTGCATGCATCTCTCTGACCGCGGGATGAGGTAGCCAGACTCAGAGCGGAAGTAAACTGGGTCAGGAGTACCATCACCCTATCCAGAGACCACCCAGTCCAATGCAACTGCCTCAAAGGATGCCGAGAACGAGGAGCACTTGGATGACAGTGGGCTCAGGGAGGGTTAGAGCGGTCAGGCAGAGGCACATCCCAGATCCTGTTCCGGCTAAGAACTCGATGCCACACTGGCAAACGAGGACAACCAAATAGAGGTACCCAGAGAAGTGGAAGGAAAGGATGTGGTGGTTAGCCAAGGAGGTGACCTCAGCGGGGAAAGCAGTGGACCCCAGAGGAGGAGGAAGCGAATCCTGGTGGGGGACTCCATCATAATAGGGATCCAGCTAGGAACACAGGAGGGGGGGAGGACAGGGAGGTGAGGTGCCTACCAGGTGCCACGGCATGGAGGGTTGGAAGGAAGATCCTGGGGATCACTGGGAAGGCAAGACTGGAGGGTGAGTTGGATGTCATTATCCACCTAGGTACTAATGACCTGGCAAATGGGGAGCCAAAGGAAGTTCAGGAAGAGTTTAGGAAATTGGGGAGGGTTCTCAAGCAAGTAGCTACTTCTGTCACTTTCTCAGAAGTACTACCTGCGAGAGGCAAGGGAGAGCATAGGAGTGCATGCACCAGGAACTTTAACTCATGGTTGAAGAACTGGCGCTGTGAGGAAGGGTTTGGATTCATTGGTGACTGGGGACCCACCTGGAGGGATGGAGATTTGTTCAAGCCTGACGGCCTGCATCCATCCTGGAGGGGAATCCAAGCACTCAATGATAAGTTTTAAATGCTACATTGACAAGCATTTAAACTAGCAAAGGGGGGTGGCAGGCCAGCAAGGAGGGTACCTGCTTGCTCACCCCCCATAGCTAGCAGTGGAACCAGTGAACCAGAGGAGTGGCTATCTCTACAAAACAGTGTGCAAAAGATGGAGATTAGCGCCCAAGAGGTGGATAGACAGAAAAGGGGCAAAATTCAGCAGAAGGGCAGACAGCAAGGAGAACCAGGGATAAAGGACAACCAAGGAAGGGGCTGGAGTAGAACAGCGAAACAGACTAGGGAGGTCAAATCATGGAAAGCCATGTGTGCTAATGCCAGGAGCCTTAGCAACAAGATGGAAGATCTGGAGGCTGTCATGGTGCAATCAGACCTGGACATTGTGGCCATCACTGAAACCTGGTGTAATGATAACCACGACTGGGAGATGGCCATACCTGGCTACAACATATTCAGAAGAGACAGAGCAGGCAGGAAGGGAGGAGGAGTGGCACTGTATGTGAAAAATGGCATAAGGGCCACAGAGATCCAGGAGGAACAAAATGGGGAGAGATAACTGTGGGTTAAGCTGGAAAGGAAAATGGGGACAGCCATCCACACAGGTGTGGTCTATAGACCACCAGCCCAGGAGGAAGAAATAGATAGGAGTTGATGCTGGCCATCCAAAGGATGGCAGACAAGGGTGAGGTAGTACTGGTTGGAGACTTCAATATTCCAGACGTGGACTGGAGCATCCCAGCAGCAGCATCAACTAGGAGCAAATTTATCCTGGACTCCCTTCAGGGTGCCTTCCTCAAGCAACTGGTCATGGAACCAACTCGGCAGAAGGCAATACTGGACCTTGTGCTCACAAACAGGGACAGTGTGATGGGGTAACAGTGGGGGAGCACCTGGGGAACAGTGACCACCAGTCATTGTGGTTTGAAATCACAGAAAGAGCAGAACCAAACCACACAAAAACACGTATCCTGGATTTTAGGGGGGCAGCCTTTGGGAAAATGGGGAGATACTTGAAAGAGGCATTAAGGGGAATGGGGCAGGAATCGGGGGTTGAGAAACAGTGGGCAGTATTTAAAATGGGGATTACAAGAACAACAGATGGGTAGGAAAAATTATGTCTGCACATTGGTTGCAACCCATCACATGACCGTGTGTATATCAGTGCACGACCGCACACCTGCACTTTCACCCCCCTCCAAATTAATTTTGCCATTTTATAGGATAGATAACCCACTCTAGGGTGTGCAGTCGCACTCTGATATACGCACGCCTTGCGTGGTTGACGCACTCGGTCTGCAGCCTCACGCGTAACAACGCACACCAAGGCCTATATGGCCTCATCACTGAGGAGTCTGAGGCAGGCTAGTTATGCCGTTATGATGGCTACCTTTGGCAATTCTCTGTTCGGGCTGGTCAGGAACCTCCTGCCTTTGCTCCTGGCCAACAAGCAGGTATCTGCTCAGATAATCACAGACCACTGCTGCATGCTGGCTAAACACCAAATTCATATGACCTTGGACATGGGTGACTGCTGTGCCTGCTCTATGGCCGTGTCCATGCACTAAGCAGCCTGTCTGAGACTGTCCATCTTCATGATGGACCCAAAGCATATTCTGGCCAGTGTCTAATTTTTGAGCACAGCCTCTTCGGCTCTGCGGTGTAAGGACATCTAACCTGCAATGAGAAATCTAACACCAGGATCCAAGTAAAACTGTGAAGGAAGAGCAGCATGGTCAAAACACATGCTGTGCAGACACCAGAAAATGGTGCAGCCAAAAACCGTGCTAATATAAATAAACCAACTTCGAAACTGCGCATGTTATAATGTCAGTGCAGTTTTCGACTGCACGCTTCCTCCTTCATGGCTTTGACAGGATACCCCAATGCCACCCTGGACAGTGTGGCTTCGGTCCATCAGGACCCCAAGGTAGCCAAGGCCAAAAAGAAGCCATTTTGGCGTGAGGGGCAACAACCACAGTAACTTCTATAACCCAAAAGTAGGAGCACACCACAAAAGGGAATTAAGACTATGATGGCTTGATGAATTTATTTGAACACATAGTCATAGGATAAGGACATTTTCAAATGATTATCTGAGTTCATTGCTACACTCCCTTTTGTGACAGGAAGACAGGGTAAAGAAATGCCCCCAAAGTTTCAAGGCATATGTCAAAGCATCTGCTGAAGCAAGCAGATATCTGCTTAGCAGAGGTGGTAGGTAGAGCAAACCGACTCTACATGATAAAAATCCCTTCTTTAGGGGTAAAGTGATGTAGAGGTGGCTCTTTTATACCGGTTTGCTACAAAAACAACAAAAAAATAATAATTTAACTACCAGCAAGAGGACAGGTAAATGTGATCCTGTGACTAACACTAAGCAGGCAGGTAACCCCAAGGTTTTTATGTCTCGATGGATCTGAAGCCCTAAAATAGCTGTTCATGAATATCATGTTCATAAAGTAACGTGGTTCACTAGTTTTAAAAACATTTATCAGCAGCTCAAAACCCACAAAGTTTACCAACAAGTCGTTGATAGTTCTGTACGACTGCTGTCGCAAACCTAGCATCTCTTGTGGAAAGAATGACCCATAGCTGTCAACTGTCCCTGATTACGAGGGACATCCCTCATTTTACCACCCAAACTTTCTCTGTCGCTCATCCATCCCTCATGGAAAACGTACTTTCCAAACAAAGATGTACTGTAAATTTAGACTTTAAAGCAGAAATTCATAATATTCTAAGATGGTAAATCAAAAATAAACTTTATAAAAGGAAACATAATGGTTTACACTTTGTTCTGAGCTTGTATCTCCGTGTTTGAGGATGTGTCCCCCATTATGAGAGTCCGTGTCCCTCATTTTTATGACGGAAGGTTGACAGGTATGGAATGACTAGACAGTCGTGCTTACATAGATACATAGACAGTGTCGGCAGATAAGGGCCTATGGCCCACCCAGTCTGCCCATTTGAGCTTGTAAGTTCAGCTTATGTTTTCCTAGAAGTCTGTTGCCCCTTACCCCTGACCTCAAGAATTCCTTTATGTCTATCCCATGCATTCTTAAATCCCGTGATTGTTTCAGCCCCCACCACTTCCTCTGGCAGGGTGTTCCACTTGTCCACCACCCGCCTCGTGAAGAAATTCTTCCTCACGCTTCCTCTGAATCGCCCTCCTCCAACTTCATCCCATGCCTCTAGTCCTGGAACATCTTTTTCGCTTAAAAATAGTGTATTCCTGCACCCTGTTCCTCCCTGTAAGATACTTTTATGTCTCTATCATATCCCCTGTCTCCCTCCTCTCCTCCAGGGAGTACATGTTCAGTTCCTTCATCCTGTCCTCATAGGACTTGTGATGTAATCCATGCACCATCTTTGGTGCCCTCCTCTGAACCTTCTCTACTCTGTCTATGTCCTTATGTAGGTAAGGTCTTCAGAACTGTACAGTGTACTCCAGGTGGGGCCTCACTAGTGTCTTGTATAGTGGAATTATGACCTCCCTTTTCCTGCTGGTGATGCCCTCTGCCTATGCAGCCCAGCATCCTATTTGCTTTACCTGCTGCCTTGTCACACTGTTTCCCTACCTTGAGGTCATCAGAGATGATAACCCCAAGATCCCTTTCCTGCTTGGTGCATGCTATATCCTCACCCCCCCCCAACTGATATATTGTGCCAGGGTTTTTGTGCCCCATCTGCATTATCTTGCACTTCTTTGCATTGAATTTCAACTTTTCAACAGTTTACTCAAAAAATGAAATATTTCTTGTCTACAAAATAAATACGATTTTCAAATGAACGCTGATAGTAGGTGGGAAATCATCAGGAGAGGGGTGCAGGATGCTACCAGCACCTGTGCAAGAGTAAGACGAAAATGTGGTAGGGCCCGAAAACCCTGCTGGTGGACCAGGGAGGTCGTGCAGGGAAAGAAGGCAGCCTATAGGCAATTCAAGTGCTCAAGGAGTGAAAGGGACCGAGGGGAGTACGAGCTGATGGCTAGAAGGGCCACTAGGGTGGTGAGGGTGGCTAAGGCAAGGAAGGAGCAGAACCTGGCCAGGGAAATTAGGAGAGGGTACAAGGGGTTCTTTAAATACACTGGGGAAAAACGAAGGGTGAAGGGGCAGATTAGCAGGATTAAATCAGGGGAGAGATGGGAACAAGACCCGGGGGAGCAGGCTGAGGTACTAAATGAGTACTTCACCTCAGTTTTCACCAAGGTAAATGGGGGTGCTGCATCATACATGGAGGAGACAGAGATACTGAGAGGGAAGGACCTCACCGATCGGGCGGTCTGGGAGAGGGGAGGCATCACTGGCAGGAGGGGAGGCTAGCAGGAGAAGAGGTACCGAAGTGGAAATCACAGCAGAGAGAGTGAGGGAAGCCTCAGCTCCCTTTAAGACGGAGAAAGCACTGGGGCCAGATAAATTACATCCCAGAGTGCTGAAGGAACTTATGGATGTCCTAGTGAAACCCCTGGCGGAGCGCTTCACCATCTCTCTGAGGACAGGGTGGGTGCCCCAGGACTGGAAGGTGGTGCATATAGTGCCTGTCCACAAGGGGGGGATCAAGGGAGGTGGCAGGGGACTACAGGTCTGTCAGCTTGACATCGGTGGTGGGCAAGGTGATGGAGGGCATTGTCAAGGAGAGGCCGGGGGGAGGGACCTGGAAAAGTCAGGGTGCCTGGATGATAGACAGCATGGATTCATCCCGGGGAAATCGTGTCAGACAAACCTTGTGGAGTTCTATGACTGAGTGACGAGCACCTTGGACCTGGGTAGACCAGTGGACATCCTCTTTCTAGACTTCAGCAAGGCATTTGACTCTGTTCCTCACGTGGGCCTGTTGGATAAGCTGGGAGAAATGGGGGTGGGGAACCAGATGATCAGATGGATAGGCAATTGGCTCCAGGACCAGACCCAGAGGGTCGTAGTTGGCGGGTAGTCTCATCCCCAAGGAGGGTCCTTAGTGGGGTCCCACAGGATCAGTCCTGGGCCCTCCTGTTCAACGCCTCACGCCTCTGACATAAGGATAGGAATCAGGAGTAGATGAGTCTGTTATGGATGACCCAAAACTGGGGTGGTGGTGGATGGGGAAGAGGGAGGGTGGCCTACAGGGGACCTGGAGGCTCTGGAAAGATGGTCTAGAAAGTGAAGCTGAGGTTCAATGAGGGAAACACAGGTACTCCACCTGGGGCTAGAAACCCGGCCAAGTGTAGACCCTGGGGATGCTACGAGTCTTGATGGCTGAGAGGGACCTGGGGGTGGTGGTGGATGTCAAGATGAACAACTCTGAGACTTGTAGGAGGGCAGCAGCCAAGGCCAACAGGATGCTGGGATGCATCACTAGGGGGGATCACCTCCAGAAGGAGGGAAGTGATACTCCCTCTGTATAACTGCTTGGTGAGGCCGCACCTTGAGTACTGCATGCAGTTTTGGAGGCCACACTTAAAGAGGGACATTAAACTCCTGAGAGGGTCCAGAGGAGGGCAACCAAATGATTTGGGGCTTGGGGACAGGACCTAAGGAGGAGGCTCAAGAGCTAAATATGTACACATTGGAAGAGAGAAGGGACTGGGGACATGAAGGAGGTCTTCAGGTACATGAAGAGGGTAAATAGGGGAGGAACAGTCAGGGTGCTTCAAGGAAGGAGGAGGGGGCCACTAGAGGGCATGAGGGAAACTGGAGGGGAAGATTCTGGGTGAAAGGAGGAGGTGCTACTTCACTGAGAGGGTGGTTGAGCCATGGAATGCGCTGCCTAGGGGGCTGGTGGAGCAGAGAGGTGGAGGGGTTCAAGAGGGGTGGGACAGGTACAGGGAAGGGTTCTGGAAGCAAACCCCAATGCAGCAAGAATATCCGGAACTGGGAAGGGAGAAACCAGAGAAGGAGAGGGGGCAGCAAGATCAGCACCCAGGGTTGGGGCTGACCAAACTAGCAGACACGAAAGACCGTTAGGCCTATTCTGCTGGCATTTTAGTATGTTAGTAAATATTCTGCAATAGAAAATTATGATATCTATTATACAATAGGGGTGAGATGATATGCCATTCTTTATTTCGGCATAAAACTCTGCTGACGTCACCAGCATGTGATAACCGGAGTTTTCTCCAGCTGTCACATCCCTATTGTGAAAAACGGATACGTGATGTACCCGCGTCTAATATGAAAAATATTCTCACTCCTGCACAGTGACCTTTGGATGCTCACTCGTGGCTTCGCCACTTGTGAATATCCAGAGGTCACTCTAAAGGTGTGAAAATATTGTCCATATCACACTCGTGCCCATCATGTGTCCCCTTAATAAAGAATAATGTCTGTGGAAGAAATGAAGAAGAATGAATAAATGAAATGTAGAAGGAGGGAAGGCATTGACAGGTATAATATAGTTACAGCGACATTAACTGCTAGGATATGTGTCAACCATTTCTCCCTAGGCTTTGGTTGTTAAGGAGTTAAATTCTAATTTGGTTAGTTTCATGGAAGAAAAGCGGTTCCTTCCTTGACTTGCCAGGACATTGATTACGTCAGTGGAAATAAGTGTAATGTTATTTTCGACTCGGAGAGCCCCATTCTGGTGCTACAGACTTGATCAGAGAGCAGCGCTGCGTTGTAGTTTACTGATGCTGGCAGAGTCTACACAGTCGGATGGAGAGGAGTGTTATCACTAAAGTGACTCACACATTTCAGCTTCTTCCTAGATGTGGACATACTGTGCGAATGTGAAAGCATAATGGCTGTTAATGTTTTGATCGCTTAAAGGAAAATAAGATTTCACCTATAGACTATTAAGGTCTGTCAATTTCCTCCAATATGGGTTCTCGTTCTGTTACTGTTCCATCCTTTTTTTTAGTGAGCCTTTTGCCCCCTAAAGCTGACTGGCTACCATTGATCCTGGCCCCCTACCCAGCCTCAACCCCCGCCTTTTCCGGGAGTTATCTTGGCTCTATAGCACCCTGGCTTGCCCCCCAGGGTGGGTCCATTGGGAGTGGACCTTACCCCCTGATTGAGACTTGATTGGTACGTTCAGAGCAATAGCCGCGGTTGGCGGTGTTGGGCATGCGGTCAGGGGCAGACATCCTCCTGCAGGAGTTGGGGATTTTCATTTTTTTTTTTTATGCCCTGCCCCAAGGATGCCAAGTTCCAGCACTCGCAGTGCTTGTCTAGGTGCTGGAGAAGAGCTGATGTCCTCACACCCAATTCCATGGCGCTGACTGCAGTGACACCTGTGGTCACCAGGTGGCAGTAGTGCATCAGCATCCATTCATTCTCCCTCCCGGAGGTGGAGAGTGTCCTCTGGGATGCACTGCTCACCTCCCCTGGCCAACCCTCTGGTGACCCGGCCATGTTCCCACACTCTGGTTGTCAGCATCGCTGGTGGCAGCTCTATAGCTGCATTGGTGGGCCAGCTTTACTGTTCCATCTTTACTGGCCTTTTAGTAAATTCTGTAGGTGTTTCTGATTGACACTGGTGGTAAAGACCATTTTGGAAGTCTGTGATGTACTGTGTCCTTGTTAAGCTCTTACTTTGTTGTAACAATGCACCCGTGTTCTACTATAGAATTCTGTGGTTGAAAGGGATATAAACTACATTATGAAAATGTGTAGAAAGAATGCTGAATTCTGATTGGCTGAGAGCTGCTTTCAGCTGGGCCGTTATCCCAGCACAACGGCCCAACTGAAAGTATTATGTTTAAAAATGCATAAAATTTACTGAAAATGACCCATTTCATAATGCAGTAAGGCTTTCCAGGTGTTATGGTGGGCTAGTGGCCCTCTGGTGTGGAAGCCGGCTACGCCTCGTGCTTCAACCCACCCCGAGGTGGGCCGTTATCCCACCATAACACACCCCCTGTCATGCCTTATTGCTTAATTATACAGTTCTAAAATAGTACTTACCACCAGATGTACATTAGAAACACTGACTGAGTTTACTGGAAAGCCAGTAAGGACTAAGCAATAACAGAATTGGAAACCATATTGAAATATGGCTTCTACAGAGATAACTTACAGGTTCGACACAGTTTAGTTATTGTTTGTTTATTAAAAGTTTGAATTTACAGGATATGGTTAAAAGAAACCAAGTCGTGCTTTTTGACTATTCTATGGCACAACTAATAAATACATTTACATTTAATACATTTTAATATCCTAAAAAGAAGTACTAACAACATCATCATTGAAAGCGAGGACATTAAAGACGAAGATTAAGCAGATACTTGTGAGCAGTGGTTTAAAAAAAAAAAAAAAACTTATTGCACTGGTTCCTCAGCAATGGAACTAAGGCATTCCAAGTAAAAGGAGTGCAGACTAAAAAATAGGATGCAGTTTTCAGTAAGGAGAGAGAGAGAACGATATCGAACGCCTCATAGAGCATGAGGATGCTGAGGAACGTGCACTCTCGCAGTTAAGTATGGAGTAGTATGATCATTAACACATTTTAAAATTCGTGTAAATACATGCACATCTCTCCTTAAAGAAGGAGAGGACCATTTTAGTTTGTGCACTTGATATTTAAAATGAAATGAACAAGTTTATAAAAAGCAGAATTAAAGTTAGACTGAACTGCATGACTTTTCAGTAGACTGTGTCCCCATAACCTAGGATAGGTAGAATTTATTTATTTATTTATCTAAGTGTTTTACCAGGAAGGCATACTGAGCAGAGTACCGCTCGATTCCAGATGCGCCCTGGGGGCGAGGGTGATGGGGAAAAAAAAAAAACAGAGATACAAAAACAGAATCGCAGAAACAAATACAACAACAAATACAAACAACTTCACAGTTAGTAATGAGGAAGGAACAAAGTATGATGGGGTACAATTTGGAATGTCGTGAACTACAATGTGTTGCCTATCAAACTGGGTTTAACACTGCCTTGTGTACTTTAAACCCCCAAGCAAGCCATCACTTTAGAAACCGACTTCTCTATATGAGGGGTTAAAATAAAGACAAATATTTGAACACAGAGACCAGTTCTAGGGAAGAGTTAGACTAATGAAACGGGCAGATGAATGCTTTGAAGTATTAGGTGAATGAATTTACAGAGCTGTTTTTTTTTTTTCCCAATTAATAATCAGCTGGTTATCCTAAACCCGTTTAACCCCTTTGTCAAAATCAGATTAAAGATGAGAGGACTTGTGGACAAAAAAAAAAACAGCAGTGTCATTGGCATACAAACTAGTAGAGCATAAGTGAAGAACACCAGTAGAAACAGGGAGAGATGAAGATCAACACCCATATCAAAAAACGATTAGGAGCAATAAGAAAAAGAGGCAAAACAGTTTTAACAATATTTTCAGAAAAAAGTACATCACAAGACAACGATAATGATAGTGATTCAGTACAGTAAATTAAAAGCTTTCACTGTGTCACTAAAAAGAGACCCAACTAAGGAACTAGATCAAGAGAATTAAAAGGGAAAGTCATGAAAATTTACTAGTGCTGATTACATAGAAAAGGAGGGAAGAAACCCAGATTAGCAATTTGAGATAATATTTTACTTGTTAATAACATACATAACTTGAGTGTGAACAGTTTTCTCAGAAAAAAAAATGTAGATGTGACCGGCAGAAAGGAGATTAGGTTTGGTTGTCTGCTTGGGACTTCAACCCACCTTTATAAAGTGGGATAACAATAGAATGTTTCTGGTCAGATGGAAACGTTTGAGAGGAAAGGATAAATGGAACAAATAAGCTAAAAGACCAGTAATAACAGAAGAACCGATTTTCAACAGAAAATTATTTAAATGATCAGAC
This sequence comes from Neoceratodus forsteri, assembly GCA_016271365.2. NCBI lineage: Eukaryota > Metazoa > Chordata > Ceratodontiformes > Ceratodontidae > Neoceratodus > Neoceratodus forsteri. The sequence continues at coordinate 1,028,560,024 of CM028134.1, forward strand.
CCTTGAACAGCAATCAGCCTTTAACATCTGCAACAAAACTACAACTTCTTGAGAACCCAGGTTCCTAAAATAAAATTTACGATCATTAAAAACATGGATACCTAGGCTAAGGGGAGGAGGAGCAAAACTATTGTGTGACAGGCCTGACCAAGTTAAGGAGATGGAGCCTCAGTAAAAAAGGAATTGAAATGGTTACATATAGTAAGATTTGAGTAAGCGATGATCTCTTTGTAAAACGAACCAGGAATCAAATAATCTGATTTAGGCTTCCAAATGGAGCTTAGTGTCCGCCAATGCTTGTTAGGGTTATGCTTAGAGAATGGCAGATTTTAAAAGGAAGCTGTTGCGTGTCTAATAAACAAGACACAATGTCAAGGTAAGACAAGGCAAGTTCATTTTTAGGCACCCTTCACAGAGGCTAAGGCGCCATACAAATCATAAAACACACATCTGATGCAAATAATTCCTGAAGAAACAAACAAAAAAATAAATATATATTAACACAATTACATACATAAGTAAATGATTCCTAGCTATGTAAAATTTATTCCAAGATCTGAGTTCTCCCCCTAATCAGGGAACTAATTTGGTTTGGTTTGGTTTATTAGAGAATCCAGAAGCATAAAGTCCGTTTTCATGGGTGACCAGATATAACTATTTAGCAAATATTATACAATAAACAATTAACACAATACAAAAATAACATGTAACACAGACCATACAGTGCATTGCTAAAAGTAACATATTAATTACAATGACATATGTTGGTATTCATCAAGTATCTTTTAAGAACTGAAAACTAGTACAACCTGCTGTAATAAATTGAAGTAATAAATTATAAAATTGAGGTAATTGGTATAACAGGTATTTTAACATTGTTCCCAAAACAAAACCAGCAGGCAGAGCAAGTGTATTAGCATTAAGTTGTCAAAATTAGCCATTGAATTAGTCCCTTGAAATGTTACCCAGAATGTCATGGGGTGGGATGGAAAGTGCAAAAGTTCAGAAAGGTTCAGCTGTTCTGAATTAGACAGAATGTGGTTAAGTTGTATTTAATGAATGTGGTCAGAGGTACAGGGCATCTTCTGTGGAAAACGGTGCAGTTCCAGATTACAGTTCTACAGCCATAATATGAAAATAAAATGTCCTCCAACATCCACTTCATACAAACTAAATAGTCACTTCAAGTAGCACTTGAAACATCGAGATAGAAGGTGACCCAGATTAGTGTAGTGATGTGCGACGTTCATCTGGATTTATTATGCTGTGTGAACAGATCCAGGAGCAAATGGTTTGATACCTTTTACTGGACTAACTTAGATGTTACAAAAAGAACAAAGTGCCTAAGCTTTCGGACCAACAGAGTCCTGCCTGGGAAGCTTGTGACAGTTATTTAGAAATTGGGATTTTCTAAATAACTGTCATAAGCTTCTGAGGAAGGACTTGGTTGGTTCAGAAACTTAGGCACTGTGTTCTTTTTGTAACATCTAAATTGGTCCAATAAAAGGTATCAAACCATTTGCTTCTGGATCTGTTCTTTCAAGGATCAACACGGCAACTAAACTAAATCTGTTTGTTATGCTGTGTGATAAACTCACTGCGGTGAACAACTTTTTTTTTTTTAAACTTTCCTTTTTTTCTCCTCCTTACCACTGCCCCAGAGCTACGCTTCTTGGGAGACTCCTATGTGCCCCCGTGACTGACCTGCCTGAATCTCCGGAGGTTCCCCCATGGAGCCGTGGTTATATGGTTATACCCCCCAAGCGGGTATGGGGCGGGGCCGGCACACCCCAATATCTTCTTGTCTCGTCGGGTCCCCCGGTGGTCAGGCAGGCAGTCGCAGTCGGCAGGCACAGGAGCTCCATCTACCCGTGCTCCGGTGGCGCTTTTTCCCTTTTTTCTCTTACATGTGGTGTGACCCCTGATGTCAAGGCGTTACGCCGACGTCCACCACACAGCTCCCATTGGTCTGTCCTACCAGCTTGCTGTACCTCTGGCCTTCGCCCGTGGTCAGACAAGCCACGGGTCCTGTCCCTCCCTTCCCGCTGGAGAAGGCGAGCATTCCCTGGGACGCTCAAGCCTTCTCCCCCGGCCGGCCCTCCAGTGACCCGAGTCCGCTCCCGAACCCGGGTCGCCGGCATCGCAAGCGGAATTCCAACCGCTGTGCCGACGGGCCGGCTCACTGCTGTGAACATAATAATACATTCTTCCTTGGTTGTACTTTACAGTTACACTTTTGCACCTAGGACCATGCTGGTTTAGGAACTCCAACTCCATAGAACAGAGCAAACACAGAAACATAGAATTTGCCAGCAGATAAGGGATAAGAGCCAGAGAAGGGCCTGGATGGTAATTCGACTGAGGTGGGCAGTACCGGGTGTCAGGGGCAAAAACAGAACATAAGAAAGGAAACCTGTACAAAATCTGCACTTCGTTTTATTTCCTGAATAGTACAAAAACTGAAAAGACTCAACAGGCTACAAGAATGCTGGCATGGCCTAGTTTCATGTTCTCCATATGGGTCGCCCTTTATTGTACCTCACAATCTACCTGGTCACATGAGAGCTTCCACACCTCAGTACTTGGGTACTGTCTCTTTGACTTGTAGTATTTCTGAATCATTTACAGTCCAGTGTAAACAATTTTCCGCTCTTGGAGTTGACAAGAGATCCAGCAAGAAGTTCCCAGCTGTTACAAACCGTGTATATTTACAGGGAACTGGTTACAGATTCCCCTGCCTCCTTGTTTGATTTATGTTCTTAATTAGCTGCTTGTTCCTAATTTGCCAGTTTGTTGTCAGCAAATATTTAATACTGTTTAATTCATGTTCTTTTTTTAGCAGGTAACAGAAAGGAATTTATTAAAAACTGAATGTCTTTAAGATGCTGTTGAATCATTTTAGCACTGATTAGAATCCGTCTCGCATGCCTGATCCTTGACTAATGGAATTTTCTTCCCTTTCATATTTACTGCCTACTTCACTGTGGACAAATTAACAAATTAACTGTTTCATTTAGGCATGATGAAGTAGCTGTTGAACCTCTCAAAGCATTTTCCCCCTCCTCCCCTTCTTCCAGTTCCTACTTTCAAAATGATTAATGAAGCAGACAGAGGTCATTCAACTTGGCAGCAGTAGCAGCCCGGCCCCTCTAGATTACTTTGCTGGAAACCACGTGATGATGACATTTCACTTCCAGGCTGGGATTGTCAAGAGCTCTCGGTGGAGGCTTGCAGAGAGAGAACTGCCTGCTGAAATGAAACTCTTTTCATAAAACACAGCACAGCCCAGACCATACACTGAACCGTTTGTGAATCGGAAACCTGCCGTTTTCGTAAAGGAGTGTTGCAGAACTGGTGCTGCTTTTGTCAGCAACTTACCCTGGTGCAGGGGTTTCGCGAGTGACCCTGTTGAGTTGGCACTTTCAAAACTGGAACTATGGCCAGCAGACCAGTTCCCACCAGGGGGTATCGATGCGGGCAATGGTTGTTGGACTCCTTTACCTCACTAACTCGGAGAATTGTTTGGAGATACGCAGCCTTGATAGTGGCGGTGTCGCAGTGGGCCTCTTAAGCGCACCAGTCATGCGAACGTTTGGAAGGGAGGTGGAGTCCCCCCACTGCCTCACAGTATGAAGGTGCCTGACCTGTAAGTCCACTAGTCATTCAGGCATTATTATTATTTTTAATTTTTATTTAGCTTTTTAATTTTCTTGCCTCCCCTGCTGTCTTCCAGGACTGTACCTTGTTCAGATATTTCACCGTCATTCAGAAGACAGGGGTCTTTACTTCACTGGTTTTGTCCCGCACTCTCACTATGGCATGGGGAGAGCCTCTATCAGCCTTGCAGACATGCAGCACCCGCAGCAAGAGAAAGCTCCCTGGCTCCGTCGCAGGGGTTGCTGAGACGACAGACCCCCCCTGCTAGCTCTCCCTGACTCAGGCATGCTGCTGAGCGGCAGCTACCTCAGCCTGGCCAGCCTCCTGACACGGCAACACAAGCTCATTCCCGAACTCTGGTCTCTGCATGGCAGCGTGACATGTTGCTGTTAGGCTGTCAGAGTAATTCAGGCATTATTTTAAATAATCTATCAGAGCGGCCCAGGCATTGTAAATAATCTGTCTGGGCGTCCCAGACATTATTGTAAATAATCTGTCTGGGCGTCCCAGACATTATTGTAAATAATCTGTCTGGGTTGCCCTGGTATTATTTTAAATAATCCATCGGGGCGACCCAGACATTATTTTAAATAATCCGCCAGGGTGGCCCAGGCATTATTGTAAATAAGTAGCAGCCCAGGCATTATTGTAAATAATCCATTGGGGCGGCCCAGACATCATTGTAAATAATCTGTCAGGATGGCCCAGGCATTATTTTGCATACTCGATTGGGGCAGTCCAGGGATTATTGGAAATCATCTGTTGGGGTGGTCCAGGCATTATTTTAAATAATCGGTCAGGGCGGCCCAGGCATTATTTTACATAATCGGTCAGGGCGGCCCAGGCATTATTTTACATAATCGGTCAGGGCGGCCCAGGCATTATTTTACATAATCGGTCAGGGCGGCCCAGGCATTATTTTACATAATCGGTCAGGGCGGCCCAGGCATTATTTTACATAATCGGTCAGGGCGGCCCTGGCATTATTGTAAATAATCTGTCGGGGTGGCCCAGGCACAGTTTTAAATAATCCGTCAGGGCTGCCCAGACATTATTAAAAATAATCCATGGGGGCCGCCCAGACCTTATTTTAAATAAGCTGTTGGGGTGGCCCAGGCATTATTTTAAATAATCTGTCATTGCTGCCCAGACATTATTTTAAATAATTCATCAGTGCGGCCCAGGCACTATTTTAAATTATCCATCGGGGGCGGCCCAGGCACTATTTTAAATAATCCATCGAGCGGCCAAGGTGTTATTTTAAAAAATCCGTCAGGGCGACCCAGATATTATTTTTAAATGATCTAATCTGTTGGGGGGGGGGGACCCAGGCATTATTTTAAATAATCCGACAGGGCAGCCCAGCATTACTTTAATCCGTCAGGGCGGCCCAGGCGCTATTTTAAATAATGTCCCAAAAGTAAGAGACGGGATCATATCTTGACTCCATGTAGCTGGCAGCCCAAGCTCTTCCACATCCCAATCCTGTGAAGTGATAAAAGTTATATCAATGGTATGGATCACCACCTACACTAGCCACCCCCTTCTTCCCCAGTCAGCCATAACATGCATGTCCATGATAGGGTGGGAGGAATTAAAAAAAAAAAAAAGTGTCCTGCTGGTGTAACATAGATGATGGCTTCTGTATGTGCTCCCCCATGCTACCTGACCCTTCGGGGCACCGTGTTGCCTTCTCCATCCTTGGCCTCCAGTAAGTCACTGCTTTCTCTCCTCTGTTGTGATCACTAAAGGATGGACACGTAGGCGACAGGTTAGCCCCGAACTACAGGCCATGGATACCCTGGGGAGCCAGGTGATGTCCTCTGGTAACTTGGAAGGAGTGGGGTGGGCACAGGGACACACATGTGGGGACCCAAAGGAGATGAGCACCTGAGGACCGAGGAGATAAAACAAATAACTCAACAAATGTAGCATTTCATTATAAACTCCATCTGGTTGTTGAAAGGGAGCATTTTTGAACAGTGTTCCTCGGCATTTAAAAGCCCATAAAAACCAGTGTACCTGGGCACAGCTTTCCCACGTGTGATATCAGTGGGCTCCATAAAATGGTGGTGCTGTAGTGTCAGTATAGGGCAGATTTAGTCAGGGATATCTCCGGACATCTGATAGCAGCAGTTAAGTCCAGTACTGCATTTTAAAAGATATTTTTATGGACTTTCAAACTAAGGGAGTGTTCACCAATGGCCCCCTTGATCAGTGACATTCGCAAAGAATAAAATTGTATGTGTCTGTGCAAGTGACTGAAACAGGTTTTCATTAGCAGAAATTTGGTATATATTTTTTTTAAATAGAGGCTTTTCTTCTTAGCCACTTACATCGCGAAAAGATGTACCCGGATTAAGGGGATATATACCCTGCCCCTCAATGAAGCCTCTCTTTGAAGGCTGTACGTAGGGCCAGCCGGCCCGGTGGTGCAGAAGGTTGAGGCGCTGGACGCCACACCTCGCGCCACGCTGGCGAACCAGGTTCGGGAACGAGGTGGGCCGCCAGGGGTTGGCCAGGGAGGAGAGGATGGAGCATCCGTAGGACTGCTCTCCTCTTCTGGGGGGGAAGGGGGAATGTCTTGCGCAGTTAGCGGCACCCGATGGAGACCGGGAGCGCTACAGGCGCAGAGACCACGTAACAGAGGAATGTGAGGCAACCGTCTTCAGGGCATGGGCAGCAGCACTCATGTAGCAGGCTGGACGACATTGCACGTCCCACATTCGGGGGGGGGACTAAGTAGAAAATCCTGTTCCCTCGGGGATAGGCGAAGGCACCTCTGCCCCAGATCACACTCCCAATACCGGGCGCTCACCTCTCCAGGACCCCACTCGCTTGGCCCAGCACTCTATACTATGGATAGAGTGCCCTGGACGGATAGGCTGGCCTCTTCGCAAGGGAGAAGGGTCTCAGGTGGGAGGTAAAGACTGGAGGTGGAAGATGCCGGAGAGAGCCCTCTGAGGGGGTCGCAGAAAAAGAGTTAAAAAAAAATAAATTTAAAAAAAGGCTATATATAGGGTTTTCTAGTGTCTGATGTGTGTCCCTGAATAAATTGTTTAATATACCCAGTCTTGGTGCGTGCGCCCCTCTTTTGATTCCTGCAGTTAGTTTTGTCGGATAGGGGTAGCACCTTTGGCTACTTGAGATCTGCGCGATCTCTCTCTCTCTCTCATTATTTTTATGCCTGTTAAGGCCTGCACCTTCCAACTTTCCTGGTTCCCAGTAATCCACTGGTTGCCATCACGGCTTACCCTCCATGGCAGGGGCTCCCTTGGAAGATCCATCCCCCCGCCATGTGGACTAATCACCACAGAGGTTATGAAGGCCCAGACTGTCATCTAGACAGGCATTGTTTTTTCTGCCTTTTTTTAAGGACCCCTTACCGCCTCTCCCAACATGAGCGCAGCCATCCAATTGGCCTCGCATGCTCACAGCAGACCCTGCAGGAGAAGCAAGCTTTCTAGCCCAGCAGTAGGGGGTCACTGCGCTGCAGGAACTCGCGGCTCACCCTTCCTGTCTGAGGCATGTTGCCATGTGGTACCTGCCCCCCCCCCCCAACCTGGCCTGCCTTCTGAAATGACGACTCGAGTTTGCTCCCAAATCCAGGTCACCTGCATGCTGGGCTATCGGGCAGCGTAGTAACTTGGTCGTTGATCATTTGTTACGTGGTATGTTATCCCACCCCATGGGACCACATTTTTAATAACTCAGGAAGCAGGGTTTGCCAGACACCATCTGTTTGTTTTAAGCGCTGCGTACAGCATTTGTGGTGTCATCAGCATTGTGCAAGTGGCACTCTCATTGGCAGACTACTGTATGCTATTATGAGAGGCCTTCCGTAGAAAGAAATGGTTATGTCTGATCTACCACATAACTGAAATGCGTTGAGTCTCGCAGTAGCCCTGTCATCAACCACAATATCATTATCTTTTTTATATTGCGTTACCACTTGTGTGGTATAAATTTTTTTTTTTTTTAAGTTTGGTGCCATTTTATAAGAAATATTATTTTCTCTTTTTTGTTGTAAACTTTATTTTCAATTTTTTGGCAGGAGCAAGCATACAGGACATAAACTATTACGGTAATTGCTATCAGCATATACATAGAAGCACACAGACACGCACGTATCCTATCAGGATGTGGGCTCATGCTGTTGTAAGTCTCGCAACCTACAGATTGTGTCAGCGTTAGATGGATGACAAAGCAGATATAGGGACTTTCCCAGGCACGTCATCATGTCACATAAAGTTGCAAAAAAAAAAAAAAATGGGTGCGGGGGTTTAACCTGCAATTAGATTGGCATGATGCCAGGTTTTGCCATCTAGTTTGTCATTTTCCGCAAGCATGAAGGCTGTGAGTCTCACTGTACGTTCTCCAGACTGGAAACCTGACACCACTTCATTCCAGGACTTAATTATATTAACTAATTTCTTGAGACAGCAGCACATCCAGCTGTTTTACTATACAAACCCAATGGCGTTACAGTAACCAAGTATGACTTCACCACTATTGATGTCATGGGGTCATGGCCCAGTTGTAAAATATAAGGCATATTTTTATGAGGCCCAAGCCATATCCCTTATTTCATGCAGTCTCATTTTGCTCTGGAAGCGCTGCTGTTTAAGGACATGTCAGCCGTGGGCCAGTTGGCATGTTCTGCAGCAAACCGGTCATGAGTAGGTGCCAGATAGGGTGAGGCATGGCTATACTACGAAACACTGCCAACAGCTTTTCAGAATGTCTCTAGAAAGCTACTGCTGCCAAGTTTCCCAAATAACTTTACAAAGAACTAAACTGTGGGTGAATACAAGCTAGTGCATGTGGTGGGCCCCAGGGATTTCATCCTGTCTCTCTCCTTCCATCACACCAGGGGTCTGTAACTTGTGTGTTTAAACCCCCATGTAATGCCTTCCATTAACATGGGATTGGCTTTGTTTATCTGTTTCCATCCTCTCTGGGGCTGCGCTAACACCCGTCTCCCCCTACGCCACACTTTGGCGCTGTTTTGTACTTGCTTGTTGGTGTGAAACGCTGAGCCGTTTGCAGCTCCCTTCAGTAATAGTGTTGGACTTGTCCCCCTGTCACTCCAGGAAAGGAAGTTCTTCAAAGGCTTCTTTGGAAAAGTAAGTTCTGCTGGCAAGAGTTCTTTCACCATAAGGAGTCACACCCTAAGATGTAGCGTTTTTAAGCTCTAATGTGTGAGATTTTAATGAAAGTTTGCAGTGTCTGTTTTTGGGCCATGACATAAAGCTGTGTATAAGATGCTTCAAAACTTTGAGATGGCTAAAGAATCATTTTATAAGCTGATAGCACACCGGGGCCACTCCTGGCATTTTCCTGCTACTTCAGCATATTGAACTGTGTGCCGCAATCCGCTTACTGAAGTTTGTTGCCCCAGGGCATTTTTGAGAATGGTACTGTAAGTCTACGTCCATTTCCACTGGTTATCTGTGAAAGAAAAATAAACTCATTAAACTGTAGAAATTCTAGTGGTCTTAACAGGCGGCTTGCCTGAAAACACCCATGCCCCTGGAGAGTGAGCCAGTTACTGAGGAATTGTCTCAGTCTGTTTGCACCGATTTCCCTGTTGAACTCTGAAAGGGGCAACATCATTTTCTGCTCTCAGTATCGTTCTGTCTCAGCTCAGTTCATAGGTCACCCTAGACTGACAGGGTTATAGGCTGCCACACTGCCAAATCGCATTTTTCAAAGCATTTCTGTATCGAGTAAGAAAAAGCACAGCTCCATTGCTACTGTGGTTCTGCTGGCTGCAGATCTAGATTTGATGGTGCCTTTAATAGACTCGCTAAGGGTATTATCATTTGGCTAAAAAGTAGAAACCAACCATAATGCACATCGAATGAACAGAATAATGGAATAAGAAGTAAGAAGAAGGTTGTAATAGGATTGGTAAAATACTGACGCAAACTAGAATGACAAGACCTAAGAATGGATTGGATGTAAAAGTTATTTGTAGTTGCTATTTTGTAGCAATATGCAACTTGTACTGTCTTTTTTTTCTACTTGAAAATACTAATAAAAAAATTAGACAAAAAAAAAAGTAGAAACTAATGCTGTAAGATTTTAGACTTCCAGCTTAAAACACAGCTGTATGATTCGTAAACTGCTTATCAAAGTGAATCAGAATGGGGCACTGGAAGAACAGGTACACAAATGCTAGGACTGATTCACCATCAGTCAGCGCCTTCGAAGCACTTTAAAGGGACGCTGCTCGCCCTTTACATTTACTTACATTTTTGGTTAGTACTCAGAAACGTGCATTTACTGCCTGCAGCAGTCCATCTTGTGCCATGATACAGATAGCAACAATGTAGTCCCCCTAAAAATATTTACTTTAACGAATTTTAGTAAAAAGCGAAACCCTGCTGGTCCACTCCTGTTGTCCGCGCACCGATCCCAAAGTGCAGTCATGTTTGTAAATGGTGCTGAAGTGCTGGAAGGCTCGTGCAGGGAGTATTGTTCCCGAGTTCAGCTAAATACACTTTCTAGTGGTAGAAAGAAATCTGAACTCGGGGAAAGTGTTTCTTTGAAGTGGACCCTAAAACTTAGTTAAATCATGGTCTGAATGTCAAGCCATGATACTGAGCATGTTTGTAAACACTACATGCATGCGTCTGCATTCTCGCATGCCCAGCCTCGTGGCTCGACTTTCAGAACGTGATTTCACCAAGTTTCAGTGCCCATTTCAAATAAAGAAACACTTTCCCCGAGTTCAGCTTTCTTTCTACTGCTAAAAAGTGTATTTAGCTGAACTCAGGTAGAATAGTCCCCACTGAGCGCTCGCCACTCAGTGCCATTTACAAATGTGGCTGTGTTGTGGGATCGGCACATGGACAATAGGAGCAGATCGACAGGGTCTCACTTATTACTAAAATGTGTTAATTATTTTTAAGGGGACTACATTGCTGCTATCCGTATTATGAGACAAGATGGACTGCAGTAGGTAGTGAAGGCACATTTCTGAGTACCAGCCAAAAACCTAAGTAAAGGATTGACAGTGTCCCTTTAAATTACTTCCAGTAGCTTCGTATGAAGTCCAAACTATCCATTTGTTTATCTACCACAAACTGGTCGCCAAGATAATAATGAGTTAATAAAAGCTGTGAATCTGTTTTGATGTTTGTTTGCCTGTTCTTTGAGTGCCCCATTTTCCTTCACTTTGAGACTTTTTGTTTTCTACCACTGGGTGCACTGAATTCCTCGGGGACATAAACTGTTTGCCAAAATTCCAAATATAGGAGTATCAGCCCTGGGTAAAATGCTTTTTTAACAGTTGTGTGGGCGGGGATACTGTCTCTTGCTGACACACATCCATCCTTGGGTTTAAAGGCAAGAAAGGGAGGCTCTGACACCATGTATTAAAAAAGTGGAGAGGCTCTTACAAGCAGTCTTCTTACTCCTAGTAACATGTTAGAAATCATTCATTATTCCATTTAAATAAATAAAATTATAGTATATGGTTACCTTTGTTGTGTATAAAAATCAATCTGCTCAAAATCCTTGTTAAGCACATTCTAAACTGTTATGCGCACTCTAAAGTGTTATGCACATTCCGAACAGTTGTTGTGCACAGTTCAAAGGTCATACAATTTTAATTTCTTATTTAATCTACACCTGGCTACTTACTAACCACCCAGTACCCAAAGTCATACCTTTTACCTTTCAGAAGTCTGGAAATTTGATTTTGATATGTGAGTAAAACAAAGAAATGGCAAGATTTTTTTCATTTCAATGGGGGTCTGTCACTCTAGTGTAAAAAAACCATATACTATAAAAAGTAAAATATGGTCAACCACACGCAACTCTTCATGTGTTTCCATCTCGGGGTTGAGATGAGAGCGTGGACCTCTCGAGCTTCGCTCTCGAGGTTCATATGCTGTCATCTCAACCCCTCGATGGAAACACAGCCTTGTTGTGTATGATTGCCCATACATTATTCTCTGTGTAGTCAAGGCATATTGCCTGGTGTCAAAACAGTACACAGACAGTAAAAATTAAAAGAAAAAAAAGATTAATTTACAGGTACAACGTTTGAAACTGATAAACAGTTCTTCAGGTACAGATATACCTAAACAGGCAGAGGACTATATATATATATATATATCTCCTCTCCCAGGGAGGGGTGGGGGGCACTGAGTCCGCTGCTTGCTTGGCCCCTAGCGGCAACTGGGGGCTGGCACAGTGTACCGCAGACAGAGGGGGCGGTCTGAGAGCAGACACCCAGCGTGGCTGCATGTGGAAGGCAAGAGCTCAGCCATTGGACACCATTGCACGCCTGCACCGCACTGGGGCAGAAAATTGCTGCAACTAATAGAATGAAACTGGTCCTCGCAGGCACTGCACCTGGCCAGCTGGACACCTCAAGAACAGCAATAGAGGTAAGTACCAGTGGGTGTCGGGGCTGGGGGGGAACGGTGAAGGAAGGGCCAGTCGTCCAGGGAGAGAAACAAAATAAGCAAAAAAAAAAGAGGTGAGAAAGAGAAGTTGGGGTGGGGATGTAGGCCAGAGGAAATTGAATGCATATTAAAGTTCTGAGAGTCTCTTAGGTTACTGTTATTCTAATATATTCATTCCTTTGGGATGGAATGAGTGAAGCTGATGTAGCCAGTATTTTTCTGCATGTAAGAGTTCAGCTAACTCTGATATTCCGAATGGCAGTGATCTTCCGGTTAATGATGGATACGTGGATTAAAATGCTTATCTCTAGGCTGCCACCATGGCCCAGTTGTGGCACACTGGGCTACTGTGTAGGTGACCCGAGATTTGTGAGCCAGTTTGGGTCGCCGTGTCAGGAGGCAGGTCGGGCTGAGGCGGTGCACCTCCACAGTGTCTCTGGTGAGCTGTGGTGCCACAACGACCCCTGTGGCAGGGCCAGGGAGCTTGCTCCCACCGCAGGGTCAGTTATGTGTGACTGAAACCCAGTAACTCAGCTCACATGGGGAGTGGTGGAAGGGGCTAACATAAAGGGAGAAAATCCCTACTTCCATGGGTAACAGCCTAGGTGTTGCTATCCCAAGGGCCACTACCCCTGCCTGCTTGGCTACTGACAGGTTGACCGGCCTAGGTCCAGTGATGGGTGCCTCCACCCAGAGGTCAGGGTCAGTAGTGGTTAAGCTAGCTTGGTCACAGCCCTCTGGGACACTGTGGCCACCCTTTGTTCCCACTAGTGGCCCACACAGTACACGGGAGTTACCGTTCCAATACCCCACATATGCACACTGTTTACACATATAGATACCACTTACCCTCGAGACTGATTCTGCAGCATGTCTCTGAGGACCCCCTGTAAAACAAGGTTAGCAACATACACAAACACAGATTGCAATTCTGTGTGTACTGACACCACAGACAGTATAAAGTCCAGTAACAACAAATCTGATTTATTTAGGGGACAGTAACATGGGACGGGGGCAGTCAGGTTGATTTGGTTTGGCAGTGTTCAAATCACAGTATTGTGCATACTTATAGGGTCCATAAAGTCACACTCTGGGTACCCAGGATGGGGGGGGTGGTGCTAGCCAGGTCCATTGGCCGGCTGGTGCAGCTGGATGGGGCCCTGTTGGAAGAAAATATATGCACAACCAAATTGTAATCGGGAGCCGGATGCCTCAGTCCACAAACAGAAAAACACAAAGCAATCAGTTGACACACTTTGATTAAATGATAAGTGCAGGGAGTTACCCCAATTTGTACCCACAAACCCCAAGCAGAGAACTGAATTGAGGAGATTGCTCTGGATGGCCAGGATGAGCAGGGCATGGAGATGAGGCCCTTGTGACAGGGGCCAACTGCTTTGAATAGCAGACGGTTGAGCTGAGTTCAGCTTCCAGCTTCAGCTCACAACTAATTTCAGTCGGGAGATTAAAGTCGCGATCCCCATAAGCATGAGACACATTCATATGTAAAGGAAATTACAGTACCAGGCAGCGTCTTCTCGATCCCAATCGCAAACACTGCAAAACCCGGGAGCACACACAGCATCAGAGTCCCCGACAGGCCAATCGCACTTCTGCAACTCTTCGGTCTTCTACGGGCAAGCCTGGTTCTGCACACTTCCTCCTCCTCTCCACAACTCGGATTCAGTCCGATGAGCACTCGGTAACAGCTACAGGCCGGCTTTAGGGCCTTCCACACGCTTCCCGCGTGAACTGTGCGCCGCAGCAGAACAGAGCTCCTTCTCCTTTCACAGTCAACTCGCATCTGGTCCTCCAGCAACAGTTCAGGGCATTTCCCTTGGGCTCCACACAAGTTCAGTTGGTGGATACGGCTCTCAACCACTGCAGGGCTCCCTCTGTTGGTGCAAAAAGGCGCCAAGGTCCAAACTACAGTTCCCAGAAGTACCTGCTATACATTCCCCCTTTAAGCAGGCTCCAGGTGAGAGTCCAACTTCTGGTTGGCTCAAGCAGTCTCCATTTTAGGGCTCCCCTAACCCAGTTGGCCCAGATTAGCAGTTCAGGTCCAAAATGGAGGGGCAACACACACACCGTCCCAGCTGCAATAAAGGCAGGTTAGACAAACTGCAATTTTACTAATGCTCTAAATGATTTCAGGCAGACAGTTACATCTTTCAGGTGGGCTCCCTCTGCGCTTTTAGCAACTGCAGACACGGAGCAATTAGACGGCAGCTCAGGTGGGATTCGAGCATTAACTACACAGTCCTCCCATTCAAACTAATTTAGCCTGTGAGCAGGCAGCTCTTAAAGAGACAGTACCAGAGGCTCTAAAGGCACTCACAGTTAAGCGGCTTAAACGGCGAACACCATCCAGGCTGGGGGCACTTAGCCAGCTCCTAGAAGACTTTTGGGAACCCCCATTTGCAGGGGGGTTACACATGTAAATGACAGTCTGAGCCTTGGGGATTCCCCAGGGTCCTAGTGCCTGCATCTGTAGATCGTATTTCACATAGTGTACTGCCTCGGGGGAGGATGGCCCTTCCCCTGGAGCCCCTGCCACAAAGTGCAAACCGTTGGGTTACCATGATGCTAGGGAGTCAGATGTTCTGAACTTAACGGGGTATATCCCTTGGGGGACAGAAGTGGACCGGGGAGAAAAAAAACCTTGCCCAGTTACAGATGTGTGCAGGGTGTGGGTTATTGCATATTTCTAACAGCTTGAGTCCAACAGTGATGCAGTACAGAAAAAAAAATTCATCTCCACTCTGAGATGTTTTCTTGGAGTTTAGAATGGTGCTGTGGAATCATAAATCCATTCAGATGTTGCTGTGGGCTGGTGCTTCCTCTAGTGTTCTAACGTCAGATTTGTTTTCCTCACTGAAGAGAACAGGTGCCTCGGAGACCTCTCCAAGTCAATTGGTAAGTCCTTTATTTTTTTAATTTAGAAAAACTATTGTTGTTTACTCTCGCTTTTTTTGCCGCTTCTCCGCTCTGTGCCCAGTCCCTCTCTCAGAACCCCCAAGCACCTCACAGCTACACCACCTGAGGACCAGGGAGTCTGTTCCTAAGGTGCGCTACTCCACTTACCTCTAGAGCTCCCGGATGACCCCCACCACGTGCAGGGCTTGGGAGGACCCCTCTAACATCCCCCGAATTTTGATCATGGAGCGCGCACCATGGAGTCTGCCCCGGTTCCTCTTGTGGTTGTGGTAGTGGGTTCATCACCTGGAATGGGCACAGGGTCCCGCCCCCATCTGGCATCGGCACTTGAGGGAGACCAATGAGATGGAAGCGTGCTCAGACGTGTCACCACTCATGTCCCTGGCTGCCAGCCCCTCCCCATCTGTCTGCAGCCGGACCACACTGGCACCACCCGTGGTCACCCAGGTGGTGGCAGTATAGTGGCAAGGCTTACAGCCTACCCCACCCCAGAGGGAGAAGCGACCTGCCAGCGCCCCTTCCTCTCCCCGGCCAGACCTCCAGTTACCCAGGCTCGGCCACAAACCCGGGTCAGCTGGCGTCGCGAGCAGTAGCACTACCGGTGCACCGGCAGGCCAGCCCTGTTGTTATTTTTATTTAGTTCTTGGTATTTGCATTATTGGTTGCCCCGCATATATATTTGTTTGCATGGTTTAAATGTATTAGGGAGTGCTGTGATCCCTTAAAGGGCAGATTTTGAGTTTAACCCCCCCTCCCCAACATGTAGCTCTCCCTCTGGTTTAGCCATTCCACTGAAAAGTTTCATTAGTTGAACGCTATATCTTCATAAAATTCACTTGTAAAACAGCTTCATGGAGCTGGCAGCTAAAATGATAACATTCTCCGACCCCACGTTTTTACATTTGTAATGTCAGCTCAGAAACGCGTGCTCCACAGACTAGAATGGGGCTGATTTTTACTGTTTTTTTTAAATACTTCTAAGTGCTGAATTTGAGTAAGGAAGGCCACCGCTCAACTAGCAAGTCCTTGTTAGTTGGTGGTGGCCTTCCTTTCTAAATCAGCACTTAGAAGTATTAAAAAAAAAAACTAGTAAAAAGCCCCATTCTAGTCTGTGGAGGAAGCCACCTTCCATTCTTGAGCTGACATCACAAAACGTGAAAGTGTGGGGGCGCGGCTCTGGGTCTGAGAATATCATTTTAGCTGCCAGCTCCTTGGAGCTGTTTTGTGAATGAGTTTTAAGAAAGAATAACATTCAACTAATGAAACTTTTCAGCGGAATGGCTAAACTGGAGGGTGTTATATTATATGTTGGTGGGGGCGGGGGGGATTTTTAAACTCAAAACCTGCTCTTTAAAGGGCTCTTGTTGAGTGATTCTGAAAGGTGCACGTCTCCTGGTACCATATTTGAAACATCCTGGGCTGGCTGTTTGTTTTGACTTTTGCAGAGGAGTTAAAATGGCTCTCGCTAGTATATTTTGTAAGTTGTGTTTTTTTTTTTTGGGGTTTGTTTGTTTACTTCCCTTTTCGTGATTTTTAAAAAGAAGAAAACTTCAGAACAGAAAAGGAACAATCAATAAATGGCATGCAGCAGGTCACAGAACAAAATACAGTGAAACCATGACTATACAATAAAGCTAGATGTAACTCCTGTCTGTTAGGGGGAAATACTAGTTAGCATTACAAGCTGCCCCCCAATGGATAAATCCCCGATTTGGGGTTTCGCATGAAAACATTTGTTTAATTGCTTTTCACACTCGTATTTATAGCTTCTGTAACTCTTCCAGTATGTAAATAATGGCTGCGTGAGCTGGCATGTCGGTGCAGCGGTAGCACTGCTGCTCGCAATACCTGCAGCTCAAGTTCAGGAGTGAGCTCGAGTTGCTGGGGGAGGAGGATTGAGCATCTCAGAGGATGCTCTCCTTCTCCAGGGAGGGAGGCGGGGCAGCCAGCTCAGCTGCTGTATTGCCACCTGTGTGGCCACAAGTGCCAGGGCAGCCAGAGAGGCTAGTGGGTAGTAGGGTGTTGGCTGGTACCACACCATACACGCTTGCACACCCTGGTCGCTGACGTCCTAAGGGTTGTGGGAGAAAAGTGTGTGTGTGTGTGGGTGGGGGGTGAGGAATGAGCGGTGAGATGATGCTGGCCACTCGCAGGCCCTGTACCTGGCTACTCAGGCATCTCCCTCCACAACGGGATCCATTCTGCGGCAGGAGTTCGGGACTCCCATAGGGGAAGTTTCCCAGAGGGGGAAACTCTGGGGGACCGTAAAAGGTGGAGGTAAGTCCTGGTGGACGCCAGAATGAGGGGGATGGAGCGGGGGGCACATTAATGTATAAAAAAAATCTTCGCTACACAGTACCATTTCGTGTATGAAGCACAGCTCCACACAACTCATTTCTATGCATTCAGTACACTCTGTTTTCAAAATGACACTGCACAGCCATTGTTTATATACAGGAGGAGTTACAGAAGTTAAATACACGTGCTGAAAGGTATTTAAAAATTTAGTTTTACATGCAAAACCCCAAATCAGTGATTTATCTTTCGGGAGGCAGGCTTCTTATGCCAACTAGTGTTTTAATAAAAATTTACTCTGATATTTTCTCTTTCTCTGTCATTGTCTCTTATCATTCTCCTCTTCCATTTTTTATAGTATCAAATTGATAGAAAGGAAGAGCTTAAACTTGTCCTACTTTAATGGTTCTTGAAATCAGATCTTTTTAAAAAGATTAGAAAAGGATTCCATGTCATCTCAAATTGTTTTTACATAGAAACATAGAATTTGATGGCAGATAAGGACCGCTTGGCCCACCTGGTCTGCCCATTTCCCAACCTAACGGATAAGCTGCAGATCCTAGTTGGCCAACAGCCTACTTCCTCCTGCCCCCCACTAGAATTGCCTTATGTCTGTCCCATGCATTCTTGAATTCCCCCACTGTTTTTGATTCTACAACCTCCTCAGGAAGGGCGTTCCATGCATCTACAACCCTCTCTGTGAAGAAATACTTCCTCACATTACCTCTGAGCTGTCCCCCCTGCTCTATCTTCAAATTGTGCCCCCTTGTTCTTGCATATCTCTTTTTCTGAAAGTTGCTGCCCTCTTGAACTTTGTTGATTCCCTTGAGGTATTTCAAAGTTTCTATCATGTCCTCCCTCTCCCTTCTTTCCTCGAGGCTGTACATCTTAAGCTCCTTTAGTCTTTCTTCATATGTCTTCTAGTGCAGACCCTGCAACATTTTGGTTGCCCTTCTCTGGACAGCCTCCACCCTGTCTGTCTTTGTGGAGATGGGGTCTCCAGAACTGTACACAGTACTCCAGATGGGATCTCACCAACTGTCTATATAGATGGCCAACAACTTCCTGTTTTCTACTGGTGATGAGCCTCTCTATGCATCCCAGTATCCCCCAGCCCTCCTTACTGCCTTCTCACATTGCTGGCCCACATTTAGGTCATCTGATATGACTACCCCCAGGTCCCTTTCCATTTTTGTTGTTGACAGTATCTCACCCCACATTGTGTTCTCTTCCTCTGGGTTTTTCTTTCCCAGGTGCATTACTTTGCACTTCTTTGCATTGAATCTAAGCTGCCATACATTTGACCATTCCTCCAACCTTGCCAAGTCCCTTTTCATCCTTTCCACCCCACCTTGCGTATCAACCCTGTTGCAGATCTTTGTGTCATCTGCAAAGAGACATACTTTCCCTTCCAGTCCCTCTGCAATTGCACCTGTAAAGACATTAAAAAGGACCAGCCCCAGTACTGAACCATGTGGTACCCCACTAGTAACCCTCCTTTCTTCACTATGGACTCCATTTACTATTACCCACTGTGTCCTGTTGTCAAGCTAGTGTTTTACCCAGGCTACCACCCTGGGACCCACTCCCAGGCTGGCTAATTTGTTTACTAATCTTTTGTGCGGGACTGTGTCAGATGCCTTGCTAAAGTCTAGGTAGGCCATGTCCACAGCCCCTTCCTGGTCTACTACTTTGGTCACCCAGACAAAGAAATCAGATTTGTCTGACATGACCTTCCTACTGTGAATCCATGCTGCCTTGGGTCCTATGCCCCACTGGCCTCTAGGTACTCAACAGTTCTTTCCTTCAGAAGTGATTCCATCATTTTCCCTACCAGTAAGGTCAAACTGACATTTATGTAGTTTCCTGCCTCTGTCTTGCTCCCACTTTTGTGAAGGGGAATCACATCCGCTCTTCTCCAGTCCTCATGTACCACACCATCCTCCCATGCTTTATTAAAAAGGGTAGTCAGTGGTGCCACTAGTTCTTCCCTTAGTTCTTTTAGAATTCTGGGATGAATCCTGTCAGGCCCCATTGCTTTATCCACCTTCAGTTTTAAGAGTTCTTTCAGAACCCTTTCTTCTGTGAAAGGACTAATATCAACCCCCCTATCCAGAGTGCTTCTATTGACTGGATTAGGTATCTCCCCCGCTCTTCCATTGTGAATACTGAGTAGAAGTATTCGTTCAGTATCCCTGCTTTTTCACTGTCGGTCTCTGCCCAACCACCTTCCTCTTTATTCAGCCTCAGTATCCCTGCCTTAGTCTTTCTTTGCTCCCTAATGTACCTATAAAAGGTTTTATCCCCCTTCTTAACCGAGTTGCCTATCTTTTCCTAAGTTTGGGACTTTGCTATTCTGACTGCCTTCCCTGCTTCCTTCTGCTTTAACTGATACATTTCTTTGTCCTGCTCCTTCTGTGTTTCCTTATACTTCCTGAATGCTATATTTTTCTCCCTTACCTTCGCCACCACTTCTTTTGAGAACCATAGTGGTTACTTATTCTTTATAAAATAACTTACTCACTCATTGCTTGCCAATCTCCCCAGTAAATAAGCTATTCTTGTAATGTAGGGACACTCTTGTCTTTCCATATTTTTTTTTCTCATCAGTATTTTGTCTCCTTTGTTCACACCCTTCCCCACCACCCAGCTTGTCTGGGTCTTACCTGTTCTCTGGTAATCTTCCGACACAAGATCTTGCCAGAAGTGCCAAGTCGTGGGTATGGAGGGGTTGTGGGATAGCAGGTGGAGGGGTTGTGGGATAACAGATGGACCAGACACTGAACTTCAGGTTCAACACACAATCTCTGTGTGATGTTTATTCAAAATACAAAAGATAACCTTAAGCAATGGCATATCCCTTCCTCAGTACATCAGTTTGCAGCAACATACTATGTACGTCCTTTCTCTGCACTTAGCCAGCACTTACTGACACTGATCTCTGATCTAACCACTTTTCAGTGAAAACCCTTCACCCTATGTGGGCCCCATTTGCTTGGGTAGTGGGGGCTCAAAAAGAAAAAAAAGAAAAGCTAAAAACAAAGAACCTCAGTGCAGAAACACTAAAACATGGGTTACCCCAAAGAACATTGGCAACAAATCAAGTTTCAAAGAAATACAATATCATACATACTTCCATAATGCAAAGCATCATGGTATATATGCAGCTCACCATGAAATTTCAGACTTGTTCAGTTTACAGCAATTTACATGCATTTTAAATAACACAACTAACTTAATTTTTATAATAGTCACCTAGTACTTTTTACCGTTATAAAAAGCACCTCGTGCCATGGTATTGTCAACATTTACAGGCTTCATAAACATAAGGTATATACATCAAGGTATTTTATGACGCAGTGCTATTACATACTAAATCCAACAGCGATAAACACAGCCTGTTTTACATACACTTGGAGGTCACCACAATAACCTCCCTATACAAGGACCTGAGAGGGAAAAAGAAAATTAAAGAGGACACCACAGCACAGTCAAGAAAGGGGAGGGAGTTGCTCATAGGTGGCCAGCCTTAAGGACTAGAAATTGTAAAGAATAGATTAGGCTAAGAAACAGAAGAACTGTTGCAACAGATTTAAGAAAAGGTCGGTCTTCAAGAGTGGCAGCAGCTCCCTGTCACGTATCCCCCACCTTAAGAGGGAAGCAGTTATTGCAGACTGCTTACCATCTTCCTGTCCCAGGAAGGGGTGGAGCTTCCACCCATCATTCTTCAGAAGCTCTGTCTTAGGGTCCCTATTAATGATAAACATTCTATCATAAACATAGTGAATATCATTATTCTTTACCCTGAGGCATTAACACATTTCTCAATAGAGACTTAACAGTACCTTTCCTGAACTATCCCTTTTTAGGGAGAGTATGTCATATTTCTTAACCAAAAATCTGGATGGCTGTAAAGTCCAGTAACAGAGAAATAATTTCTATGGGGTGAGTGATTACCTGCTTCAACCCAACCAGACATGTCAGTTTTAAGCAGGGACCTTGTCCTAGGTTCAGCACCTCTACATAAACCCACTGTGTCTCTTGATCCATTCATTTCACTTGCTACTGATACAGGCACCTGAGGGTACACACTCTTTTGGTGTTACCCCAACACAGGTTATTATCCATTTTCCACCCACCTCCTCCTCCTTTGTAGGTTTTTCATCAAAAAAAATTAAACACATGTACCACCTCCTTGATCTTAACATATTGTAACATTTTGGCAATATTAGCATCTTTAGCGTGCAGTATACCCCAGTCAATACTGTTAATAGATTTAGCTGTATCAATACAAGAAAAAGTCCCTTCAGCCCCATAGGCTTCTTCGTGCTTGCTTGGAGTCTTCAACCACAGCACAATATCACTAGGCACAGTCTTACCTGGGGTCTCACATTCAAGTTCCATACTTGCATCTCCAATCACCAACAGGTAACATCCTGGGAACACAGGAAATAAAGGAATGTCCTGCTCAGTCAGGGGCTCCTCCTCAAACTGAGCCCACGAAAAATCCTCCTCTGACTCTTTATCCAAACTGTCCAGCAGGAACCTCTCGAGCACCTGGCACCAGTGTTCTGCCTCTTGGCGTAGTTGGTCTGCCTCCAGCCATTGCCCACTCATGCAGCGGATCATCCTTATCAGGGTCTCAACCTCCTGGGTGTTGTCTCTTGCACCTCCAGTCTGCTTCGACCTGCATCTCTTCGTCTTCTTCAGGCTTGGCCTTCCTCCAAGCTCCCAGGTCCAGTCCAGGCAGCAGCTTCTCTCCATCTGTCAGCCATGGTTCTGGTCAAAACTCCACTGACTGTCTTCTCCGGGTTTCTACTCTGGCAACTCCTGCTGCATTGGTCCACCTGGGATATCTGGGTGATATCCACCAGAAAACATCCCTCTTTCGGCCAGTCCTGATGCTTCCAGCAAGTTATCTCACTTCTCACACCAAATCTGTGGAAGGGTTGTGGGATAACAGATGGACCAGACACCAAACTTCAGGTTCAACACACAATCTCCGTGTGATGTTTATTCAAAATGCAAGAGATGACCTTAAGCAATAGCATATCCCTTCCTCAGTACATCAGTTTGTAGCAACAGACTATGTATGTCCTTTCTCTGCACTTAGCCAGCACCTACTGACACTGATCTCTAATCTAGCCACTTTTCAGTGAAAACCCTTCATCCCTATGTGGGCCCCATTTGCTTGGATAGTGGGGGCACAAAAAGAAAAAAAACAAAACAAGCTAAAAACAAAGAACCTCAGTGCAGAAACACTGAAACATGGGTTACCCCAAAGGGCATTGGCAACAGATCAAGTTTCAAAGAAATACAACATCATACATACTTCCATAATGCAAAGCATCATGGGATATATGCAAATCACCATGACATTTCAGACTTGTTCAGTTTATAGCAATTTACCTGCATTTTAAATAACACAACTAACTTAATTTTTATAATAGTCACCTAATACTTTTTACCATTATTAAAAGCACCTAGTGCCATGGTATTGTCAACATTTACAGGTTTCATAAACATAAGTATATACATCAAGGTATTTTATGACGTAGTGCTATCACATACTAAATCCAACAACAATAAACACAACCTGTTTTACATACACTTGGAGGTCACCACAATAACCTCCCTGTACAAGGACCTGAGAGGGAAAAGGAAAATTAAAGAGGACACCACAGCACAGCCAAGAAAGGGGTGGGGAGTTGCTCATAGGTGGCCAACCTTATGGACTAGACCTTGTAAAGAATAGATTAGGCTAAGAAACAGAAAAACTGTTGCAACAGATTTAAGAAAAGGTCAGTCCACAAGAGTGTCAGGAGCTCCCTGTCACAGTGAGTGTGAGACCTGCGAGGGGTTAGCCCATCATCTCGCCACGGCCAGTGTTTCTCCTCCATTTTCTCCCCAGAGGGCTCCCACTATGTGCAGTGACACTTTGTGTGAGCTCTACCTCTGTGGAGACACCCCCAGTTTCTGCTGCCAGGAGCCCTAAACCTTGGTGTCCCGCCATGCTGCCACCCAGATTCCTTCAGGGAGGAGAGCAGTCCTAGGGACACTTTATCCTCCCACCCCCGAGCGACCCATGCCTGTTCCCGAACCCAGGTCACAGACGTGACTGGAGGTGTGATGCCCAGCGCCTCAGGCCTCCATGCCAGTGGGCCAGGAGCGTGTCTTTATATTTTGGTAAAATAATTCTTTTAAGACCATAGTGGCAAATAGAATCCAATGCTGTTTCCTTTCTGTCATGAATAGAAACAGAATTTGTTGGCAGAAAAGGACTGCTTGGCCCACCCAGTCTGCCCAGATGGTCCCTGCCTAATCTGGCTCTGCAGACCCTAACTGGTGTCCGGTGACCCTCCCTCCTCCCTGCCCATTTCCCAATATTCCCCTATGTCTATCCCATGCATGCCTGAAGCCCCTTACAGTTTTTGCCTCCACCACTTCCACTGACAGTCTGTTCCAAGCATCCACCACTCTTTCAATGAAGTAGTACTTTCACCCCCCCTCCAAACTCAGTTTCATCACATACCCTCTGGTTCTGGTGCTCTTCTTCATTTGAAAGAAACTCTCCTTCTGCACCCCTGTTCATTCACGTAGGTACTTGTAGGTCTATATCTTGTCCTGTCTCATTGTCCTGTCTTTCGAGGTGTACATGTTGAGATCTGTCAGTCTCTCCTCATAGGTCCTTTGCTGCAACCCTGCACCATTTTAGTTGGCCTCCTCTGGACTGCTTCCATTCTGTGTCCTTTCTGAAGTGCAGCCTCCACAGCTGGACTCCGTACTCCAAGTGGGTTCTCACCGGCAAGCGATATGGTGGCAACACCACCTCCCTCCTCCTGCTGGAGATACCTTTCCCTATCCATCCCATTGGCCGTATGCCCACTGCTTTGTCACACTGCCCTGTTACTTTGAGGTCATCGGATATAATAACCCCAAGGTTCCTTTCCTTCATTGTGACTGACAGTACGTCCACCCTATCCTGTACTCAGTTCTTGAGTACCTGTGCCCTAGATGCATGATTTTGCAATTTTTGGCATTGAACTCCAACTACCATGCTCTTGACTACTCCTTGAGTTTCCCAAGATCCTACACATTCTTTCCACCCTTTCCTTATTGTCCACTGCATTACATATTTTGGTATCTTCTACAAAAAAGCATGCCTTCCCTTCCAGTTCATCTGCAGTGTCACTAACGAAGACATTGAAGAGGACGTGTCCCATTGCCGAGCCAAGCGTCTCCACACCGATCACGGTCCCATCAGTAGAGTGCGTGCCGTTAACCACCACCCTCTATTGCCTAGATGTGAACCAATTTCTAACTCTGTTCACCACTTTGGATCCCTCTCCTAGGCTGCTCAGTTTCTTAATCAGTCTGTTATGCGGCAGTGTCAAAGGCCCTGCTAAAGTCCAGATTTGGCATGTCCACTACTGTATTTCCCTTGTCACTCAGTCAAAGGACTCATGCCCCCAACCCCAAATCCATGCTGGCTTTGGTCTGGCAGCCCATTGGATTCAAGACACTCTACCAGCTTTTCCTTTAACAGTTTCCATTTATATCCCCACCACTGAGGTGAGGCTGATCGACCTATTATAAACTCAGGAGTGTCCCCTAAAATGAACACCATGGATTCTAAAGGTAAGTTCTGGTTTGTGCACAGAGCTGGAAAATGTGAGGCATGGAATCCCTTTCTGACCCAGGGCAACCATTGAAGTAATCTGAAGTGCTTGTTGATAAAATATTTTAAAGGATGTGGGCCTGGATGGTATGTTACAATTAAGGGTACCCACTTGGTGTTTGTTTTCTCTTGTAGACCAATTATGTTTTAACTTCAGGTTTTGTTTTTTTGTCAGCCTACTTAATATTGCATATTATATAGTACTTATTTCACCAAGTCTTTTTAAAATAGGACTCTCCCTTGCTGACTTCACGGTTGCTATTTGTGACATCACATTCTGTTGTCATGGTGAGCACTATGATGTCCTAAACAAAAGCACTGTGAGTTTAGCTGGGGAAAGGTAAAGGCTTTTTACATATTTTTGGATAGACTCAAGATGTGCTCTAAACTTTGGAAAGGAACATTGAAAATGAAAAAAAATGTGTTCTGTAGTAAATTGTAATAATGGAAACATTTATAAAAGTACACGCTGAAGGGAAGAGTTGCTTTTTGAGGCTTGACTGTAAGGAATACTTTTAAAAGTATGTTTTGGATGGCAGAAAGATGGTGCTAAGGTAAAAGCATACTTTTTAAGGAAATTGCCAAGTTTTGCTTTTTGGCTTTATAGCCCATTACCTTATTGCAGGGATAGTCCTTTGCTGCTAAGTCAAACATTTTAAAATACCTTGGTTTCGGAGGGAAGGTATAATAAATTGGGCTGAACGATGGCTAGTAATCCCCCCCCGTTCACCCTGTCCGGCCCTGCCCGTGCTGAGACATTTTGTGACATCTAACAAGGGAGAATGCGGGCACACCCATTATAGTCTATGAGGGGTAATTTTCAAACATTTTCTATGTGTTACAGCACATCCTTTGATATACACTAAAGCCTATAACTATTAGAGCCTATTAGTTGAGTGGTGGCTTTCATTTAGATCAAAGGATGCTGCAACACATAAAAAAAAAGTTTTTAGCATTACCCCCGTAGACTACAGTGAGCCTTCCTCCCCCTCGTGCTCTACCTTGTTAGATGTCTGAGCGTGGGGATGGGGCCAGCGGACCGAGAAGTGGAAGAGATCAGCTTGCAGTTAGTTCAGCCCCGATTTACAGCCCCATCCCTCCCAACCTGGGGTGTCTGAAAATGTTTGATTTATGCAGGAAAGGACCATCCTTGCAGTAAGGTAACGGGGCTCTAAAGCCCAAAAGCGAAACTGAAAACATTAGAAATTTAAAAGTAACTATTTGAGAATCTTTATACTTGAAGAACTGGTTCATCAGCTTGAAAGTTGTGCCTTGGGAGCACCGTTGAGATCCCTTCAGTTGCTTGTTTATAATTTCTTCCTTTATTATATTCAGCTGCGTTCAAAGTCCGAAGGAAATGGTATAACCTTAAACAGCTGGATGTAAGCTTTATATGTATGGCTATGTTTTTATAATTTTGAAATAAAGCTGAGTTTAAAAAGATCCTTTTCCTTTTATTTTTACAATCTGTATACTGTTTTGACACCAGGTAATACACCTTGACTACAAACTATGATTTGTGGTGTCAAGTCCTCTGGGATCCACTACTTTATTTGTTTAACAAGAAAACAAAGACAAATGGGTAAAGTGGAATACTAAACGTATTTCTGGTCGGTACACGAGCTATGCCGATCAAAATACTAGGTCCTCAAGCACTAGGAAATGTTGAAAGCTCATTGGATAGAAATGGCAGCATCGATTTGTAATACTCGTACTATTTTTGGGGCTGAGAGGGTATTTTTTGGAGCATCTTATTGCCCCTTCCCCACCTCCCCTCCCCCCAAAAATGTGTGAGGCTGTTGTGCGTGCCTTTATTTGCAGTGACTTTAATACTTATTCTGCTATTTACTGAAACACAGATTGCAATAATAACCTTTACGTGAACTGAATCTGCATACCAGTGTGATACCATAATCAAGTTTTCAGTTTCCCACATTTCAAGTTGCTGTTGGTCCAGTTAGCTGCACAAGAATACAGATGGATCAAACCAGGTGTGTCTGGTTGGGGAGATTCCATAATTAGCAAACTTGTGGTTTAGGTCTCCAGTTGTTAAGACCTCTCTTTTTAGGTCTTTGGAACTTGGCCAGTAAAACCATTTGTTGGCCAAATAACAGGGATCATTCTCGCCTTAACACATTTGGTTTGATCTACATTTTTTTGCTGGTTAACACTGCATCCTTTGGGCATTGGCTGGAACGAGTTGCATCTCAGGAGGTGGTATTTGTTTTCTGTAACTGGATTTGGAAACAGGAGTTTGGCCACTTGGTTAGCATCAGCCCCTTTAAGTCAACTCAAATAAGTGGGTGCATGTCTTATTTGAACTGCTCTACAACTGGACATCACATGCACCATGTGCTTGCTACAGGCATTGTACATACTCTGAAAAATCCAGAAATGGTTTTAGGACCAAAGATTTAACATTTTCAAAAATGGTCCAGTCTGTTTGACAAGGTCTTAAAATGGGGGGGGGGAATGACTGAAATTGAGAGTAAATCAGGATGTTTTGTACAGAAATGTTACTCAAAATGGGGATGTTTACTCAAAACACTTGTGCAAAGTGGCATTGTTCGCATGATAAAATGCTGCAGAGGTTTTTTCAAGAAAATTGACTTAAGTACTCGTTTAAAAATGACAAATTCTGTTTTTAACCAGCATTTTATGTTGCAAAAGGAACATAATTTGTCCCATGGTTGCTAATTAATACACCTGCGCCTACTACTTGGGTTTCAAGTGTTGGCCTGATGGCTAGGCAGAGAGCACTGTTAAAACACCAGGAATTGGCCCAGTGGCACCAGAAGAGTGTGTTATCCTCCCATGCAGGAGACGCAGGTTTGCCTCACCTACCCAAGCTCCCTTCCCTGAGTTGGAGGAGCATAGGGTAGACTGTGGATGTAGTGTATTCAGACTCCGATGTTAAGGAGCCACCTGTCCTGCTACTCGCACACCTTCTGTGGTTAGAGGGGAGCCTCGTTGTTGTGATTCATCACACAGTGTCAGCGTCCTCCACATGCTAGTTTCGACATGTGAGTGAACTCACTGTGCAGGGAAAGTGGGCTGGGTGAAAATCAGACAAAGTGGCGACAGTGCCCCTTACTGAGCCATGGAAAAAATCAAGGGCTTCCCAGTATAACAAAACAAAAAAATCTCTCTCGAGAAATTGAAATGTTGATGCATGCGTTTCTTTATGTATTTAAATGCTTGGCTTGGAAAAGCAGACTGAGCCATTTGCAGGTGAAACAGGGGTATGTTAAAGACTAGGGGCAAGTAACAAATAGAATTTCCCAAATACCACGAATAATAGACTTCATTACTCAAGGAAAAAAAAATGAATAATCAGCGCTATTTGGAGGGACTTCTAGAGCTCCTGAGACTTCCTGTTGAATCAGAGGCCACTTTGGAGGCTCACTGAAAGTATGTCATGTGAACCCGGTAATCACAGAAGCTTCGTGCAAGAGAGAGAGACAGATTGCTCGGCTGCTGCTGAGAAAGAATCTACTTCCATCTACTTGTTAAAATTAAACAAAAACCAGAAATCTTGACAGTTTTTGTTCCCTCTCTAAATCCCAAGCCAGAGAGGGTACATTTTTCACTGTAGGGTGAAAATTAGGCCTTTAAAAAAGGCAAAATAGGAGGGCTGTTTAGTGTTTGCTAAGAGAGGCAGGCAGGCAGGGCATCAGATGTGTACTGTGTACTAAAACCAAACCACTTTTAAAGCTGCAGTGTAGTGTGTTTTAAACGTCCAACCGTTCAAGGGGAGTAAGGAAGGTTTGTAGGGGTTTATTTTGATGAGAATTTTTTTTTTTTTTTGCAATATCACCCGCAAACCCTGACCTCCCACTCCTTCTGGCTGATCATCGTCCCTGTCTACCCTTCAGTCTCATCCTTCGCTGCCACCTGGCTCCCCAGGCTGTCCCTGGGTTCTCAGAGGATCTGTCTCATCCCTGCCTGGGAGTCCCTCCTGGGAGAGAGGAGGAGAGTAGCATTTCTGGGGGTCCTCCAAGATATGCAGGGCTTGGGGGGGGGCAGGAGTGGTGCGTTAGGGGGACTGCGGCATTGGGGGGACTACACAGCCATCATCCAGCAGGTTGACATGAGTGCAAGTTTCTGTTTTCTTGGCCACTCCGAACACCCTAACGGCATGCACAGCGGCGATGCTCTGGAGGTGAAGCCATCTGACGTGTGGCCACCCACACCAGAAGGGCTTTGCACACCACCAGGTGTCCCTCTCTGAGCAGTGCTCTGCAGCACCCTTCCCCGGGAGGAGAGTGGCCGCGCAGATGCTCTATTGATTACAAATTTTAGGTTTTTTGTAACTTAGTTGTTGTCTGAAGCAAAGAACAAGACAAGTAGTCTAACTGATGTGCAGTTAGCTGTTCTGGACCTTTTTTCTGTTGTTCATGGCTTGGCTTTATGCCTAAGGAAAAATTTAAAAAAGGTTTTGTTTTTTTCCCATAATTCAGTCAGGCTTGACTATAAGGGATTAGAAGCCATAAAGGAAGGCAAAGAGATGGGACCGGATGGGATTCGCCCAAGGGTTCTAAATGAAAAAAGCATGTTTCTAGCCACCACTCTGGTAACACTATTCAACACCTTATTGGAGACGTCGGTAAAGCTTTTGAGACTGTGCCGTACAAGCGGCTAATAAAGAAACAAAGCTGCCAGGGAGAAGGTGGTAAGCTGGATATCAGACTGGTTGAAGGATAGGAGGCAGAGGGTGGTGGTAAATGGCACACTTGGGGTCAGAAGAGTGACCAATGGGGTGCCACAGGGATCAGTACTGGGACCAGTTCTCTTCAATGTCTTTTTTTTTTTTTTACTTTGTCTTTATTAGCTTTTATAAAGAAGCAATCATTAACAGCTTCCACAGTGAATACTTAACATTCATAGATATTCACATTCCATTCATGCATATTCATGTTCGCATGGTTTGTAATAGGATACATGACAGCTAAAAAAAAAAAATCTAGTAAATGTTTAGCATTCATAACCGTTGCTCACGTGAACCTTTAATTGCTGCGAGTGAGGTGACCAGGTTTCAGATCTATGGACACATATATTCAGCAGCTGTACTTAATCAGCTACAGGTCAGATATCACTAAATTGGTTATAGTCTACATATGTTCACTCAACTCTCCTGTCCTATCCCTCCAGGAATCCTAAAAGAAATACAGAAAACCTGAACTGTTCAGGCAATAAATCTTACTAAAAACACATGGTTATATATTGGGAACAGTTTGTTTTATCAGTCCTGGTCTTCAGACGTCCAGATCTCTCCTTGTGTAACGTGAAATCCTACGGTTCAACCAGGGAGAACTTACACAGTTGAAATAACACAGTAACTCAGACATGGTCAGATAGTTCTGACAATCTAACTTTCTAACAGCTCTGCTTTCTGCATCATGCTACATTCTAGTGATATACTGGCTTACATATTGGAGTGTGCTTGCACATTTTGGAGATCACATCAGTTGTACTGTCGGGCAGCGGGGGGCTCCCTCCAACTCACCATGTGGTCAGCACTGTATTAGCTAGGCAGTGCCCAGCTTTCCGCCATAACTAATTCTGCACAGGATCAGAAATACTGTAGTTATTCAACTCACCATTAAAGTATAACAGATATTGCCCCAGTGCTTCATTTAACACATAGGGATTTACATTACACGAGTCTGTAACTCACTAAACAAGTCACTGTCAGCATGCTTAAACCCTCTGTACTCCCGCCCCATACCCCCAGTACTTACAGGTTAAAACATAATAACTGAGTCAGTCAGAGTTCTCATTCTGTGCAGTCAGATCCCCAAAATCCAATTTAATTTTATCTACTAACTTTCCAGCGTCTTTGATGTCGTTTAATACATACTATTTCCCAGAGTAGATGATCTTGAGTATAGCCTGGAATTGTAAAGCTTAAGTCCTTCCTAGGGAATGTTGTATGGCTCTTAGTTCATTGTACCCCTTCCTTTGGTCCCGGATTGCAAAACTTAGGTTGGGAAAAATTGAGAGTTCAAACAACATGAAGTCTTGCTGTATTCTGACTGTATGCAGTTAGCCCCAGCACTTGAACTGCTCCAGAGAGTAAAGGGTTAACTCTATGCCAAGCCATAGAACGTCGAGCTCGGTTTTCAAACCTCTGTCTGTGGTACTCTGAAGTGTAACCATCAGATTTCTTACTCCGCCTAACTGTGAAGTCGCTCCGGAGATCCCTCCTGCGCTTCGGTTCAGTAATAGTTTGAATCGGTCATTTTTTTTCAACCGCAGTTCTTATTTTATCGGTATTCTTGCCTTTGTCTCAGTAACAGTAAGTGGTAGTAATAGGTAGTGATAATTTTTGTTGATTTTGTTAGAAATTGTTTTGTCTTCGGTTCTTTTCTGGTCTTTCCGGTTTAGAACCGAAATCTATTGTGATTTGTGTATTTCTGTTCATTATTGTGGTTTTCCGGTACTCATCGGTTCCTAAAAAAAAATCCGGATTTCTGTGGGATTTTTTTAACAGACCCGTGACACGGTTATAACCGGTTAGTGTTAGTTGCCTGGCTTAACGCTGGCAAGGGTGACTTTTCTTGTATTCGGCATGTCTGAGAAACTCAAAAAGAAAACCGGTCCCATTGAGTTTCAGCACTGTTCCGAGTGTGGGGAGACCTTTGCTAAGGCTGATCCCCCACCTCCTATGTGTGTATTGTCTGGGGTTTGACCACCTCAAGGAAGACTGCCTAATTTGTAAGAACTTTCCCAAAGCCACTCTTGAAAAACGAGTGGGGAGGCTGAGAAGTCTGCTGACCCGGGGGGCCAGCCCGATTTGTTTGCGACCGAACCTGAGGAGGTGCCCACTGACCTGGGCAATACCTCTTCGGGCAAAAGGAGAGCTGATTCTGCGGAGTTGGTGCTGGCTAAGAGAAACAGAAAATCAGCCAGTTTGGATCTGAAACCCCATGTTCCGAACGCTGAGGAGATAGCGAAAGCGATTTCAGTAGTCAATGTCGCTTTGCCCGGTTCCGACCGAACCGACATCGGTTCACATGCGATCGGTTTGGTCGGAAGTTGTTGCCTTAGAAATTGATCCAGAGACATACTATGAGGGCGATTGGGAGGAGGAAGAAGAAGATGATGATGATGATGGAGAGTTTGTAGGCCTAGATGAGCCAGTAGAGCCTAACATCTCCCCAGACAGGCCTTCCCAGGCTTTCTGAGTCCCCCTCCCACTTCTTATTTTACAAGAAGGTGGCTGAGACTCTTCAGCTTCCTATGGAAGAGGCTGATCAGGATCAGGAGGAACCTGATTATGTGGAAATGATGGATGTTCCAAAGCCAGAGAGTGTCTATCCCTTTGCATAAATCCCTGGGGAAACGGACACAGAAAATCATGCAATTCCCCACATCCATTCCTCCTGTGGATAAAAGAATGGACAGGAGGTATGCCTTATCAAGTCCTGGCACGGAATTCCTTTCAGCACATTGCAGCCATGTTGGGGTAGTGCAAGCTGCAGCCTGTGACAAAGCTAATATTCCTCTGGCATCTCATCCCCCCCAGATAAGGATTCCAGGAAAGTGGATGCCGTGGCTAAGAAGCAGTACTTGGCATCCTCTTTAGGGTTCAGGCAATCAAATTACATGGCATATACAGCCAGGTACCAGAAGTCTATGTGGGATATGTTTCTGGAGCTGGCTAAGAATGCCCCTCCCCAGCTACCCAAGGAGCTGTAGCAGGTGGCTGTAAATGGTATAGAGGCATCCAAGGTGCAATTTCATGCTGCTGTGGACTCGAATGATGTGCATTCTAGAGTCATGGCTACATCTATCTCCATGAGGAGGTTTGCTTGGCTTAGATGTACCAGTCTTTCATAGGATACCCAGTCTAAGGCCATGGATTTTCTTGTAACTGGTAATTCTCTGTTTGGTGAGCAGAGAACTACATGAAGAAGATGGATGAATATAGGACCACCTATAGGAGTGCTGCAGCCTAGGAAAAGCAGGCCACTCCTCAGAGGCAGCAATTTAGGGCTGGCAGGGGCAGGCCTTTTCAAAGGCCTTTCTACTAAGCTCAGGCCTCCTCCTCTTCTTTCCAGCAGAGGGGGTTCTTTAGGGGAAGAGGCAGGTGTGGGATGACCAGGACCCTATCATCCACGCAGTCTAAGCCCCATGCCAAACAGACACCCTGAGGTGTCTGTCAGGGTCGCCTCTCCAGTTCCTATAGGGGCGGGTTGGCTCTCTACTCCCAGGCCTGGGAGTCTGTCACTTCAGACAAAAGGGTCCTTGAAGTAGTGAGCCAGGGACTTGCTCTCCGTTTCAAAAGGTTCCCAAAAATGAGAGCAAAGTCCTTCAGTCGTCCCTCTCCCTTGGAGACAAGGGCCTTAGAGGCAGAAGTTTCCTCTCTTCTGCTTCTACAAGCAGTAGAGAAGGTACCTCTTCATCACAGGGGGAAATGATGATATTCCAGATACTTTCTTACCCCAAAAAAAGACAGGGGAGTGGCGACCCATCCTAGATTTAAGGTACCTGAACAAACATTTAACAAAACTAAAATTCAAGATGGTGACTCTGGGACTAATTCTTCCCTCTCTTAGGCTAGGAGACTGGCTAGCCTCTCTGGATCTCAAGGATGCCTACTTCTACATGCCTATCAGACAGTCCCACAGAAAGAACCTCAGGTTCAAGGTGCCCTCAGGCCATTACCAATTCAAAGCTATGCTCTTCGGCCTAACATCTGCTCCAAGGGTCTTCACCAAGTGTCTTTCAGTAGTGGTGGCATTCCTCAGGAGACATGGTTTCCTTCTGTTTCCGTACCTGGACGACTGACTCCTAGTGGGCCAGTCCTCAGACCAAGTCAGGTCAGCCTTAGAGGTAACTCAAAAGCTTCTAGAATCCTTGGACTTTAGTCTGAATCTAGAAAAGTCTGTTCTGGAACCAGCCCAGCTTCTCACTTTCATAGGGGTGGAACTAGACACTATTCTGGCAAGAGCATTTCTCCCTCTCTCAAGGGTTCAGTCCCTTGTCACTCTGGCTTCCTCTTTTCATCCTCTAGTTTCTTGTCCAGCCAGACGCTTTCTACAGTTGCTGAGTCACATGGCAGCATCCACAGCTGTGGTCCAGGGAACAAGGTTTCAGATGGGAGATATTCAGTTTCATCTCAGATCTTATTGGTCTCAGAAAAAAAGACCCTCTCTCCAAATTGGTTCCAGTATCTCAAACTCTAGTTCAGTCCCTCCAGTGGTGGCTGGAGGAGTATAATCTTCAACAAGGTGTCCCATTTATCAGTCAGGCTCCTTCAGTGATTCTCACCACAGATGCCTCCCTACTAGTGTAACCCGGGCTGGCCACAACTACCAGGTGGGAGTCTCCAGGGGTCAGGTTGGTGGTATTTTTTGTGTTATTAGTGCTGTGCGGTGCCTTCATTATGTAACTCCCTACCTGGGCTCGGGGAGAAAAATGTCACTCTGCATGTTGGCTAGGTTTGGCTACTCTGCACAGGGGCACCCAAGTATTCCGGACACAGGAAGCAATAACTGAATGTCCATACAAGGAGTTGGGATTCTGAAGTGTGGCTTTTATTCACAACAAAAAGGAATAATAAAGCATAGATGGACCCCCATGGGGCTATACTCCTGGTAATGCAGATTTTCCTCCACAGACACACATCTTCTTAAATTGTAAACCCTCGGGTTTAGCAACACACAGGGCACGCTGCCCTAGTTTTACTCTTCTGTGGTTTCCCTGGCTCGGCTCCCTTGCCAGCCCTTGGACTACCTTCTTTCCTTGGCTTGGCTCGCTCTCTTGCCAGCCCTTGGACTACTTATCCATTTATCATGGAGATTTACTGGTGGCTCCCTATACCACCCCTGAGCACTTCTGGCTCCATCAGGGAATCTTCTTCAACAATCCCACGTCTGGGTACTTTCCTCGAGCACTGGACAAGTACCCGAGGGAAAGCAACAGGTGTCCCAAAGCGAACCCGTGGAGGTAAATCTGGTTACGCCAGATGGGGGGTCTCCCATCTCTTGCTCCCATAATTCATACTCGGCCATTCCTCTGGACTTTAACACCTCATCTATGAAAACACTTTTCCATGTAAATCATCCATAAATGTATTTCACATTTAATCTACTAGCTTTTAACTTCTGATTTGCTCACTTGAAGCTGGTTTATTAAGTGGCTGTGTCCATTTCGCTAGACCCCACTGTTAAAACAGTCCAAATCCCACAAGCTTCTAAGAACGGTATTTGGCTGTCCTTTCCTGACCCACAGTAACAATTCTTAAAACTCACACAGTCTCTGGTGAAAACATAGGCCCTTTGTCAGAGCAGACTCACCCTTGGTTGCAGGTGCCCCATAGGCTTTTTCTTTTTCTCCTCTGGAAAAACACACAAACTTCTGAGTGCCTCAGCACAAATCTTCCTTAGGCAGCTTCTTTTCCCTTTAGCCGGGCCAGGGGATTGCTCCTGGAAGCAGGCTGGTTTCTTTCCCCCCATCCCCGCAGGGATGGGGCCTTAAACCACTGGAAGCGGTCTCTACCACTTAAGCCTAACACTTTAGGTGTTCCTCTTCTGGTGAGAACACACACCCCTAGGACAGGTAGCTCTCTGACAGAGCTAAGGGCTCTGAGGGCCTGCAGCTGCAGCTGCAGCACACCTCTTCACTCCACTGAGCCCACTACTGAACTACTACTGACTCACTTCAAATTCCCCAACATTCTATCCTAACTTCCCTAGCTGCAACATTCCAATTTGGCGTATGCAGCTGCAACAGTTCTAAAATGATGTCACCCCTCAGTCTCAGCTGAGACTGAGAACAGAGTGAGACAGTGTGAAATCCATTTAACTGGAATTTCACAAGCTGCCTTCCTTGCCTGCTACTAGGTCTAACTGGGATTTTAGTAACCCCAGATAACAGGGGGGTTATACTAGATTGGGAGGCTCATCTAGATCAGCTTACAGCTCAGGGAACCTCGTCGCACCAGAAGTCTCTCCTACACATAACCTTCTTGAACTAAGAGTTGCCTTTCTAGCACTTCAGACATTCTCAACTGCTGTTCAGGGGAAAGTGGTGCAGATCAGGATAGATACCACCACCACCATGTGGTACATCAACAAGCAGGGAGGCACTCGGTCCTTGGCCTTTGTGCACAGAGGCCATGAAGATATGGTCTCTAGCCTATTCCTTTCAGACTCCCTGATGGCTGTGCATCTCCCAGGAAAGGACAACACTTTAGCAGATGCTCTCAGCAGGATTTCTCAGGGTCACCACGAATGGACCCTGAATCCCCTAATTCTTCAGGTCATTTTCAACAGGTGGGCCACTCCAGATATGGATCTCTTCGAAGCCCTGGACAATCACCAACTTCCTCTCTTTTGCTGCAGATCGCCTCTTCTGGGCCCTGTCCCTCAGGATGCTCTCTTGTTGAACTGGACAAGCAGGTTTCTGTATTCATTTCCTCCTTTTCCCTCTGATATTCAGGGTCCTGATCAAGATCAGGTCTCAGCCTTGCAAGGTGATTCTAGTGACTCCAGACTGGGCCAGACAGCCTTGGTACCCCCTTCTATTGTCACTGTCAGTAACAATATCTCTGTGTCTTCCAAGACAGTTCAGTCTCCTTACCTCCTTACAGGGGAGGATCCTTTACCCCAACCTTCAGACTCTCAGGCTCAAAGCCTAGCTCTTGAAGAGCTAGAATATGCAAGCCTACATCCTTCTCAATCTTTGACATTTTAAAGTTTAGCAGGAAACCTGCTGTTAGGAAGACTTACAACTCCAAATGGAAAATATTTTGTTTTTGGTGTTCCCAGAAGCATGTCCAGCCAGAGCTGGCTGATCTTGCCACCGTATTGGACTATTTGGTGCATCTTAACAGTTTAGACCTCTGGCCTACTACTCTCAAGGAACATTTGGCAGCTGTGTCTGCCTTTCTTTCTGCTGGTAAGGGCTCTTCCCTAGCTTCTCATCCAGTTTTCAAGAAATGTTTCAAGGGTTTAGTGCATGTTAATCCTCCCTTTAGGGAGCCTACCCCTTCTTGGGACCTGAATATCTGTATCGCACAGCTTATGCAGCCCCCTTTTGAGCCTTTATCCTCAGCTGAGCTGAAGTTCTTGACTTGGAAAACTGTATTCCTGGTAGCCATTACTTCTGCCAGGAGAATCAGTGAATTACAGGCTTTATCATTGGAACCTAATTTCATTTCATTTCACATGGATAAGGTGGTCCTTCGAACCAACAGAAAGTTTCTTCCCAAGGTGGTATGAGACTCATTTGAATCAGTCTGTCATTGCCTGTATTTTTCACTGACCATTTTTCCTCTGGGGAGAGAAGATTATACAGTCTTGATGTAAAGAGGGCTCTTAGTTACTATGTGGAGTATACTAAGGCCCATGGGAATAACTGTTCTCAGTTGTTTCTCACTTACGGAGAAGTGGGAAAGGGCAAACCTGCCACCAAGAGAACAATTGCCAGGTGGATTGTCTCCTGTATCCAGTTCTGCTATTCAAAGCTTGGGAAAGAGCCTCCCTCAGGCCTAAGGGCTCATTCTGCCAGAGATACAGCTGCTTCGGTCACA
Organism: Neoceratodus forsteri; assembly: GCA_016271365.2. NCBI lineage: Eukaryota > Metazoa > Chordata > Ceratodontiformes > Ceratodontidae > Neoceratodus > Neoceratodus forsteri. Next base: position 1,028,597,552 of record CM028134.1, read on the forward strand.
GCAGCCAGAGATATACCCTTAGCGGAAATCTGTAAAGCAGCCACCTGGAAAACTCTTCACACATTTACCAAGCATTACTCTCTGGACATTGTCAAGAAGTGATGCTAGGTTCGGTACAGCTGTGCTGCAGAGCTTGTTCCCAAAATGGGTTCTGTGACTCCCTCCTCCGAGGGGGCACTGCTTGGTAGTCTGCATATAATCAGAATACAGCAAGACTTCATGTTGTTTGAAGAAAAAATTACTCACCATAGTAATGTTCTTTCTTCTAATGCAGTCTTGCTGTATTCTGACCTCCTCCCTGCCTCCCCCCCTGGAATCTAGTAGTTTTGGGATGTGGTCTGGCAGGCACAGTGCTGCACCCCAGAGGTGTACTTGGCATGCCTTTATCTTATTAAGGTTTTTCTGTTTTTTATTATAAATATTGACCTGCTTAGATTCTTTTTGGGGTTCTAGACTTGAGTCTTTTGACCCTAAAAATCTGTTTATTGCCCTTTGTCATGAAAATTTTAGAAACAATTTCTACTTATTGAGTTAGTTAGTTTAGTGCTCGTAAGAATCTGACGGTTACACTTCAGAGTACCACAGACAGAGGTTTGAAAACTGAGCTCGAGCTCAACGTTCTATGCCTTGGCATAGAGTTAACCCATTACTCTCCGGAGCAGTTCAAGTGCTGGGGCTAACTGCATATAGTCAGAATACAGCAAGACTCCATTAGAAGAAATAACATTACTATCATGAGTAATTTTTTCTTCATGTCCATTCTCTTGCTGGACGGGTCCCTTTCTCTTAGCCACATCTGGAATCCTGTCCCGTTCATGTTCCTTAGCCGTGATGATAAGCAAAGTCTGAGGGCTTTCAGAGCCCTGTGTACGACATTGTGGAGTAATCCTATAAACCCGTAGCACTACAGGGTCTGGGGTGAGTTTGAGTCTCTTGTAGCAATAGCTCAGCAAATGTTTCAGGTTGGTCACCTTCCTGCCCTTCAGCTAGTCTCAGGATTCATAGGTTTGCCGAGCATGTTTTATTTTCTAATGCTTCTAGGTGATATCGGAGCAGCTTGTTCTCTTTTTGTAGCCCAAAGGCCATTGTTGCCACCCTGAGAGCTGAACCCATTGCGTCTTTTGCTTTAACTTTCAAAAAAGTAGTAGTACAAGAACAAGGGGCCATGAGATGAAGCTAGAGGGGGATGTGTTCATGGGCAATGTAAGGAAATACTTTTTCAGTGAAAGGGTGGTGGATACTTGGAACAGCCTCCTTACATGGGTGGTGGGGGTTAAAACAGGGAATTCAAGAGTGCGTGGGATAGACCTAAGGGTACCCTAGAAGACAGGAAAGAAAGGGTGAGCTGCAGATCAACTAGGATCTGTGGTTTTTGGAATAGGTGGGCAATGGGTGGGTCACACAGTCCTTATCTGCCGTCAACTTCTATGTTTCTGCTGAGGCCGTAGTTTATTGGGTTTCGCAAGTCAGCATTCTAGTGTTAGAGTCCTGTATTTTTGAGTCCAAAGTGGCTACATGCAGGTCTAGTGCTTTAATTACCTGCATAATGTCTTTCAAAGTAAAGTACATAGCTGGAAAGTCACTTTCCAATGCTGATTTACCAGACCCAATCGATCCTGCCGCCTACTGTTCCCACTTCCCGCCTCTATCTCTGGAGGTTTTCTTTGGGTTTCCCATGCCAGATCATGTATAATTTTCTATCTTCACCAACCAAACACAAGCAGAAACTAACTATGCACTTGTGAATGGAAAAGAAAGTAAGTTTTAATGTTTAAAATCAATGAATTGGATTCCACAAGGGAGAGCTGGTCGAAAGTGCAACTTGTCTTGGCGGCTGCAGGCTCGTCTCCCCCCCTTCAGTGCCTTTACAAGTTCAGTTGCTGAGGAACTGTAGGGGGCAGATGCGTTTCTTTGCGGATGACACAAAAATCTCCAGCAAGGTGGACACTGGGGGAAGGGCGGAGAGAATGCAGAGGGTTCTGGCCATGGTGAACTAGGAGGATGGTCTAGGGTGTGGCAACTGGGTTTCAGTGCCAAAAAAGGGCAAAGTCATGCACTTGTAGTAGGAAAACACAGGAGATGTGTATAAGATTGGGAGGTACTTCCAGTTACCAAACAAGAACGGGACCTTGGGCTTACTGTATGTTACACCTAAGGAGATTTTCTTTATCCCTATGCCAAAATAAGGAGGCTTTGCAGTGCACCAGGGCTGTGACTGATTATTGCTTGCAGAACAGAAATGGGCCTGCCTAGTACTATTTTTTTTTTTTTTTTTTGCAACTTTTAGGGGGAAAAGCACTTTATTATCAGTTCTGCTGAGAAACATACAACATTTAATTTATCATACAAAAGTGTGGAAATTATCCTTAAAAAAGCAGACTTGGTCTGGCAGAGGTAGTTTGAACTTCTGTTGCCGAGAAGTTTCTAGGGGCAGGAGGTGTAAGGATTTAGTTGCTGGTAGTCCTTTAGGGCAGTGGGGCTTCACTAGCTGCAAAGTTTAGTGCATAGTGGGAGAAGGGTGCTTATGGTCCAACCAGGGGCCTCAGCTACCTGATTGTTTCTGGAAGGCACGGGCTAGTCCCACCCCATTCTCCTCACCCCCCCCCCCCGGTCCATGATTTCCTTTATACCAGGGGTAATGACATCACTTCCCCAGAAGAGCAAAGGACATGCACCTGTCATAGCAGAAGCACACATCCAGAAGAAGAACAGCAGCGAGTGAAGAGATGAATGTTATCTCAGTGGAAGGGAAGTAACTACAAAACAAGGAGCTTTCATTCTTACCTGTTTGCATTGTGGAAAGGAGGGGTAGGGGTTTGAAAAAGGCTGTGCAGTAGTTGCTTAAAGTCTCTTTTTGGCTGTGGACAGGAGGGATAGGAATGTAAAAAGCAGTTGCTCAATCAATCTAGAAGTGTACGACAAAGGGGGTAAGGGAAATTCAGAAAAGGAGAAGAATGTTTTGCAGTGATTGGGGGGGAGACTTGCGGGAGTGTTTTGTATCCTTCATCTGGAAGGGTGGGGGGTACTGGTGGGCAACAAAAGCAATGGGTAGGGTGGTAGGCTGCAACAACTGCGGTGCACCAGTCTTTCTAAAAATTGCCTGGAGGGTGGGGGGATGTTTAGTGTGCAACCACATAGGGAACCTTGGAAAGGAGATCGAGGGTCTACAGGAGGAACCAAGACAAGCAAGGCAGACTGGAGGAGGTTATAGCCCAATACTGGAGGGAGGGAGGAGGGGAGATGAGGGAGGGCAATTTGAGCCAACAGTGGTGAGGAGAGGGTCAGAAGAAGGAAAGCAGACACAGAGGGGCCCAGGCCAAGAAGGATGGGGTCCAGGGAAACCAGGTCAGAGGACAAAAGACAAATGAAAGGAGGAGATAGGGACTTGTGAGGGGAGGAGAAGTGGCAACAGTCATGGAGTGGAAAGGAGGGAACAGGTTACTATGAGGAGAAAGTGGTCAGTGGTGACGGGTCTTCAGAAAATTGTTTTGCAGTACTTGAGGGGAAAGAGGAGGTGATGAAAGTGGAGGACTAATTGGGAAATGCCCAGACCAAACTGGAGCGGGAAGGGGGTGGGGAAGTTCTGCTGGAGGAATTACAACAGGGGCAGAAGGGGGAAATACTGTGCAGGAGGAAGAAGAGGAGCCAGGACTGCGAGATGGAGAGGAATGGAAGCAAACACGAAGTAAGATGGGTGGAACCTTAGTGCTGGGGAATTCAATACTAAGAGGAGTCAGGTGGGGCAGCAAAGGGGAGAGACATAGTCGCATTTGGGTGGAGGCCATGCCAGGAATGACAGCAGAAAAGGTGGTACAATCTGTTCTTAAATATGCTAGAAGGGGTAGGGACAAGCCTCATTTGATTATACGTCTGGGGATGAACGACCTGGCTGACAAGATGGTAGATATAGTCCAGAGGAGGTTTGAGGAACTTGGACAATTATGTGAGGGGGCAGGAAGATCAGTAACATTTTCAGAGATACTCCCAGTGCCCAAGGCAAGCACAACAAGAAAGCTGAGAACAGTGAAATTTAATGGATGGCTAAGAACCTAGTGTCATGCTATAGGGTATGGGCTGGTGGGGAGGACCTGGGAGGACAGTAGTCTGTATGCCAAAGACAAAGTACACTTGAGCGAAGAAGGAAGGAAAGTGTTGAAATAGAGGATAGCAGAGTACATAGAGGAAGTTGGGAATTTAAAGTAGGAGCAGGGGTTGGCAAGTGGACGAGAGACATGCAGAGACCACAAGTTGGGAAGCCACATGAGCTTACCCCCATAACAGTGACAAAAGACAAAGGGCAAGTGCTATTGGTGATGCTAGTAAAGGAGGACAGGATGGGGGGGGGTGGAAGGTGGTCACCCTTGATGTTAGAAACCTTGGAAGGAAAACTGCAGACCTACAGGCGCTCATGGCAGAGGGAGAGATGGACATTGCAGCCATCACAGAAACATGGGCCACCCAATACTATGACTGGGACCTGTCTGTACCAGGGTACAGGTTATTTTGTAGGGACAGCATGATTGGGAAATGGGGGGGGGGTGGCACTATGTGTGACGGAAGGACTGAAGTGTGTAAGGGAGAAAGGGGAGGAGGGTAGCACGGAGTCACTTTGGATGCGATTCCAGGATTCCAAGAATAGGACTCTCAGAATGGGAGTGGTGTACAGGCCACCCTCTCAGACAGAGGAGTTAGACAGGGAACTAGCAGTACAGATCAAAAGGACCTGCATGAGGGGTAGTGTGGTGATTGTGGGGGACTTCAACATGCCAGGAGTGGACTGGAGTACCCCAACAACCAGCAATAGAAGGGAGCAGGTACTGCTGGATGCCTTCCAGGACCGCTTCCTGATCCAAATGGTCAGTAAACTAACTAGGTTAGGGAATACCTTTGACCTTGTGCTGGCAAATGGGGAGTTTGTGAGGGAACTTAGGGTGGAAGAACCACTGTCAGGGAGTGACCACCACTCAGTATGGCTCACACTGGATATGGGCAAGGAAGGAGTGGATTCTGGCACAAGGGTGCTGGACTTAAGGAAGGCTGACTTTGAGACGATGGGGGAAGTGGTAAAAGGATACCTGGCCAAAATTCAACCTAGCATGGACGCTAACCAGAGGTGGGAGCTCATAAAACTGAAGATAGCAGAGGCAACCAGAACCTGCAAGAAGGCTAGGGCTAAGAAACCGAGCTGGGTGAGCAAGGAGGTCATGGAAAAGGTAAGGAGGAAAAGAGCTTGCCTTTAGGAGGTACAAGAAAACAGGGAGGGGGAGGACAGGGAGGACTACCTGGGCAGTAAGGGGAGCCAAGGTGTCTGCGGAGCTCAAGCTGGCACAAGGCATTAAGAAGGGAGAGAAGGGAGAGAAGGACTTCTTTAGGTACATCAGGGTGAAAAGGAACTGTAAGGACCACATAGTAAGGATTAGGACAGGGGATAAAAAAATCCCCAAGTCCGCGGTCCGGGATGCAGAGAAACAACAGAAGGACCTGAACTACACAGCCCTTTGAAGTCCGAGGGACTTGCTGGCTGTGCAGTTCAGTGTAATGCACATGCGCAGTGCGCATTGTTTCTGGGCCACATCCACTGTCTTGTCTCCCCCTCCCTCCCCAGAGCGCGCTTACTCCGCAGAGTCCTCTGGAACGTGCCAGGTGGTGGTGGGGATTTTACTCTCATTGCCGCAGTAATTGGGAACTTCCGTGGCATCGGATGTCTCTGCAGACATCCTTGGGGAGTGCACAGACACTATCGTGGGACTGTGCTGGATGCGAGAACAGCCACCGGAGATCATGAGTGACAAAATAGTGATCATGTGATGGCTGTTTCGCGCATGTCCTAACTGCGATCCTCAGTGCTGTGCCATTTCACAGCAGACCCGAGAGGAGACGGACATGTTCCTCAGTCTGTGTCGGCGCTGCCAGGTGAACTTGCAGCTTGAGTCAATGACTCGTGTGGGGCATTAAGGCTTTCAAAAAATATATACGCCAACTAGGCAGGGAAAGCAGCTAAATATACTTTGACAGGGGGTTATTTAATTTGGTGACTGTCTGTGGGAAAACAGGCAGGAGGGAGACTCTGTTTGGGGCTGCAACGTGTGAGCGTGAAACCAGATGGTTATTTCAGATTTGGGGACAAGTCTGGAAAACAGGAGACTAAACCAAATAGAACTGTCTTGGGCTGCTGCAGCTCGTTGTGGGCTGACAAACAAGCCTCTGAACTGACTGGGCTGGCAGTCTCGATCTGTCCGGGGCACAGACCAAAGTTCACATCTGTTTCTGAGAGGGGGCAGACTGTTTGTGACCTAAGGGAAAAAAATATTTTTTTGAACTAGAATTAATGAGCTAGCTGGCCAGCCAATATTCATTAGTACCCCAAAGCATAAGGGGGGGTTATTTTCTGGGCTCCTTCCCTTAAACTCGGTAGAGTGACTTACAGAGAATATTAAATCTCTGCTGTGCTCTTATATCTGATATAGTGAGAAGATTCAGATTTAAGTCTGAAAGGTCAGTTCCTATGTGGTAGTCCACATAAGTCAGGAGTACAGTCAGATTATAAAATTCTGCTGGCCTGAAGCAAACCTCAGCCAGACAGTGTGTGTCCAATAGTCATTTTGTTTGACTCAGTCAGATTAAGTACTGCAGTCTTCAGTCTGATTATTTCTCTGGGCTGAAGCAAGCCTGTCTGTTTGTCATGTAACAGTCACATTAAATGTTGTTTGAGACAGAAGTCAGAATTACAGTCAAATAATAGTTTTCTGGGCTGAAGCAAAGCCTGCGTCAGTGTCTGACAGTCCTAGTTTGTTGAGACAGAAGTCAGTACAGTCACTAAGTATTTTTCTGGGCTGAAGCAAAGCCTGTGTCAGTGAGTATGACAGTCCCATTTTGTTGAGACACAGAAGTCAGTACACTACAGTCACAAAGTATTTTTCTGGGCTAAAGCAAAGCCTGTGTCAGTGAGTCAGTCCTATTTTGTTGAGACACATAAGTCAGTACACTACAGTCACAAACTATTTTTCTGGGCTAAAGCAAAACCTGCGTCAGTGAGTCTGACAGTCCTATTTTGTTGAGACAGAAGTCAGTACATATTTTTCTGGGCTGAAACAAAGCCTGCGTCAGTGAGTCTGACAGTCCTGTTTTGTTGAGATGGAAGTCAGTACGTATTTTTCTGGGCTGAAGCAAAGCCTACGTCAGTGAGTCTGAGAGTCATGTTTTGTTGAGACAGAAGTCAGTACAGTCACTAAGTATTTTTCTGGGCTGAAACAAAACCTCATCTCTGTGTCTAACAGCCCGATCTGTTTTGACAGACCACCAGTCAGAGTACAGTCATTGCTGAAGCTGTCAGTGTGTCACTAAAATCACAAAGTTTGCAGAAGCACACCACTTTTCCATTGTGTGATAAATAGTAAAACAATTTCAAGTGTCACCCCTTGGTCATCTCATGTCATTGTCAGTCATTCAGTCAGTGTCTGTTTGTGTCCATCTGCCCTGACTTGCTAACCTATTAAGCTAGTATTATTTCTGGGCCAGATAACAGTGCCTCAAATCACGTCTATTTCCATCCTTGCTCATTAAAATATTTCTAAATTACAAAAACTAGTCTTCTTACCCAGAGCAGTTTCTCACAGCAAAAATTAGCTTATCAAAATTCATTTTCTCAAAATCTGGTGGAGCAAGTAGTAGTACTACAACATCCAGTTCTGCTAAACGTAAAAGTTCTGACGATGGCCTTACCGATGATCAGAGATATAACAGAGAAAAAAGGGTCAGAAATTTCTGTCCTGAATGGAAAAAAGATTTTCCATGGCTGGATTACAATGAAGAAAAATCTGTAATGTACTGCATATGTTGTAAGACCTACCCCCAAATCTGTGATCCTAACTCAGCTATGGTTAAAGGTTCAGGAGGTCTTAAGTTAGACCCCATAAAGAGGCATGATTTGATGAGGGAACACATCAGTTGCACAAAACATCACTTAAAGGATACCGCTCAAGTACCACCCATTCGCCTGTCAGAAACTGCTCTGGGCCAGTCCTTTCAAAAAGACACATGACAACAAATGAATTTGACAAATACAGAATTTTATTTAACACTGCATACTCTGTGGCAAAGAACCGGAAACCTTTTTTCTGATTTTGAAATCATTTGTGAGATCCAGCGTAAAAATGGTTTCAGTGTTGGCAACAACTACATGAATATAGCAGGTTGCCGTTTGTTTGTGGGCAACATTGCTAAAACAATTCGTTCAGCAATAACTGACGAGGTCAAAAATGCCTCCTTTTTGAGCATTCTTGCAGACGGAAGTACAGACCATTCCATTGTTGAACAAAAAATTGTCTACCTGAGACATGTAGGTGCTAACTGTTTGCCAGTCACACACTTAATATCTGTGGCACCACTTGAAACTGCAAGTGCTGAGGGTGTATTTAATGCTATTGAGAAAGCTTTACAATCAGTGGATTTGCCATTACCAGAACTGACAGGCAATTCACATCCAGCACTTGTATGTGCTAATTTTGATGGTTCATCAGTTAATCTAGGTGAATGAACAGGAGTCATTACTAGACTCAAATCACTTTTGCCAGATGTTATTGGCATTCACTGTGTTGCTCACAAACTTGATCTCACCATTTTGGATGCAAATAAACATTTCAAATACATGACCAAATTTGAAGACTGTTTAAAAGGCATTTTCAGTTTTTAGTTTTGGTCTCCAAAGCGCAGGAGAGAACTTAAAGAAATCGCCGAAGTTCTCGATGAGCATCTTGCACATTTCATGGCAGTAAAACAAGTCAGGTGGCTAGCAAGCAAAGAGAGAGCAGTTGTGGCATTAGAAAAAAAACCTGGACATTGTGACAGTGCATCTGGAGCACAGATTCGTGGATGGCAACAGGGCAGACGATGCTAACAGAGCTAAGGGGTACCACAAGGAACTGACCTCCTTGCACTTCATTAAAGTTCTTTATTTCTTATTAGATTTTTTGCCAGTTGTTGCTAGATTATCAAAAACTTTCCAGTTGGCAGACTACTTAATTGTTGAGATACCAGAACATACAGAAAAAGCCGTTCTGCAGCTAGAAGCACTTAAAAGTACTCCTGGAAAATATCTTTAAAAAATTCCAGGAGCAGTATAATGCAGAAGAACGTATGTTTGGCAAAGCAAAAGTTCACAGAACATCTGGAAGTGAAGCTGAACTTCACACATTTGTTAACGATACTGTCACGTACATCCAGAACAGGTTTGGTGTTCTCTCAGAGAAACCTTTGTCTTTACTTCAGATTTTGAATTATCACAACTGGCCACTGGAAAAGGAAGATCTAGGAACATTTGGCAATGCTGAAGTAACTGAACTCATCACAGATAGCCCTTTCTCTTCTCACTTCTCCGAACTTGATAAAGATTGTGCTATAGATGAGTGGGTGCAGCTGAAGTTATGCCTTTCTCGATTCCGAACCAAACCTCTCATAGCTATGTACCAGTTGGTGTTACAAATGAAAATTGCTGAACGTGGACCAGACTCCACGAAGGGCCCTATGCAAAAACTTATTGAGATTCTCTCACGATTTCCCCTTCCACAAGTGAATGTGAAAGAGGATTTTCAAAAGCTAATTTCATTAAAAACAAATTACGAACAACCCTGACGCAACAGTCTTTTGAGAATCAGCTGCTTATCATGACTGCAGGACCATCGGTCTCTGAATTTGAGCCACTGCCATCAATGAAGTACTGGCTTGACAGTAGTCTGGGTACTATCCATTCCTCTGGTCACAAATGTCCATCAAAAGAAACAGAAGAAAATCAGCCAGAAGCAAGCTGCAGTACTACTACTGCTGTCCTATAATTCTCTGCCTCTCTGTAACCTTTCTCTGACTGACATTGGAGCATCCTAAGGAGGAAAAAATAAATATATTTTTTTTTTCGGTAATAATACTGCACGTTGCTGAAAAATGTTGTAACTTACTGGATCCTGATATGGACGTGCCCAAAAAAATGTACCATAAGTCCTGGACTTGTGCATCCCCAATTTTCAACCCCTGTATGAAGGAGGGGTTGGATCAAACAGGGGGTGATAAGGCAGAAGCACTAAATTGTACTTCTGCTTGGTATTTACTAAGAGAGTGATACCCAAAGGGAGGAACAGCAGAAACAGGGTGGGAGGGTGACAGTTGGGAAATCATGGAGGGCAGAGGTCTGGAGGGTTTGAGGGCACTGAGGGTGGAAAGGCGCCAGGCCCAAATGGCATCCACCTTCGGGTACTGAAGGAGCTGGCAGAGGTCCTTGCGGAACCTTTAGCAGACCTATTTATTGTGTCACTACACTCAGGGTGTGTACCTCAGGATTGGAGGATGGCTCATGTGGTGCCCCTCCACAAGATTGGCCCCAAGGATGAACCAGGTAACTACAGACCAGTGAGCCTCACAGCCATTGTGGGTAAGCTAATAGAGACGATCCTGAAGGAGATGCTGGTGGCCCTCCTGGAGGCTACAGGACAGCAGACAGCATGGCTTCATACTTGGCAGATCCTGCCAAACCAACCCGGTGGAGTTCTATGATTGGGTGCCTATGCAGCTGGACAGGGGCCATGTAGTGGATGTCCTGTATCTGGACTTCAGGAAGGCATTCGACTCGGTGCCACATGGGAGGCTGGGAAGTAAGTTAGAAGGCACAGGGGCAGGTGCACAGCTGGTGAGATGAGTAGGGAACTGGCTGCAGGGAAGGCAACAGAGGGTGGTGGTGGGTGGGGCTCTCTCATCCCCAAGAGTAGTGACGAGCGGTGTTCCACAGGCCTGGGTGTTGGGACCAGTGTTGTTTGGGATATTCATTGCAGACTTATCATTGGACATCAAGAGCAAGATCAGTCTGTTTGCTGACGACACTAAGATGAGAGCGGTGGTGGATGACCTAGGGAGATGGCAGGGTTTGCAAGATGATCTGGAAACCTGGTCAGACACCTAGCAACTGGAGTTTAATGCTAAAAAGTGCAGGGTGCTGCATTTTGGGGTGAAGAACCCAAGGAGAAGTTACCAGCTGAGGGGAGTGCAGTTAGCCAAAAGAGGAGGAGAAGGATCTGGGGGTGCTCATTACAGGGTAAATGAACAACTCTGCACAATGTAGGAAAGCAGCTGCAAAGGCCAACAAAATGCTGGGTTGCATTGCAAGGGGTATCTCCTCGAGAAGGGGGGAGGTGATTCTGCCACTGTGTAGGTCATTGGTTAGACCGCATCTGGAGTGCTGCATGCAGTACTGGCGCCCATATCTGAAGAGGGACATTAAGTTAGTGAAGGGGATGCAGCGCAGGGTGACAAAGATGATCAAGGGGCTGGGGGACTTGCCATATGAGAGGAGGCTGAGTGAGCTGAACAGGTACTTGCTAGAGGAAAGACAGGGGGAACATGTTTGAAACCTTTAAGTACATGACAGGAATAAACGAGACGGGTACAGAGGGGCTGTTCAAAGTAAGGGAGGGGAGGGACACCCAGGGCCATGATACGAAGCTGGATCGAGGAAAGTTCAGGAGGGAGATGAGGAGACACTTTTTTAGAGAGAGAGTGGCAGCTGGGTGGAATGTTACCGGCAATAGTGGAATCCAGTAGAACAGTGGACTGCTTCAAAAGGGTCTGGGATAGGGCAAGGGGGAGGATCAATGGAGGGGAAGGGTGGGAGAGAGGGGCAGCTGCAAAATAAGGGGTGCTAACTGCAGATTCGAGCAAACTTGATAGACCTCTAGGCCTTTATCTACTGGCAAATTTCATGTGTTCGTATCAAGATTTCTGCTTTTTGTCTAATATTAATAAGTGGATGGAAGTAGATTCTTTCTCAGCAGCAGCCAAGCAATCTGTCTCTCCTGCATGAAGCTTCTAATTGCTCCTTCACAGTAAATAATTGAACATAAGAATGGGATCGCAAAATGATGACAACAGTAACGCTGCACTAAACAAGAAATATTGTTTGATTGTTTTTGCTTGCAAAGCAGAAACTGACCTGGTATAGTACTTTTGTTTTTCATTTTTAAGGAGATAGCACTCCTAGCAGTTCTGAGAAACACTGAAAATTACCACACACAAGTGTGACAAAAAGTACCCTCTCTAGCTTGGGATTTAGAAAAAAGAACAAAAACTGTCAAGATTTTTATCTAATTAGTGGATAGATGTAGATTTCGTTCTCAGCAGCAGCCAAGCCTTCTGTCTCTCCTGCCTGAAGCTTCTGCGAGTGCTGGGTCTCATGACTTTCCTTTAGTGAGCTTCCAAAATGGCCTCTGATTGGACAGGAAGTTTCAGGAGATCTTGGAGTCTGACAGCCAGTTCCAGCGGCCGAATAACGAAGCATGAATAATTAGGACCCCAAATATGTATGAATACTTTGCAAATATTTGAAATAAGGTATTTTGCACATTCCTAGTAAAGGCAGTTAGTACAAAATGGAGCAAAAGTCCTGTTGGCGTGTAATATCAGTCATAGGTAATATACAAACAGGTGTAAAATACAAATGTAGAAAATACAGGATCGTTCAAAAGATGCAAAAAAACCCACATGTATACAGTAAACAAAAGACTATATGTACAGAAAGGCAGGAGGTACACAAACGAATATAGGAGTTTCTTTGTATTTTCTTTATGCTTCTCCCTCGGGCACCCCCGGCTGACCACTCTTTTGTAGTGCCTAGGTCCCCTGCCACCATCCACCAACCCCAGTTGCAGCCCCCAGGTAACTCGATGCATTCCTTCTTCAGGAGGGTCCCTCTCTTCCGGGGAAGGGGTGCCTAATGGCAGGCCTGCGTATCCCGGTTGTTGCCGGGTTGGACCAGGCTTACCCCGGGGCTGGAAGTAGTCGCCGTCGTCATCATCATCCAGCTGATTGAGGGGCATTTTTTCCGGTTTTCTGGCCCACCCACAACTGTCTCAATTGGCCTGCGGGAGTACGGCAAACTTGGGTGCGGGGGGCACATTGAGGCTTCATGTCCCCTTAGCACATCACCCAATCCGGACACTGGTGCCAAGGTCCTACCCACCCACCCCCACCGGGGAAGGAAGCGTCCAGTGGACACTCTTAATGCCCTCCTCGACGGACTCTGCTCCTGGGCTTGGGGCACAAACCCAGGTCACCAGTGTGCCAAGTGAAACCCTTCACCCTGCACTATGGAGCCAGCTACAGGAGTTTCTGTACCAGCAGCTGGGGCACCTGGGAAGCAGGAGGTGGTAAACAGAAAAGAAGGGGAGAGGCTATGTATAGGAGAAGGTAGGAACAGGCACAGGGTAGGGAATGACTCAGTTTAGCAAGACCATCTTGTTCCTCACTGCCCATCTTGGGCTCTCCTTTTCTTGGAGGGTTGCGTCCTTGTGGTTCCCAGGGCTAGGTTTGCGACAATCTGGGGATCGTGCATTTTCAGTGGCCACACCAACCCCATGGAACTCCTTACAGAGACACCTAAGGGAGGCACCCTCAGTGGAAACCTTGAAAAAAGGGTTTAAAAACGTTATTTAATCAGACTTTTTTTTTTGTTATATATTTTTCTTGTCTCCTATGCGGCTGGGGGGGGTGTTACCAATGGTTCCCCCTCAGTCCAGCCTGACCAACAGCCCCCAGTCAGCCCCCCATCCCAAGCTCAACCCCCCACCTTCTAACCTATACCACGATCTGTTTGCCGTGGTGGGCACACAACCACCGACACGGGATCCAAGGTGGTTTCCAGTACAGGGGAGCATCCAGGCAGAGGCCGGCGGGGACTGCCCGTCCGGCCATTATGTAGCCCGCAAGGATTTTTTCCTCCGTTTCCCTCCCCTACATCTGTGGCATGCAGTGACGCCAAGGGACTGGAGCGCGCGCGTTCCCGCACGCGCCTCTTCCCAGCGTCTTGCCACAGCACGGCCCTCTAGTTCTGCCCCTGACCTGCCATAGCCCCCAGCCACCTCTAGGAGCCGGCAGGACAGCGAAGCATTCCCTCTCCCAACCCCGGAGAAGGAGAGCAGTCTAACGGACGCTTGATCCTTCTCCGCCGACCCCGACGGCCCGGGCTCGTTCCCGAACCCGGGTCGCTGGCATAGCGCAAGGTGTGGCGTCCAGCGCCTCGACCCTCAGCGCCACCGGGCCGGCCATTTAATCAGACTTTTGATATGTAAGAGCAAAATGAACTGTTATTTTATTGCATCATTTCATGAATGATAGACTTTGTTGTTGCATGTTCTGTTATTGTATATTGTGTGTATTATGACTTTGTGCATCAGTGGTTTTAAAATAATTTTTTGCTAAGCACTCCGAGCCCCCTGTAACTTGCGCAATACAAATAAAGTATGATATGATAAAGTTTCTTTATATCTGTCTGTCTATCTATATCTATCTATCTGTCTATTAAAACAAAGCAAAGCAAACTTTATTTACAAAGTGCCCATTCCTCTAGGCTCAGAGCACTGCACAGTAACATATACACAATAAAACAGTAGAACAGTACCAAAGTATTTACAACACAAAATCCATAAAATCAACATTTAACACAAACTATTCAAGAATGAGCTAAAAAGAAAAACAGACTAAATATGATAAAATAAAAATTTAGGGTTGTGAACAGAAAGCTAGGATAAATTAAAAGCTGCTGTAAAAAGATGGTTTAGTGAAAGGACTTTTTTTGTTTGTTTTTTACATTTATTATAAGGTAATAGGGCCTCCAAGGCATCTCTCATGGTATAAGAGACTCCAAGCATGAGGTTTGGGTGAGAGGACCAGGAAAAGGAGGGTGGGCGTACAAGCTGGGAAGTAATGTGCACAAATGCCCGCAGTCTGGGGAACAAAATTCCAGACCTAATGGCATTAATGGAGTACGTAAACCTGGACAATAGTAGCAATTACAGAAGCATGGTACACAGGGAACCATGACTGGGATGGGATATAGCAATACCAGGATACACACTTTTTAGGAAGGATAGGAAATTGTGTCATGCTGGCGACCCGGGTTCGGAAACAAGCCCGGGTTGTTGGAGAGCAAGCGAGGGGAGGGAGCAGGATCGAGTAGCTAGCTCTTCTCTCCTGAGGAGGACTCTGTTGCCCATCATAGTTCCACTGCCCCCGTGTGGAGGTCAACAGGCAGCAAAAATAGTGGGAGGGTGTCAGTCCTGGTACCATGGTGTGCGCATGCCTCCGAGCAATGGGATGAAAAATAGACTCAAGGGTTACAAGAAGGAGGAGAGGCACCGTGGGTTACTCTGGAGGTGGGAAAAAGGACAGCTATTCGTACTGGAGTGATTTAGAGGCCCTCTGGCATGGGGGAGGAATCAGATGAAGCTCTTGCGGAAACCATCCACAAAATGGCAGCCAAAGGGGAACTGCTACTAATGGGTGACTTCACCCTGCCTGAGGTAGATTGGAGCACTCAAACTGCGAATACAACAAGGGGGAGGGACTTCATGACTGCCCTGAATGGGGCAAACTTAAGACAGCTTGTAGCAGAACCATCCCGCGAGGAGGCTATACTGGATTTGGTCCTGACCAGCGGGGACAGGATCACAGATGTGGAGGTGGGCAGTCCCCATGGTACCAGCGACCACAGGACAGTATGGTTTAAGGTAACCATAGTGGAGGAGGCAAGCCATACAATGATAAAGGTCCTAGATTTCAGGAAGACTAACTTTAAGGAGATGGGTAGAAATCTCAAAAGAGCCCTAGCAGCGGAAGGTACAGGGGAAAGTGGAAAAACAGTGGTCTGGACTCGAGAGTCATAACAGAAGTAATAGGTCACTGCGTCAAAATGCATAGCAACAGTAAAAGAAAGAAAAGGCCATTCAAACAACATGAAGTCTTGCTATATTATGACAATTGCAGTTTGTCCCACCATTAGAACTGCTCCAGAGGTGAAAGAGTTAACTCCCATTCTAAGAATGGAACTTGGAGCGAGCTCGGTTAGAGAAGCTCTGTCTGGGTTATTTCAAACCCAAACTGTCAGATTCTTTACTCCACCACTGAACAATCGCCCGGAGATTTCTCCTACTGCTCGGTTCATTTCTCGGTTTAAACAGTGTTTTCTCGGTTCAAATCAACCAAGAATATTATTATTTTAACCGCAAAACCGATCGGGTTCAAGCTCTGTCTGTGGTATCGTAAGTAATTACAGTTTATTTTCTGTGTGGAACTTGTAAATGTTATCGGTTCGGTTTTGAACTGATCAGCTTGTTTTAAACTTGAAATTTAAGGTTTTAGAGTGCGGTTCCAGTTCTTATCGGTTCTAAAAGGATTTCATTACGTTTTTTCCAAGACCCATGACACGGTTAGGAACCGATAAGGGTGTCTTGCCTGGCACTGCCGTTTAAAAGGGGAAGTTTTTGGTTAGGCTGGCATTATGTCTGAGAAACCCAAAAGAAAAACCGGGCCCACTGGGTTTCAACACTGTGATGTCTGTGGGGAAGTCTTTGCCAAGGCTGACCCACACACCACATGCGTATATTGTCTGGGGTTTGACCACCTCAATTCAGACTGCCAGATTTGTAAAAATTTCCCTGCAGCCACCCTGGCTAAGAGAGTTGGCAGGCTCAGGGAACGAGAGGCCAAAAAGTCCGCTGACCCAGATGGCCAGCCCTGTTCGGTGCCAACCGAACCGGAGGGAGTGCCCTCTGACCAGGGCGAGACTTCCTCGGGCAAACGTAAAGCTGGCTCGGAGGGGCCAGTTCCAGTAAAGAAAACAATAAAATCAGCAGGTGTGGAGCCCAAAATTCCTTCTCCAACTGCTGCAGAGATAGCAAGAGCTATTCAGATTGTCCAGTCACTTTCTCCGGTTCGGTCCGAACCCCACTGTCTGGTAAAAGGTCGGTTCGGTCGGTTCCACCGTTCAGGAATATGATGTTGAAGAGTTTTATGAACCAGAGGAGGGAGGATGATTATGAACAGTATGAATGTGACTTGGAGGGTCTGGTGTGCCCATTGAACCGACATCTCCCCAGACAGACCTTTGAATCTCCCCCTTCGCTTTCTGAGTCCCCCTCTCACTTCATGTTTTACAAAAAAGTTGCTGAAACCCTCCAGCTCCCATTGGAGGAAGCTGTGGATGAGCAAGAGGAACCTGATTTTGTAGAAATGATGGATATTCCAGAGTCTAGGAGATTGTCTATTCCCTTGCATAAATCATTTAGGAAACAAACAAACATTTTAAAAACTCCTAATTCTGTGCCTCTTGTGGACAAAAAGATGGACAGGAGGTACACTCTGTCAGGTCCTGATACAGGATTCCTTTCACAGCAATGCAGTCACGTTGGTGTGGTTCAGGCTGCAGCCTGTGATAAAGCTAATATTCCCTTGGCTTCACGTCCTCCTGACAAGGATTCCAGGAAGATTGATGCCATGGCTAAAAAACAATACATGGCAGCGTCCTTGGGACTCAGGCAAGCAAATTACATGGCTTATGTAGCAAGGTATCAAAAATCTAGATGGGACACTGTCATGGCTTTGGCCAAACAGGCCTCTGGCCAGCTTGCTAGTGAGCTGGAACAGGTGGCTGCTGATGGCATTGAGGCATCTAAGGTGCAGTTTCATGCTGCTGTGGATTTTAATGATGTATCCTCTAGAGTCATGGCTACGCCTGTAGTCAGAGGTTGGCCTGGCTCAGGTGTACTAGCTTGTCACAGGATACCCAGACTAAGGCTATGGATTTTCCTGTGGTTGGAAATTTCTGTTTGGGGAGCAGACAGAGAATTATATGAAGAAAATGGATGAATATAGGACTACCTATAAGAGTGCTCAGGCTAAGGAGCGGCAAGTCACTCCTCAGAGGCAGGCCCCAGGGGTAGAGGTAGGCCTTTCCACAGGCCTTTTTACCAAACCCAGGCCTCCTCTGCTTATGCTCAGAGGGGGTTCTTCAGAGGGAGAGGCAGACGGGGTGTGGGCAGGCCTGCTCCCCCTCAGCCTAAAGCACCTGCCAAACAGACACCCTGATGGGGTGCCCAGGGCCGATTCTCCTTTACCTGTAGGGGGCAGGTTGGCTTACTTCGTTCAGAACTGGGTGTCTCTAACTTCAGACAAGTGGGTCCTGGAAGTAGTAAGCCAGGGTCTGGTTCTCCGCTTCAAAAAGTTCCCAAAGATGAGAATCAGATCTTTCCCACCTGCAAACTCTTTAGAGACCTTTACTTTAGAAACAGAAGTCTCATCCCTCCTGGCTCTCAGAGCTGTAGAAAGGGTTTCTCACCTACACCAGGGCAAGGGTCTGTACTCCAGATATTTCCTTACCCCAAAAAAGACAGGAGAATGGCGGCCCATTTTAGACCTGAGATATCTGAACAAACACCTTTTGAAACCAAAGTTCAGAATGGTAACTCTGGCAATGATTTTACCCTCTCTAAGGCCAGGGGACTGGCTAGCCTCCCTGGACCTCAAGGATGCCTATTTTCACGTCCTAATCAGAAGCTCCACGAAAGTACCTCAGATTGAACTGCCCTCAGGTCACTACCAGTTCAGAGCAATGCTCTTGACCTCACCTCTGCCCCAAGGGTATTCACAAAATGTCTGGCAGTAGCAGTTGCTCATTTAAGAAGGCAAAGGATTGCTGTCTTTCCTATCTGGACGACTGGCTCATTGTAGGCCAGTCCCCAGAACAGGTAAAATCTCACCTGTAAGTTACCCAGCAGCTGCTCACCTCCTGGGCTTCTTTCTCAATCTTCCAAAATCAGTTCTGGAACCAGTTCAGGTGCTCACCTTCATAGGTGCAGAATTGGACACAAAGCAGGCCAGAGCCTTCCTACCCTTAGAGAGGGTAAGGAACTTGGTGGCTCTGGCCTCCTCCTTCACTCTGCAGGTCTCTCGACCAGCAAGGCACTTTTTGCAGCTCCTGGGGAACATGGCTGCGTCCACAGCTGTAGTGCAAGGAGCAAGATTTCAAATGAGGGACATTCAGTTTCACTTGAGAGCCTTTTGGTCTCAGAGAAGAGACCCTCTTTCCAAGTTGGTCCCAGTGACCCGAACCCTGATCCAGGCCTTCCAGTGGTGGCAGGATCAGAGCAATTTAAGACTGGGGGTCCCCTTCATTCCTCTGTCTCACTCCTTGACCCTCACTACGGATGCTTCCCTCCTGGGGTGGGGAGCCCACATGGGCGACCTCTCCACTCAGGGAGTGTGGTCCCCTCAGGAATCTCTGCTCCACATCAATTTGCTGGAACTCAGAGCTGTCTTTTTAGCACTTCAAGTGTTTTCTGCGTCTGTTCAGAACAAAGTGGTACAAGTCAGAACAGACAACACCACAACAATGTGGTACATCAACAAGCAGGGGGGCACTCGGTCTTCGGCCTTGTGCACCGAGGCAATGAAGTTGTGGTCTCTGGCCTATTCCCTGAACACTTCCCTCATAGCAGTTCACCTTTCAGGAAAGGACAATGTCCTAGCAGATGCTTTCAGCAGGATTTCCCAGGGCCATCACGAATGGTCTCTGGATCCTCAAGTACTGGGGATAGTTTTTGCCAGATGGGGCACCCCTCAGATAGATCTTTTTGCAGCCCCAGACAATCACCAACTTCCACTGTTCTGTTGCAGGCCCCCAGTGTTGGGCTCAGTCCCCCTGGATGCCTTTCTCCTAGATTGGGAAGGGAAGTTTCTTTATGCCTTTCCCCCCTTCCCTCTCCTATTCAAGGTGCTAGTCAAAATCAGATCCCAGCCTTGCAAGGTGATTCTGATTGCCCAGATTGGGCCAGGCAGCCCTGGTACCCACTCCTTCTGTCCCTAGCAGTCCATCTTCCCTGTGTCTCCCAGGAATCACAACCTGTTAACCTGTGCCCAGGGAGAGTTTGGTATCCGAACCTCAAATCCCTCAACCTCAAGGCCTGGCTCTTGAGGAGTTAAGTTGCTGACCTACACCTTTCTCAGGGTGTTCTTGAAATCCTAAAGGCTTTCTAGGAAGCCTTCCACTAGGCTACTTATAATTCTAAGTGAAAAGGTTTTCCATTTGGTGTTCTGGGAAACATGTTTCCCCGGAATCTGCTGATTTGCCCATTGTTTTGGACTATATGGTCCATCTTAATTCTTTGGGCCTGAGACCAGCTACCCTGAAAGTACATTTGGCAGCTGTCTCTGCTTTTGTGTCAGCAGGAAAACCCTCATCTCTTTCCGCTCACCCTGTATTTTCCAAGTTTTTTAAAGGATTACTTCATACTAATCCACCTTTTAGGGATCCGGCCCCTGCCTGGGAACTTAATGTTTGCATTGCCCAGTTAATGCGGCCCCCTTTTGAACCTCTGTCTTCTGCAGAGCTTATGTACTTAACTTGGAAAACTGTTTTCCTAGTGGCTATCACTTCTGCCAGGCGCATAAGTGAGTTGCAAGCCTTGTCAGTAGAAACTGACTTTATTTCTTTCCACAGGGATAAGGTAGTCCTCAGGACTAACAGGAAGTTTTTGCCTAAGGTGGTTTCAGATTTCCATCTTAATCTATCTCCCTTCCAGTGTTTTTCACTGAACATTCCTCCTCTGGCGAGAGGAGATTGCACAGTTTAGATGTTAAGAGGGCCTTAAGTTACTATATAGAACGTACCAAGGGTCACAGGTTGAATCCTCAACTTTTCTCACTTATGGTGAGGTCGGAAAAGGAGACCTGCCACTAAGAGATCAGTTGCCAGGTGGATTGTCTCTTGTATCCAATTTTGTTATCAGAAACTGGGGAAAGTTCCCCCTCTGGCCTGAGGCTCGTTCTACCAGAGGTACAGCGGCGTCTCTAGCTGCTGCCAGAGACATCCCTGTCTTAGAGATATGTCAAGCAGCTACCTGGAAAGCAGTACACACTTTCACCAAGCATTACTCCCTGGATGTCCAGGCCAGGAGAGATGCTCGGTTTGGCACAGCTGTGCTTCAGAGCCTATTCCCTAAGTAGGTTCTGTCCCTCCTCCATGGAGGTACTGCTGTGTAGTCTGCAATTGTCATAATATAGCAAGACTTCATGTTGTTTGAAGAAAAAATTACTCACCTTAGTAATGTTGTTTCTTCTAATGGAGTCTTGCTATATTATGACCTCCCCCCAAGCCTGCCCCTCTCAGAACTTCTACTTGGGTATGGGGTGGGCAGCCTAGTGTGGGCGCTAGTTATGCCCATTATATGTTTTCCACCCCTTCTTGGGGTTTTGGGGTGTGGTGTTTTATTTTATCTTATATTATTGCTTATTATATATTACTTCTGGTCCCCTGACTTGAGTCTTTGTGTTGGGACCAGGAATATGTTGTTAATAGTCAGGTAGCCAGTTGGCTAGTAGGTTACAGCTTCCACACAGACCTTAGTGAGTTTTGCTCGTAAAGATCTGATAGTTTGGGTTTGAAATAACCCAGACAGAGCTTCTCTAACCGAGCTCGCGCTCCAAGTTCCATTCTTAGAATGGGAGTTAACTCTTTCACCTCCGGAGCAGTTCTAATGGTGGGACAAACTGCAATTGTCATAATATAGCAAGACTCCATTAGAAGAAACAACATTACTAAGGTGAGTAATTTTTTCTTATGGTTCTCAAAGGTAGTGTCCGAGAAAGTATCGGAAAAGAAAAGAGCCTTCAGGAGATACAAGGAAACATAAAAAGATGAGGACAGAGAATAATATCTGGAGAAGCAGAGGGAATCTGGGAAAATCATTAGAAGGGCTTACAGTGTCAGTGGCTCAGCAGGTAGCACACTCACCTCTGAGGCCAGGAGATCAGAAGGCTGTGGGTTCTAGTCCCACACCAGGCACTTGGGTTAATATCCCAGTACTGACACTGCAGTGCAGCATGAGGGGGGTGCTGCTCCTGAGGTACCGTCTTTCAGATGAGACGCTAAACTGAGGTCCCAGCTACCTGTTCTGGTGATAGTTCAGGTGGATGTTGAAAATCCCATGGCACTTCTCGAAAAGAGTAGGGGAATTTCCTGGTGCCCTGGGCAAATTTCCCTCCATTCACAAAAATACCACCAACAGCTTAATCTGGTTCAAAGTAGGTTGGCATTCATGTGTATCCCCCTCTCCCGAGTCGTGCCTGAAAATAGGCAAAATTTGTCCAGTTCACTTACCCAGTCAACAAAAACTAAGTAAATAAAATAAAGCACAGACAGAGGAAGGTATAGCCCAGGCTATTAAAAAAGAAAACAAGACCTTCTTCAGATACATTAATGAGAGGAAAAAGACCAGAAATGGGATCGTTACATAGAAGGAAGAAGGAGAAAGGGTGGCAGATGACCCAGAAAAGGCTGAGATACTGAACAAGTAATTTTGCTCAGTATTCACCAGGGAAGGGGAGGGTGATGGACCAAGACTCATTAAGAGGGGTATTCAGAGGAGGGAGGTAGACACCAGCCCATTCACAGTGGAAAGAGTCCTAGAAGATCTCGGGGGATGAAGGAGAGAGGCAATGAGGCCAGATGGCATCCACCCCAGAGTACTTGAGGAACTGCCCTTTTCAGCGCATCACTAAAGACGGGGGATGTACCTGAGGAATGGAGGACAGATGTGGTCCCTCTCCACAAGAGTGGAGGCAGGCAATTACAGGCCTGTAAGCCTGACCTCAGTAGTGAGGAAATCAATGGAGTCCTTAATTAAGGAGAGGATTGTGAAGTTTCTGGAGGATAGAGGGGCACAGAATCCAAAGTACCATTGATTCCCAGCGGGAAGGTCCTGTCAGATGAATCTTATAGATTTCTTTGACTGGGTAACCTGGGTGGTAGATCAGGGAGGGGCGGTGGATGTGGCCTACCTGGATTTCAGCAAGGCCTTTGACACCATCCCGCACATGAGATTGCCAAATAAATTGGGGAGCCTGGGAGCGAGTCCTACAGTGGTAAAGTGGGTTGGGAACTGGCTAAGGGATGGGACTCAGAGGATGGTGGTAAGTGGCGTGAAATCTGAGGAGAGGGAGGTGACCAGCAGGGTGCCACAGGGGTTGGTGCTGGGGCCAGTCCTATTCAGTGTTTTCATTAGCGACATTGCAGAGCGTCTGGAGGAAAAGGTGTGCCTCTTTGCAGATTACACCAAGATCTGCAACAGAGTGGACACACTGGAGGGGGTGGAAAAAATGAGAAAGGACCTAAGCTTATTAGAGGAGTGGTTGGATATCTGGCAGTTGAGTTTCAGTGCTAAAAAGTGTAAGATCATGCACCTGGGTCACAGGAATCCAAGAGAGGAGTACAGGATGGGTGGGAAATTATGACCACCACAAGTGAGGAGAGAGACCTGGGGGTTATCCTATCTGATGACCTGAAGGTGACCAAACAGCGAGAAAAGGTGGTGGGGAGAGCAAACAGAATGTTGGGATGCATAGGGAGGGGCATAATAAGTAGGAGGAAGGGGGTGATGATGCCACTGTACAAATCACTGGTGAGGCTGCAGCTGGAGTACTGTGTCCAGTTCTGGAGACCACATCTCCGGAAGGACATTGACAAAATAGAGGCAGTCCATAGAAGGACAACGAAGATGGTACATTGACTGCACCAGAAGCCCTACAAGGAGAAAGATTTAAGAATCTTAATATCTGTTCACTGGAGGAAAGAAGGGAGAGGGGAGATATGACAGAGACTTTCAAGTACCCTAGGGGAATAAACAGTGTACAGGTGGAAAGCATATTCTGGAGAAAACTCTGGACAAGAACAAGGGGGCATGATATGAGGATGAAGAATGGAAGGCTCAGGCGTAATGTTAGGAAGTACTTTTTCACTGACAGGGCGGTGGAGCCGTGGAACCATTTTCTAGTAGAAGTGGGGACGAGAACAATACAGGGGTTCAGGAGTGCATGGGGTAGACATAAGGGTACCCTGGAGATGTGCAGAGCAGGAGAACCACAGATCAAATAGGATCTGGTGCTGCAGCAGTGAGTAGAGAAATGGGCAGACTAAGTGGGCCATGTGGTCCTCATCTGCCGACAGTGTGTGTTTCTACGCTAAGCGGTTCTGTGTGCTCAAACTTCACTAAAGGAGTCTCTTATACCATAAGAGACACCCCTCGGAGGTGCTATTAGCTTACAAATCACACTAGATTAGCGTGATTTATAATAAGTTTATAAACTTTTTTTTAAAATAATTTTAGTGCACCGTTCTCTACCCTGGTGCAGAAGTGGAATGCTCCCTCCAAATGCTTCTGCAGGAAAAGCCCACTGTACACAGGATAAGTGGTACAATGGTTCTGCACGCTGATCGGTGTGCATTCACATTAGTGATTTATAATACTGTGTGACGTATGCCCCATGTTTGCAGACAAAGCAGCAAAACTCCCATTTTTGGTGATCGGTGTATTCTCAGTCAAGAGATAGAGAAAGAGACTCCCATGGGAGGTTGTTCTCAGAGTTTGAGAAACCCTGCCTGCAGACAAACAGGGAGGTGTCCCATTTGCCGTATGGAAGAACAGGTTGGGATCATTGTTAGTCTAAACTTCCGCAGCACATTAACAAAAGTTTCTTTAATAATGCTTTATTCCAACAAACAGTTTGCTTCAACTACAAAATTATAAGCCTCAAACTGTTTGTATGGAAATATTTCTTCAAGATGCTTGTGCTCCTGTGACCTGACCCAGTGGCAGTGTGGACAGCATCTTAAACTGTAAACAGTAGCACTGGGTGCTGTGCGCTGACCTATTTAAGACCCACTGAGAGATCGGAGTGTGACTGCAGTTAACAGATCAAGTGTCAGGTTACGTGTTTGTTTTTATATAAAACAGAGGTTCTGCTTAGTCATACATTGTTTCATATTTATCTAAAGAAAGTAGTGTTGCCAAAATTTGGGATTCCAAAGCATAACCTTAAACTTTGTATTGCAGTACACTATAAAGAATAGCCACAACAAATGTCCACCTGCCGCGAAAGGTGTAACAGCAATGCCTTGTGCTGTTAACAGAGAGATCCTTTTTTTTTTGGGGGGGGGGAGATAAATTCAAATGCAGTTAATAACCTTTTACGTGGGATGGGTAACCCTTGTGTTTCATCGTTAAAATTCAGACCCCTTTCTCCTCGTTCCTTGATTAGATTTGAAATGAGGGTTCCACATAAAGGAGAGCTGTTGTCTAAAAATGACTGCCCCATTTAAAAGTTGCTCAAGTCTGGGGGGAGAGCAGAGCCACAATTCTTGGCCAGTAAAGCCCATGTGAAGAGGGTGGTAACTCTGCTATTTAGTAGCTAAATGCAAATGTCTGATTTTTCCTGCAGGGTTAAATTTGAAGTTCCTTAAAAGAGGAACTCTCAGCTGCAGGAAGCGGAACTGTTACAGAGAGTTTTATTTAAAAATGGACTCAGAGGAGCAGGAAAGGAACTCTTAAATATTTGGGAGGAGAGAGGTACCAAGTCCCTGTGACTTCCCGCCTAGTTTGACCCCTGTCGCCACATTATGGTTTTTCTAGTGTTCCCATTTAGCTGTCTTGGATCCTGAATTAACAATGGCTGGATTAGACTTCTGATTAGCTGAGTCTGCGCTTTACATTACCAAAGTATTTTAGAATTTGACTAATCAACTAACTACTCTCTGTCTATGAAGTGAAACCGAACAGCAGCACAGAAAAAGCCTGGCTGCTCTGTCCTGGCACTGCTCATGCCTGCGCAGTGGATATGGGCAGCCTGCACTTTTTATTTTTTAATGCTATTTTCCTCCTCCCTACTGGGGGCCCCACTCTGCCTTGGCCCCCCAAGACCCATCATCCTGATGTCCATTGAGACTTACCTGTCAGTCATTACCCCCAGGGCTTGCCCCACCTGTCAGGGCTGACAGGATCCCCTAATCCATGTGGGGAACCAGGTCCTGTAATCCAGACTGGCAAGCACAGCTAGTCAGCTGCGGGGCCAGTGGGTGTG
Organism: Neoceratodus forsteri; assembly: GCA_016271365.2. Classification (NCBI taxonomy): domain Eukaryota; kingdom Metazoa; phylum Chordata; order Ceratodontiformes; family Ceratodontidae; genus Neoceratodus; species Neoceratodus forsteri. The sequence goes on from CM028134.1 coordinate 1,028,623,274, forward strand.
TGATCTCCATACTGATGCCAGTGGGTGTCTCCCCCATGGTTACCCCAAGTGGCATGGCATGCAATAACGCTATGACATGTGCCATGCACTCCGCATGCCGGCATCTGCTGCACCCTTCCTATCTTCTGGGCAGTCGCACGTGCCATTCCTCCATCTTCTGCTCGGTCCCAGTCAGATCCCCAGCTCTGCAAACCCTCCCCCTGAAGGAGGAGAGCAGTCCTCTGGACGCTCGATTTCCCCGCCAGTCCTTCAATACCCCGAGCTTGCTTCCGAACTCTGATCGCCAGCATCACAAGCAGCAGTGCTACTGCTGCGCTGACAGGACAATGGCCAATATAGCCTGCAGTTTTTAAAACGTGTTCAGCTCCATCCCGGGGAGGAGGGGAGTGGCTGCCTGGCATTTGCAGTCCCTGCACACTGACCTTGGAGCAGTGTTGGCGCGTGTTGTGAAGACAGTTGCTTTTCTGTCTCTCCCCCCCCTCCCCCAGCTAGAGAAGGGTGCAGCTCTGACAACCCCAACATGGTGGGTGCCAAGAAGGACAAAATTCAGAAAGAATAAAGAATAATTGTTTTCTCTTGCCACCAGTCGACTCACAATGCCAGTGACACAGGTTTGGAAATGAGCATGATCCCGCGGAGGGCTGCCTGCTGGCAAAGCAGAAGCCAAGTTCCAAACAAGGACAAGTCACTGGACGGCCTGCAGGGGAATACGGTTTGAGCATCCCAGTGGACACTCTCCCTTGCCGTGGGTGGGTGGTTGTCCATTCCATTTTGCAAGCACCTCCAGTGGTAGCACAGCAATGCAGCAAGTGCAGACGGCAGTGGGAGGGTGAGCCAGTCAGCTTTGTGCCTGCACATGCCCGTTGCATGCATGCAAACGTGCAATCAAGCTGTCAACCCAGTGGGAGGGAGAGAACAGGGAAAATCACCAGCGGGGAGAAACCTGCACCCTGCATGCCCCACACTTGCTGACCAGGCTCAAGCTCCGCACATGGGTTCAGTCACTGACAGCAGGATTGCTCCAGCCCTAGAGACTTCTCCATGGGGGATACGCCACAGGGCTACGAGCTGGATCAGTTGGGAGCATAAGCAGAAAATGGAAACAAAGCCTGATCTGACAGAAGTAGAGTAGGAGGGGAGGACTAAACCCTCCAGAGGACTCCGTCCTTCTCTGGGGAGGATTGATGCCAGTCTCCACCACAACACTACCAGTTGGGGTACCACAGGTGATGTGCCCAGCTGGTGAGGGAGAATGTCAGCTGACTCTACATGTATGCACATGTGGCGCCCTTATTGCCAACCTTCTGAGCGTCTTAATGGAGAAAGAAAACCAGGAAAATGCCACACAACTGGCAGGGTGACGTCAGGCACATTTGAGCCCTTCGTTGTCTCCTGTGGCCATTATCCCACTTATGCTCCATTAGATGCCCTCCAGATCCTACCATGGGAGAGTAACCATCAAGTTGGAAAGAGGGTCACAGTTTAGGAATTGGGGCGCATGGTGATTATGGCACAACCGTGTTAAGGCAAGGGGAAAAGTATTGATAAAAATCTCTCGTTTGTGACTAAAATTGGTATAGAAAGTGCTTTTAAAGATCTTGAACGGACCTGACATCTGTTTGTTTACACATGATGGGAAGCAGACTGTAAGTATGAAAAGCCAGTGGCACCACCTGCCTGGACAGCACCAAGTGACTGCCAACATCGGAGTACCTTTCCAATGCCAGTTACAGACCAGGGTTATTATATTGACTGCTTGATAGCTGGCCTTTGTCCCGTTTGTCCATTAAACCAGAAGTGCATATCCTGCAAGAGCACCTGACAGCCCTTGCCAGTATCGCATTTCCTGCTAGAAAATCGAGGTGGTGATCCTGTCAGAGGGTGTGTATTGTGATATCTGTCATTTTCTTAAGGGAATATGAAAACAGTTTAAATATTTGTTCATTTGAATAATTCCTTGTTCATTTCAATCATATTCAGCCCCATGATATGTTTTGACTGTTTTTTTCCCCTAGAAAAGGAAGTTAATCACTTTATTTATAGCTACAGACTGTGCTGTGCATTTTTCCCTGCCAGTGCCTCTGCTGTTGAGATTTCCGGGACATTCGGTGACGTCTATGTTCACGGTTCTGCCATATTAAAGGGGCACTGTCAACCCTTTTTGTATCATATCATTTCTAGTTAAAAATCTGCATTTTCTGGTTTACCTTCTCTAACCTTAATTGATGTTACTGGTTGTTTTATCCGCTTTATTTCTTAGTAGAACTGAAGTGCATGCTAATGGTGTAATTATACCCAACATTGTTTTATTTCAGATCCTTGCTCTACTATTATTGCGTACTTCCTGAACATTACTATTACCCCTAACCATGTAGCCACTCGTAGTGCAGTAGTCCCCTTTCTTCCACTGCATCATGAGTGGCTAGACTATGTTAGGGGTGTTTTCAAATGCAGGGAAGATGCAGTGGAAGTTGATCGAGGACTGTAAACAGACATGTTTTTGTGTGGTAACACTAGCTTGGTGGGCAATCTGTTTTTCACTTTTCAAAAGAAATCAAGCCAGGATGCCAGCATAGCGGTACCACTGCAGCTTGCAGTGCCGACAGTCCAGCTTCAGAAGCAAACTTGGGGCATCAGAGGGTTGGCCAGGTGGGTAGGAGGATCGGGCGCCCGTAGGACTGTGACCTCTAACAGAGGCTAGGGGGAAGGCACCCTGGGGCCACCAGATGTGTACGCCAGTGCGGTGGCCATCAGCACGCATTGTGCAGGAATGTGTAGCATGCATCATGATGGCATTGCATGTCTGCACATTCTCCTGGGAGAACAAAAGAAAAGTCCAACCGGTAGGATGACCCTGATCCCTCGCACCTGATATCAAGGCCCTGTCCAGTGAAACAGGATCCAGATCAATGGTGGGGATTGGAGAACTTTACTGGCCTTGCCCCGGGGGGGGGGAGCAAGCCCTGATGATAGACACAGTACAAGGTAAGCCCTGGAGGGCGCTAAACTGACTGGGCTGGTGGGGGTGGGTCCAGTGGAAAGGAGTTGGTCAGACAGGGGAGAAAAAGAGTATCCCAAAAAAGAAAAGAAAGAAAAAACAAACTACCATCTACATCCTCTACAGAATGTAACCAATCATAACTTGTGTATTTTTAAACTATTGGATACCTGGATTATGGATAACAAAACATAGTTGGCCCACTGTTGCGGGGAATGGTGATTATGGAAGGATAGCCTTCTACCGTTCTGCTGCCTAGTATGAGAACCTAGTATGAGACACTTTTAGGACCAAGTGGGTTGACAGCATCCCTTTAAGTGATCTATGTGGAACAGTGGGAACTGACAACATGGAATTTCCAGGAAAACTGTGGAACAGAAAGTTGGATGCTGGAAAGGGTGTGAACGTATAATATAGCTGGTTGCACTAAAAAAATGTTTTAAAGTACAAAAGCTCCAAAACATGGTAAAATAGTGGATATCTGTGAATGTAAGCGACGGAGTATTTCTGAGATGTTTTTAATTGTTTCCTGTTGCATTTTAATGGGGCACTATGGCTTTATTACCCCAAGAGTTAATTTTATTATACCCATGTCAACGAGCTGCTAAACATATGGTTCATAGACGAAGCTGTCTTCGTAGAAAGGAAAACCAAAATGGTGCCTAAATGCCTCCTCGTGTGTTCTGTATATTTGATTCGGAATTCAGAGTCAAGCCAGAAACTACAAATGTGGGGAACTGAATCACTTAGTGAATTGGTAGCAGATTAAGGAGCCTTCAACTCTAGGTCACTGGTTCAAATCCAGCCCAGGTCGGTAGTGGCTGAAAGCCAGTATCACCTGAGGGCTGTTCAGTGGCCTATGTGAAATGGTTTGCAGCGACCTCACTCAAGTTCCAAGTGGGCAGGTGTCCACATCACAAAACCAGCAACACAGTTGTCACTAATTAGCACCCTTGTTGGCAGTCTCACATGAAAGGCTAAGGACTGAATGGGCGTGGAGCCTGAACTACTCATTGAACCTACATAGTGATCCCTCCGTGACCGTGTCGAGATGCATTAGTGGGGCGGTGAGTGGAGGTTTGTGTTGTAATCATCCATGCTGTATGTGTCATGGGTAAATAGAGGGCTTCAGTTTCCACTGGAGTCAGTCTGGCGCCTTTCACGAGCACTAATGTCACAAAAAGGAAAAAAACCTCTCTAAAAAAGACACAAGGGTTCAACTCTCGAGTAATCACAAGGGCTTCAGTAACTGTGGTGTGACTCCTTATGCTTTTCTAGCTCTCTTTCTCTAACTTTTGGTTCTATTCTTAAAACAGAATGTATAGTAGAAGTCTCTGCATTTGAACCATTGTGGTGGTAACCTGTTTCGCATGCAGAATGTATGCAGAAGGCTGGTGTTCTCTTGCTTTTGCATTTGGTCTAACCCGGCCTTTTTGTAGTTTAAAAAAAAAAAAGTTTTCTTGTGCTGCTTTGTTTGTATTTTTTTTGTTTTGTTTTGTTTTTGTTAGGTAGGTAGTAATGATACTGCAGTTGAACTACAAAATAACACCTTACATTCTTTTTTTCTTTGAAGACTGGAAAGAAAGCCGTAAAAGCGGTTCTGTGGGTTTCAGCAGATGGGCTACGAGTGGTGGATGAAAAGACAAAGGTCAGAGTTTGGTTGTGAATCCCATTTCTAAGTGAGCCTGCTGTGTCTGCAGCATGCATCACACATGTGATTTTATACTTCTGTACTTGACTCCTTTTGGCTGAAAACAGATATTGTTCTACAAAGAAAATATATATTTATTCCACCTTGTGTTTCTTGCCTGGTCACTCTGACAAGCCCTCATCTGGACTGGTCACCTGGCCCATCACATGATTTCCCTGGGGCTTGCCCGTCTTCACAGTCATCCTGCCACAGGACCTGGCCTTAGGTGCCTACTCTTTGGTTCAGGGCCTACGAGGGATTGGGATGTCACCGTCTTGGGGTCAGAGGGTTTTTTCTCCAGTTTCTCCCTTGGGGGCCCTTGCACATGCTATGACATTATGTGTGTGCTCAGTGTGCGGGAAGACACCCCAGCATCCAGGCATGGGGTCCCCTTCCCCTACTGTCCATCATTGCTGCCACCTAGATTCTGCCAGGTGGCCAAGGGAGGACAGCTGTTTTATGGATGCTGAATCCCCCCCCCATCCCCTGAGTGAACCTTCTGTGTTCTTTAACCCAGGTTGCTGGTGTAGCAGGCGGTAAGCCAGCCAATGCCTCGCCCATTATTAAATATATAATAATAAATCAATCAGTGAACTCTGATTGCATCATGAAGTGAACCAGTATTGGAAAAGTCTGAACCAGACAAGGACCCATTGAAGATGGTTATGGTGAGGTGGTGGCTGGTGGGCAGTTAAAGGAGCATGGCCAATAGCTGTCCTGGTAGCACAGCAGTAGAGCTACCGCCAGCAGTACCGCTGACCTCTGATCATGGGCAGATTCAGGTCGCATTGGACCAGCTGGGGGAATGAGGTTACAGTATCCCAGGGACTGTTGTTCTCTCTCTCTCTCTCTGGGAGGGGGGGAACTGGTCGCTTTGCTGTTTACCTGCCACTTGGCAATGCTAGGTAACAGCACAGGAGGACTGCCAGTGTATGGAGGCTGCTTGCAGATACTGATACTCATGTGCGTGTCTCTTTATGCATGGGCGGTGCATCATTGCACACCCAGCAGCTTGGGGAGAAATGAGTGGAAAACACCCTACCTGGCAGCATGGCACTCCTGTCCTTCACAAGCCCCAGACCACTGACTGGGCTCCGTCCTCTAGACTGTGCTCCAGAGAGACTTGGCTAGCCCCAGCAGACCCTTCACAGGGTGGGGGTGAGGATTTGCCGGAGTGAAAGGTGAGTTCCAGAGATGATGGATAACAAGGCTGGAGAACTGACGCTAATGGAGGGCCGGTAAGTGATCAAGAGTAAACAACCTTGATTAAAAAAAATTGTTTTGAATACTGTTTCATTTTTACTGTTTTGTTTTTAGTAACCTTGGTGGGTGTTTCTGACTTACACTTTGGTGATAAGAACCTTTGTAGAACTGTCTACACTAAGACAGTAGACAGGGGCCAAGCAGTAGATATCATCTATCTTGATTTCAGCAAGGCCTTTGATTCTGTGCCCCACAAAAAGTTGATCAGGAAGTTGGTGGATCTCAGGGTTGGGGAAAAGATGGCCAGATGGATGGAAAACTGGCTGAAGGACAGAACCCAGAGGTTGGTTGTGGGGGAGAGTTATCTGGCACCAGACAGGTAACCGGTGGGGTCCCGTAGGACTCTGTGAGGGGGTCAGTGTTGTTTAGTGTCTTCATCAGTGACATTGGAGATGGCATTAAGGGCAAAATGTGCCTATTCGTGGATGACACCAAACTCTGTGGGAAAGTAGACACAGTTGAAGGGATACAGGACCTACAGGAAGATCTGGAAATGCTGAGAGGTGGTCCAGGATATGGCAGCTTGGCTTCAATGCCAAGAAATGCAAAGTTATGCATATTGGAGCCAAGAATCCCAGGACAGAGTACTACCTGGATGGAGTCAGTGTATCTGCATCAGAGGAGAAGAAGGAACTTGGAGTAATGATCACCAGTGACCTGAAGTACTCCACGCAGTGCAAGAAAGCAGCAGCAAAGGCAAACAAGATACTGGGATGCATATCTAGGGAGATCAGTAGTAGGAGAGAGGAGGTTATGCTGCCCTTGTACAGGTCACTGGTAAGGCCACATCTAGGGTATGGAGTTTAGTACTGGTGCCCACACCTCAAAAAGGACATTAACCTGTTGGAAAAAGTCCAGAGGAGGGTTACAAAGATGATAGCCAGTCAGCAGGGTAAAGCATATGAGGAGAGGTTGAGTGCACTGAACATGTACTCCCTGGAAGACAGGAAAGAGAGAGGGGATATGATTGGAACTTTCAGGTACTTGAAGGGGATAAATAAGATAGATAAGAGAGTCTCTCTAAGCTGAGTGGCAACCATAACATGAGGGGGCACAGTCTTAAGCTCAAGGGTGGGAGGTTTAGGAGGGAGGTCAGGAAGCACTTCTTCACAGAGAGGGTGGTGGACACTTGGAATGCACTGCCAAAAGAGGTAATCTCATTGAAGACAGTGGGCAGCTTTAAAAGAGGCTATGACAGGCATGGGGGAAGGTAAAGATCATGGGTAGGGAGGATGGGAGGAGTGTGGAGGGAGGGCAGGGACATTAGCTCATGCTATGGACCCTGCAATATGAGCAGACTGGGATCGACCAAATTGCCTTTTTCAAATGTATGAATGTCTGATGTTGTTTCTGCCCTTTTACACGTAAATGTATTTATTTATAAAATTTGGTCAAGCAAGGACACTCAGTACAGATTACATGGAAATACTGAAATGGAGTCACTCAATAAATACGGTAAATATGTAGTGAAGGGAAAAAGCAGTGACTAAAAATACAGATACACTGTCGTTCAGTACCTTTTAACACAAAAAGAGAGTGGATACCCTTCCAGAATTTAGGTGGGAAGTTAAAGGTTTTCTGGAAGTTGGCCTAGAAATAGAGCTACTTCGCAGCCCTGACAACCTTTGTACAGTTGTTCTTCAGAGCCCTGTAGGAGCTGTGGTCAGGAGAGGAGTGGGATAACTTATTGCAGGCCAAGGCGAGGTGGTGGGAGGTTTTTGACTCTAAATTTCTTGGGGGGGTGCACAAGTAACCACAGACAGCCATAATCAGGTAAGACAAACAACATACTACTGTTTCCAGATGATACAGATGCAGTTGCTCCCATGTGCTACCTTCATGGATTTATATCTGCTGCATGTACTCTGCAAGGTATACTCGCTTCTGGCTGCAGATAGAAGTCTACAGTACTCAAGTCGCAACACTACTTACATCTGCAGAAGCACAGGCCCCTGAAGTCACAGATACAAATCCATGATACCTAAATTACAACAAATTTTGTTTTGTTTGCAGAAGCGCAAGTTCCTAAGGAGCCAGCTCTTCTTTAACCACAGTTACTCATGCACTATCTGAGACATGCACACGCTTTTCTGCATCAACAGGTGTAAGACATACACACTGACTTCTGACTGCAGAAGTGCCCCTGTGGGGCCTGCTTTTCAGCAGTCACAGATAGAAATCCATGTTACCCAAACTGGACCACAGCTTCTGTGACTACAAGTACTTGTGCGCACTGTAAGACATGCACACTTCTGGCTGCAGAATCACAGGCCCATGAGGGTCCTGTGCTTCTGCAGCAACAAGTGTAAGACATACACACTGACTAGAAGTGTAGACCCCTGTGGGAGCCAGTAGTTCTGTAACCACAGGTACTCATGCACACTGTAAGACATACACACACTTCTGCAGCTGCAGGTGAAAGACATACACACTGACTTCTGGCTGCAGAAGCATAGGCCCTTAAGAGGCCTGTGCTTCTGTGGCCACAGGTGTAAGACATACACTCCGACTTCTGGCTGCAGATAGAAATCCTTGATACCCAAATTTCAACCCTACTTCTGGCTGCAGAAGCGCAGGCCCCTGTGGGGGCCAACTTCTGCAGCCATAGTCTCCATGTACACTGTGAGCGTACACACTTGTGGCTTCAGAAGCGCAGACCCCTGCATAGCCACAAAGGTAGCACATCAGTGCTACTGCATTTGTTTAATCTGGAAACAGTTGTATGTTTGTCTTACAAGATGATGGGTATCTGTGGTTGCTTGTGTGATCTTGTCCTTTTGCTTTTTGGGGCGTGGGGAGTTAGACTTGGAAAGCCTAATACCACATTTCCTTGCTTTTGTGGGGTTACAATGAAATCTAACTGGTGCATTAATGTGTTACAATTAATTTCCTTTCTTTTTTTTAATTAAGCTGTTTGTCCCCGTCACCTCCTCCCGCCAACTGGCGACGGGGACACATAGGTGTTTTTACATGTTTTCTCCCCAGACATCCGGCACACAGCTGGTACCCCGTGGCACCAGCTTAGCCCTTTCCACCTCCTGTGATTGTTTTGCCATCCCCTCTCTGCCTGTGCTTCCCACTGGACTGCTATCCGTTGGGAGTGAAACTACGGGGGGGGGCACCAACCCACCCTCGGGAGAGGAGAACTGCCCATCGGCATGCTCGATCCTGCTCCGCCCTGTCCTGCACAGCAGCAACCCGACGACCTGAGGTCTTTCCTGAACCCGGGTTGCTGGCATAGCGCGAAGTGTGGTGTCTAGCGCCTGAACCCTCAATGCCACTGGGCTGGCTAATTTCCTTTCCTTTTGAGATAGCGTAATCATATCCTCCTTCATGCAGGTCCCTTTCGAACCTGTGTGAACAGATGCAGACGTGCAATGCATGCAGGGCTGGCTTTTGACCCCACAGGTAGTGCGTTGTGATTCCATGCCGGTGAGCTCAGTGAGGCAGCTGAATGGTCTGAGACTGGGTTTTGGGTGGGGGACAGAATAACACAGCATTTTTGCCGTACTGCTGACGACCCGGGTTCGGAAGCAAGCCTGGGAAGTCGCATTGGGAGGTAGGCCATGACCTTGACAGCTGCCAGTTGACAGTGCATCTCTGTCAGGGAGGGTTGGTGGTGGTTTACACTACCGCAGTGACACCTGCGGCTAGGTCAAGGAACTCGCTCCTGCCACACTGGGGAAGCTGTGGCTGTACATTGCCAGTAAAGCCAATCAATCTCACTAGGGGTGGAGGGAGGAAATTAAAGGGGGAGAAAAACCCAGTAGCTGTCTGAATGATGGCCAGGTTTGGGCTGACCAGGGTATATCCCTGCACCAGTGAGCTACCACCCGTGCAAGGGGAAAAAGAACAAAACGGCATCGATCACACTTAAGTGTGTGACCCAAGAATTCTATTTTTGGTGCACACCCCAAAAAAAATATGGTCCCACTTAAATGTTCAACCTAAGAATTCCATTTTGGTGTGTACAAAAATTCTGCATGGTACCTAAATCTGTAACCTAAGAATTTGCGGCTTGCACCACAGGGCTCATCTATCTCGCTAAACTGACAGCTGAACAACAAACTCGATCCAAGGCCACAAAGTACCGCTGCCATATCCAGAGCCAATAGAGTATTATGGACTGTAAAAAATATATAAAATCAAGAGATCAGTCAGTAATTTCCCCCCAGTACAGGGCTTGTATATGTCCACATTTAGACTATGCATCACCAGTGTGGTGTCCCTATAAAATAAAGGACATTGACCAATTAGAAAGAGCCCAGAGAAAGGCAACAAAAACAATATACGAAAACGGCAATGCATTATACGAATAAGACGACAGAAGTTAAATCTAATGACCCTGGAACAGTGCAGACTTAGAGGGTATATCCTCATGATGTTTAATATTATGCAGGACTCGTACCTCCTAACAGAATTAAATATGGATTTCAAACAGGATTTGGAATCCACCAGAGGACACCCACTTCAGTTAACGTGACAAATCTTTAGAACAACCAAGAGAAAATACTTATTCACGCAATGGGTTAGTAACCATTGAAATTCATTACCACTGGAAATAGCAACGATGAATTTAAGGCTAAACTGGACAAGTTTATTTTGAATTGAGGTATTCTACATTACTATGCGTAGAAGGAGCAACATGAGCAAACAAGCCTTTTCGCTCCCTTACACCTTAGTATAAAGAACTTAACAGAGTCCAAAAGGGATATTGTGGCTAATGTTTTTTTTTTATTTTTGAAAAAAAAAAAAACACACCAGACTTGAGCTAAATGGGTCCCAGTTAGCAAGATTCATGTGTTTTTTTTTTTTCTCTCCTCCCCGCACACCAGCTGGCCCTCTCTCTGTTGACGGCCCCACCCCCACTCCATCACCACCTGTCATCTCTGGGACTTGCCTCTAGCATGGGCTCAAATCCCCAAAGTTTTCCACGTGGTGGGGCTGGATGGGGTACCCCAGTTCCCCCTCTGGAAGCCTCACTAGGTCAAGCCTGCCCTGAGCTCAGGAACGTGGGGTCTGCAGAGGGCCATCCACTTCATCTTTCCACAGCTGGCATCCGTGTTTTCTTTCCCCCAGGACACTCCATGGAGTGGGTGGGTGGCATGATACTGCAAGCGGCATGCTGACATCTTCTGCAGGGAGTGACCTCTCACCCCTTAGCCACTCTGCTCACACCACCACTTATGGTGTCAGTGGCTCAGCAGGTAGCACACTCGCCTCTTGAGACCACAAGGCTGTGGGTTGTGTCCCCACACCAGGCACTTGAGTTAATGTCCCAATACTTACACTGCAGTGCAGCATGAGAGGGGTGCTGCACTCCTGAGGTGCTGTCTTTCGGATTGGATGTTAAACCGAGGTCCCATCTGCCTGTTCTGGTGGTAGTTCAGGTGGATGTTAAAGATCCCATGGCACTTCTCGAAAAGAGTAGGGGAATTTCCCCGGTGCCCTGGCCAAATTTCCCCCCTATTCACTAAAACAATACCGCCAACAGCTTAATCTGGTTCAGTTTCAGTTGGCATCCATCTGTATCCCCCTTCCCTGGGTCGTGCCTGAAAATAGGCAAAAACTTGTCTAGCGCACTTACCAGGTCAGCAAAAACAAAATAAATATGGTCACCTAGGTGGTGGTGTTGCGGCAGAGCTTGCTGCCTACCCACCCTGGAGGAGGTGAGCGTCCTCAGGAATGTTTGATCCTCCGAACCCAAGTCACCCATGTCGTGAGCAGTAGTGCTACTGCTGTGTTGATGGGCCGTCCATGTGTTTTTTTTTTTGTTTGTTTTTTTCAAAATACTCATTTTTATGTATTTTCACTTTTTTTTGCACAGGGGAAAACAAAACCCCAGTTGGTGGCTGTCACAACCTACACAATTTTTCGCGCAACCCAAAAACACAATTTGTCGTGACCTAAAATGCTTGCCAAAGAATTCTTAGGTCATATCATAAGGTTATCTCAGCAATGCTACTGAGTATGCTCAGAAGCCAGATTTCAAAACCTTATAACTCTGGAACCAATTAAATATTTTCTCACAAAGCCTTTGAAAGGCACACCTCCTTGGAACAAGCCCCCTTCCACCCTGAAAGTTTGGAATAAAATTCCATACCACCATGTCTGTAGATGAGAGCAAAAAAAAATTGCCAAACATGGCAGTTTGTATTTTTGATGTTTCCGGATCTCAGAATCTGGTTATCCGGTTAAGTGGCCATCACAAAACTTTTCATGTCTCATGAACTTGCCACTTGGACCACGTATGCCAAATTTCACACAATTTCGTCAAATGACACCAAAATTATTAAGGTGCAAAGATTGGATTTAACATTGAACACTCCGCTCAACCCTAACTATACTCGGTCGCTACCATGCCTGCAGTGTATATATACTTGAGCTAGCGCGCATGTATAATATATATAATACAAGCATGGTAGCGCCTGTGTATTAGGATTGAGTAAGCGTTTCTTTGTTAAACCCTCATTTTTTTGCACCTTAATAACTCTGTTCCCATCCACTGATTTGCCAAAAATTTTCTAAGTGTAGAATCTGGGCCACAGTCTCCGGATCTTGAAAATTTAGTGTCATTCAGTTTGGGGAGGGGGAGGCAAAGTTACAGAAGTGAAAAAATACTAAAATTCACCCAAAGACTTTTTTGGGGCTCTTCTGTAGCTAAAAGACTTTTTTTTTATTTTTTAACGTGAAACTTACAGGTTTGATAAAGAGTCAGACCCAAGGTATAAGCATTAGCAAATCTGATTTTTCTAAATTGTGTAGTTTTTAAAATATCAGTGAAAAACATCCCATTTTCTGAGCATGTTTAGTTCAAAAAAATGAACACTAAGTATAGCGAAACTTTTGCATTACTGAAAACCAAAGAACAAAAATCCATTTTGTCACCTTTAAAATCACTTTTGAATATTTTCACTAATAAACATTATGAGTTTAGGGAGAAGCACTTTTGTGAGAATCCCTTTCATGATGCTGAAGTGAAAACTTCAGTAGTGAAAAATGTGAAAGTGAATATGTTACTGAAAAACTATATAATTTTTCAAACTTCAAACTTGTGAAAGCAAATGCCTTGGCTGTCCATGGCCACTGCGCTTCAGTGCAAGTACAGATGTTGAAGAACAGATCCCTCAGGGCCCTGCACCAAGGGAAGAGTCTGTTTGGCTCCTGCATGCAGACGTGCAGGGCCCCAAGACAAGAATCCATAGGGTGGTCCATGGGGCTATGGAAACGCAGGGCTGTCTGGCCCAGCACTTCCTTGCAGCTACAGATGCAGACAAGCAGGGCCATCTGAGTCCTGCACCAAGAGAAGAATCCATCCAGGCCCTGTGCTTCAGTGCAGCTGTGGATGTGCAGGGATCTCTGAACCCTGTGCCAAGAGAAGAATCCTCTTCACTACTTTTCCCCACAAGCATACTTTTGAGCTACATTATTTCCAGTTTCATATTTTCACTACTGACATTTTTACTTTCGAACATTTTCACTAGCAAATGTTTTTACTAACATGAGAATCACTTTTGTGATGCGATACTGAAGCATACAAATATGAAACATTCGATAGTGAAAAATACGAAAGTGAAAATAATGTTACTGAAATGTACATTAGTGAAAAAATATCCTTATAGTGAAGAGGATTCTTCTCTTGGTACAGGGCCCAGAGGGCCCTGCACTTCAACAGCCAGATAGACTTTTCCCTTGGCACAGGGCCCTGCTTGTCTGCATCTGTAGTCGCATGAAAGCGCAAGCCCAGAGGGCCCTGTACTTCCGCAGCCTCACAGACAGCCCTATGGATTCTTGTCTTGGGGCCCTGTGTGGCTGCACTGCAGCCAGACTGTCTCTACCCTTGGTGCAGGGCCCTGAGGACCCTGCTCAAATGCATCTGTAGTCACATGGAAGCACAGTTCTCACAGACAGCCATGGTATATGCTTTCACAAGTTTGATTTTTTTTCTAAATGTAATGAATTTTATTAATTTTTCAAACACAAAAATTACAGACAGACTAGACAATCCCCCTTCCCCCACCTTGAGCACAATCAAAAAAATCTTAAGCAACACAATATTGGCACCTGGACAGAGTATCACACTCCCATGGAACCTTTGTCTATTGTACAAGTTTGAAATTTTAAAATGATAGTTTTTAATATATTAGTTAAAAACAGCCCTGTTTTTCTAGTCATGCCGAGTTAAAAAAAAAAAAAAATGTTCAAAGGACAGCTGGATTTTTGCATTGGTGAGAATCTTGGAACAAAAATTGCTTTTGTCACTCAATCGCTTTTGAATGTTTTTAGCAACAAACATTTTCACTTTAGTGAGACTAACTTTCTTGAGAATTGGTTTCATGGTGCAATAGTGAAGCATGTAAAAGTGAAAAATTCAATAGTGAAAAATACGAAAGTGAAAATGCTGTTACTGAAAAGTACGCAAGTTGAAAAAAGCAAATAACTGTATAGTGACAAAGATACTTCTCTTGGCACCTAGCCCAGGGGGGACCAGCATGTCTGCATCCATAACTGCACAGAAGGGCAGGGCCCAGTCTGCAACCCCACAAAAAGCACCATAGATTCTTGTCTTAGGTCTCTGCTCGTCTGAATCTGTAGCTGCACTGCAGCCAGACAAACTCTTGCCCTTGTGCAGGGCCATGCCACACCATTACCAGTCTAGAAAGGGACAGTGCAATGTTGGCCACACAGGCAACAATTAACCATATAGTAAAGAAAACTCTTTACCGTGCAACCCTACATCTATAGCTGCGCAGCAGCTGAAGGCCTAGAGAACCCAGCACACGTGCATCTTTAGCCACATGGAAACGCAGGGCTCTGTGGTTCAGCAGCCCCACACACTGCCTCATGGATTCTTTGCATTTGTAGTCACACAGAAGGCCCTGCACTTCCGCAGACAGACAAACTCTTTCCTTGATGCAGGGCCCAGAGGCCCTGCACGTCTGGATCTGTTTTCAGGACCTGCATGAATGAAGATATGATTACTCTATCACAAAAAGAAAGGAAATTCATTGCAAAATATTATGTTAATACAGGCATTGGGGTTGAAGAATGCAAGGCAAACAAATTATGGAAATTAAAAACATTAGGGTTTGGAGTCTCAGGAGTCTTGGTGAATCGGTGGTGTGGTGTTTATTGGGGTGGTCAACTCTAATGCCCACCCCCTTCCCTGAGTAAACAAACATGATCTCTTGTTTCACGCAGGGGCATTAGAGCCCTGCTTGAAGAAGGCTGCAACTAATTCTGTTGGTTACATGTGCCAGGGTATACTTCTCATCTCCAAAGAATGTATGCCTAAGAGGCACTGGTTTGGAGCTGTACCTTGTGCTTCGGACAGGAGGCTAGGGGTTGGGCATTAGGGTTGACAACCCCAAGGAACACTGCCGACTAGCCAAGATTCCCAAGAATCAAAACCCTAATGTTTTCCAGTTCCTTACTTTGTCTAGTTTGCGTTCTTCAGTCCTAATGTCTGCATTATTTTGTGTGTGTGTAAAACGATAAGAGGCTGGGGCCCTACTCAGACAACTGCCATTTGAAATAGTCTTATGAGTCTCTGCTGCAGAAAAACAAGGAAACTGATGTTCAGTGTTTAATGAGTTGGTTGACTCATAACCTGCATTGGGCATTGTGGAAGTTGGCTACAGCACTAAGTATAACGTCAAGGTAGAAGGTCCTGTTGACAAAAAGCACTGCATCTTCTCTATGTGAATGTGCACTAATGCACAAGCCTTGAGGAGGTGTAATTGAGGAAGACTTAGAACAGAATGGAGCCCAGGACTAAGCCCTGATCCGATTGGCAGTGATCACATTGTTGTCACAATGCATCTGTGTCAATACTGTAGAACACTGTGGTTGAAGGGAACTTAAACTACATCATACAGTTCTAAAATGGTACCATGTTTGTAAATCTGAAACACCCACTGAATTTATTAAAAGGTCAAGATGAAACAATAACAGAACTAGATGCAATATATACAGTGTATATATATATATATATATATATATATCTCCTACAAGTAAGACTTATTTACAGGTCAGTTGCTGTTCTCCTTCAAAACCAGGGCCCCTGAAATACTGCAGTTTGGTGACTGCAGAACTAGCCATATGGTGTGCATTATGCCCTAGAAGAATTCACCCTTTTTTGTGATTTCTACTAGGGACAAAATGGTACAGTTCGCTTGTTTCATCCCTCTTGTCCATAAAGTCTCTTTCCTGAGCCAGCCCGGTGGTGCAGAGGGCTAAGGCATTGGATGCCTTACCTTATGCTATGCCGGCGACCCGTGTTCGGGAACGAGTGCGGGCACCGGTCGGTAGGGAGGAGAAGGATCGAGCACCCCAGGGACTGCCTCCTTCGGGGTCACCAGCAGTCGGTGCTCAACTGGCCCCTAGCAGCGGCTGGGGATGAGTGCATCGATGCTCCAGAAAAAGGGGTGGAGAGGAGGCAGATGCTTGGAGGAGCGCGTGCAGACATGTACGTGCTCTCTCCATAGGGTGTCATTGCATGCCTCCTCTCCTAAGGGGAGAAAAAGTGTGTCCTGGGTGCAGCAGGATGAAGTCCATCCCTGCAGGCCTACTCCCGCGAACAGGCAGTAACCTCTGCACCAGATCCGTATGGGCGGGTTGAGGGATCCCCGTCACCCTGACTCAGGTGGGCAAGCCATAGAGGAAGCAGAAGGTAGGCTGCGAGCAGGAGACGGGGCTGGGGGACCAGGCGTGATAGCCACCCACCTGGGACACAAGGAGGATAAAGAAATTAACTGCAGAAAAATAAAGTCTCTTGTTTACGTTCAGTATCTGATGTCATTAGTAACATCACACAGTATCATGACCAGTGGCCTGATAGAAATGTGCCACGGGAGCCAGAAATGGCTGCTGTTAAGCCTGGGAGCCTTGCTGCAGAACATAGGCCTGAAGTGCAGCAGAGTACAGACTGACCCTGATTAACATAATAAAAATTTCGGTTGGGATTTCAGTGACTACTGCACATGCTCACACCAGGGTTCATTCAGATGGCATCGGTTCTGTATAGGTGGTGGCTGCGGACACTGCACATCTGGCTGTCTTGAACTTGTTTGGAGTGTGATCTGCTCACTTTGAATTTGTTTAGGATTAGGGAAAGACTTGGCTCTTTCCTAAAGATTTGCTCCCAGCAATGCCCAGGATACCTCATAAGGCTGCACTCTATAAATGTGAGATAAGGAAGCTGGAGGGAGGTCTTTGCACAAAGAGAGAATGAAACAGGACTTCAACTCAGATCAGCAAGGTAAAACTGAAAATTGGTCTAAGTGCAGGACTTAACCAACCAGGTGACCTTGGAGAGGTGGTCGGGCTCATTCAAAGCTGGGCCAAAGTTTGATAACTAAGAACCCCTATTTAAAGCATAAGCATCAGGAACGAGAATTGAAACAGAAATCCTTCATTGCAGGTCTTTTTGGGGAGTCTGGGTGTGCACACTAAACTTTACTTGCTTATTGTTTTGAAGTTGGGCCAGCACAGAGGTTATTTGCAGGGACTTGACTTACAGAGATTACTCACTACTGGTGGGAGAGGAAGGCTAAAATGCTGGCCCTTAGTTGTATACATACAATGCATGAGATGGGCTGCGTTTTCTGGAGACAGGCATGCACCTTGAAGACTTCTCCCTCTTGCAAATCGCCATTGAACAGCCAGCCTAATCAGTGGGAGGGGGGATACATTTCCATCCTCTTTATGTGCGGTTCGTGTTCTTCAAAGTACAGCAGAAAGGTGAGGGAGTTATATTGGGGGAGAGGATCCGTGAGGCAGTGTTTTATACAGCATTGAGCATGAATAGGGGTGAAATTCCAGCTGTAGGTGGCTGCCCTGAGAGCACAGCAGTCACGCTACAGCTTGCTGTGCTGGCGACCCAGGTTTGGGAACAGACCTAGGTTGCTCGGAAAGTGGCTGGAGAAGGGAGGATCATGCGTCACAGCTCTCCTCCCTTTGGGGGAGCACACAACATTTTGTTGTCTGCCACCTGGTGGAAGCCAGGAGACAGCACAACAGGAACGCAGTAAGGGAGAAAGGGACCAGCCACTGGACATGGGCATGCACAGGCCACTGCTGTTTGATACCCTTGGGGAGAAAACCAGGAACTGGAGGGGAAAGGAAAAAAAGCCCTGGCATGCTGTTGCACCGGCACCCTCCGCAGGCCACCCAGCACTGTCATGTTCCTGAAAAGCTTGATGTAAAAATATTCCAGCAATGACACTTGAATGCGTCTCCATACTCAAGCTGGGTACACTCACTGCCTTGCGGCATCTTGGGGGGTCAAGATTGACTTCCAGTCCCTACCATCCTCATATCCTGCACCAGTCGGTCCTACCCTACTTGTCCAGCCCATCACCCACATTCTCCGGGACTTACCTCTTGCATCCCTGGCTTACCCCCAAGGGGTTGGGCTATCGAGAGGGGCCCCTCTTGCCTCCCAACAGAGTGGATAGGCGCTCGAGGGAGAGACCCACGGTCGGCATTGTGAGCCCTGCAGCAAGGGGTGGACATCCTCTTGTCATGGCTGTTGCTCCTTGTTATGATTTTCTCCCTTTGTGGATGCCAAGAAGAGCTTCTGGCATGCATGCATGCGCGTGCATGTCTGAGCTCATCGGCATCTTCCCCTTAGTTCGCAGCTGCATTTGCACTGCCACTTGTGGTCACCCAGGTGGCAGTAGCGTGGCGGAGACTGTCTGTCCCCCTCCCAGAGGTGGAGAGCATCCTCTGGAACACTCCGCTCACTTTCCTTTGCCAGCACCTCCATTGACCCAGGCTTGTTCCCGAACCCTGCTCGCCGGCGTCGCCAGGGGTAACATTACTGCTGCACTGGCTAGCTGGCTCTTCCTCTTTATTTATTCTATTATCTGTTTTTCCTCCTGGGAGGCTTGGCAGGTGGCTGCTGCCCCTCCTTATAGAGAGACTCACTCTCCGGCTCCTTGCGTTCTCGTATCGCCGACCCCACTTAATCCCCCGTGGGGGGGCCAGGGAGGAGGGCGGTGCCCCCTCTCCCCTCGAGACCCAATCTTGATACCAGGCTCGACCTTCATGGATGCAGGAGCCTTCACAGAACCTGCCAGGCTCCATTTCCACTTTTTCTCCTGCCTCCCCTCCCTACCAGCGTGATAATGTTGGCACATGTCTCCCGACCTGTATGCCCTCCAGTCACCGAGGACAGTCAATGAGCGGGACGACAGGTTTCCCTCCGGACGCTTGATTCTCTCTCACGCCTGCTGACCCCAGGCTGCCTGAGCTTGTTCCTGAGCCTGTATTGCCGGTGTTGCACGAGGTGTGACATCCAGCGCCTCAACCCTCAGTGCCACCGGACTGGCTACCTCTTTATTTTTTGAAGATGACTGAATGCATTACCCTTGAAGAAGGGGATGCAGCCTCATGCCATTCTTACACTAGACCAGTGTTTAGAAAATGTCTGTACTCAGGAGGCAGAAGAGGATATGCAGTTTATTTGTATTTCATTACAGTTTGGCCATGGGCTTCTCCAGGGTGGAAGTTGTCTGATCCCACCGCACCAGCGTCACCTGGGTTATGACCACTGCTGGAGCCGAAAAGTGGGGGAGACAGCTGGGTCCGTTCTGCACACACCTGTCGTGTGCCCTTGTCTCTGGGGAGGAAGAAATTAGAAAACTGCGAGCTGAAAACAGGACGATGCCTATACCTCGTAGGGCCAGCACTGTCAATCCAGTGCTGGCCTCCATGCTGGATTCAGGCACCAGAGGAAGCTTGGTTTACCCCAGATGGTCCTGCCATGGATGAGAAGCCATGGGAACCTGCAGTGGGCATGGTATGTCTTGGGAAGGTGGATAACGAGGTGGGGGGGAGCGGAACGGGGCTGATGGCCAGAGTCGGAAGATAAATAGTAAACTAAAAACACAGTGTGGTGGCTGGGAAAGGCATGGTGAACCGAAGCTCATTTCCAGGTGCAGCCTGGGCGGTGGGGAGTACATAAAAAAATAGATACAGGGCAAACAAAAAAAAAATGACACAAGGGGAAATGTATTTTGGGAAGGTCAGGGCTAGCTTCAAATGCTCACCCCTTCTATTTATTAGGTCTCTAGTTCTTGTCTGTACAACTGATTTACAGGACTTGTGATGACGTCCCAAACTAAGCTTTCAGTACGCTTGTGTTTCAGTGATGATGCACACATGACATCATTTTTGACTATTTCTTTTTTGGTGAATTCACTCAGGACCTCCTTGTAGATCAGACGATAGAAAAAGTCTCCTTCTGCGCTCCCGACAGGAACTTTGACCGGGCGTTCTCCTACATTTGTCGCGATGGTACCACCCGCCGCTGGATCTGTCATTGCTTCATGGCCATAAAGGATTCAGTAAGTTGGTTCTGTTGGTACAGTTATATTTTGGGTTTCCTGGTGGGAGAGAGTCACACACGCACACCGCATGTGGTTTGTAATTAACAACAGAACAAATCAAAGTACCAAAGGTACTGATAGGTGCCAAAATATTGAATAAGGATCAACTGCTGAACATCTCAGTGGGAAGAAACTATACAGAGATGGTTGTTAAACTTGTGTTTTTATAAATGACTCTACCTGTCAGTTGTGTGATATGATCGCTTTTTTGTTTAATTTCATTACTGCTGATTGTCCAGAACATTAGATTACTGTCAGACGTATAGAGCAATTTATCATTCTTGAAGATGATGTGGAGTGGGGTTGGGGAATCTGATATAGCCGCTACTGTGCAGCATCAGATATTTAATTAAACAGGCTCTGTGTTTGGTAGCTGTTACCAGGTGATCTGCTGTTGTGGCCGCAGGTTTTTGAAGGGTAAGGTACTTGTGCATGGATAGAGTTATTTATTAAGAACTGCACACTTTTTTTTGGGGGGGGGTGGCTGCCTTGGACCACTGAATTGCTGTGCCTGGTATTTACCCCTGCTGAAATAAAGAGTACTGGTAGGACTGGAATGCCTGCATCATTAAGCACCTTCATCCGCTGCACAGATCTGTGTTTAATCAAACTGGAATTAACCTGTAAGACAAAACATCACGTAAGTTTCATAAATTGACAGTGTGGGAGTTCCTTATGTGTTTGCAGTTTTTTGTAAATGTAAAATGCATATCACGGACTGCAAGTAACCCTTCTCCCACCAGCTGCCCCGTTGGTTGGTAGACTGGTAATAGCTATGCCAAAAAAAAAAGTTCCCAGCTGGCCCAGTGGCATGGAGGGCTAAGATACTGGTCCCTTACCTCTAGCTATGCCAGGGACCCAGGTTGAAAATAGACCAGGGTTGCTCGAGGGCCGACCAGGTGAGTGAGGATTTGGGCTTCCCAGGATAGCTTTCCATCTCGGGGAGTGGGGACTCTGGAGTGCGCTGACGTCAGTACACATGCATCTGGGTGTGTCCGTCGCAGATGTCCCGGGGCCAAAAGTGAGGAAAATTCCTTGGCTCGCTTGGCATCCGCCTCAGACACCACACGACTCTGTGACTGGCCACCCACCGATACAGCTCTGTGTAAGTGGTGCTTAACCTGTAAGTCTGTGAGACGGGTTGGTGTTAGGGCTGGGGGATGCCACCAGGACTGAGTGTGCGGGCAGAGAGACAAACAAAAAAGTTCCCCTTGGCCCACTAGGACCCTTTTCCAGCTGTTGGGTCATCACCCCTTTATATAATCCAAGAACAACACTGGTTGTAGGATGTCGCATCTTTTAGTTGTCCCCTTTTCTCATTTCATGAGTCTTACTCATTTACTCTGTTCTTTTCCCTTCCCAAATTGCCCTTTCCCTGTCCCTATCCTTCATCCCGTCCCCCTGTTTTTAGTGTTCCTGTTCTTTTCTTTCATTTCTCCCTTTTCCATTAATATTTTAACATTACGTTCTCCCATCTGTTCTGTATCCTGTTTACCTACTACTAGCATAATTGGCATTTCCAACTACTCACTACTTGACTGCCGGGACATTGATGTTGTATTTTCCAATCAAGTTATGTTGCGATCTTGGCCTGCTTGTTCATGACGTTAGTATTTGGGAACTGTTATTTCTTTGTGTGAGCATACTTTGTACGGTAATTGTTATCCCTAATAGTCCTTATCTTGTTCTTCCCCTTCCTCCCCCCATTATCTATTTCTTTGTCTCATCTTCCCTACCAAGGTGCAATTGTCTAATGGCAATTCGTCTTTTGTTTCCCTCTGTGCTTACACAAAAAACCCTGAAAATTAACAAGAAAAAATCTTTATGGCGCACACACATACAAAAAAAAAAGACTCCTCATTAGTGAGTAGCAGGCATGACTTAGCAGCAGGACAGAGCTGGTGCCCCCCCCCCGAATAAATGTTTGCTATTCTGAGTTAATATTTCAGAGAATGGGCTGCCGGTACTCTTTACACACCTACAGCACAAGTACAAAATAGACATGGAAATACTAGACAGCAGTCAGACCAGCCCTCTACGGAAAGGGTATGCAGCCACAGCAGAAGCAAAGGAGTTGGGCCTCCACTGAAATATCCAGCCCTTCCAGGAGCAGTAATCCATAATAGTGGGGGGGACAGGTGGCATTGTCTCACAGAAAGAATGTGGCGTGATCTTCAGTAGAACACCAAGCACTATAATACAGGAATTCTTAATATTCTGTTAGGCTAAAGCACAATTAAACCACCATGCATAAATAAATAAAGGCATTAGTTTCCGTGGTGGTCTGAGCTTGTTTGCTAAACTTTTATACAGCTACACTTTTCTGCAGCTCAGTGAAGGATGCCTCGCTCTTCCAAGGGAGGGCAGCCGGGATAGTCGCCGAGCTGTGGAGTAGGGAAAATGGTCCCCTGTCCCAATGGGTGCGGGAAGGATTGGCACTAAGCTGTGGCACAATAAAGGACGAGCCAATCCTTGCTCAACATTCTAACCTGCTTGCATGCACACATTTATACATAACAGTTAACGTGACACTTGCCCATTAAGTGAAAAAAATGTGAAACCAATTACAAATTGCATGCAATTCATGTCTTAAGTTAATTTATTGCAGTTTTAACAATACCAGGTATTCTTTTCTTATATCGTTTGGTAAAATCCTAATAGGATTAATTTATTCATATATTTCAGATAGATCCTGGGCATTGCACTTGTGACAGTATATGAAGGAGAAATAAAAAGTTTTTTTTTTTTTTTAGTAAGGGAGCAAGAGAAATGCCAAATAAAAAGTAAGAAAGATAAAGGTATGAAGTGTGTGTGTGTGGGGGCCTGAAAAATGTCAATAAAAATACCAGAGAGGTTCAGTGGGTGAAGGTAGACTCAAATGACAGGGAGCAAAGGTATGAAATAAAGTAATATACTAATAATCGGGGTCTCGAAAGAGCATGTACCACGGTAGTAATGGGGAGTTGGTGATGCTGAATATTCTTTGTCTACCATAACCCAGAAGTAACCTGTGAAAAGAAAACGTCTGTTCATTAGCAGCTTGAGTATGTCCTAACTTCTGGCAGCCAGTAATAGCAGAACAGATGAGTAGCAGTGTGTTCAAATCACTGCTACGCTGACTTCTTCTTTTCATTGTCCTTTTTTAAATATCCGTAAAAATTGGAATGGAGGGCTGGCCTGCTGGTGCAGTGGTTGGATTTCCGCTTGCGACGCCAGCAATTCGGGTTTGGGAATGGACCCGGGAAGTCAGAAGGCCGGCCGAGGGGAGAAGGATCAAGCATCCTTTGGACTTCTCTTCTTCTCCGGGGTAGTGTGTCAAGTTGCTTTCTGGACCCTAGTGGGTCCTAGTTGGTCGGCGCCAATATATTGGGGGGGCGGACACTAGTCATCATTGCACGTCCCTGCACCCACGGCTGTAGCATGCACACAAAAAGCCAGCCCTCTGGCATGAGGTCCGGGTCTGTGGCCATCCCCACTGCCACCAGTGCTTGCCAGGGGGTCCCTGTCCGTGACCCCGACCCGTGGATAAGCCAGGGCTAGCCAGTAGTGATCATTGGGGGGGGGCTTCCCAGTGGCCCCACCCAGTGGGGTAAGCCTGGGCATTGGGGGACGACTGGCAGGGCACTGGGCTGACCTCCGGTTGGAGGATAGAGGATTCAGCCCCCAAAACAAAAAAAAAGAGAATGGAATCAGTCACATTCCCTTAATGCTGTGTGTGCCGGTCAGGGCCTTCTCAGGATGGGCGAGTGCTAAATCTGATTCTGGGGTGCAATATTTATCATGTATGCCGCTGTACATTAAATCAAATAATGCATCCCGGATGAACTGATTAAAGGCACAGTGAAAATTGCATGAATGATAAAACCCGTTACCTTCCTTACCTCTGAAAACTGCCTGTTGCGATGATCTGGGGAAGGGGGGCGAGCTTTGTTTCAGTCAGTTTCTGAGTTATCAAGAGTGTTTGTTTTTTTTTGTTTGTTTCTTTTTTGTTAATAGATACATGATGATGATTCATCATCTCTTGTTGCTGTGTTTTTTTTTTTTTTTTAAAGGCTAAAAAATACCTTACCGGATTCAGTCCCATTAGCTTGCTCGCCTGGGAAGTGTCTCACTCGCCTGCTATTGATTAATTCTTGTTTTCTTTTGTTCAGTGCCTGCCCCTAGGCTGGCGCCTCTTATCTTCTTACTCACAATGTAAAGCGCGGGGAGCAAACACTGTGGAAAAAACAGTACCAGCAAGTGCAGTAAACAAACACTAGAAATATCACTCCGCAAAAGTTGAGTACTAGCTAACTCAACCAAGCAACTTCATGCAGCTCCATGGAGGATGTCTCATCCACACCCACGCTGATGTGAAAAAAAGTCCGGGGCATGACAGTAGGCACCAGGCTTCATTTATTTTTGCTTATTTTCCTATAAATACAAATGTAGGTCTCCTGTATAAAAAAAGGAATTAAAACAGAGCAATGAGATATAAAGGAAATATTTGTTTAGGTTTTTTTTTTGTGATTACATCACTCTTAGTTATATTTATTTAGATATTTTATAGTGTCATACTGCTTGCAGTAGTGCTCCACATTTATTTATTTGGATTTTGTTGACTGGGTGGGCCCACTGAGACTAGAAGTCCCCGTTTTCAGGGACGACCCAGGTTTAATTACATACAACAGTCAAAATAAGAGTCAACAACAAAAATCAGTAGGGCAGTTCAAGGTAAGGTTTTCCACGGCATTAACGATGAAGAAATAGGACAGTTTACAATAAATGGCAAAAACAAATGGGTGACAGTAATTTAGGATGAACAATGGTAATGAGTGCAACAACAGCTAAATGAGCAGAAGCATTTGACAAGAATGAAGGAGTGTTTGTAACAGAATTGTGTAGCTTGCTACCCCAGAGAGGCTGCTAAGTATCCTCAGCCTGGACAAGTACACGAACAGTACTTCAGAAGTAGGTCTCTGAGGGAAGTTTTAAAGGACCTGAAGTTAGAAATGTATGTTGTTACGAGCTTGAATGATTTTTATGAGACTTGTTATATATGTAATGTTTTTAAAATCTTCAATAAACATATATTTTTAACAACAACAAAAAATGGACACAGAATTGTGTGTTAAACAAGGACTCCATTCTTCGAATTACAAAGCAGAAGCGGGTATGAGTCCCAGTAGTTGAAGTCAGGGCTCCCACATTTGGGAACATTCAGATCCAAGTACATCTGTGTAGGAGTTACTGGAACCCTTACACACCTTCCGTCTCCCCATTACAGAAAACATCCTGCACACCCCCCCCCCCGCAAAAGTCACCTTGTCCCATTACCTTTTAGTATTTGTGTCTCTCCCCATTACCAATACCAGTTTACCTGCAATAGCCTGGGATAGTTTTACTGGATCAGACCCACTGGATTATAAATTGATGGACATCACTCTGCATAAAAATCTGGAGCCATTAGTTCCTGATAGTGCAAGAGGGCATAACATTCTAGACTGTTTTACAATTGTGGGAAGTGGAGCACTATAAGAGGAGACACCAGGATGAAATGTTATAACAGGGCTAACTATGATGGAATGAGGGCATTTCTTAATACTTGGGATTGGAAAAAGGATATGCGGGGGCTTACCCTAGATTAAAAAAATGGAGAATAATTAAAGGAAAACTCCTCTATTGTAGTAGAACATTTGTTCCAGAAGTTACAAAATGCAATAAAATGGGAAGAGTACCTTTTTGGTTTAGCAGAAACATTGCATGTAACATCAGGAAAGGGAAGAAAGCATGCAAGAAATGCAAAAAATCCTACCCAATAAATATGGAGTGCGTATAGGGAGCAAGCAAATAAATGTAAAACATTTATCAGAAAGGCACCAATTAATGTGGAAACTAGAATGGCATCCCAAACACAAGACAATCGGGAACAATTCTACAACTGTATAGGTAGTTTAAGAGGTGGGCAGGAAACAGTAGGGCCCCTACAGGTTGAAAATTAAGTAGTTAAGGGAGAGCAAGAAATTGCAGTAAGCTTTAACAATTGCTTCTTGGGTGTTTTTCAACAAACAACTTCTCCAAAAAACCATCATAGGTGAAAGGGACTATAACGAGGCTTACAGAGCCAGAAGTGAAAACAAATTAAGAAAAAGTAAACAAGTATGCAGGACCAGATGGTATTCATCCTAGAGTTCTAAGAGAATTGGCTGATATATTAGCCAACCCGATTACAGTATTATTTAATGCCTTATTGGAAGAAGGAAAAACCATTCGAGAAGTGTAGGAGGCAAATGTATTTATTTATTTAGTTTTTGTTAACCGGGTGGGTACACTAGGCAGACACTGCCTGTTTTCAGGTAGGACCCGGGAGAGTTAAAACAAAGGTGAGCAACACCAGACAGTTCACAGTATACAGTAATGTACAACATATTCACAGATATTGAATCACGGTATACAGCAATGTACAACACATTGTCAGATATCGAATCACGTTGTACAGCAATGTACAACATATTGTCAGAGATCAGATCACAGTATACAGCAATGTACAACATATTCTCAGATAGCAGGTCACAGTATACAGCGGTGTACAACATATTCTCAGATGTCAGATTACAGTATACAGCAATGTACAACATATTCACAGATATCAGATCACAGTATACAGCAATGTACAACATATTGTCAGATATCGGATCACAGTATACAGTGGTGTACAACATATTCTCAGATATCAGATCACAGTATACAGCGATGTACAACATATTCACAGATATCAGATCACAGTATACAGCAGTGTACAACATATTCTCAGATATCGGATCACGGTATACAGCAATGTACAACATATCCACAGATATCGGATCATGGTATACAGCAATGTACAGCATATTCACAGATATCAGATCACAGTATACAGCAATGTACATTCTATTCACAGATATCAGATCATGGTATACAGCAGTGTACAATATATTCACAGATAGATAACGGTATGCAGCAATGTACAACATATTCTCAGATATCGGATCATGGTATACAGCAATGTACAACATATTCACAGATATCGGATCATGGTATACAGCAATGTACAGCATATTCACAGATATCAGATCACGGTATATAGCAATGTACATTATATTCACAGATATCAGATCACGGTATACAGCAATGTACAACATATTCACAGATATCAGATCACGGTATACAGCAATGTACAACATATTCACAGATATCAGATCACGGTATACAGCGGTGTACAACATATTGTCAGATATCAGAGCACAGTATACAGTGGTGTACAACATATTCTCAGATATCAGAGCACAGTATACAGTGGTGTACAACATATTCTCAGATATCAGATCACAGTATACAGCGATGTACAACATATTCTCAGATATCAGATCACAGTATACAGCAATGTACAACATTCTCAGATATCGGATCACGGTATACAGCAATGTACAACATATTCACAGATATCAGATCATGGTATACAGCAAAGTACAGCTTATTCACAGATATCAGATCATGGTATACAGCAATGTACATTATATTCACAGATATCAGATCACGGTATACAGCAATGTACAGCATATTCACAGATATCAGATCACAGTATACAGCAGTGTACAACATATTGACAGATATCAGATCACAGTATATGATGATATACAACATATTGTCAGATATCAAATCACAGTATACGATGTACAATATATTGCAGGGTTTTATTTAACTCTAACAATTGATTAGCGTTTTGCTCATAAAAGTTCTAAAACATCATGAAAATGCATAGCACTTGCCTTACTGTGTTTAACAAACATAACACTTCTAGAAAACCTATGTAAATGCTTTCTGTACAGTTAGTATTGTCCCAAGAAAAAAACTGCTAATCAATTATTTAAAACCCTGTATTCTCAGATAGCAGATCATGGTGGAGGATCACGTAACGTGGCCGATGGTATAGGACGCTCTTTAATGGTGCTCCCGCTTCCCTCGCCTATAATTCATATTTTTCCCATTGAAATCGGTGGCTTTAGCAAGTATTTGGCAAGTTTTCAGGATCAGAGGAGTCAGTGACAAGATTTGAGCAGATTCTGCATTGATTCTGCACTTTTCCAACCCTAAAATGGAAGCCGAAATGCGGACCGCCTTACACCATCATACCCCGCCATCAACTCCAGAAAAAGCAGCCAAAAAGAACAGATCACAACCTGGAGGTAACACTAAAATGACCAGTACATCATCCGATCAAGGAGTATTCACTATAGAAAGGTTCCTGGCAGAGTTTGCTCCTTTCGGGAGTATTTAAAATCCATCACGGCTGAGGTGAAGTCTGTGGCTGGAGCGCTGGAGACTACTACAAGGTGCCTCTGGGATGTAGAGACCTGAGTGATTTCTGTGGAGCAGAGAATTGAGAGGTTAGATCCTGATCTGCATTCAATGAAACAAAAAATCGCTAAGCTCGAAAGTAAAGTCGAGGACTTAGAAGGGCGCAGCCATCAAAATAACGTTATAATTATTGGTCTACCGGACTGCAAGGAGGGGTCCGACACTATCCTTTTCATAAAAAATGGTAGCAAAATAGCAGGCCTCGCTCCTATGGGATCAACTATATTATAAAACGAAAGCAATTCAGGCTCTACGACCTACTCCACCCCAGGTGCACCTCAGAGAGTGTTGATATTTCATTTTCTTAACTTTCTGGAGAAGCAACACTCCTTGGGGAAGGTGAGAGAGCTGAAGGAGGTGCGATGGGAAGGCTCGCCGCTACGGGTAACTCAAGATCTGCCCTTATCCATACGGCAAAGACGGGCCGAGTTTCACCACATTGTGACAAAGTTGATGGCTGCATGCATAAAGTTCAGGATGGGCTATCCGGTAAAATTTCAGTTCCTCCATGGCAGTGTGTGGGAATCGTATGAAGATCCGAAGCTGGCAGAAGCAGCCCTAAAGTTCAAGATGCCGGAGTTATTCAGTAACCGCTGAATCCACCAAGTATGTAGACCGGGTTTTTTTTTTTTTTTGCTCGAACTGTTTGTGTGAGAATGAAGAGGTATCTACAGAGTGCATTCATCTGAGGGTTTTCCTCCGGAGAAATGATGATGTTTTGAATATCCGTTGAAGGTTCATTCGTTTACCATGCGAAAGTGATCACTACATGTTCTAATTTCGGTCCTGTTATGTTTGGTTAAGTTGGGGTCTGCTTTAGGCCCCCTCTAGCAGTTTGAAAGACGATAAAGTGCTGTGATTCGGGGTTTTGTTTTGTTCCCCTGGGGCACGAATAGACTCTGGTAAAAGCTAAAGCCTGGTCTGTTTGAGAGCCTTGGTTTTATTTTTGGGCTTGTAAGAGACTGTCTCGAGCTGATCCTTCCAACCGCAGGCTCGGAAAGGGTTGTGGAAGCAGTTTCGATCCAAAGACAGGATCTGGGACATGTGAAGTGCATGGACATATGTCTTCATTTAGTTCTGGACTTTAGTGTTGTAATATCTGATTTTACTAAACTCTGCATAAAAGACAGAGATGGGGATGAGTAGGAGATGATTTTTGAAAGGGAGAACGAGCTCAGGAAGGGCCGATTCTGTTTTGTTTTTTATTTGGGAAGTGAAATATCACTTTGCAGAGAGGATCCCTGGGTCTGAGGATTTTTTTTCCTTCTTAGAGCTCATCTATAATTTCCAGACTGTCTCAGAAATAGTAGGGAAGGACCTCTCATTACGATTACTGGAAGTTGGTAGGGAGTTTTCAGGAGGAGGGTTTGGTGTTACAGTGGGAGGAGGAAGGAGCCCCCCCTCCACCCCTTTTTTTTTTTTTCTTTCTTTATCAGTACTCAAAGTTTCGAGTCATGGGGTATCGGGCATATTCATGGATGGGGTTGGGGGCCAAGGGACTGATGTTCTGAAAGGAGATGCAGGAGGTCACTACAGCCTAAAGGGTTCAGTAGATGATTCAAGTGAGGACAAGGATATTGAGTCAAACTAGGGCTTTAAAGGGCAAGGGGAGGCAGGAGCGAACTGAGAGCACATGCCAATGGGTATGCGTCACATACTGGAGAAAATTTGTGTTAGACGCGTGCGTGAGGGGGGGGGTATTATAAGTAAGTAAGTAAAATTTATTTTTAAGCGCTTTTCAATACCAAAGCGCTGTACAAATAAAAACAAATAAAATACATACAAATAACACAAACAACAACAATAACGATATAATCACAGTAAAATTACAATAAAATCACTCTCCGTATGCCTTTTGAAATAAATAAGATTTAATTCTAACTTAAAGCTCTCAACGGTCAGGCAGCTTCATATCCGATGAGGTAGAGAATTCCACAGGGTAGGGGCAGCATAAGAAAATATCCGTGCTCCAGATGTTTTAAACGAACCCTGGGAACCTCTAGCAATCCCTTGTCGGCAGAGCGGAGCGAGCGAGAGGGACAGTAGGGAACAAGGAGATCTTGAAGATACCGCGGTCCCTGTTCGTGTAGGGCTTTATAGGTCAGTAACCCGACCTTAAAGCCATCTTCTTTCCCTCCTTGCTTCCCGCTCGCATTCTGCTTGTTCGCCAGGGGTTCTGCATCATCTGGGGTAAATCTCTATGTCCGGGTGCTAGCGAAACTTCATGTCCCCTTTCTCTGAACGCCTTTAGGGCTTCTTCTGCTGAATGATAGATTTCGGTGCCGGAATCCCATCCCACTCTGAGACGTGCCGGGTAGGGAGTTTGGAACTTTATTTTCAGATCTTTGAGCTTTCTAATCAGAGGGGCATACCCCTGCCTTTGCTGTTGGATCAGCTGAGGATAATCCTGGTCAAATAAAAGCCGAGCCCCGTTGTAATCTGCCTTACCTTGCCTCCAAGCCGCTCTCAAGATCTTTTCTTTATCCCGAGAGCTCGAAAATTTTACTATTATTGAGCGAGGCCTGGCTGTAGACAAGGTCGGCTTGGGAACAAGGGCTCTGTGCGCCCTCTCGATCTTGAAAGTAAAGGCCTGTGGCAGCTCTAGCACATGTCTCAATAGATCCTCAACAAAATTGCTCATTTCCCCCACTTCTTTTTTTTTTATATTCAAGTTTATTGTAGGTTTGGCACATAAACAAAATCATCACAATTCCATTCTCAGCTTATAGACCAAGTAGAGGTAAAATAACTTTATAATCACTTAATTATCCAGCTTCGTTTATCTAAATGTACAGTGTCCTTCAGTAAATAAATAATACATTGTGTGTAGGGCGACCCAGGAACTATGCAGTTTATTTGTTTCTATAGTTCCCCTAGTCTTTCTCCCTAGGCCCTCTCTCCTCTTCTCTATATCTCATCTTGCCTGTCTGTTGGGATTAACCATGGGGTCCATCTCTCCACCCATTTCTGTGTTTTTAAATTTATTTTTGACGTTATTTCTTCCATATCCTTAATTTCATTCACAGTTGTCTCCCAATCTCGATATATCGGTTGGGTTCGGAGAGAGCCACTTCTGGTCAATGACTTATGGGGCATCACGATCAGGATGTTCCATATGTATATTTTGTTTGCGCCCCTAACTTCTTCCGGGATCAGCCCTAACATCAGGTTCCCTGTACTCAAATTTGCCTGTATGGAGAGTATTTCTTTTATCTTATGTCTTATTTCGGCCCAGTATTTAGTGAGAGCTTGACAGGACCAAAACATATGCAAATAGTTTGCTTTAGTTTCTCCACATCCCCTCCAGCAAGCCCCCGAGCATTTCTTGTCCCATTTACTCTGTATCTCTGGGGTATAGAAAAACCTCATCCGTGTCTTCCACTCGAATTCCCTCCAATATGGGGAGGACGTGGTACGAAGGGCCATAGCCAGTGTGGAGGACCAGACTTTGTCCTCTAGGTTTTCCCCCATTTCTTTTTCCCACCTGCTTTTTATCTGTGTGGTCTGAGTTCCCCTCCTGTCTCTCAGGGCTCCATAGAGGGCCGAAATTAAGCCTTTGGTTCTTGTCGAGTTTAAGATCTCCATTATAGTGTCTTTTAAACCTGTTAGTGGGGTCTGGCCCCTATAAGTATTTTGGAGGGTGTGTATAGGGATCGTATTTGAAGATATCTAAAATAGTCTGCTTGTCTCAGGAAAATTTCTCTTAATTTGGGCAAATTCTAGAACCATACTCCCTAAGAAACTGATTTAATGAGTGGAGCCCCAGCCTACCCCAGTTCTTAAAGGTAGGGTCTTGCCTAGATGGGAGGAACCCCATGTCCCACGCAAACCATCTAAGCATCCATATTTCTCCCTCCATTTTATGTTTGTTCCAAAGCCTCTTCAGTGAGCCCAGAGTGTTTCTGACTGCCAGCAGGCTCGCTGTCTCGGAGCTCACCTTGGCCCCATCCCCATAACCCTAGCCTCTAGTGGCATTCCATCCGTTAGGGCTATCTCAATTGCTTTCCATCTCACCTTGCATGAGCTGGCCGACCACATTAAGGCCCATTTTAGCTGGGTGGCTAGGAAGTAATCCTCCAAGTTAGGTATATTTCTTCCCCCTACCTTTTTATTAGCCTGCATGGCAGAGAGTTTGATTCTTGGCTTTCTGTTGTTCCATATAAATCTAGTGAGAATCTTCTGCCAGATCTGGAACATATTCTTGTGTATTTTTATGGGTACACATTGGAACATATACAAATATTTAGGAAGTATATTCATTGAAACAGACTGAATCCTGGAGTACAGGGGCAAATTGAGAGTCTCCCATCTCCTGATATCTTGCTTAATCTGATTCGTTATATGTTCAAAATTGTTTGCAAACAGAAATCTTAAGTTTTTGGAGATTTGTATTCCTAGATATTTTATTTTCCCTTGTTCCTACGTATCCATAGACTGGAGGATTTCTTCAGAGGGACAGAAATTGAATTTTAAAACCTCTGTTTTATTTTTATTAAGGGTGTAGCCCAAGTATTGACTAAACTTGTCAATAATGTTCCAAATTTTAGGGATAGACTCATTCGGTTCGGTTAAATAAAGAAGTACGTCATCTGAGTACAGTGATATTTTATGTTCTTCCCCGCCTACCACTACCCCTTTAATTTCTTCCGATTCCCTTATTGCCTGGGCAAGGGGTTCTATATAAAGGTCAAATAGAAGGGGAGACAGTGGACATCCCTGCCTCGTCCCTCGTCCCAAGTTAAATCTTTGTGAGATGCCCCCCGTTAACCTTTACATATGCCTGTGGGTTAGCCATTTCCCCCACTTCTGACGATTCCAGTAAGCCGTATGTCCTCATGTTGTCTCTTCGAGAGCGTGCCTCCAGATCCAGACATTTTGCCGATGTAATCTCATTTTGTTGAATTAGGTATTCGATTACTCCCGAGATCTGCCTCAAGTCGTCTTCGGCCGTTGAAACCCGCTCCTCCGCCTCAGTGGCCCTGTGCTCCATTTTACTCAGGTCTGAATGCAGCTTGCCAAACTCCTGCTTTGCTTCGTTTCGGAATTGTTTAATCTCTGCTAGAAGCGTTTCAAATCTTGTCCTGGAGAGGTTATCCATCTCCGTTTCCATGTCGCCTCCCGCCGTGCTCCCCGGAGACTCTCTTCCACTTGCAGCCGAACTATTTGGGCTCAATCCTGAGTAATCTCGCTTCTCTGCTACATTTTTGGAACGGAATCTCTTTCTGGCTGTGTTTCCACGGTCTGATTTATGCATTTTTGCGGATATTTCAGACTACAGCTTGTGTGGAAATAGATATTAGTCTTCTCGTGAGGGGGAGCTTTGCGACTAGGCTCTTTCCCCCGTGTTTTATCAAATGGGTCTCTTCACTATATAACGGTCCGAGGGCAAAACTTTTATTGCAATGGGGCTTTCTCCTCTTCTTTCCCATTATATTACAGTACCAGACAGGGGTGCCCGCTGTCGCACCTGCTCTTTAATATATATCTGGAGCCCCTTCTCACAAGATTGAGGGTTGATCCCCAGATACAGGGGGTGGTTCTTGAGTCTCAGGAATTTAAACTATCAGCATATGCTGATGACATCCTCCTCCATCTGGCCCATCCTCAATCTTCCTTTCCAGTGGTTCTGGGAACAATTAGGACCTTTAGCTTACTCTCTAATTATAAAATTAATGTAGGAAAGACCATAGTGTTTCCACGTAATAATAGATTACGGAGAAGCGATGTATCTGATTTGGAGCTGCAGTGGAGTCCGAAAACCCTGAAGTATTTAGGTATAATTTTGTCCAGAAGTGCAAATAGTATTTTCCAACTTAATCTAGATGCCCTTATGCTAACAACTAAACAAGACTTGTCCCGGTGGCGGAAATTACCAATTTCACTCTGGGGGTGCATCAGTGTTATTAAAATAAATGTGCTGCCTGGAGTGTTTTACCCCCTGAATATGTTGAACAGCTAGATTCATTTTAAATGGTTTAAAAAGATACATGCCGTAATCTCGTACTTCATCTGGCAGGGTAAAGCTCCCAAAAAGGGCGTACTACAAGCTGGCTGCCCCAAAGTCTACAGGGGGGTTGAGACATCCACATTTTGGGTTATACTTCTGGGCCAGCATGCTAGCAAGTACTTAAATTGGCTGATAACCCCGGAGGAGTTGGAAGCTCAGACATATATCCCTTCTTGGGTAAAGCTAGAATTAGAGTTGCTTAGGAAGCCAGGACTTTCGCCAGTTTCAGCCCTATATGCCAATTATAAATGTCTTCCCAAGCATTTGGTAGAGTCTCCTATAGCTGTCTCACTTAGAGTCCACTCACAACTCTGCTCCTTTGTTAAATATGACAGACGCAGAGAACCCAACCAACCCCTTATTAAAAATCCCAACTTTAAGATGGTGGGAGGGTGATTACGGAGTTTTGGATTCCCCAGTTGAAGGATGCCAGAATCAAAGACCTTTTAGCTGAAGAGGGTTGTCTCTTGCTAGAATCCATCCTAATGAAATATCAGTTGAATCGAAGTCAGGCATTCAGAGTCTTCCAGGTAAGGCATATGCTCCTGAAAATCCAGGAAAAGGTGAGCAGGGTTGAAAAAGCAGACTGGTAATTCGAGGCTCTGGCCCTAGGGGCCTGGAGAACTCATGTCGTGTTACAGTTATGTACCTGCCTATATGACCTGGCATTCCCAGAGGTTACTGGGTCCCCCAACTATTGGTCTTTATAGTTTCCTGACTTGTTAGAGCAATGGCCGAGAATTTGGTAGATACCTACAAATATATAACACAGGACCACCTGCGACGAATGCAATATAAACTTGTTAACAATATGTACTGGACCCCGCTGAAACTCCACAAGACTGGGAGGGTACCTCACCCTGCTTGTAACAGATGTCATCAGGAGGAAGGCTTCCTAAAGCATATTTTCTGGGATTGTCCTCCGGTTAAAGATCTGTGGGAACTGATCAGGTCAAGGGCTGACCTGCTATTGGGTATTGAAGAGTTATTTATCCTAGAGATATGTCTGCTGGGGGATTATAGAAGAATCGGAGTTAAGCAACGGAGGTATTACATGGCACAAATATCCTCTTCTCTTAAGAAGCTCATACTGAGGCATTGGCTAGACGACCTGCCTTTGAGCTACTCGGAATGGCCGAGGGAACTATTTTTGAACCTCCGAGTAGAACAAATGGGGGCCAGTGTAAGAAATACCATCCCCAAATATACAGAGATTTGGGACAAGATGCAACGTTTATATTTATCCCAGGTGGGGGGCCTTACCAACTTGATGGCATCTACTCAATAGAAAGGTTCCCAGTACTGTCTTATAATTGGTCTGTGTACTTTGTTAGAGGTTTCTCCTTATTACAGAGCTTAAAGGGTGCAGCAAGGTAGGGTTTGTGGGGAGGGGGAGCGAGGGGGGGACAGGTTGTCTTGACATTCTCTGACTGGATGTGTTCTTTTATTGTCTCATTGTGTACCTGCCCTATATGTTTCAAAACCAATAAAGCTGAATTAAAAAAAAAAAAGATATCAGATCACAGTTTACAATGTACAACATATTCACAGATAAAGGTAAACATTAGATAGGATTCAAATGATTAAAGACAAAGGTAAGCAAGTGTGGCATAGGGTGTGTATCTCCTCCAACAAGCAAAGTGCTAGGTACAGTAGGGAGAGAGATTCATAGTAAAATGCAGTGTAAGCAGTATCAGGATCTGTGGGCAAACCAGTTATATACTAATACTTTAGTGGCAGGCAGACTCAAAAGTGGGTTAGGGCCCCAATAACCAGTTCACCTCTTGGGAAGACATTTGCATTTAGATATACCTAGTAGGTGTTTACAATGAGACTTTTTGAAACTCCCTGCAGTGGCAGTAACCCCCATTTAAAAAAAAAAGGAGTAAAACGTGATATACAAAATTACTGTCCAGTCACCTTGGCATCAGTGCTAGGAAAAGTGATGGAAGAATTTATCAAGGAAATGGTGAAAAACATATTTCTGTTAAGGGTTTGGAGGATTTCACCCAACATGGGTTTAGATCAGGAAGATCATGTCTAAGTAACCTTCAATATTTTGAGCCTATCAGCAGTGCCCTAGATAAGGGCCTACCTGTGCATGTGTTATACCTGGACTACACCAAGGCCTTCGATTTAGTGCCGCTTGGAGAAGTTGTAGATACACTCATAGAACATAAATTTCATCCATTAGTAATAAAATGGACACAGTCCTGGCTTGAATATAGGTATCAGAGAGTGTGTATCCAGGCATTTCAATCTAACTGGGGTAGGGTGACTAGTGGTGTCCCACAGGGCTCTGTATTGGGTCCCATGCTATTTAATTTGTTTGTTTCCTCTATATAGACATCTTCAGGGTCATGGATATGTAAATATGCTGATAACACCAAATTGGGTGTAATTATAAACAGCAAGGAATCTGCGTCGGAGTTCCAAAAAGATCTGTATAAACCAGAAAAATGGACCAAGAAACAGTAACTTAAATTCAACAAGGATTAATGCAAAGTTATTAATTGTGGCCATAATAACATTTTAGCAGAACGTAGATTAAATGGTAGCATGCTTGAGGCTGCTAACAAGAAAATAGACCTCGATGGGATTATTACCAAAAATTTATCCTTTGAGATTTATGCAAGGGAAGTAGTTAAAAGAAGCAATAAAGTGTTAGGTTACATTTTCAGACACATAAAAAGTAGGGACCCAGATGTAATAGTTCCACTTTATTCAGCATTAATTAGGCCGCACCTGGAGTATTGTTCCCTTTTCAGTGCCCCTCGTAATGTAGGAAGTGTGACTATATAGAAAAAGTGCAGAGGAAAGCCACAACATACAGTACCACTTAAGAGACAACCGGTCTCACAGGTGGGATCCACGCTCAAAACTAGTACCAGTGACAAAAACACTGGTAAAGTCACTAGAATGGTGGAAGGAACAAAGCAACCTCAGAGAGGGCATTCCCTTCCTTCAGCAGTCACCAACAAGTATCCTTATTACAGATGCCTCTCTCCTTGGGTGGGATGTCCACCTTGCGGGACCTCACAGAGAGTGGCACATGGCCTACAGGAGTCACTGGAACACATCAGCCTCCTGAAGCTCAGGGCAGTGCTACTAGCAAAGACATTATTTTCCTTCCAGCTACAGGGTCAGTCTGTACAAATCAGAACAGACAATCCCACAACAATGTATTACATACATACATACATACACACAGCTGTGGATGCGACCATGTGTCCTACTAAAGGAGCTTAATATATATACCCTCGAGGAAAGGAGGGAGAAGGGGGACATGATAGAAACTTTCAAGTACCTCAAGGGAATCAACAGAGTCCAAGAGGGTAGCATCTTTCAGAAAAAGAGATGTGCAAGAACAAGGGGGCACAATTTGAAGATGGGGGGGACGGCTCATGGGCAACATGAGGAAGCATTTTTTTCACAGAGAGGGTGGTGGGCGCGTGGAACGTCCTTCCTGAGGAGTTAGTGGGGTCAAAAACAGTGGGGAAATTCAGGAATGCATGGGACAGACATAAGCCAGTTCTAGTGGGGGGTAGGAGGAAGTAAGCTGCTGGTTAACTAGGATCTGCAGTTTATCCAGTAGGTAGGTAGGGAAATGGACAGACTGGGTGGGCCAAGTAGTCCTTCAAACAACATGAAGTCTTGCTGTATTCTGACTATTGCAGTGATTGCCAACCTTTGAACTGCCCCGGAGAACAAAGAGTTAACTTTCCATGCAGGGCATGGAACGCTGAGCTCGAGCTTGGTTGAAGCCTCTGTCTGCTGTTGTTTAAACTCAACTGTCAGATTCTTTACTCCGCCTCACTAAACAGTCGCTCCGGAGATTTCTCCTTTGCTCGGTTCAAAAAAGTCAGTTAAAGTGTCATTTTTTTGCTCGGTTTCGACTGAATTTCTGCTACTGAACCTGTCGGTTTAAGTCTCTGTCTGTGGTACCGTGAGTACTAGATAGGTTTTGCATTTAGTTTCTGTGTGGAACTTGTAAACATTGGATCAGTTCAGTTTAGTTTTAAAAAACTACTGAATTTATCAGAGTGTGGTAACTGGTCCGTATCGGTTCTAAAAAAAAAACGGATTTAATTACGTTTTCTTCCAAGACCCGTAACACGGTCAGGAACCGATAGGGGTGTCTTGCCTGGCAGATTGCCAAAAAAAGGGTAAGTTGTGGATAGGATTGGCCATGTCTGAGAAACCCAAGAAAAAAACCGGGCACACTGGGTTTCAACACTGTAGTGTGTGTGGGGAAGCCTTTGCTAAGGCTGATCCCCACACCACCTGTGTTTGTCTGAGGTTTGACCACCTCAATTCAGACTGCCAAATTTGTAAATGTTTTCCCAAAGCTACCCTGGATAAGAGAGTAGGTAGACTGAGGAAAGGAGGCGAGAGAGTCCGCTGACCGGATGGCCAGCCGGTTCGGTTCCGACCGAACCAGAAGGAGTGCCCTCTGACCAGGGCGAAACTTCTTCGAAAAAGGAGAACGATTCTGAGGAGTCGGTTCTGGTTAAAAGAAAGAAAGGGAAAAATCATCCGGTTCGGATCCACAAGTTCTTTCTCTGACCGCTGATGAAATAGCCAAAGCGATAAGGATAGTTCAATCGCTAACTTCGGTTCCAGCCGAACCGGCACCATCTGTCAGGGGCTCGGTTTGGTCGGTTTCCCTGGTTCTGGATTATACTTTAGAAGAATTTTATGAACCGGAGAAGGGAGAGTATGAGGATAATGATGATGATGATGATTATGAAAGTCTGGATGTGCCTATTGACCCGGACATCTCCCCAGACAGACATTCAGGTGTTTCTCCTCCTAGGCTTTCTGAGTCCCCTTCCCACTTTATGTTTTACAAGAAAGTGGCTGAAACCCTCCAGCTTCCAATGGAAGAAGCAGTAGAGGATCAGGAGGAGCCTGATTTTGTAGAGATGATGGACATCCCAGAGTCCAGGAGATTGTCTATTCCTCTCCATAAATCTTTTGGGAAACAGACATTTAAAATTAAAAAAAACTCCTAATTCCATACCTCCTGTGGACAGAAGAATGGACAAGAGGTATACCCTTTCAGGCTCGGACATGGAGTTCCTTTCCTGGTAATGCAGGCTGCTGCCTGTGATATGGCAAATATTCCCTTGACTTCACATCCCCCACATAAGGACTCCAGGAGGATTGATGCCATGGCAGAGAAGCAGTACATGGCAGCATCTTTGGGACTCAGGCAGGCTAACTATATGGCCTACACAGCTAGATACCAGAAGTCCAGGTGGGACACTGTGCTGGCTCTGGCTAAACAGGCCCCTGACCTGCTTGCCAAGGAGCTGGAGCAGGTGGCTACAGATGAGATTGAGGCATCCAAGGTGCAATTTCATGCTGCTGTGGATTCCAGTGATGTTTCATCTAGAGTCATGACTAAATCTGTGGCCCTTCGGAGGATGGCTTGGCTCAGATGTACTAGCCTATCACAGGATACCCAGGTTAAGGCCATGGATTTCCCTGTCATTGGTAATTCTCTGTTTGGGGAGCAGACAGAGAACTACATGAAGAAAATGGACGAGTACAGGACCACCTATTGGAGTGCTCAGGCCAAAGAAAGGCAAGCCACTCCTCAGAGACAGCATTCCAGGGGCAGGGGCAGGCCCTTTCAAAAGCCTTTTTACCAAGCCCAGGCCTCCTCTTCTGCTTATGCTCAGAGGGGGTTCTTCAGAGAGAGAGGCAGACGGGGAATGAGCAGGCCTGCTTCCACCCCTCAGCCTAAAGCCACTGCCAAGCAGACACCCTGATGGGTCTGCCTGGGCCGATTCTCCAATACCTGTAGGGGGCAGGCTGGCTTACTTTGTCTAGGACTGGAAGTCTTTAACATCAGACAAGTGGGTCCTGGAAGTAGTAAGCCAGGGACTGGTTCTCAGCTTCAAAAAGTTTCCCAAGATGAGAACCAGATCCTTTCCACCTTCAAATCCATCAGAGACCCTTGCCCTAGAGGCAGAGGTTTCTTCACTTCTGGCTCTCAGAGCTGTAGAAAGGGTTCCTACCCTACACAGGGGCCAAGTATTATACTCCAGGTACTTCCTAACCCCCAAAAAGAAAGGAGAATGGCGGCCCGTCCGGCATCTAAGATATCTGAACAAGCACCTTTTAAAACCAAAATTCAGAATGGTGACTCTGGGAATAATTCTGCCCTCTCTAAGGCCAGGGGACTTGCTAGCCTCCCTGGACCTCAAAGATGCCTATTTTCACATTCCCATCAGATGCTCCCACAGAAAGTACCTCAGGTTCGAGTTGCCCTCAGGCCGCTATCAATTCAGAGCAATACCCTTTGGCCTAACATCAGCCCCAAGGGTGTTCACAAAGTGCCTGGCAGTAGTGGTTGCTTTCCTAAGGAGAAAAAAGATCTCCATCTTTCCATACTTGAACAACTGG
The DNA here is from genome assembly GCA_016271365.2 of Neoceratodus forsteri. NCBI lineage: Eukaryota > Metazoa > Chordata > Ceratodontiformes > Ceratodontidae > Neoceratodus > Neoceratodus forsteri. The sequence continues at coordinate 1,028,664,415 of CM028134.1, forward strand.
CTCATAGTGGGTCAGTCTCCAGACCAAATCAAGTCGCATCTTCAAATAACTCAGCAAGTGCTCACTTCCTTAGGATTCCTCCTCAACCTTCCAAAGTCCGTTCTCAAGCCAGTACAGCTCCTCACCTTTATAGGGGCAGAGCTGGATACAATAAGGGCAAGAGCCTTCCTTCCCCTGGACAGGGCAAGGACCCTTACAGAACTGGCCTCTTCATTCACCCTTCAGGTGTCTCGACCAGCAAGGCATTTCTTGCAGCTCCTGGGCCACATGGCAGCCTCTACAGCAGTGGTCCAGGGGGCCAGATTCCAGATGAGGGACATTCAGTTCCACTTAAGAGCCTTCTGGTCCCAAAGAAAGGATTCCCTTACCAAACTAGTCCCAGTGACTCGAACCCTGATCCAGGCTTTGCAGTGGTGGCGGGATCAGGACAGTTTAAGACAGGGAGTTCCTTTTGTCACCCAGTCTTATTCAGTAATACTCACCAAGATGCCTTCCTGCTGAGCTGGGGAGCCCACTTGGGGGAATCTTACCACCCAAGGGCTGTGGTCACCTCAAGAATCTCTGCTTCACATCAGTCTCTTGGAACTCAGAGCAGTGTTTCTGGCACTGCAAGCCTTTTCCAAATCTGTACAGAACAAGGTGGTCCAGATCAGAACAGGCAGTACCACCACAATGTGGTACATCAACAAGCAAGGAGGCACTCTGTCTACGGCCTTGTGCACAGAAGCAATGAAGTTGTGGTCTCTGGCCTATTCCCTGCAAACCTCTCTGATAGCAGTTCACCTCCCAGGGAAGGACAATGTCCTAGCAGATGCTCTCAGCAGGATATCTCAGGGCCATCACGAATGGACCCTAGATCCCCTAGTTTTGGAAGTGATTTTCTCCAGATGGGGCACCCCACAGATGGATCTTTTTGCAGCCCCAGACAGTCACCAACTTCCTCTCTTTTGCTGCAGACCCCCAGTCTTGGGCTCAGTCCCCCTGGATGCTCTGATTCTGAATTGGGAAGGGAAGTTTCTGTATGCTCCCCTTGTTCAAGGTGGTAGTCAAGATCAGGTCTCAACCATGCAAAGTGATTCTGATTGCTCCAGACTGGGCCAGACAGCCCTGGTACCCTTTGTTACTGTCCTTAGCAGTCCACCTTCCCCTGTCTCTTCCCAGGAATTACAACCTGTTGACATCCTCTCAGGGAAGGATTTGGTATCCAAACCTCAACTCTCTCAATCTCAAGGCCTGGCTCTTGAAGAGTTAGAGTTTGCTGATCTGCACCTCTCTCAAGGTGTTCTGGATATCCTTAAGGCTTCTCGAAAGCCTTCCACCAGAAAGACTTACAACTCCAAATGGAAAAGGTTCACTATTTGATGCTCTAGTAAGCATATTTCTCCAGAATATGCTGGGTTGCCTTCAGTCCTGGGCTATATGGTTCATCTTAATGGCTTAGGGCTTAGACCAGCTACACTTAAAGTGCAGCTGGCAGCTGTTTCTGCCTTCTTGTCAGTAGGCAAGCCCTCTCCTCTTTCAGCCAATCCTGTATTTCGTAAGTTCTTCAAGGGATTACTGCACACCAATCCCCCTTAGGGACCCTGCTCCTGCTTGGGACCTTAAAGTTTGCATTGCTCATCTTATGCAACTACCCTTTGAGCCTTTGTCCTCTGCAGAGCTTAAGTATTTGACTTGGAAAACTGTGTTTTTGGCAGCCATTACCTCTGCCAGGCGTATCAGTGAATTGCAAGCCCTGTCAGTGGAGCCTGATTTCATCTCTTTTCATAGAGATAAAGTGGTCCTAAGGACTAACGGGAAGTTTTTGCCTAAGGTGGTTTCAGATTTCCACCCTAATCAGTCTATGTCTCTCCCTGTTTTCTTCACTGACCATTCCTCTTCTGGAGAGAGGAGGTTGCACAGCCTGGATGTAAAAAGGGCCCTTAGCTAGTACATAGAGCGCACCAAGGGTCACAGATTTGAGTCCCTCCAGTTGTTCCTCACTTATGGAGAGGTCGGTAAGGGCAAACCTGCCACTAAAAGATCTATTGCCAGGTGGATTGTCTCTTATATACAATTCTGCTGTGAAAAACTGGGTAGAACCCCACCCTCAGGCCTGAGGGCTCACTCTACTAGAGGTACAGCTGCTTCCCTGGCTGCTGCCAGGGATATTCCTATCTTAGAAATTTGTCAAGCAGCCACCTGGAAAACAGTCCATACATTCACCAAGCATCACTCTCTGGATATCCGAGTGATGCTCGGTTTGGCACAGCAGTACTTCAGAGCCTATTCCCAAAGTAGGTTCTGTCCCTCCTCCATGGAGGTACTGCTTGGTAGTCTGCAATAGTCAGAATACAGCAAGACTTCATGTTGTTTGAAGAAAAAATTACTCACCTTAGTAATGTTGTTTCTTCTAATGGAGTCTTGCTGTATTCTGACCTCCCCGCCTCCCCTCTCAGAACCTGTTTTTTGGGATGTGGGTGGGCAGGAGCAGTGTTGGCACCCTAAAGGTGCCCCTTTCTCATCCTCCTTTATTTTGGGTGTGTTGTGTTTGTTTTTTGGGTTTCTTGACTTGAGTCTTTGCTTTGAAACCAAAAAACCCTTTTTTGATAAATTTAGTTGCCAGTTGGCTAATGTGAGTCTTACAGTTTCCACACAGAACTTCTAGTGAGTATTGCTCGTAAATATCTGACAGTTGGAGTTTAAACAACAGCAGACAGAGGCTTCAACCAAGCTCGAGCTCAGTGTTCAATGCCCTGCATGGAAAATTAACTCTTTGTTCTCCGGGGCAGTTCAAAGGTTGGCAATCACTGCAATAGTCAGAATACCGTAGTCAGAATACAGCAAGACTCCATTAGAAGAAACAACATTACTAAGGTGAGTAATTTTTTCTTATCTGCCGTCAAAGTCTGTGTTTCTGTGTAAACAAGCAGGGAGGAACAAGATCCTCAAAGCTATGCACAGAAGCAGTGAGGATCTGGAACCTGGCATACACCTTGGAAGCAGACATTTGTGCGGTGCACTTGCCAGGCAAAAACAATGTTATAGCCGATTCTTTAAGTAGAATCAACCAGGGATGCCACGAATGGGCCTTGAACTGACAAGTTCTAGCCACAGTGTTCAGAAGTTGGGGATCACCCAAGATAGACCTGTTCACTTCTTGGGGAAAACTACCAGCTTCCCCTTTATTGTTGCAGACCACCAGCCAGAGGGACAGTCTCAGAGGACGCCTTAGTCTTGGACTGGACAGGAAAGTTCTTGTATGCCTTCCTACTATTTTCACTCATCCAGAAAGTTCTCCTGAAACTCAGGAGGAAGTCTGCAACAGTGATCCTAATGGCTCCAGACTGGGCCAGACAGACCTGGTATTCAGTTATGCTGACTCTGTCCAGCAGACCTCCAGTAAGTCTGCCACTGAGTTACAATCTGCTGACCCTATGTCAGGGCTGGATAGCATTCACAAACCTCGGAACACTACACCTGACGGCGTGGTTCTTGAGGAGCTACAATACTCTAGTTTTCAGAGGAAGTCCTAAAGATGCTTAGTTTCAAGGAAACCAGAAACCAGGAAAATATATTCCTCTAAATGGAGGGCATTTTCTTACTGGTGTGTCCTCAGAAGAATAATCCCAATAAAGGCAGGATTGCCTGTAGCCTTAGAATACTTGGTACACCTCAGTCATTAGGCCTAAGGCCATCAATACTGAGGGTGCACTTAACAGTGTCAGTCTACATTTCAGGAGACAAAGGAAAGTCACTGGCCTCTCAACCAATTTTCAAAGGCCTCAGTTACTTGTTCCCACCAGTAAGATACCCAGTCCCACCGTGGGATCTCATTGTGTGTTTGCCCAGCTCATGGAAGGTTCCATTTGAACCTTTGGACACTTCTGACTTCAAGTATGTCACATGGAAAACCATTTTCCCCGATTGCCATGACCTCTACTAAGAGAAGAGTGAACTACAAGTCCTCTGCATGGAGCCAAATTGCATAATCTTTGAGAGATAAGGTAGTCTTTAGAACCAACAGGAAATTCCTGCCTAAGCTCGTGTCTGAAATCCATCTGAACCAGTCAATAACACTTCCTGTGCCTTACCCTGAATACTCCAGTCCAGGGGAGCAAACATCGCACAGCTTTGACTTGAAGTGAGTTCTGAGCATCTGTTTGGACCAGACAAAAGATGTCGAATTCAAAAACACTCTGCTTTTTGTTACCTGTGGTGAGGTTGGCAAAGGTAAACCAGCTTCAAAGAGGTTCATGTCTCACTGGATAATCTTACATTCAGTTCTGCTATGAAAAAACAGTGAAAATGCCACCTACAGGCTTAAGGGTGCACTCCACAAGGGGCACCTCTGCCTCCGTGGCATCCTCAAGGGGGCATTCCTCTATTAGACAGTTGCAAAGCAGCCACCTGGAATAAGTGCACACCTTCATAAAGCCCTGTTGTCTGGACATACAGTCTAGAAAGGATGCCAGTTTTGGAACTGCTGTATTTCAGAACCGTTTTCCAAAGTTGGTTCTGGACCCAGCCTCCTAAGGTACTGCTGTATAGTCTGCTAAGAGTGAAACCATACAAGTGAGGGATTCCTGGGGGTTACAGAAAAAAATTACTTATTGTAGTTATGTTGTTTCTTCTCAGGGATCCCTCACTGTGGTTTCATATTCCCACCCTGCCTCCCCTTCCAGAACCTGAAAATGGGTTATCAGAATAATCAGTTTTCGCTTGGGTTGGTTGAGCATTACTATTGCAGTTTTGTTCTACAATTGTAAGCTGTTTTCTCTCTCTATATCTGTTTTAGATTTACAAGTCTGCTTTGTTTTTTTTTTTTTCCAAAAATGTTAAATTTGCATAAACTTTTGGTAGCCTTTTGGGTAGATTCAGTAGCCACCTTCCACTCTGGCTACAGAAACAAATCTGACAACTGCCAAGGTAGAAGATGGCTGTATAGTGTTCCAAACACCCATTCTAAATCCTAAGTTCCATTCCTAGAATAGGGTTTGTCTGTGTGGAGACTGATGCACAGAGGGAAACTGTATTGAGGGATCCCTGACAAGAAACAACATTACTACGGTGAGTATTTTTTTCTTTCCGGTATTGCACAGACCCTCATGTCACTGAAGTGATGAACATTCAGTGCAGTGTACACATTCATAAACTTTACGGATTACCATCAGATATACCTGGTCCATGGTTCTGCTGCAGAAGGCTGTATTTTCAGGACTTTTAACCGAGATAAGATTACCTGTTGCATTGTTGTTCCTCCAGTGGTCGTAACAATGGTAAATGAGGTAATAATACTACTATGACTAATATAATATATTGCAGAAGCCTTCAATAAGTCCTTCACCGATCTTACCGCAGTGCTACCACCTGCCTGTTTTCAGCCTGGCTTGAACCACTCCCAACAACGTATCTACCCAGTGTTCTCACCCGACCTTCTACTTTAAAACGGTGAGGGTGAAGGAGGCCCTCACTGTGGTCAAGAAAATACTAGGTAAGACCAGACTGGGCAGTGATGGGATAGACATGAAACTTCTATCCCTCACCCTGGACGTTCTTATAGTGCCCATTACCATGCTGTACAATAAGTCCCTGGCCCTTGCCCAATTCCCAGCAGTTTGGAAGCAGGCCCTAGTTAACGCCAGTGCATAAAGGAGGTGTGACAAGTCTCTGGTAGCCAACTACAGACCCATCTCGATCCTCTCCCCCTGTCCAACTCACTGGAAAAGATTGTGGCGGGTCAACTCATCGACTACCTCAATAAGTGTAATCTACTATGCCCCAACCAGCATGGCTTCAGATAAACTCACAGTATCACCACTACCCTGCTGGACTACAACGAACTATGCACATAAGGCCCTGGATGAAGGTAATCTGGTGGGGTCAGTCTTTATTGACCTCACCAAAGCCTTTGATACAGTCAGCCACCCCCTGTTGCTGACCCAACTGTAAAACATGGGTGTGGCGCCCAATGCCCTTTGCTGGTTCCAAGACTACCTGATACAGAGAAATCAATGTGTCAGAATTGGGCAAACAGTATCCAGCGCAAGACAGGTATCATTAGGGGTAACCCAGGGATCAGTACTGGGGCCCCTGCTCTTCAGACTCTTCTTAAATGACCTTCCCACAGCCTGCAACACCAAACTCATACTGTATGCAGATAATGCTGTGCTCCAGAGCAGTAGCACGTCTCAGACTGCCCTACAATCTGAGCTGCAGAACTCCTTCTCCAAACTTGAGGACTGGTTCTGTAGTCATAAGTTGCTACTAAACTACAAGAAGACCAAGGTCTTGCTTATGTCCAGCCCCCATGACAAAAATAAGCACCACCCCCCCTCATCATCTCCAACTCATGCAGTGAGCCACTGGAACAAGTTCACTTGTTCAAGTATCTGGGGGTCATAATAGATGATACTCTCATGTTTACGCAACATATTGAGACTCTGGTCAAGACAGTCAGTACCAAGATTGGTGTCCTGTACAGGCACAGGCAATACCTCTCTCCGAGGGCCCTCCACCTCTCAGTCCACAGCTCAATTATATCTATTATTGACTATGGACTAGTGGTCTATGGGCCAGCAACGGATACAGCACTCAAGAGGGTTCAGACAGTGCTCAACAAAGCCTGCAGACTCGCCCTGGATGCTGAGCATGGCACTCACACCTGTACTCTTTATGAACGTGCAACTTGGCTGTCATTAAGAAGCAGGGTCAAATTCCAGACTTGCATCCTAGGGAAGAAGGCTCTATTGGGTAAAACACCACCTTGTGTAGGCAGTTTGATCAAGGCGGCCAACTCATTACAGGTCACCAGAGAGAGGACTAGAGGGGCCTTGGTGATCCCCTTCCGTCGCACCTCACTTGAGCAACGTGCATTTGCCTACCAGGCCCCCCTATGGATGAATAAACTTCCTGGGAAGCTCTTGGCCACCAATTGTCTGGCACAATTCAAAACTGACCTCAAACAGCACCTAATAACACTCTCTAAGTACACCTGCCCCTGAGTCCAACCAACCTGCTCTCTGCCCCCAGTAAGCACTAGGCAGACCTCAGGTACCCCCTCCCTCTGTCCCTTCTCATGACTTACCCCAGCAATCAGTTTGTGTCATGCTCCTTCGGCACCTGCCACCCCCCTTCCCCAACTCACAGTCCCATAAGTTTCCCAAACAGTCACTGCTAATGCTGGCTGCCTGACCATGCCCCCTCACACCCCACCATTTTACTCTAGCATGTCCTCTCCGCTCAGCCTCCCCTCACCCCACCATTTCTCCCTATGCCTTATCGTCCCTCTTCCCTCACCCTTCACCTCCACCGCAGTACATACCCCTCACTCTCTCTCTCTCTCTCGTACCTCCTTTCTTCACCCCTCTGCCAGCTATCCCTGTCCCTCTGAACTACTGACAAGGCACTTTGTGGCTGCTTATCTCCCCCCCAACTCTCATAAAGTGTTTTTTTCTTGTTATTTAACTTGTACCTATGTTTTGAGTTATTCTGTAAGTTCTGAATCCAAGCTGTATTGTTCATTGAAATGTACCTTTGCTTTCTCCTATTGTACTTTGTTTTGCAATCTATGACGTGGAACATTTGTAAAAGAGCTTGTGCTCAAAGGTTTTTTCTGAATCACTAAATAAATAAACAGTATGACTAATAATATAATATGATAATAACTACCAGACGAAGTGGTGGGGGCTAAATGGTGGAAAATTCAAGAGGGCATGGGACAAGCATATGGGGCTGAGTATCGGGGGGGAGGGGGAGGGGTAGAGTGAAAAAAGGGCAGACTAGATGGGCTGGTATGGTCTTTTTCTGCCGTCAGGCTTCTATGATTCTATGATATATGATTCTGTGTGATGTAGCGTGTATTTCTAATTCTGATGCTCTGAACCACAAAGTGTTTACTGTGTATGTTATCCAGTGAAAAATTAAAAAAGCAATAGGCAGTAGCAGCAACAGACCACAACATTTCACACTTGTAGTGCTTTATCAAGAGGAGCTACTGTATCCTTTCTTCAGAACTTAGTCATGCAGTTAGAGAACTGTATTACCTAGAACCTAAAGCCAGCTTCCCTTCCTAAAGGGTTCTCCACAACCTCCTGACTCCCTACAGTCTTACCAGGGTGACGAGGGCTTTGGAAAAACAGCTGTCGGTTGTTCTGCTTTCAAAATTGAAATCTGCAAGAGAGGGGCAGGGTGTCAGCGCAGTGGAAGTGCACATCTGGAAGGGGCTGCCACTGGACTGAGATAATGTGCCTCTGCTCCAGCACGCGCACATGTTTGTGCATTGTTGCACACTGGCAAGCCTGGGAACAAACTGGTGGAAACCCCCCCAATTGGCAGGATGATATCCATTGCCCTGCAGGCTCCGCACTGCCAGCTAGCAATCTGTCTCCAGATTCAGACCCTGTTGGGGAAGTTGCGTTGCCATGGGGGCATGCCATGGGAGTGCTGGTGGGCTGGGATAAGTATCCAAGGAAGATGGGACCGTGGGGGAGGGGCTGTCCAGATAGGATTAGGTCAACACTGAAGTGGATAAATAAAGGTTTAAAAAAAAAAACAAAAGAAATCCACAGGAGATCGTGCTTTTATGGTTGCAGCCTCTGTTCTCAGAACTTGTTGCCTCTGGATGTCTGACTCTTCCCATCTGAAAGCTGCTTTAAAATTAAGTGGAAATAACATTTTCAACAAGCTTTTGGATAACTCCTGTTCAGCTTCATTATTGCCTGTTTGTTTTCGATTACATTTTGTTGATTCTAACTGCATGAGTCCGATAGAGATGCCGTAACAACAGCAAAAAAAAGCATAATCCCAAGAATGGTGCTGTGGAATCAGAACGCCATTCAAGTGCTGCTGTACGCTGGTGCTCCCTCTAGTGTTCTAACATCAGATTGGTTTTCTTTGCTGAAAAGAACAGTCTTCTTGGAGGCACCTCTCCAAGTCCATCGGCTAGTTCCTTTATTTGTTTTTATTTATAAAACCTTCTGTTGCTATATCTGTTTTAATGTTTAAGGAACTGCCAGTACTTTTTGTCTAAATTCAGAAGATTGGTATGACTGAAAAGCCTAAGAAAAGGATAGAGCCTACAGGATTTGAAAATTGTGAATCCTGTCACAAGATCTTGGCAAAGGCAGACCGCCCCAAACTTTTTTTTTGCTTGTTTGGGCCCTGACCAAGACTATTTAAATTGTGATTTGCATGAACTTTTCTGCCCCAAAGCAAAAGGGCAAAACTCAGTCACAGTCTGCCACCGAGCCACCTAACAGTTCCCCTATAAAGAAAATGGAGGTAAGTACCTCAGATGGTGAGAAGCACACATCTTCAAGTACCCTCTTTTCAAACAAAATCGAAGGTGACAGAAAAGCTGCTGTCTCTGATCAAAGAGACAGAAAAAGCTGCCAAGCCATCATCCAGCTTAGAGAAAGGGCACAGGGTGTCTGATAGGGGGAACCCTGATGCTAAGAATGGCAGAAAGGAAAAAAGCAGAGGCTCTGGTGACATCAGTACCAGCTAAGAAAGAACTAAATGAAAAGCATCTGACTGCACCCCCCCCCCAAAAGGGAGCAAGAGCCAGCAATAGAACAGAGAGCTGTGCCCTCAGCAGAGGACATCACCAAAATGTGGCAGTTTTTTAAGACCTTCCAAGCCATGGGAAATCTTGCCACTATTCCTGACCCTCCACCACCCCCCACTGAGTCTGAGGAGTGTATAGAAAGAGGTTGATTTTGGGGGTTCCATGTCATAATAGCGATCACTATTTTGGCGAGTATATATTGACGAAAACATCCGGATGTAAGCACCCCACTGAATTAGCATTCTCAACTCAGGGGCTGCATGTTGGGGAGGGGGGAAAATCCAGATATCGGGGGGGGGAGAATAAGTGTTGCAGCTGTGGCAAAATATAACCCGCTCCTGGTTCCGAACCCAGTACCTGCTGTGCCACAGCTAGCCACCCACACTACCATGCCACATGGCAGCAGGTACTCCAGTTCCTCTCAACCCCTTCCCTATCCCTCCCTTTCCCCTCGTTATTTCCTCCTTCTGTTCACCCTTCCCCATATTTGCTGTCCCATACCCTCGCTATTCTGCGGGGTAGCCCAGAATGAGTCGCTGTTTTTGTAGTCACTCATTTTGGGTCGCTGTTATTATGGGATACCAATTTTTGAGTATGCGGAGACTGACCTTATCTAAAAGGCCCCCAGTACCCATCCACAAATCTCTCAAGATATTGAAACATCCAAATTCAGCTCCTGGTATTGACAAACAAGTAGAAAAGAAATATTAAATAGAGAAACGGGGTAGAATTATTATATTCCCACCCTGCTCATGAGGGAGTTGTGCAGGCAGCAGCATGTGAAAATCTAAAGTGTCACTAGCTTCCTTGCTTCCAGAAAGCTGGATTTATTTGGCAGGAAAAGTGTACACTTCAGCCACCCTGCAGTTACTGGTTACGTGACATATACTGCACACTACCAGAAAACTCTCTGGATACAGTGCAAGCCCCAGGTGAGAAGGTGGGAGGCTAACTTGGCAGTGATTTACCAGAAACTGCTAAGGATGCACTGGAAGCTACCAGATATCAGTTCCTCATGGCTGAGGAGGCAAGTGGCACAGCCACGGTGGGGGTACTAGCTAATGTAGTGACACTGAAGAGGTTTGCCTGGCTCAGGGCAACTGTCCTGCAAGAGAACACAAAGACAAAGGCTGTTTACTTTACATTCCGGGGACCCTTCCTCTTTGGCGATAAAATAGGAACCTACATGAAAATGTTTTTTGGGGTTTTTTTTTTAGACTTTGTTTATCTCCAACCCTGGAGAACTCCTTCCAGCGACCTCAGGAGCTTCCAGCCTCTACCTCCCACTGTGGCCACTCACTCTCCCCCTCGTGCCGCCAAGCCCTACCTCCGGGTCTGAACCCTCCAGAGGTAGGGCCGCCCTATCCACCCAGGGCGCTCTATCTTTTTAGGGGCAAAGTGCCTAGCACACACGAACCCTGGCTGGAGAGAGGAGATGACCCGGGTGTGGGAGTGTGGACTGTGAAGATCAAGGCGCCTTCATCTATCCCCAGGATTGGGGTATTTCTTCACTTTTTTGTTCCCATCCCCTCCCCCGGAGCTCGGCCGGCAAGGCAACGCAAGGCCATAGCTCCGCCCACCCCCTGGCTTACACCGCGCTGCTCAGTCGGCAACCTGCCGGCCACCACCAGAGGTCACTCCATGTGCGAGCATCTTCCCACCCTAGAGAGAGAGCAGTTCTCCGGATGCTCGCTCTCTTTCCCCCCACTGACCCCCGGTGACTCCTGGCTCATTCCCGAACCCGGGTCGCTGGCGTGGCGCGAGGTGTGACGTCCAGCGCCTCAATTCTCAGTGCCACTGGGCCGGACTACATGAAAACGGTTGATGAACAAAAAACAACCAATAAGAATTCGACCCAGAAGCGGAGAGCTTCTACTTACTTCTGGCCATATGGAAGGGGAGGTGTAGGGGTAGGGTCTACTACCAAAGGCCTTACTTCTGCTATGACCACCTTCCTCAGAGGGTGCACCAGGAAGCAGAAGCAGGAGACTGATAAGACCAAAGCAAGCAGCAGCTCCTAAGCCGCATGAAAAACAAAATTCCTGACCCTGTTCAGGCCGACACCGAACACTTGCCAGAGTTGGAAGCCGACCGTCTCATTACTTGCGTGAGTGGAAACCATCACCGCAGAAGAGTGGGTGCTGGGTGTGATGAGTCAGAGTTTAGCCCTTCAGGTCACAGGCCTTCCAGAACTAAAGAGCCAAAGGGTTTTCCTCCACTTCAACCGCAGGAAAAAATCCTGTTACAGCACAAGGTAAGGAAATTGCTAAAAGATAAAGGCCATAGGAAAGGTCCCTCTCTCACAGTGGGGAAGGGGCCTCTTTTCAAGGTAGTTTCTCACAGGAAAGAAAAATGTGGCTTGGTGGCCCATTCTGGATTTAAGACACCTGAACAGGCACAGAAAAAGGACACATTCAGAACGGAAAGACTTGGAACAGTTATACAGTCCCTGCAGAAAGGGTAGTGGCTACATTACTGGATCTGAAAGATGCATACTTCATATCCCTGTTAGACACTCCCACAGAAAATACCAAAGATTCAGATTAGAAAATAGTAGTATCAGTTTGCCACACTGCCTTTTGACCTAAACTCAGCTACAAGGGTGTTCAGCATGCCTGGCTGCAGTGGCTGCATCCTTGAGAAGAAAGGGGATGATAGTGTATCTTTAGCTGGATGATTGGCAAGTCACAGTAAAGACAGCAAGAGGCACGTTGTTCCATTGCAGGGAGTGAAAAAATGTTGTAACATGGCAATAAATGTTGTACTGCAATACGGTAATGACATAGGTGGAAACAACTCGTGACACAGAACAAAGTGAGTATTAATTTTCTAGTAATGCCCGTTTGCCATCGGGAGCACTAGAAAACAGAGAGACAAAGCAAGGAAAATAATCACTCCATCACCCACTTCTGTTTGTGCCGGTTGGTGTCTCTATGCCTACATATAGGTGGCGCTACTTCATGTTGCTAGAGACAGACGTATTGCTCCTACTAACCCACCCACCCGGGGAACCTCGGAGACCAGCGTGAGTAGTTTGAGGAAAGGAAAGTTTGACTGCAGCAGTAAGTAATATAGACACTACATACCGAGCGAGCAACAAATTATAGAGAGCTAGAAGAAGTACTGATATCGCTGAGTGCATGCAGCCGCCCCGGGGAACTCCAGCAGTGGAGCAACTACTGTGGCCATGCAGAGGAAGAGACAGAGAAATCAACATTAATCACGTAATCTCTTTCTCTGTATTTCAGTAGTGCAGTGCAGCGATAGTCAGCCTCGTCACTTTTTCACTCAGTAATGCATTTTGGGCACAGTATTAATATTTGCATAAAATGACATCTGCAAGCAAGTGAGATGCCAGATATGCAAATATTCATACTTTTCCCATAATGCAGTACTGAATCACAAGTAAAAATTAAAGAAATGAGTGAAGATAATACTATAGTAAGAAACATAGATAAATGGTTTTGTTCTCGTTCTGTGTTATGGTACCAAAAACATCACGTTGAAAGGACTATTAAAACAGCAGTCACAATGTAAATATATATTGAGCAGTGAACGTGCACACGCACTGTGGGATATTTACATAGCGTATGTATTCATTCAGAAGTGCAGAATTGAACAGCAGATAATATTGTATTAAACAATATTGTGACTTGCTGTTCATTTCTGACCCACATCTACTTCACTTGTAACAGTAGTCACCTTGCGCCTGCCATGTTACAAGTGCATTAATCCACTCCAAAGTCGAGCTGTACTAGGGAATTAGTGCCTGGTTGGTGGTTGGAGGCACTCGGCCTGTGGCCTCTTGCCCTCAACCCCCCCCCAAACCAGGCATTAACTCCCTAGTAGAGCCCTCCTTTGTCGTGGATTAATGCTTACTTGTGTCTGCTATATAGGGAACAGTGTTAGCTTTGAAAATTGCAGATTTAAATGTCTAAGAGTTATGTCCTTATTTAAATGACAGTCTGTGTATTTAATTAACTAACTTTGGACTAAATATTATGAGGATGTATAAAAAGATTGGATTTTTAGTAAGCATTAATTCATAATTCATTATTGGACTGGATTGGAGGTATGAGCATATTATTTTTAGACCTGTTCACCTTCAATATACGACAGTTAATAGTGAAGAAGTAATGCCAATGAATCTACAAAGAAACAAGTATTATAATAATTTATTTTATTTATAAGTTTTGTAAGGATTATTTGTATATTTCTTCACTTAACCTTTTTGACCTCCATACTTAAAAATTGTGTATTACACGTTTTATTAATTGACTATCCATATGTATTAGGATGTATGGTATAGAGTAATTTGGTCCAAGAACAGAAGTTAAGTAAATGAATGAACAATACTGGACCTGCATCGTTGGGCAACGTTAATGAATTGCTTTTTCGATTTAATTCTGTGCAAGTCTATTTTAATTTGTGTTACATGTGACTGTTTAAGTTAATAGGGATCACCTGTTGTTTTTTTATATAAAATTGTTGACTGCATGTAGAACCGGCCTCTCTGAGGAAGAACACGTGTGAAATCGGTCGGGGCGTTTACGTGTGTGTTTCAGATGCTGCTGCAGTAGCACAATGAGCTGAATTTATATGTACAAGTGTTGTTACAAAAATAAATCATCTTGTCTTCATTTCGGAGTGTGAGCAGTGCTGTTTTTTATGGATTTAGCAAGTGGTAAGAAACACCCTGGAAAGTCTGAGCTTTCTACTGAATATAGAAAAGTTCTAGCTGGAGCCCAGCCAAGTGCTGGTCTTTATAGGAGCGGAGCTGGACACTGCTCAAGGGAAAGCATTCTTGGCACAGGCAGGAGTCCAGAACCTTTTGTGCTGTACAAGATCTTACAAGCCAGGCGAGCCAAGGCCAGCAGGGGACTTATTTCAACTGCTAGGGCACATGTCAGGAGCAACTGCTGTGGTGTCCTTAGTCGCTTCCAGATGAAGGATGTTCAGTACCGCTAAGGAGGCACTGGCATCAAAAGTCAGACCACTGAGCAAGGTAGTACCAGTGACAGCAGGCCTGGTCAGGACTCGAGTGGTGGAAGGAAGTGGAAAATTTCAGGGAAGGAATCCTATTCTAAAAACTGTCACAACACTCACTCTGACAACAGATGCCTTCCTAGTAGGATGGGGAGAACATAGATGATCACACAGTAAGTGGAGTCCAGTCTCCACAAGAGCAACAGAAGTACATAACACTGCAGCTCATGAGTGTTTTCCTGTCTCTACAGCACTTCTCAAACCGGGCCTAAGACCAGTCAGTTCTGGTCAGAACAGACAATACCACCACCATGTACTATATTAAGTAAGCAAGGTGGGAACCAGATCCACAAAACTGTGTACAGAGGCAATGGGGATCTGAAATCTAGCATCTTCCCTAAACACAAAAATCACTGCTGTACATCTACCAGGGAATGACAATATCCTGACAGATTCACTAAGCAGGATAAGTCATGGAAACCACGACTGGACACTAGGCCACCAGGTGGTTGAGACTTAATTCAGGATATGGAGCATACCAAAGGTGGACTTGTTTGCTTCATGGGACCTTCACAGATTACTACTGATCTGCTGCAGGCCACCCTGCAGGGGGACCCTACACCAAGATGCTCTGACTGTCAATTGGGAGGGAAAGTTCCTCTCTGCATTACCTCCATTCCCCCAGACTCACAGAATACTCTGGAAATCAAGGAATGAGTTAGCAACAATGATCCTGGTGGCACCAGATTGGGAGAGACAACCATGATACTCTCTCCTACTGTCCCTGTCAGACAGGAATGTCATCTCTGTCCCCATGAGACACGACTTTCTGACTCTGTCCCAGTGCAGGGTAACCTCAGAACACTGAGACTCTGAGACTGAAAGCTTGGTTCTTGAAGACCTGGAATACTCTGTCATGAACCTGTCAAGCTGAGTACTGAGTATTTGGAAAGTTGCAAAAAAAAAAAAAAAAAAACAGTCCACAAGAAAATCTTATTCTTCAGAATGGAAATGTTTTTCAGTCTGGTGCTAAGATAAGGGAGTTTCTTCCCTAGAAGCTGATTTAACAGTTCTTATGGATTGCTTACAACATCTGCACACAAGTGGTTTTGAGGACTTTATCACTGAAAGTCCACCTGACAGCAGTATCAGCCTTCCTATCTGCAGGGAAACCAAACTCTCTAGCCTCACACCCTTTGTTCAAGAGATTCTTTAAAGGCCTCCTTCATTTGCAACCCCCAGTTAGGGAACCTATTCCACCCTGCCACCTAAGTATATACTTGGCACAAGTAGTGCATGGCCCCTTCGAGCCCAGTACCTCTGTGACCCTCAGGATCAAGGCCAAAATCTGCACTAAGGTGGACACTCCTGAGGGGCTGAGAGAATGATTAGAGGTCTGAGAAAACTTGAGTAGTCAAAGATATACAGCTGGGTTTCCATGCGTAAAGTGCATAATCACCTAGGATGCAGAAACTCAGAGGTGGGGTATAAAATGGGGGAAGAGGTATTGACGATCACTAAATGGGAGAGGGACTTTAGTGTAATCATATCAGATGACCTCAAGTCGGCGAGGCAATGTGGTAGGTCAGTAGGGCTAGCGGGATGCTGGGGTGCATAGCTATGGGTATCACCAGCAGAAGGAGGGAGGTGAGCCGGTCCAGTGGCGAAGAGGGCAGAGCCTTACCTTTTCTCACACTTACTTTTCCCAGGTTTGGGAATTGACTCGGATTGCGGGGTGTTGGCCAGGGAGAGGAGGATTGAGCATTCGGAGGACTGCTCTCCTCCTCTGGAGAGGGAGGGTTGCTGCTTCTGGTGCTTGTGTGCCCTCTAGCGAAGGTTGGGAGGTAGGCCACTCAGTACGGCAACTTGGCACAGAGGGATGGCAGTCGTTGACCTCTCATGTACGGCAGCGTGCATGTGCATGTCCAGATGGCATTACACATCCATTTCTCCAGGGTAGGTAAATAGAAGATTGGCCAGGTGCAGTGTGGGATGAAACCGACCCCTCCCAAACTCCACACCGGCTACAGGACCCTCTCCCAGAACCAGATCCATTTGTCAGCGGTGAGGCATCCACCGTCATCCCCTGCCATGGGGGGCAAATTTTGGGGGGAAGCACCAGGATGAAGGTAAATCCCTGAGATGCCAGGTGACTGGGGGAGGAGTGGTGGAAGGAGTTGCCTGTACTGCAGCAGGGAGTTACAACAGACTAACTGCAAAGAAAGAGGGAGGTGCTGTTACCACTGTATAGATCATTAGTAAGTCCCCACCTGGAGTACTGTGTCCAGTTCTGGAGACCACATCTCAGGAAAGAGATAGGGTAGAGGCTGTCCAAAGCAAGGCAACTAAAATGGTGCAGGGGCTGCATCAGAAGCCCTGTGAGGAGAGACTGAGGGATCTCACTATGTACACCCTGGAGGAGAGGATGGAGGGGGAGGAACATGATAGAGACCTATAAATACCTTACAGGGGTGAATAAGGTACAGATGGGGAATATTTTTCAGAGGAAAAGGTCCATGAGAA
The DNA here is from genome assembly GCA_016271365.2 of Neoceratodus forsteri. NCBI lineage: Eukaryota > Metazoa > Chordata > Ceratodontiformes > Ceratodontidae > Neoceratodus > Neoceratodus forsteri. Next base: position 1,028,681,471 of record CM028134.1, read on the forward strand.
CAAGGGGGCATGCAATGAAGCTGGGGGATTTAGGAGGGATGTGAAGAAGTACTACATCACAGAAAGAGTAGTTGATGCCTGCAACAGTCTTCCAGCAGAGGTAGTGGGGGCGAAAACAGTGGTGGTCTTCAAGCATGCATGGAATAGGCACAAAGGGATCTTGATAGGGAAGCTGGAGGGGGGGTAGATGAAGATCAGGTAGGGTCTGCAGTGACCGTATAATCAGGGAAAAAATGGTCATGGGCCGAGCAGTCCTTATCTGCTGACAAATTCTATGTTTCTGTGTAAGTTTGTGACGTGGAAGATGCAATTCCTCATAGTTATGACATGTGCCAGAAGAGTCAGTGAGCTCCAAGCCCTTTGCACAGAGCCTGCTACATTACCATGCACAGGGACAAAGTATTTATTTATTTGGATTTTGTTGACCGGGTAAGCCCTCTGGGCCCTGAGGAAGCCCTTTTTCAGGTGCGACACGGGATTAATTACATAAAAATGATCACAAGCAGGCTGCATACAATACACAATGGGTAGGAACAGGCAAATGATATAACATTTAAGATTAGTTAAATGACTCTTTGGGGTACGCATACATTCTATTCTAACCATTTAATACATACTTTCCCAGGGTGAGATAAATTGTTATTTTCACTGAGCAGGTTGGATCAGCTCAGATCTAGTGCCTCTGGGGGAATGTTAGTGATTTGCCCGGTGACTACCTAATAGGGGTTGATTTGGGGGCTTGCTTTCCATCTGTGGCAAGAAACCTTTCAGCGGTAGCAGTTGCAGGAGCTTCTTTCTACCAGGTGCATCTTTAGGTCTTTTTTGAAGGTCTCCATCGATGAGTTTTCTTGTTAGTTGCTGGGAAAAGTGTTCCAAATGGCTGGGATCGACGTGGCAAAGGATCTTTTCCTGGTTTGTGTCCTAACTCTGGGAGCCATGAGGAGAGTTTGCTTAGAGGTTCTCAGTGGGTGCCTCACCGGTTTAGGTATTAGAAGGTCTTTGAGACTTGGGAGTGGGGGGCCCTTGTCACTTCTTAGTTTAAAGGTTAGGGTTAGTGCAGAGAGTTCCAGTCTTCCTTTGAGTGAGGGCCAGTTCAGGGTTTGGAGCACCCTACAGTGATGTTCTTTGCTGGCTGCCCTTATGGTGAACCACCCTATTGCATGATATAGGGAATTGAGTTTGTCCAGTTCTGAGGTTCTGACAGAGTGCAGGACAGGGGAGCCATAGAGTAGGGTGAGTAGAAGGGTGCTATTGGCGATTTTAGTTGTGATTCATTTGTAAGGTATGGACTTATCCTATAGAGTAGACCTATTTTTTGGTGCAGGGTTTTAGTGAGTCTTTCTGCATTGCCCCTGAAAGTAATATCTTGGTCGAGGAGGACCCCCAGATATATATATATATATATATTTTTTTTGCGCCTTCTCATCGCCTTGCTTCCTTTCTTCAGGAGACTCCTTCGTGGCCTTGTATGTCCCTGCTCCTCTTGCCAGGCGTCGGTGCAGTCCATCCCCCCCAAGGAGCCTTGGTTGTACCCCCCCAGGCAGGTACGTGATGGGACCCCTTACTGGCCCCGACGGTCTGTATTTCGCTGGGGGGATGCTGTTATCAGGCGCCTGTGGGCACTGGGATCGGAGCCTGGGCTCCATCTACAGGGAGCACTGTGGGTTTCCGTTTTCTGTCCCCTCCCACGTGGAGCGTCGCCCGCTAGGGGAGCCTAGGGAAATCGATGCGTCGAGGTGTCAGGAACGACCTGGCCCCTCGCCAACTTTCCTCCCTTCTTTCTGCTGTCCCATTGCACCTCCACTCGTGGTCATTCAAGTGGCGATAGAGCAGTGGGACATGCATCCCTCCCCCAACCCGGAGGAAGAGAGCGGCCTCTGGGTGCTCAATCCTCCTCCCCCAGCCAGACCTCCAGCACCCAGAGTCTGTTCCCGAACCCAGGTCGCTGGCACCGCGAGTGGTAGCAGTACTGCTGCGCCGGCGACCCCCAGATATTTGATGGAGTTTGCTACCTCAATCGGGGAGTCATTGAATAAGGAAGATTTAAGCAGGCTGTGCCTTTTAGGCCCCAGACTTTTTGGGACCAAAGAGGGTGGCTTTGTTTTTTTTCTCATTAAGGACCAATGTGTTGGTAAGTAGCCAGTTTTCGAGTGTGTGTAGGTCTCTAGTGAGCAGACCATTCAGTTAAGCAACATACTTTGAGTTATGATAAATAACTGCATCGTCTGTGTAGAGCAGCAGCTTAGCTTCCCCACAGTTATTTGAGATCCCATTGACGTTGAGTGAGAACAGTAATGGGTCCAAAATTGACCCTTGTGGGACCCCATCATTGATAGACCTTGTGTCTGACTAGGACTTCCTTCCATTTTACAAACTGGGATCTGTCTATGAGGTAATCAGAGAACCATTTTATCTGCTGGAGAAGGTCCAAAGGAGGTGCTACAAAGACGACAGCTGACCAGCAGGGTAAGGCATATGAGGCGAGGTTGAGGGCACTGAACATGTACTCCCTGGAAGACAGGAAAGAGAGAGAGAGGGGGGACATGATTGGGACCTTCAAGTACTTGAAAGGGATAAATATGGTTTATAAAGAGAGTCTCTTTAAGCTGAGTGGCAACTATAACACATGGGGGCACAGTCTTGAGCTGGAAGGTGGGAAGTTTAGGAGGGAGGTCAGGAAGCACTTCTTCACAGAGAGGGTGGTGGACACTTGGATTGCGCTGCCAGAAGAGGTAATCTCATTGAAGACAGTGGCAGCTTTAAGAGAGACTGGGACAGGCATGGGGGGAGGGTAAGGGTCGTGGGTAGGGAGGATGGGAGGAGTGGGGTGGGAGGGCAGGGACAGTAGCTCAAGCTGTGGACCCTGCAATATGAGCAGACTCGATAGACCAAATGGCCTTCTTCTGCTGGCTTCTTCGTATGTAAGTTAATTTAAAGAGGAGTAGCTAGTGGTTCACTAAATTGAAGGCCTTAGAAGTTGACCTGAGGACAGATTGGAAATTCCTCCCTAAAGTGGTGTCAGAATTTCACCTTATCCAAACAGTTACTCTACCTGTACTTTTTCCATCCCATTCAATCAGTCAATCAAAATCTTTATTTAACCAGGTGAACACCATTGAGCAGAGCTCATTTTCGAGGTGGACCTGGGTGAAAACAAGTACAAGATAACAGGGTAATACACAAAAATAACAATACACAGGCTTGATCAAAAACAAGCATGGGCAATAAATTGTAGCAAATACAGGATAATTCTGCAATAGTTTGCAGATAAGAAAATGAGCTAACAGCAGTAATACAGATAAGGTCAGCAACTGTGAAATGATGAGGTGACAAAAACTGTGGCGAATCGACTGGGACCCTGAAGCACCATTACGAATCGACTGGGACCCTGAAGCACAGTTAGGGGGATGGAATAGGGGCAGAGGAGAAGGGACGAGATGAAGGGCGATTAGGACAGAGGCCTATGGAGAGGGAAATGAACCGAGTACAGAAGGAGGAGAGGAACCTGTCGAGGGGGACTAGACAGGGGGCAGGGTGCGGGGGAGAGTGGGTACAATACTGGGAACAGATCAGGGGGTAAAAAGATAAGGAGAAAAGAAGAAAGGCTGTAGGGGAAGGGAGGGTGAACAAACATGGATGTCTGGATGTTTGGAGAGCACCCAACTACTATCTTTTTTTTTGTAATTTTTTTTATTCAGAGACATTTTTAGGGGGGGCGCCAATGAGCAGATAACGGGACGCACGCATTTTCCTCTTGCTCTCCCTCGCAAGCCGAAATAAAAGTAAATATTTAATTTAAAAATACCTTTGAGATATTTAATTTGGCTCCCTATCGACCTCGGATAATAGTATGGATGACTATTTGATGCCCAGTCCGGTCAAAAGTCAGCGACTCGCCAATAAAAGCACTAAGAAGATGGCAGCTGGTATGGCAGGAGAAAATCTGGGCCTGGTATCTTTGTCGGCGGCGGAGGTCACGGCTCTTGGTCTGGAACTAACTGTCCACATGATAGCTGCTTTAAAGCCACGACTGATCAAGCTGGAGGGGAAACTGGACTCAGAGCTGCAAGAAGTCCAGGAGCAGCAAACGGCACAGGCCAGTCGCCTAGTGGAGGTGGAGGATCAGCTCTCCCAGCTGGAGGACGAGATGATGGCAGTCCCTGGGCAAGTTCTGGCACTTCAAAAGGAGCTGGCTGAGTTTAAAGAGGCATTTGACTATCAAGAGAATTATCATCGATGCTTCAATCTGCATTTAAGAGGATTGCCGGAGGGGAGAGAAGGGGCTAGTCCTATGGATTTCTGCACTCGGGTACTGCCAGAGTTACTGGGCCTGCAACTAGCAAAAGGGCGCCTAAAGATGGAGCGTGCTCACAGAGCAGTGATGCCCTGACTGCCTGCAGACCAACCCCCCGAAGCAAGTGATTATGCGGCTTCACAATTTTCAAGATCGGGAGGAGGTTTTGAAAGCATATAGAGAGAAAGGGAGCTTAGTATATGAGGGTCATTGGTTATTTCTATCGCAAGACTACTCAGCACATCTCCTAAAGAGAAGAAAAATGTTCAACGGGATAATGCAACAGCTGAGAGAGTTAAAAATAGAGAATTTCCTGGTGTACCCTGCCACATTAAAAATAAAGCATGAAGGAGCGACCTTCTCATTTTGGGAATTCGATAAGGCAGAGCAATTTGTTCGTAGCTTGAAGCAGAAGATGGGCTGAATGGCGTGAATGGAGTATTGTGGACACTCAGAGGCAGAGAGGAGGGACTGCTTGTATTTGGGTTTTTTGTGTTTTTCTTTCATTTGCTCCTCCTGTGTGCTTCCTGCTCTATCTCTCTCGGCCATGACATCAACGTTCCAGTAAGAGCGTCTGCACTATTTGCATGCTTTTTTGTGTTACCAGCAAGGTGTTATTTCTGGCTGAATAAAAGAAGTTTTGGACTCTGCGTGGACTGGAGGGTCTGAAAAGTTATGAGATGCATAGTGGGGCCTAATGGAAACAGAACTCTTTCGCCGCCGAATATGTGAAAAGGAGTGGAAGTATGGAGTGAAGGTGAGCCATACGATCGCGTGGAGAGACTATGGGTTGATTGAGAAGCATGGCAGCATCGACTGAAAGGAGTAAAGGAGAGGCTGATGGTTGGGAGAAGGGCTTTGCGCGTGAGTTTGATGGCACGGCTCAGTTTCCCCTGTACCCACCTCTGACGGAGGAAGCCACGCATGGCTTGAACTGTGGTGCACAGGGAAGGGTGAAAGCCTTGCACCACTGTATTTGTTTATGTCTGGGACTGGGAAATGCTTAGGAATAAGGGAACAGAACATAACAGGACTATCTTGAAAGAAATCATGGGTGCACCCGATGAGGGTTGGATGGGCCCAGCATCAAAACATGCAAGGAAAGGGTGGGGAAGGGAATCGGGAGTATTTTAACCCACGAAGAGTATCATGTATTCGGTGGGAGAGCTTGTGTAACTAGGGTGGGAAGTATGTACTGTCTAGCAGGAACGGAAATGGAGTGGGATGACTTTTTCTTTCTGGTTGGTGTCTGGGAGGGAGGAGGGTGATAGGAGTGGTACGGAGGAAAAGAGATGAAGGCAAGGGAGGATAAGATTAGAAGTGGTAAAAGACAAATCGGCTGTGGGGGCTGAGGCGCAAACTTCAGAAAGGGGGTTATTTAGGACACTTGTGCTGAAGAGGCAATTAGTGTCATAAGGGGGTAACTAGGAGGGAAAGTAAGGGGGAATTGTTGCAAGGTGCCATGGAAGTTACGGGAACAAAAATGGGGGTGTATATACGTAATGGGAGAAGTAGGGGGAGGGAGGATACAGGGGAAATAAGGGGATGAGGAGAACTGGGGAAGGTGGGAGGAGGGAAGGGGTCATTGTTAAAGATAGTAGGAAGGAGAAAGGACAGGGGGGTAGTTAAAATAGATGTTATACTTGTTATTATTATTGTTACCTTTGTTATGTGTGTTGGTGCAATCATTATACTGTGCACAGCGACGGGTTCTACATGTGGCGGGGGTAAGGTGATATTATAGAGCAATTAATCGGCTCAAGTGGACTCGACTCTATTAATGGTGGGGGGTCGAGAGAGTCATATGTACGTGTATACATAAATGGATAAAACACAAAATCTTAACGTAGTCTCATGGAATGTACGAGGCATTGCAAACCCAGTCAAAATGACATCTTTATTGACGGCTCTGAAAAGGGTAGGGGCACAGGTAGCTCTGATACAGGAAACTCACCTAACAGACACCGAGCATGCCAAACTGGCACGGAACTGGGTGGGGAAGTGCTATGCAGCGTCTTTTTCTGCACATAAAAGGGAAGTGGCCATATTGATGCACAAGGCTCTCCCTCTGGAAATTACTAGAGTAGTTAAAGACCCTAAAGAGGGGAGATATATATTTATCTTAGGAGAACTTAAGGGGGAAAAAGTGACGTTTGGTTGTATTTATGCCCCGGTGGTATATGAGCCACAATTCTATATGTCCTTGCTGTATGTGTTAACAAGGGAGCAATTCCCAGGTCTTATTTTGGGCGTGGACCTTAACTGGACGATGGATCCGATAATGGATCATTCAGAGGGGAAGGGGGGGAGGCAGGAGATGATGAGACAGTGGGAGATGAGTATGGTGGATATGGGTCTCGTAGATGGCTGGCGCACAGCCAACCCAGGATCAAAGGAATATACCTTTTCCTCCAACCCGCATAAAACGTGGTCCAGGATCGACCATATTTATCTGCCCAGGGGATGGTACGCCAGGGTACAAGATGTAATGCACAGTCCTATACATGTGTCTGACCATGCAATGGTTATATTGAAATTAAAAGGAGGGGAAAGGCAGAGAGGCCGTACACAATGGAAATTTCCAACTTATATGGCAAAAAATAGAGTTTAAGAAGCACCTGCTGGACCAGTGGCGGATGTATATAGAGAATAATGATACTGGGGAGGTGTCTAAGACAACGCTGTGGGAGGCGGGTAAGGCATTCATGAGAGGTATAATTATAGAATACATGGCCAGACTGAAAAATCAGAAAAAGGAGACATGAATGGAGCTAGAGGGGTAGTTGAAGGAGCTGGAAAAAAAAGCAGCAGGTGGAGAACGGGGGAGGCAGTTAAGTTGCTGGAGACAGCGAGGGAAACCCTGAATGCCCATCTCAAGGCAGAGGCGGGGAAGACATGGCTGTACTGGAAACACCACGTGTTTGAATGGGGGAACACACCTAGCCCTTTATTAGTCAGACCGTTGAAGGGGGAAGGCTGCGCCACATGTCATGGGGCGAAGGATGGAAAGGAAACCTCCACAGGGATCTGAAAGGCACAAAAGAAACTTTAGGGTCTTCTACCAGCAACTGCATCAAGCAGAGCACGTGGGTAATTAGAGCAAATGCAAAGATTCCTGAACACAGTAAAGCTACCGGAGACTACGCAGGCCCAGACAGAGATGTTTCTTAGCCAGCTGATTACGAATGCAGAAATAATGAACGCGATACAGAAGTTGCAGAGTGGTAAAGCTAGTGGTCCACACGGCTTCTCCGCAGAATATTATAAAATGATGGGAGGTCAGGTAGGGGAACTGTTAGGAGAGGTATTTCATCAAAATGAGGAGACAGGGGAGATCAATCTGCCCAGAACATGTTATGATGCCACTATATGTTTAATATGTAAGGTGGGAAAGGATGTGGAGGAATGCTCCTCCTACAGACCAATTTATTTGCTTAACTGCGATTTGAAAATCTTAGCTAAGGTTTTGGCATCAAGGTTGGAGCAAACACTCCCAGGGTTGGTTCACCCAGACCAGACCGGGTTCATTAAAGGGCATCAGTCATACCACAATATGCGTCGTCGTCTCAGTATTATATGGAGAGCGAATCAAGGGAGGGAGGAAGTGGGAGTTATCTCCATGGACGCTGAAAAAGCATTTGATAGAGTAGAATGGGAATACTTATTTGAGGTGATGTCCCGGTTTGGTCTGGGTGAACCATTCATTAGATGGGTACGGGCTATGTATACGGCGCCTAGGGCACAGGTCTTGGTAAATGGTGAGTTGTCAGAGAGAATTAAGCTGGAGAGGGGTATGAGACAGGGCTGCCCTCTCTCCCCCCTGTTATTTGCAGTGGCAGTTGAGCCATTGGCAGTAGCCATAAGGCATTGTACAGTGATTACGGGAATCGAAGGGGCACAGGGATTGCAGCATAAATTTGCTTTTTATGCCGACGACTTGTTAGTGTTTGTGAAAAATCCAAAACAGTTGGTGCCTCCTCTGCTTTCTTTGGTAGAGGAGTTCAGGGCCTTTTCCGGGTACAGGATTAATTTGGGGAAGTCGGAAATGATGTGCTTTCCAGGGACAGGGAAAGAAGCAGAGCAGTGGGGCTTGAAATTGGTAGGGAAGTGCTTTACCTATCTTGGTATCCGGGCGGGTAGGTCGTTAGGCTCCCTATATGGATTAAATTATACAGAGCTATTGAAAGTGATAGGAGCAGATCTTAGGAGATGGGAACAGTTACCGATATCATGGCTAGGCAGACTGAATACTGTCAAAATGAACGTTCTCCCCAGAATTCTGTACCCATTACAGATGTTGCATGTAGGACTTACGAAAGGGGACATAATCAAGATGAGAGGCTCTTTTGAGTTTTATTTGGAGAATGGCAGCCTGCAGGTTGGTTACAAAAACTAAAAATGGAAAAGGAGTAGGGAGGTCTGGCCTTACGGATATATGTATAACTGTGGCCTGGCGACACAGTTAAGATACATAAGCGGACTGGGTGCACCAACCTAGTGAAGCCAGCTGGGTAGAGTTAGAGCAAGTGGGAGCATCGGGATGACTCACGGCATACCTGCATTCTAGGGGTGCAAGAGCGTACCGAACTGGGGGTAATAATAATCCACTAGTAGAACAGGTTTTAATAGCCTGGGGACAGGTCAGAAAACAGGGATGGACATGATAGGGGGAAACCATATTGCTACCAGTGGCAAACAACCCCTTTTTCTTGCCTGGGTTGGAGGATAAAGGTTTTTATGAGTGGGAACAGAAGGGAATCCAGAGCCTAGGGAACCTTTTGGTGCAAGGAAACCTCTGCACTTTTGAAACTATGCAGAGGGAACTGGGGGTGGAAAGGCAGCACTTGTTCCGATATCTGCAGGTAAGTGCATTCATGCATAGTTTGGCAAGGGAAGAGGAGAGGGGACTTAAACCAGATGGGGTAGAAAGCCTAATGTATCAGGCTAAGGTGGATCCCAAGAGTTTTATTAGGAAAGCGGTCAGGAGAGGAAATCAACGACTCCCAGATAGAACAGGGAAAACAAGAATGTTGTGGGAAAGAGATCTAGAGAGACCGATTACTGAGGAAACTTGGAGCACAGTGCTTCCAATGCATTCAGGGATCATGGCGTGTAATAGATATAAGGAGGCATATTATACCTTTCTCCATCGATTGTATTACCCGCCAGTGATAGTTCATAAGGCACACCCTTCAATATCACCAGTGTGTTGGAGGTGTGGAACGAGAAGAGGTACATACATACACTGTTTCTGGACCTGCCCTATCCTACAGCTTTTTTTTTTGGGGGGGGGGGGGAATTGTTACAGTAGCAGGAAGGGAGTTGGAAAAGGGTCCTCTGCTGTGTCTCTTTGGAATGGAAGTGGGGAGGGAGAGGACTGGATCCCGCTTCCTAGATGGATGAGAGTCTTACTCATCCTGGTCCGCCATTGCATACGGAATACCTGGGTTTCCCATGTTAGGCAGAACCTTAAGCAATGGAAACAGATGATATTACAAACATTGGCGTTGGAATGGCTGACCTATGTACTTTGGGATTGAGAGGAGGTTTTTATTAGAACTTGGTTACCCTGTCTGACTTCTCTAAGCCCAGAGGAGGAGATGATATTAAGGGTAGGGCTAGGCTGCTGAGTACGGTAGTGGGCCCTTAATGTCTACCATTAAATAAAAATGAAGTGGTATTAGAATCATAAGCACATATACCTCAATATTTATGATGTATTAAATAGGTGAAAAAATGCTAATGGAATGCACAAATGATTGCACCTGTTGTTGTTTTTTACTGTGTAGTGTGACTTTCATGTTTGAAGGTCAGCATGTTTGTATGTTATGTGCTTGATGTCACTATGTGTGAAAATCAATAAAGATATTCTACAAAGAGACATTTTTAAATTCAGATACATTCAGTCAAACACATACATAACTCATATACATGTCATCATCTTATTTTACAGTTCAGTTCCATTCAGTGGTACATCTTTTTTATATACTTTTTAGTTTCATTTAAGTATTTAGTTCAAGATCTTATAGTCTCTTTTACCTAGAACAACTATATACATTCTAGGACAGGCTGATTTTATTTTGCCAGTACTTCCTCTTTGAGGGCATAGATTCTAATCTTCTCATTGGACTGAGAGGATGTAGGCCTTCTAACTATTTTCTAATCCCTATTTCTTCCTATCACCTGTTTCAGGTTATGGTACAACATCTGGATATTTGGTGAGTTGCTACCGGACCCATTTCTGCCACTTTGATTCAAATCCTTTCACTCAGTTACCCACTCTGGCTGCTATCCTTTCCAGGGTATAGATTTCTCTCACTTGCAGGGTCCAAAACTCCTGGGTTGGGGTTTTCTTAGTGCCCCACAGACGGGTCACCGCTTTCAGTGCTGCCAATATTAGTGTAGTTGTCTGCCTGTAGAGTGTTTTACTAACCCTGTGTTCTATTGGGGGGTAAAAGTAAGGATATATAGTGGGCTAAGCAATGCTGGACACTCATAGATGGCTATAATCTCCTGCATCACTTCCTCCAAGTATTGAGTGAGCGAACTACATGACCACAAAATATGTGTCTGTGCCGCCTGCTTATGCCCGCAACCTCTCCAACATTCTCCAGTTCCCTCTTCCTTAAATTTTGCCACTATGGCTAGGGTGCGGAAGTACCGAGCTCGTAATTTTCACACAAATTCCTTCCAATAAGTAGAATTGGAGGCCTTATATGAGGGTAGGGCTGCAGATAGTCATGCTTTGCTGGTGATCTCTACCTGTAGGTCAGTTTCTCATCTACCTCTTACTTGGTCTATCGAGTCTTGTGGAGTTTCTCTAAGAGTTTCATACGCTCTACTAATTAAGTGGTCTGTGGGTGTCCCTTTTAGGTGGTGTGTTATTAATGTTATGATTGTGGATGGGTTCCCTGCTATTTTCTGTGAGCCCCTCCTCATAGGATTGAAGGCATCTTTTAATTTGCAAATGGCTATATAGCATGCCCTATGGTGGTCCGTATCTTTCCTGTAAAATGTTGGGCCTGTAGACTGGTGGAGCCTACTAACTGTGAGATGAACCTGACTCCATGTTGTTGCCATTTATAAATAATGTTGTAGCCCCTCTCATTTGGTGGCAGTTGGAGTTCTGCTTTTCATGTCTTTATATCGATGGCTTCATAGTTAGACAGGTATTTCTCCGTCACTCTGAGCCATCCTTTTACAGTGGATTGTGGTAGCGCATGAAGCTTTGCAGCATTGAGTGGGCTGCCTAGCACTGTATACAGTAGGTCGGTGCTTTGGTTTACATCCCTCTCTGTCTTTTTCCAAGGTGCCTCATACAGGGGCTCTAACCATTGGAGTACAGTTCTAACTTGTGTGGCTAGTGTATATTGTTCAACATTCGGTAGGCTGACTCCCCCTGCCTCCCTAGGAAGCTGGAGGATCGTCATCCTAATCCGTGGGGTTTTGCCTTGCCAGATAAATCTAGAAGTAATTTTGTTCCAAGTTTGATAGTAAATCCGGTCTGGGGGTAATGGGAATGTTTGTAGGAGAAATAAGATTCTTGGTAGGACATTTTGTTTTATGACATCTACTCTGTTCATAAAGCTTAAGGGGAGCTTAGACCAACTGGAGAAGATACTCTGTTATTTGTTTGGTCAGGAGTTCGTAATTAATGATGTCTGTTACTTCTAGTTTTTTCGCTAATTTAATACCCAAATCTTTTATTACAAATTTGGGCCATTTGAAAGGGACTGTTACTTTTATCTCTCTTGTGGGAGTGTATTGAAGTGTCAATATCTTCGTTTTTTGTTCATTTATCTTGTAACCTGCCACTTGTCCGAACTCTTTTATTTGTTGCCAAACTGCCAGTATGGATCTTCCTGGGTCAGTCAGTGATAATAAAATATCATATGCAAAAAGTGAAATTTTGTTTTGCCGCCCCCCACTCTGTATTCCCTTAATTCTGGATGTGACCTTATGGCCACATCTAATGGCACAGTGCAAAGAGGAGAGAGGACATAGGGCAGCCGTGATGGGTACTCCTTTTCAGAGGAATTGGTCCTGATAGAGATCCATTCACCCGTACGTAGGCCATGGGGTTCATATATATGTGTTTTAGCTGTTTAATTAATGCTTCTGGCAGGCCAAATTTTGACAGGGCCGTCCCAGACAAATCCACAGCGATCCTGTCAAACGCCTTAAGCCAGTGATATCCCATGTTTTTGTGAATATTCCATTAGAATATATGTTCGTCTAACTGCGTCTTGGGCCTGCCTAGTTTTTGTAAAGCCAATCTGGTCTGGGTTGACCAGTGCAAGAAGGAGACCCTCTAATCTGTGGGCCATAATTGACATGTACATTTTGTAGTCAAAATTTAACATTTAACTGTCAGTGTCAGTGGCTCAGTAGGTAGCACACTCACCTCTGAGGCCGGGAGATCAGAGGGCTGTGGGTTCAGTTCTCACATCTGGCACTTGCTTTAATATCCCAGTACTGACACTGTAGTGCAGCATGAGAGGGGTGCTGCACTTCTGAGGTGCCGTCTTTCGGATGAGACGTTAAACCAAGGTCCCATCTGCCTGGATTGGTGGTAGTTCAGGTGGATGTTAAAGATCCCATGGCACTTATCGAAAAGAGTAGAGGAATTTCCCCGGTGTCCTGGCCAAATTTCCCTCATTCACTAAAAATACCACCAACAGCACAATCTGGTTCAAGGTCAGTTGGCATTCATCTGTATTCCCCCTCCCCCTCCCCCGGGTCGTGCCTGAAAATAGGCAGGATTTGTCTAGTGCACTTACCCGGTCAACAAAAGCTAAATAAATAAATAAATAAACATTGAGATGGGTCTATATGATCCTGGTTGTTTTAAGTCTTTTTGAGGCTTGGGTATGGCTACTATGGTTGCATATCTCCAGGTTGGGGGCCTCCCTCCTGCACTGCCCAGTAAACTAGGAGCAAGGGTGGGAGCAACAGTTTTTTAAATTGCGTATAGAATTCGGTCAGGGAGCCATCAGGACCCGTCGCCTTTTGGGTTTTTGCTTTGGTTAATACCTGTTTAATCTCCTCTGTTGATATTGGTGCAAGCAGGTTGTTCGCCTGCTCCTCCTGTAATTTGGGTAGTGTGAGTCAGACTAAGTACTCGTTTATTTGTTCTATCTGCAGTGGGTTATTTTCTGAATATAGACTTTTGTAGAATGTGGCCAGTATACATCTTAATTTCCTTTGGATATACATGCAGTTTCCCTGTGGCTGGGTCTATCATATTAGTTATGGCTGAACTAACTTTCTTTTCCCCTTAACTTTCTTGCTAATTTTCTAGTTCCTTTCGGGCCCCCTTCATGTTGCTCCCATTTCATATACAAAAGATGTTGTTCTAGTTTGTGGTCCAGCAGCTTCTGTATTTTGTGTTTAATTAGTTTGATTTGGTTTCGAGCCTCCGAGTCAGATTGATAGTCTTGGGCCTGCAGTTTCTTAGCTGTGTTTGTAGTTCCCTCCAGCTCTGGTCTCGCTCTGTTCTTTTCCTGGAACTATATTTATTTCATTATTTCACCCCGTATTACAGTTTTCACTGTGTCCCATAATATTGGGGCTGTAGTGTCAGGATGTGGGTTTTCTAGGATTACTCTGGGTATCATTTCTCCTGTTAATGTTTTAAACTGCAGGTCTCTCAAATGGAGTATGTTAAATCTCCAATGGGTGTTCCGTCTTTCTCCCCCCATTTTGAATTTTGCTTACACTGGTGCATGGTCAGACAATAGGGTGGTGCTACGCCATACATCAGCCATGGCATCCAGGTGTTCCACACCCGTGAAAATGTCAATTCGTGATGCCATGTTCGAGTGCGCGGATTTGTGGGTAAATTCCTTACCGTTTGGAAAGCAGTTTCTCCACACATCTGCCAAGCCTAGGCCTGTAATATTTTGTTTTATACATTTTTGTAGAGGGTTGGTACGGTGTGGAAGTGGTCTGGACGCGTCTAGCTGTGGCTGCAGGGTGACATTTAGGTCTCCACCCATTATGAGCTGCCTCTGCATCTTACCTACTAACTGAGAGAAAAACATCTGGGCCATTTGGGCTGGGGCTCCTAGGGGCAGATAGAGCGAGGCCAGAGTGATTTTGCACGCATACAGCTGTCCCACCACTATCACAAAACGTCCCTTATCATCAATCACTTGGTCTATAATTTCTAATGGGAGCTGTCATGATATTAGGACTGCTACCCTCCTACGTCGACCTGAGGTGTAGGTTGAGTCTGCTACCAGCCTATATCTTGAATTTTGCAGTTTCTTGTGTTCCACTGATGATAAATGTGTCTCCTGAAGGAGTGCTTTATCAGGGTTCTGCAGCTTAAGGTAGTGCTTTAGGTAGGAGCATTTGATGGGGCTGTGGGTCCCATAGATAATAAGTGAGATGACTAATGTCTGTTTATCCATCATTACGGGTTTGGGGGGTCATTCCTGATTTGAGCTCTTTCTTCTTATGTCTGTTAGCTCCATTTTGCCTTTCCTGTCTTGTGCCCTCTTGTTTTATGTTATTTGTGCCCGCTAGCTTATTGTGCCTGCCTTGATAACTTTCAACAGAATTAAAACCTGATAAACAGTGAAACTTGTGTGAACAGCGCTCTTTCAAATACAAATAAAAAATCTGTCACCAACATGGCTGTGAAATTCTTTGTACTGTATATGCTAGATTTAACTAGTAGAATTAATAACATACAAGAATAACCCAAAACATTTTGCTTCTTGTCTTCTAATTGCTCTGCTATGTTTATAACCAGTGACTTCCTAGGTTAAGAGCCTTTTGTATACTCTCCTGTGTTGGGGTTGTTGGTGACTACCTTGGGGGTAAGTCCCTGGCTATTCCAGGGGTCCCCATCACCATACCTCGAATAGGTAATGGTGGTATCGAGTAGGCGTACCGCCTGGAGCAGGATCAGAAGGAAACTAAGCACCTGTTTGAGGTCCATGGTGTTGTCTGGGGGGCTCGAACCATTTCGGGGACATTTGTTTAACTACTACTCTGTCTATACAGGGAGGGGGAAGGAAACCTAGAAGGCTATATATAGCTTGTGGTTACTACAGGGTTGCAATCTGTTTGGGCCTGCTTGTGCATGCTGATCCCCCCACCCCACCCCATTACCTCCTTGTAGGTTATTTTTACTATTAGGTAAACTTCTCTCCAGGGGCTGGGTAGTAGAATCTTATATATGGAGGCGTTCATCCCTTTACCGCATTGAGATCTTTTCTAGGGTTTCCACCCCTCCCCCACTGCCCTTCGCACACGGTGCAGCTTTAGTGCGATAAGACACATTCGGGGGATGTTTCTACCCACTTATACTTGATCTCTAAATGTCTGTAAATAACTGTCCATTAAATTCCTTGCTTTTTGCATATTAGTTCAGTTTGTCCCTGGTCCCCATAGATTATCCCTTTGATTTTTACACCTGGAGGGTCTTGTTTAGTCCAGCTGCTTATTCCTGTCTTCGTTCCTGCAGTTCTTCAGTAGTGAGGAGAATTTACTTACAGTACCTGTATAGGTTCAAGGTGGCACGTTACTCACACTTGGTGGCTCCCTGCCAAACTTTCTGAGCAGTTCCTTAGCGTCTTGCAGGGTTGAGAGGCCCTGTTGCCATCAGGCTCGCTGTGGCTGCTGTTTCTCCCATAACTCCTTCTGCATGTTTTGCTGGTCCTCAGTGGTCGGCTGTCTGCTCAGCATTTGTACTGCTATTCCCTTGCCTTTCAGTGCTTTGGTTGCCTATTCTGGAGTCTCAAATGTCTTTGGCCCCTCAGGAAACATAATTACCAAACGCTTGATATCGAGAGGGAAGGCCGGGTCCAACTGCAGTACCTCTCTCAGAAATGTGTCCAGGAACACCAACATGTCTCTCCCTTCCTCCTCCTCAGGTACTCCAGTAATCCTTAAATTGCATCTCCTTGATCTATTTTCAAGATCATCACATTTTGTTGCTAGGTCTTGATTGCTTTCCATGAGGTGTATTCGAGACGGTCCGTTCGGGTATCAGTGCTCGTTTGTTGGGATTCTAGATCCGCTACCCGCTGGCCCATCTGATTGATTTCTGTTTTTAGCTGATCTTTAAAGTCTCTGACTTCTTTCCTGAAGTCTAGTAATTTGGACAGGATGTCTGTGTTACTCAGTTGGATTAGTGCCGCTTGCTGGGCCGCCATGCTTGCCGTGGAGATTGGACTCGTTGTACTCTGCTGTAGCAATCTGTCCACATCCATGTTTTTCTCAACCTTTGTTTTCTTCCTTCGTCCTCCCATTAACTTTTTGCGCTCCTGGCTACTGTATTTCAAGGGGATTTTAGTAAGATTTGGCTGTTTGTAGGAGCTATTTGTCCCCGATCGGCAGAGCTCTCACTTCAAGGTTGCATCCTAGGCGGTGACGTCACTGAAAGTAACCCCCAACTACTATCTTAACCAAAAAAAGGTATCGTATGTGAAAACAGCCAGCTTTCTGTTACCCGTGGTGATGCTGAGAAAGGCAAACCTGCTACAAGATTTACCATTTCTAGATGGTTGGTGTCTTCATAGAATTCTGCTATGAAAAAGCAGGTAAGCAGGCCCCCCTACTTAAAGCACATTCCACAAGGGGCGCTGCAGCCTCAAGAGGCATCCCTCTGGCAGATATCTGCAAAGCAGTTACCTCGAAAACGGTGTATACTTTCACTAAGCACTACCATCTGGACATTCTCTCCAGAAGAGATGCTAGATTTGGGACAGCAGTCTTACCGACCCAAAATAGGTTCCGTCTTCCCAGTCTCCCAGGGTACTGTTATGTAGTCTGCATTTATTGTATGGCATCACCATTTGGGCTTATGTTGTTAGAAGAAAAGATTACTTACTGTAGCCCCCCCCCACCCACCAGTTTGGGGCTTACCTTAAGTGTCTCCCAGGGCTTCAGCAATGCCCACTGCCAGGCAGACATCCTGCAAAGATAGTAAATCCATGGCTGTTTGTTGTTATCCGGTTGATCTGCGTGAGAGTGCCATGATGTGTCTCTGTGCCTGTCCCTTTAAGGCCGTGGCCAGTGTGTATATAGTAAATAGCCTGGGCTTGGGTCCGAGTGCTTCGGAGCTTGCGACCTGCCAGGCACCGCTCTAATTTGCCCCACTCTGTAGTCGAAAGTAAAGCAGAGAGAGCTCTAACTCGACTGTAAATATTTACTTCTAATTCATTGTTATAGTTAAATTAGAGTGCTTGTTTTAACCTGCCTTCTTGCAGCTTATGCATCCAAATGGGAGCCACCATGTTTGGTCCGGGACTTCCAGGAATTTGGACTAATTGGAACCCCGGGGACCTCGAGGGGTCCTTGGTTCAGGTGCCTCGTGGTAAAAGCTGTAGTTCTTGTAGTTTTTAGTTTGGCACCTAAAGGAATAAATGGAAGCATAGGGTTGTGAGTGACAGCTCCTCCTAACCAGTTGGATTGCTAGAAAAATGGACTAGTCCGAGAACCCTTTTCAAACTGGGAAGCAGTTAGCTCCGTGATTCTGGGGTGTACAGCTCGAGCTTTTGGACTCTGAGGAGCTTGTGTGGAGCATCTGGCCCAGTACAGGCCTAGTTTCCTCCGGCAGGTGTCTGTGGTCCCAAGTCGGGGATCTGTGTCCAGAGACTGCCTTTTGCTGATTGGAAGGTTTGAGCAGCATATCAGTTGTAATTGCAGACCGGCCTGAAACCAAACTGAAAGGGAGAGAAGTGAGTGCAGTCTCTATCAAATGTGCTGAATGCTTATTGTAGGTCAAGGCCTACTGCCCAGGGACTCCTGATTGCCAAAAGGGAGTCCACTATTACCAGCGACCGAACTGTGTGCCAGCCAGAGGGGTCACCAGCAAGCAGACTGAACTTTGCCAGAAGTGTTTATCCAGCCTTGGACTCATGCCAGACCTGGCCCAAGCCGCCTATTCTTGCACCCATTACCATTTTCTCAGCGAGAGACCAGCTTGGGGATCCAGCCCCTGTGCAGCAAGAAATTGCAGGTTGCAGCCACCAGGAGAGAAAGGCCATGAAGCTGAGGTGAGTAATGCAGGTCCAGCTTCCCCATGCTCTTCAGTACTTTGCAGCAGGTCTTCATTTTTCCAGGCCATCTTCTTCCAGCTGGTGTCGTGAGTAAATTCAGGGTAGCTCCCTGCAACAGTTCTTTAAATCATTTTGTGGTACCATCTGATTTCCTCAGTGTGTTACCGTGGACTAGGCCAACTGGCCAAGAATACAAATAGCCAAGGTCTTTATTGCATGTATAACTGCCTTTTCTTTCCGCCAAGGCCCCCAACAACGGCTGTAACCCCCGGCATTGTTCATGCTAGCCATCAACAGTCTGGGTACCCAGCAGTTGCAAGACTTTACAGTGGGACTAAATACATGCATTCAAAGTGTCCTGGTTTAAATCTAGTATGGTAATCATTCATCTAGATCTGCCCCTTTCCTTGTTTAAATCCCTCTTAATGAATTGATTGGTTTGTTTCACTCATATTGCCTCACGAATATCTCATTGTCTGGGTCAAGGTTAATGTGTCTGGGGAAAAGTATTTAAAAGTGCATGCCTGTTTTGAATACTGTTTTACAGGGGGTTCCAGGGTGTATGCCAAAGACCAGACCCTGGTGTTAAGTGCATATTGTTAATGTTTATTGCCAACTGTGTGTCAACTGCCATACAGGGCTGTTTCCCATTACAAGGTACGTGGTCACTTGGCGGGCTTTTGCGTGGTTATAGCTTCCCAGAGGGCTAGATCAGGTTAGGTAGATACCCCCACATATATTACTGTGGGTGTAGGCACCAACATATTGTGATTACTGAAGGCAAGGAAACCCTGGTAATTGTTAAAATTGAACCCAGGCCCCTCTTCTGACCTGTTGTCAGAAGTCCAGGCAGGGGTAGTAACCCTAGAAATAGTGACGCCTAGGGGTTACAAAATAGTAACAGTGTTTCTTCTAATGGGCCCAGTAGTGAGCCAATACAGTCCCAACCCTACTTCCCATTATAAAACCTAATCAGAAGCAGGTTCCAAATATTATTTGGTTCAAATACTCTTTTCTGCCTGAGCATTTCAGTATGTTTACACACTTTGTATTTTGAATGTCTTTTAACATATACAGAATGTTGGAAAAAAAAATGTTAAAAGGAACACTGTCAGCTTTTGACTGACATTTTTATCAAACAGTAAAATGGCGCTTCTTGTAATCAGTATGCCAAGAGACGGCATGTGTGGATCCCTGTTTGCACATATGTAACCCCCCTGCAAATGGGGGTTCCCAAAAGACTTCCAGGAGCTTGCTTGAATGCTCCAAGCCTGAATGGTGTTTGGCGTTTAAGCCACTTATCAGTGAGTGTTTTTAGAGTCTCTGGTACTGTCTCTTTAAGAGCTGTCTGCTTGCAGACATAATTAGTTTATATGGGGGGACTGTGTGTTTCTCTGTTTGAGTACCACTCGGAACTGCTGCCAATTCACTCCATTTTTGCAGTCACTAGGAGTGCAAAGGGAACCTATCTGAAAGATGTAACTGCTTGCCAGAAATCATTTACAGTAATAATGAAATTACAGTTTGTCTAACCTGCTTTCTTTGCAGTCAGAACTGTGTCTGCCTAGTTCCCCATTCTGGTTTTGAACTGCTGAACTGGACCAATCAGTGTGGGGTAAACTAGCTCTAAAGTGGTGCCTTGGACGAATCAGAACTTGGACTCATAATCTGAGCCAGCCACAAGAGGATTGTATTAGACAGTGACTCTGGGAGCTGTAGTTTAGACTTCAGCGCCTTTTTGGACCAACAGCAGCAGTCTATTGTGAGTGACAGCCAATCCAGTCAAGAACTGGGAGGAACTCAAAGGAAGTGCCCGGTTTTGTCTGTTGGAGTTTTCAGTTTAGCTCTGGAGTGAAGAAGGAAGAAACCCTGTGCTCCTTCAGTGCACAGTTTCAGTAAAAAAACGTGT
This sequence comes from Neoceratodus forsteri, assembly GCA_016271365.2. NCBI lineage: Eukaryota > Metazoa > Chordata > Ceratodontiformes > Ceratodontidae > Neoceratodus > Neoceratodus forsteri. The sequence goes on from CM028134.1 coordinate 1,028,701,689, forward strand.
GTAAGGCCCAGAGTTCCGGTCTGCAGCTTGTGTAACTGCTTGTAGGACTGAATCCGTCCTGTGAAAAGAATCAAAGGATCTCTGAAGAGTAGAAACCAGGCTCACCCTGTAGTAGACTGGAGAAATTGTTGAACTGCACTTGGTCTGTCAGGAACTGAATCTGCTGTGTGTTCTCCCGGGTATTGTGCAGTAATTGCGATCGGGATAGAGAAGCAGCCTGCCTGGTATAGTACTTCCTTTTTTACCATATAAATGTGAAGAGTCTCTTGGAGCTCAAGAGTAGCCCTGCTGATATTGAAGGACCCTATCTTATTTGGAGGTCGTGAGTACTAATTCAGGGTCGCTCCTGTTGAATTGCCACATTAAATCCAAATGGAATTACTGTACTGCTGACTGTTTAATTTTTCCTTTTCTCTGTGTGAAAGGGCCCCTACCAGCTGCCACAGTTTGGACTAGCCACTAGGGCTTAGGGTACCCAGGGACAGTAACTGATAAGGATAGGCCTGTGCACAGAGCCATAAATAGATGATTAGAGTGATAAGCTAATTAACCTGATTTCCCCATGTCCTTGTTGTATCCCCCTAAATAAATCAGAGCTGCTTGTTTCAGCAAAGTTATACTGCCTGAGGTATTTGTCTATGTTAAAGTACTGTACTGTGATTGTTGCACTGTATCTTATTCCACAGGAGGTCCCAGTGCGGAACCAGTCCTGGGGGTAAGTGTATACTGTGAGGTAATTCTGATATATTGTGTGGGCCACTAGTGGGAAGAAAGGGGGGTTGCAGTGTCCCAGAGGGCTGTGACCAAGTTAGTTTAACTATTGCAAACCCTGACCTCTGGGTGGAGGCACCCGCCATTGGATCCAGGCCCCTCAACCTGTTAGTGGCAAATCAGGCAGGGGTAGTAGTCCCTGGGATAGCGCCATCTAGGGGTTACACATATATAAAAAACGTTTCTGTTATTTTAGCCCAAATTGTATTTATATTTGGCCTAAGCTTATGCCCGCAGCTTGCTGCTGTAGCGCATCCACAATAGGAAATGGCACTGAATGCCTCTGAACTCATGTATGAGCAAGTCTGATTTTGTAAGCATTATAACATTAATGTGAAACATGAAGGTACTTTGCTCACTTAGTTTGACATACTAGTTGTTTTCTTAAAATGAGCGTAATTTCCTAGAGAAAAGACCGTATGGAAAGAGAAGCCGTGCTACTGCTCATGTCGCCTGAGACCTGAGTTTGGGAGCAAGCTCGGGTAATTGGGGGGGGGGGATCAGGCGTTCTAGAGGACACTGCCCTCCTCCGGGGAAGGATAGTTCTGTTCTTCACCACATTGCTTCCACCTAGGTGACAGCAGATGTAAGTGCGGCTGGAGACAGATAAGCAGAGTGGGACATCATGGACATCAGCATGCGGACACGCGAATAGTGTGCATGGGCATACCTTGACGTCATTACATGCAACATCCCACGGGACTAGAAAGACATAAATAGCATAACCCAACCAGCTCCATGATGACGGACCCTGGTATATCCAGGTTCCCAACTCCACAGCACGGTACTGCCTGACACAGCTAGATGTTTGCTGGTACATCTCACCGACTCCAGCTGAGGGGTAGATCAAGGCTTCATGGAGGTAGATGGCCACAGCTGGGGAAGCAGAGGTATTGGCAGGAGCCTGCAGGTCCTGAGGGGAAGGAGGATGGCTGGAAAGACAAATGGGGGCATAAATAGTAAGTTAAAAAAAAAAAAAGAGAGTAAAGTAAAGCTGTGACTCTGGCCATGAACATCAGCATCAGTGCACCCGAGAAAATATGCAGTTTAGGTATCAGTGGGACATCTCAGTTGAGGTTGGGGGGGGCAAGATATACTGAACTGCATAGCCCCTGGGCAAGTTCAGGAGCAACACACGTAAGTTCTTTTTCACAGAGAAGGTGGTCGACGCATGGAGCAGCCTCCCCCAGGGAGTGGTGGAAGCAAAGATGGTTGGGGCTTTCAAGAATGCTTGGGATAAATACAAAGGCATCCTAACACTGAGTAGCAGTTAAGGGTGGGGGGCAGGGTAAGGTCATGGGCAGACTAGATGGATCTTGTCGTCCCCTTCTGATGTCACTTTCTATGGTTCTAATAAGTTCCCCAATGTCTATTTGTCTATCTCCTTTCTTTAAGTTTTTCCATCTTGTGCACATTTACAGATATTGCAATTCTTACAGGAATAAAACCATTTTAGGGGGCAGGAAGCCGTTCCTATTCAGTTGACTGTATAGAAACATAGAATTTGACAGCAGATAAGGACCGCTTGGCCCACCCAGTCTGCCCATTTCCCTGCCTACTGGATAAGCTGCAGATCCTAGTTAACCAGCAGCCTACTTCTTCCTACCCCCACCCCCTAGAATTGCCTTATGACTGTCCCATGCATGCTTGAATTCCACCACTGTTTTTGACTCCACAACCTCCTCCGGAAGGCCGTTCCATGCATCCACAACCCTCTCTGTGAAAAAATACTTCATTAAATTACCTCTGAGCCACCCCCTCTATCTTCAAATTGTGCCCCCTTGTTCTTGCACACCTCTTTTTTTGAAAGATGCTACCCTCTTGGACTTTGTTGATTCCCTTGAGGTTCCTGAAAGTTTCTATCATGTCCCCCCTCTCCCTCCTTTCCTCAGGGCTATACATATTCAGCTCCTTAAGTCTCTCTTCATATGTCTTCCGGTGCAGACCCTGCACCATTTTAGTTGCCCTCCTCTGGACAGCTTCCATCCTGTCTATGTCTTTATGAAGACTGGGTCTCCAGAACTGCACGCAGTACTCCAGATGGGGTCTGACCAGCTGTCTGTACAGAGGGATAATAACTTCCTGTTTTCTACTGGTGATGCCTCTCCATGCATCCCAGTATCCCAGCCCTCCTTGCTGCCCTCTCACATTGCTTGCCCACCTTTAGGTCATCTGATATGACTACCCCCAGGTCCCTTTCCATTTTTGTTGTTGTTAGTATCTCACCCCCCATTGTGTACTCTTCCCCTGGGTTTTTGTTTCCCAGGTGCATTACCTTGCACTTCTTAGCATTGAATCTAAGCTGCCATACATTTGACCATTCCTCTAACCTTGCCAAGTCCCTTTTCATCCTTTCCACCCCACCTTGTGCATCAATTCTGTTGCAGATCTTTGTGTCATCTGCAAAGAGACATACTTTTCCTTCCAGTCCCGCTGCAATGTCGCTTATAAAGACATTGAAGAGGACTGGTCCTAATACTGAACCCTGCGGTACCCCACTAGTAACCCTCCTTTCTTCAGAGTGGACTCCATTTACTATTACTCTCTGTGTCCTATTCTCCAGCCAATTCTTTACCCAGGCTGTCATCTTGCGACCCACTCCCAGGCTAGCTAACTTGTATATTAATCTTTTGTGTGGGACTGTGTCAAATGCCTTGCTAAAGTCTAGGTAGGCCATGTCCACAGCCCCTCCCTAATCTACTACTTTGGTCACCCAGTCAAAGAAATCTCAGTATGTCAGTGTAGTAGATGTAAAATGACTAGATGTCAATAAATCTCTTAAACTTTTGCTGTTACGAAAGGACATCCTAGGGTTACTTTGTATGTTTGCTTTTAAAACAGGATCTGCTTGCAAAATTGGCCACAATTTATGTTCTAATCCTTCAGTTTGGGGTTTAACTCTAGGGTATCCTTTCGTAAGAGCAAAGGTTTAAGAGATTTAATCTAATCTAGTCATTTTACATCTACTAAACCTTTTAGATTCAGCTCATTACTTTTCTTTGTTGCATTAACTGTCCATGCGTAGAGACACTTATGTCCTAATTGTCCACCTTCTAGAGCAGTATTTGGCAAATAAATGCATCAGAAGGAGGGAGGTGATATTACTACTATATAGATCATTGGTGAGACCTCACCTGGAATATTGTGTGCAGTGTTGGAGGCCGCTTCTCAAAAAAGACAAACACAGTGTAGAGGCAGTCAGAGGAGGGCAACTAAAATGGTATATGGGTTGCAGAGAAACTGTACGAGGAGAGACTGAGGATCTCGCATGTACACCGGGGGAGGGGACTTGATAGAAACCCACAGATGTCTCATGGGTGAACAAGGTACAGGTGGAAAGCCTGTTTTAAATGAAGAAGTGCAGCAGAACAAGAAGGTATGCAGTGAAGCTAGAAGGGGGAATTTAGGAGGGATGTAATGAAATATTACTTCATGAATGAGTGGTGGACACCTGGAACAGCCTGCCTCCAGAGGTGGTAGGGGCAAAACATTGAAGGATTTCATACATGCATGGGATAGGCATAGTGGAATACTGGTAAAAAAAGGTGGGGGGGTAGAGGATCGGCAGAGATCAGTTAGGGTCTGCTAGGACAGAAGAGGCAGGGAACAATTCAGCAGACTGGGTGGGCCAAGCAGTCCTTTTCTGCAGACAAATTCTATGTTTCTATGAATGAAACCATTTTTTTCTTTTAATTCTATTTAATTCCTCAGTTATGTGGTTTTGCCATTTATAAAAGTTTCCCACAGCTAGCCACATCCACCATAAAAACATGGAACAGTGTGGCGTGGTGCTATTTTGTATACCATCAGAAATGGGCACTAGTAGGGCTGCCTGGTGGCCCAACAGAGTGCCATTTGCTTCTGTGAAGATGACCCGGATTCGAGAGTGGACCCGGGAAATTGATCGAGCAGCTGGGGGGTTGGAGTAGCACTGCCACATGGCAGCACTCCCAGCCAGTAGAGGATGGCGCCCTGATTCTAGCACCGTAGCGACCCCTGCGGTGGGCCAAGGAAGCTTATCCCCTGCAGGATGTCTCACAGTGGTGACCAAGGCGGCATGTTAGGGACCCACGCCTGAACCAGGGTGTTGGGGGTGGGGGTAAGGAGAAAATCTGAAAGAAACATGTACACCAGAGACTGTGAATGATGGCACTGGTGCTCTCGGATCCCACTCGGAGGAATGGTGGAGTAGTGGTGGTTGGGACTGGGGGTGCTGGATTGAAGTCTGAAGCAGGGGAAAGGTGGCTCCAGTGGCCAGAAAGCTAGATGAATGGGGGGGGGGATGGGCACTAGCGTCATCTTAATGCATCCACATGTGTGAATCTAGTATGTGCAGTCAAAACGTAACCTTGGTGGAAGAGTGTTTTTTTTAAATTGCTAGTATCGACAACATTTACTGACTTACCATTAATTATAAAACTAATTAAAATTGCAGGCCTGTTGGCACAGTGGTAGCACTTGCAATGCTGATGACCCAAGTTCATGAATGAGCTCAAGTGTTCAAAAGCCAGCCAAAGGAAGGAAGATCAAACGTTCCAGGAGATGCTTTCTTCCTCTGGAAGACGGTTGCTTTGGCCACTCAACACTGCCACCTGGGTGATCACAGCTGGCAATGCAGTGGCATTCCGGTAGTGAGGGGGAATGCTGATGGAGCTCCTCCCTGTATGCTGATGCATGGGCTGTGTGTGCCTGCGTCCTGAGGGGCGCGGACCAGAACAAAGGAAAGAACTCTGCTGGGGGGGGGGCAACAAGTCCGTGGGGTTGAAATGAGGAGCAGGTGAGAGGCACATGAGGGAATGGGGATTGGTTACACCCAAAGGAATTGGGCCTGAACACAGAGTGGGAACATAAACAATAAAAAAAAAAAAATAATAAAAATAATTAAAAAAAATATGTAAGGGAATTAGAAGTACACTGACTGGGGACACCAGATGGCACAGCGAAGCATTTTGCACTTCGGTTCTGGCAACCTGGATTCTGGCGTGGACTTGGGGAGCGGAGCAGTCAGGGTTGGAGAGTGCCACAGAGCACAGTGCAAGCCAACCCAGGGAGGGTTACGTCCAGGCTGTGGTGTTACAGCAGCCTCTTGCATATTCTGAGGAGCCTGCTCCCACATGAGGGGTGGTGCCAGCCTTTAGCAGTCTGTGAAGTCTAAGGCTGCCAGAGACATGGCCAGATAAATGACTGTATCATCTTTTCTTTCGAGGCCCTGTTCTGTGCAGATCCCCATCAGCTTGGCGGTTTGGGGGGGGGAGACTGTTGACGGGGCTGGGGGTGACTTTCAAGGGCCTGAAAAGGAGCAGGTTACAGCTCGATGGTCAAACATGTATGCCAACCAAAGGTTGAAATCCCTACGGCGAAATCCCCCACAGGTTTCGAAATTGTCGCTGTGGGGGATCTGTGGGCGAAATGTCACCCTTTTGCTATGTGTGCCCCCCTTCAAATCAACTGAAACTTGGAGTTGATAATCATTTGGGGGGGTGCAGCCCCCCGCATGGGGAATTTGGGGGGCACAGCCCCCCGAGAGAAACACCCCAATGTTGAACAGGCGAAATTTCGCCTGTCAGCATTAGGGACCTCGCTGTGCCGAACGTCGACAACTATGTTGTCGCGTCAGCATAGGTAAACTAGTAAAACAGCTGTATAGAGAAAGGAAAAAAAATATACATTGATGATGACTCTAAGGATGTGAGAAATATATTGTTGCTAAAACCATATGATGAAGTTATTTGTCGACTAACAGATACAGCGGCATCTGTATGTAGAAAACTAATAAAAAAAAATGAAGAAATATAAAATGTGAATGGCTGCTTGGCCCTTTGATCCAGTTGGAATCCTTGGCAACAAGGACTGCTAAAATTACTTTTCAGTTTTTCAAATGTGTGGCAGAGTTATTAGCGGAGGCAGTAGATATGAGGACAGCACAAGCTTTCACAATAAGGCTGGACAAGCCAGACCACTAGTGCTGAGGGTTGAGACGCTGGACACCACACCTTGCTCCATGCCGGTGACCCATGTTCAGGAACAAGCACGGGTTGCTGGGGGGATTGAATATCTGACTCTACTGCTCTCCTCTCCTGGGGAGGGAAGACTGCTGGCTCCGCTAAATAACTGCCACCAGATGGAGGCCTGGTGGCAGTGCAGGTCGAGGAGCGGCAGAAGGTGGGTGGTGGTGCAGGATGCTCCAGCGTGTGCATACCTCTGCCCATGCACTTTGATGAGCGCTCCCCAGCGTGGGGAAGGGCAGAAACAGGTGGAACATGATGGCGGGCAGGCTTACAGGCTCCTTGCCGATCCCTCACCCGCCTCACCTACAGGACTCTGAGAGTCGAGTAACTGGCTGCATGGTAAGTCCTGGGAGGTAGGGGACAGTGGGGGTCGGAGGTGCAGGGCTGAAGGAAGCTAGCCTGATCCACTGACCCAGCCAAGGAGCATAAAAGTCTCGGGGGGGGGGGGGATAAAATATCTGCCTGGACACGCTTCTGCTTACCAAGAAAGTCATAGGGTATCCTGTGTAGCAGAGTGGGTGGGGAATCCCTATGTGTTATTACATGTTTGCACAGAATACCGTGTTTCATCGCTGTTGATGAGGAAAGTTGGGGGAACAACACTGTGGACCTAGTGTCTGTTCTTACCTTAAATAACTATGTCACTAAGATTAATATAACATCTGTATCTTCTCGTTCTCAGGGTGAGCGGCTGAGCCACGCAGTGGGCTGTGCTTTCGCAGCGTGTTTGGAACGGAAACAGAAACGAGAAAAGGAATGTGGAGTGACGGCAACCTTTGATGCCAACAGAACCACATTCACCAGAGAAGGGTCTTTCCGGGTAACCACGGCAACTGAACAGGCAGAGCGGGAGGAAATCATGAAGCAGATTCAGGAAGCTAAGAAAGGTACATGAGGCAACCAAACAGAGGAACGCATGATATGCAGCTCCATTTCATTCAGTCCAGGCAGATTTCTTTAAGGGAAACATAAATCCTGGCATCTGCTGTTTTACTATTATTGGAAATTTGGGGGCATGTGTCTTGCCTCTTTAATGAGCAAGTATTGACCTAAATATCGCCAAACTGGCCCCCCCCAACAGCACCACCACCAATGGTAGCTTACGTAAAAAGGACTTAAAATGTCCATATTTTGCCGGCCCAGTGGCGCTCAGGGTTGAGGCGCTGGACGCCACACATTGCGCTATGCCGGCAACCCGGGTTGAGTAACGGACTTGGGTCAGCTGGGAGAGGGAGGATTGAGCGTCCCAATGGATGCTCTCCTCCCTCAGGGTTGGGATGCCAGGGGTGCTGCACGCACCCGACATCCTGAGAGAGCCAGTGGGAACATGGGCTCTCGAGTGGCTTGGTGGCTCCGATCAGCGGAGTCGGGGAGGGGAGACGCTGTTAGGTGCTTGAGAGGATAGACGTGCATTAGCACATCGCCTCTCTGGATGTACGTCCTTGTGCCGGCGTCTTGGGGCTGGGAAAGGGACCACAGAAAAATGGAAAACACCCCTTTCGGTCCTAGATGAAAACCGATCAGAGCCTCCTAGAGAAACCACCAACTCACGGGCAGACCCCGCTGTACCAGCTCTCCTCAAGTAAGGTCGAGGAAGAATGGGCACTTCCTCGCCCCACTCAGGGGGATAGCTGGGCATCAAGGTAGTACAGTGGAGAGACTGGGTACTCTAGGGGGCAGACTCAGTGCCTGTGGTCTGTGGGGGTTGATCAGTGGTCCAAAGGAGTGGATTGGGAGGGCAGTACAGGCAGATAAAAGAAAGTTGAAAAAAAAATGTCCATATTTCCAAATTTTTCTCTTCATACTTTTCTTGGGGGATGGGATTATGAATACATACATTGTTGAGCTGACTGCCAGATCCCTTCCCCTTCCTGGTACACTGTGCATAAAGCTCCGCCCCCAAGCTCAGGCGTTTTGTGATGTACAAGTTGGTAGAGTGCCGGGCCACACTCTGTTGATCCCACTTGGATCAGGTCTTCCAGGGCTTTTTTTTTTTTTTATATATTTTAGAGGTCCACTGGGTTTACATCATTGCCACCACTCAACTAACACAGCTCAGAAACATGGACTGTTTAAAGCAGCAGTGCAACGAAAATGAGCAAAACATTTGACCTTACCTTATTTTCACTATAAAAGATTCCAGGCATCTTCCAGTTTTATTTGATGGTAACATTTTCTAGTTCCGCCACCAAAATGGAGTATTTTATAAATGTTTAGTTTTTTCTCAAGGAAAGAAGATGGACACCACATTTGACTTAGAAATACCATTGTAGACCTGGCAATGGTTAGGATCGAGAAAATAAAAACTTCTGGTACAAGACTAAGAGGTAGAAGGCACCAAGAAAGGTAGATTTGACAGGTAAGGAAATATTTGTATTAATTGTAGCTGATACTGTCTTTTGGAAAACAGTTTTCATAGTACTGTTGCTTTAAATCCTTCTTAGGTAAAGTAACGGGGGCGAGGAAAAGCACCGAAACTGGTGCTGTCTAATCCTCTCTGGTATTTTTGTTTCACTTTGGAAAAAAAATATATATTTTTTGCATATTGGATCTCTTGCTGATACTGCCTCCCCCTTCCCCCAATATTAATATTTATAACTACTGGTCCATTCTGGAACCTGGGGACATCAATTGCAAGGAGGCTTACAGTACAGGTTTCACTACAGGGCCTCCATTCAGCTGTGTCAGCAAGTTCTAGAGCAGATCAGTAACTATAAAAAGTAGGAACGGCCCAGTGGCGTAGAAGGTTGAGGCGCTGGATGCCACACCTCACATCACGCTGGCAACCCGAGTTCAGGAACGGACTCGGGTTGCTGTAGGCCGGCAGGGGAGGATGAGGATTGAGCGTCCGTTGGACTGCTCTCCTCTCCTCTCCTGGGGTGGGTACTGGGCGTGCGTCGCTCTGCAGCAACCCCTGGTGGAGACCGGGAGCATTGCTAGAGGACGTCCATAGCTGTGGGACCAGAAAAATGGAAAAAACACTTGGGGCTCAGCTGGATGATGGTTGCTGGACTGCCCGCACTTCCTCCAGACTTCCTGTGAGCCACGTCCGCCTCAGCAGCATGGGGCCAATTGAGAGTGTGCCGGCCCCCACCCCGGTGCCTTCCCCCTCGGAAGAGAGGGACCCGTCTAGTGAAGGGATACGCTGGGTTACCCTGATGGCTGCTATGTAAGGTAAGGAGGCTTGGGGGGGAATCGGAGGAGTGTGGGAGTCCTTGGCGGCTTGAAGGAGTGGTTGTGCCCAGAGCACATTGGGGGTGGGGGGGGGGGACAGATAACACAAATAAAATAGTAGGAAAAAGCAGCATCAATAATGAACCCTAGAAAAAGAAAAGCTGTTTTATTCTTAGTTGTTGCCTCAGAGGTTAGGATGAAGCTGTGGAATCAAACCTCCATTCAAATGTTACTGTGTAGGGCCAGCCCACTAGGGCAGTGGTAGCACTACTGCTTGTGCTGCCGATGACTCGGGTTCAGGAATGGGCCATTGGAGGGGTGGCTGGAGAGGAAGGGAGGAGGATAAAGCCTCCCATCAGGTGCTTTCCTCTGGGGAGGGCTGGCTTCTGCAGCCCGCTACTTTATCGCCACCTAGGTGACGGCAGTTAGCTGAGCTTGGGAAGCACAGGATGAAATGGGAGCTTGGAGTGTGCTCTGCTATTTGGCTGTGTCAGGCATGCCGGCACCCGAAGATGTCTGCCTGCTCCTGGGAAGTGGGTGGGGTTAAAAAGACTAATATGGGAGGATGAAACCTCCTGCCTATCATGTTCCACATTCGATATCTGGCCCGATGGCACTGGGGGTTGAGGCACTAGATGCCACACCTGGCACCACGCCAGCGACCTGGGTTCGGAAACGAGCCGGGGGTCAGCAGGGGAGAGAGAGGATTGAACATCCAGAGGACAGCTCTCCTCTCTCTGGGAGGGATCTAGGGCCTGCCCGGCACTGCCACGTCCCCCGGTGGAAGCCAGAGGTACTGCACCATTCAGGGCAGTAGTAGAGGGATCAGAGCCGAGGCGGACATCAGAGGACGTCATTGCACATCCAGACTCCAGGGGGAGGGAGGCAGGGTGAAAAAGCAAGGAAAAAAACCCTCTCGCCATTGGTAGGCGAAGGTGTGGCCAGAGGTCATGACCCCACGTTACCGCCGGGCATCTTGTCGCACAGCTCGGTCCCATCCATGACTGCAGCCTTCAATACTGTTGATAGAGCACCTGAGGAACTTGGTGGTCCCTCCTTAAGGGACTCAGATCCGGGGGTCGGGCTAGCAGTCAGGATTGGGGTGCTGACACCAGAGTTGGTCGTCCAGTGCTTCAGGCAGACGGGAGAAGTCACAGCACTATATGCCCACACCGGAGAGAGGCTAATGGAAGGAAAAGTGGGAAAAATAGTTGGAGGGGAAAAATAAAGTTCCACATTCAACTCAAGCTACCACCTCCCAGGGACCCCAGCAGTCTTCACCTCCCCCATAGGTGGCCATATTGATGCGAGGAAAAAATGCTGTGGAGCTGAAGGAGTGCCTGGCCCCCGGGAGGGGGGGCAGCAAAGCGTTGAATCGTGAATGGACTGGGGGTTCTTGGAGGGTGACTGCCGGAATCTCAATAGGATGGGGACATTGGTGGAAGGCGGTCCCACCTGCAGCCAGGGGGAAGAAACAAAGTTAGGGAAAAAGTGTTGCTGTGTGGTGATGCTCCCTCTAGTGTTGTAACATTAGATTAGTTTTCTCTCCTGAAGAAAACAGTTGCTTCAAAGCCCTCTGTAAGTCCATCGGCAAAGTCCTCTGTTTATTTTACTGTGACACTGAGTAGTGTCACGTGACCGTGGGCGACTTCAGGTTACTCTGCATATAAGGGGCCTTCCTAGCTGACGGGGGCATTTTAAATTTGATATTTCTTGCCTCTCTGTGTGTCAGCTGAAAACTGAGTGACAGAGAAAGAGGCTTCAACGTTGTATGTCGTTTTAGTTCTGTATTTAGTGAGCAGTAGTTCGGCTGGGCGTATCATCACCACCAGCAGCAGTGAGTAAGGAGGAAGGGGAGGATTTCTGTAGTTCATAGGTGAGTCCCTATGAACTACTGCTGTTAAAGAGCTGCTCCATTTTACTCTTGGTACTCATTAGAAGTGTATTTTAGTGTTGGCACCAATATAAGGGTGCTTTTGGACATTTTAATTATTATTTTGGCAAGTTTGTGTGCCGAGTAGTGTCACGTGACCGCTGGTGACTTCGGGGTCATGCTGCATATAAGGAACGCCCTATAGTGAACGGGGTGAGCCTGTGTGGGGTGTGCACTTAGTCGCACGCCGAGACACGTGCGTTGGCCCGTGTCAGGTGTGTCCGGTGGGTACCAAGGCTACAAAGCCTTATCATTTGTAAGTTCTTTTTTTATCTATCTGTGTTTGCTTTTAATCTGAAAAAGTAGTTTAGGTGGGCATCTCTTAGTTGCTTTACTAGTTTATAAAGCAGTCTACATAGATACAATAGACACTGTCGGCAGATAAGGGCCTGTGGCCCACCCAGTCTGCCCATTTGCGCTTGTAAGTTCACTATGTTTTCCTAGAAGTCTGTTGTCCCTACCCCTGACCTCCAGAATTCCTTTATGTCTATCCCATGCATTCTTAAATCCTGTGATCGTCTCAGCCCCCACCACTTCCTCTGGCAGGGTGTTCCACTCGTCCACCACCCGTTCTGTGAAGAAATTCTTCCTCATGTTTCCTCTGAATCACCCTCCCTCCAACTTCATCCCATGCCCTCTAGTCCTGAAACATCTTTTTCGCTGGAAAATAGTGTGTTCCTGCACCCTGTTCCTCCCTGTAAGGTACTTGTATGTCTCTCTCATATCTCCTCTCTCCTTTCTGTCCTCCAAGGAGTACATATTCAGGTCCTTCAACCTGTTCTCATAGGACTTGTGATGCAATCCCTGTACCACCTCTGTTGCCCTCCTATGGACCTTCTCTACCCTGTCTGTGTCCTTACATAGGTAATGTCTCCAGAACTGTGCACTGTACTCCAGATGGGGCCTCACTAGTGTCTTATATAGTGGAATTATGACCTCCCTTTTCCTGTTGATGATGCCCCTGCCTATGCATCCCAGCATCCTATTTTCTTTACCTGCTGCCTTGTCGCACTGTTTCCCTACCTTGAGGTCATCAGAGATGATAACCCAAAGGTCCCATTCCTGCTTGGTGCATGCTGTATCCTCACCCCCCAAATTATATGTTGTTCCAGGGTTTTTGTGCCCCATATGCATTATCTTGCACATCTTTGCATTGAATTTCAGCTGCCAAATCCTTGACCATTCTTCAAGCTTCTGCAGGTTCCTCCTCATTCTGTCTACACCCTCTGGCGTGTCCACTCTGTTACAGAGCTTTGTGTCATCAGCGAACAAGGAAGTTCTGCCTTCTAGGGCCTGCGCAATGTCACTGATGAAGTCATTGAATAGGACCGGTCCCAGCACTGATCCCTATGGTACCCCACTGGTCACTCTTCCTTCTGTGGAGTGACAGACATTTACCACCACCATCTGTGTCCTGCCGCCCAGCCAATTACCTACCCATCGCACTACTGTCTGGCCCACTCCCATATGCTCCAGTTTGTTTAATAGCTTTTTGTGTGGCACAGTGTCAAAGGCCTTGCTGAAGTCCAGATAGGCCATGTCTACTGCTCTCCCCTGATCCACCTCCCTTGTTACCCAGTTGAAAAATTCAGTGAGGTTGGTCTGACATGACCTCCCCTCGGTGAAACCATGCTGCCTTGGGTCCTGTAGTCCGTTGGCAGCCAGATGTTCCACCAATCTCTCCTTCAGCAGTGCTTCCATGACCTTCCCCACTTCTGAGGTCAGGGTGACTGGTCTGTAGTTCCCTACTTCCTCTTTGTTCCTGCTTTTTTATAAGGGGACTACATTTGCTGTCCTCCAATCTTTTGGTACCTTCCCTGTTTCCAGTGATTGGCTAAACAGGATTGCCAGAGGTTCAGCCACCACCTCTCTTAGTTCCTTTAGGATCCTGGGGTGCACCCCATCTGGTCCCATTGCTTTATCAACTCTTATTCCTTCAGGACCCTTTCCCGTGTAAAGGGACTTGTGTCCATTTCTGTGCCATTCCCACCCCTTTTATGCCCTTCAGGCCCATTACCCACCTCTTTCTCAGTAAAGACTGAGCAGAAATACCTGTACAGTATGTCAGCTTTACTGTTGTCATCCTCCATGCGGCCTCCATCCTCCCCCTTCAGTCTCACTATCCCTCCCATTGCCTTTCTTTTTTCACTTATATACCTGTAAAAGGTTTTGTCCCCTCTACCCACTGATTTTGCAATGCGCTCTTTTGCCTGAGCTTTGACTTCCCTTACTGACCTCCCAGCCTCCGTTTGCTTCTCCTGTCACGTTTCCCTATCCCCTTCTGCCTGCATCTTTTTGTATTGCCTGAATGCAGTCTTTTTGGCTTTCACTTTCTCCGCTACCTCCTTGGAAAACCAAATGGCCTCCTCTTTCTTTTCCCCTTGCTAACCTGCTTAATGCATAATTCTGTTGCTCTTGCAATCCCAGTTTCAAATTATGCCCACTGTTCCTCAACCAGAGTCCCACCCCATTCCCATTAATGCCTCTTTCAAGCATCTCCCCAATTTCCCAAAGTCTGCCCCCCTAAAATCCAGGATGCATGTTTTTTTGTGGTTTGCTTCTGCTCCTTCTGTGATTTAAAACCACAGTGACTGGTGGTCACTGTTCCCCAGGTGCTCCCCCACTGTTACCTCCATCACACTATCCCCATTTGTGAGCACGGGGTCCAGTATTGCCTTCTGCTGAGTTGGTTCCATGACCAGTTACTTGAGAAAGGTACCTCGAAGGGAGTCCAGGATAAATCTGCTGCTGGTTGATGCTGCTGCTGGGATGCTCCAGTCCATGTCTGGAATACTGAAGTCTCCAACCAGCACCACCTCACCCTTGTCTCCCATCCTTTGGATGGCTAGCATCAGCTCCCTATCTGTTTCTTCCTCCTGGGCTGGTGATCTGTAGACCACCCCTGTGTGGATGGCTGTCCCCATTTTCCTTTCCAGCTTAACCTCAGTCTCTTTCCCCCATTTTGTTCCTCCTGGATCTCTGTGGCCTTTATGCCATATTTCACATAAAGTGCCACTCCTCCTCCTCCCTTCCTGCCTGCCCTGTCTCTTCTGAATATGTTGTAGCCAGGTATGGCCATCTCCCAGTCGTGGTTATCAGTACACCAGGTCTTCGTGATAGCCACAATGTCCAGGTCCGATTGCACCATGACAGCCTGCAGATCCTCCATCTTGTTGCTAAGGCTCCTGGCATTGGCACACATGGCTTTCCATGATGTGAACTCCCTGGACTGTTTAGCTCTTCTACTCCAGCCCCCTCCCTGGTTGTCCTTTATCCCTGGTTCTCCCTGCTGTCTGCCTTTCTGTTGAATTTTGCCCCCCTACATATAAACATAGAC
Source organism: Neoceratodus forsteri (assembly GCA_016271365.2). Lineage (NCBI taxonomy): Eukaryota > Metazoa > Chordata > Ceratodontiformes > Ceratodontidae > Neoceratodus > Neoceratodus forsteri. The sequence goes on from CM028134.1 coordinate 1,028,716,912, forward strand.
TTTGATGGCAGATAAAGGACTACTTGGCCCACCAAGTCTGCCCATTTCCCTGATAAGCTGCAGATCCTAGTTAACAAACAGCCTATTTCTTCCTACCCCCCCACCAAAAATTGCCTTATGTCTGTCCCATGCATTCTTGAATTCTCCTACAGTTTTAGACCCCACAACCTCCTCAGGAAGGCTGCTCCATGTGTCCACCACCCTCTCTGTGAAAAAATACTTCCTCACATTGCCCCTGAGCCCCCATCTTCATATTGTGTCCCCTTGTTCTTACACATTATTTTTCTGAAAGATGCTACCCTCTTGGACTTTGTTGATTCCCTTGAGGTACTTGAAAGTTTCTATCATGTCCCCCCTCTTCCTCCTTTCCTCAAGGGTATACATATTGAGCGCCTTTAGTCTTTCCTCAAATGGCTTCTCTTGCAGACCCTGCACCATTTTAGTTGCCCTCCTCTGGACTGCCTCCATCCTGTGTCTGTCCTTGCGGAGATGGGGTCTCCAGAACTGGACACAGTACTCCAGATGGGGTCTCACCAGCTGTCTGTACAGAGCGATAACAGCTTCCTGTTTTCTGCAGGTGTTGCCTCTCCCTGTACATCCCAGTATCCCCCCAGCCCTCCCTACTGCCTTCTCATATTGCTTGCTAACCTTAAGGTCATCTGATGTGATTACCCCAAGGTCCCTTTCCATTTTTGTTGTTGTTACTACCTCCCCCTTCCCATTGTGTAATCTTCCCCTGGGTCTTTGTTTCCCAGGTGCATTATTTTGCACTTCTTTGCATTGAATCCAAGCTGCCATAGCTGCCCTTTCTGCCTGTCCACCTCTTGGGTGCTTATCTCCATGTTTTGTAAACTGCTTTGTAGAGATATCCATCGCTCCTGTTCATTGATTCCACTGCTAGCTGTGGGGGGTAGGGGGTGAGCAATCAGGTATCCTCCTTGCTGGCCTGCCCCCCAGTCTGTTGCTATCTGTCTGTGTCTGCACTTTTCCACAGTTTTGTTGCAAATTCTTTAGTAATTAAAAAATAAACTTTTCTGCTTTTCTTTTTAACTTCAGAGGTACCAATGGCAGACAAGATTAATATGCTGGATGGAGACTGGGGCTTAAAATGTGGTTCTTAATCAATGTATTTACTTTGTGAGAATGGCTATGTTCAGGATACCTTTTACCTGTAACAAATGCCTACTCATTAGAAAACTAGAACTCGAAATCAGTTCCCTTAGGCCCAAATTACACTCTGTTGAACTTAATCAAAGGCACATGTATCAGAGAATTCTATCTATAAACAAAGCAACTGTGAAAAATGTGAGTCATGGTAATCATACCACACCTAGGCATCTTACTTTTGGGTCCATAGCACAACCTTTGATAAATATACTTGCCAATAACACTTGCCCTACAACAAATAAAAAAAAAAAAAAAAGGGATAGAGAACAAGAATTGTTTTAGGACATTTCAGATGATATTGACTGGACCACTATAGAAACCAGACTTAGACAGAAAAAAGGGTCATAGTGCCATGGACTTCAGTTTACCTTTAAGTAATCACTTCTCCGTATTGAGTGATATAAACAGTACGAGTGCTGGGAAAATAATAGATTCATTAAGCATTGATGGGGATTCCAGTGAACAAAACACAACTACTATTCCTGCTTCTGCTTCAGCCCAAATACATCGTTAGTCCTAACACATGTCTGGTAGAAATGGATATTGAAACTGTTACTGCACCTAATATTAAGGAATTAATGGAGTTTGATTCCGTTCCTTCTCCTTAAAATACTGTGAATTAGATAGTTGAAGATTCCCCGCCTACTGCTGCAAATCAATGTACAACTGTGGTCCTCCCTCCCTTGTTCAAATGAACTGCTATGAGGATAGTCAGCCTAGATAGATTTATGTACTAGGTGACTCACTAGTTTAATACAGAGACAGGACGGTCTGTGGGCAGGAAAGGCCAATTCGACTTGCTCAGCCTTTAAAGGTGTGTGCTTTGCTGACATTACCAACATGTCTGATAACATCCTACTTATTTATTTATTTGCTTTTGGGAACCGGGAAAGTGCACTAGACAGAACTGCCTATTTTTATGCCCAACCCTGGAGAGTACAAATCAAGGGACAGGTAAAACATATACATGTACAGTGTTGTACAATAGGAGTTCCAAACAGTTCTACAGAGGTGCAAGTTACATAGTACATAGAGGAGATACATATCATACGTTATAATAGGAACAAAACAGGCAAAAAGGCACATTTTAGGGTTAATAATGTACAAAACATGACAGTGCTGTTGGTATGTCAGCAAGGAGACAATTCCCAGGCAGAGACATGGAACAAAGTGCATAGCTGTTGCTGAGGAAGAGTGGGGAAGGGAGGAATCGAGGCCACAGAGAAATTTAAGTGCAGGACAATGGTAGATTTGCACGACTCGTGAAGCTAGAGACATTTGCAAACGTCAAGGGAGGCGAGGTAATTGGAGAGGCATTTCTTGAAAGTGGGGTGGGATTTGGAGTGCCTAAGATCAAGTGGGAGAGAGTTCCAAAACCTGGGGGCATAGAAGGAGAAGGCAAGTTCTCCCATCCTAGTAGAGCATTTTGGGACAGATAGAGCTAAAGACATGGAACAGAGGGAATGAGGGCAGTCAATGGAGGTGAGCATAGCAGCAAGTGTGGAGGGGATAGAAGAATGAATAATGTTGTCAGTCAGACAGCCTGATGAATAAGCCTGGCAGGAGGAAGGAGACACCCAGTGGAGGTCAGAACAAAGAGTACAGTGATGTTTAAGACGAGGAGCAGATAGCTCAAATCTACAGACATTGTTGTAGGCAACGTTCCACATTTGCAAGATGTTTGCCTGTGCCATAGTGAAGACAGGCAGACCATAGCAGAGTCCAGGGAGGAGAAGGCCTTGGGCGACAGAGATCCTGGCAGCAGGGGTCAGGAACTGACAGACTCTGTAAGCTAGTCCAGTTTTAGCATTGACTGATTTGCAGACAGCTTTGACATGCAGCGAGAAGTTAAGAGATGGATCCAGCGTGACCCCTAGGTATTTGAAGAACTGAGTTACTTCCACAAGGGAGCCATCAAGACAAGAAACCTGGAGAGATGGAGTTGAAGCAATAGATTTCCTTTGTGACCCAAAGAGCATAGCCTGGGTCTTGGCAGCATTTAGCACAAGGAGGTGGGACGTAAACCAGATTTGGATATGATAAAGATCAGATCAGAGAAGAGGTGGGAGTTAATTTCATGAATAGAGCTGGAGGAGACATAGAGAACCAAGTAATCAGCATAGAGTAAGGAGAGACTATGGGAGGGCACAGAAGGTAGGTTATTGACGAACAAAGAAAAGGGCAGGGGCCCAAGTATGGAACCTTGTGGGATGCCTGAACGAAGCAGGGCAGGGGCAGAGAGAACTTTATGATAGGAGACAGACTGCGAGCGGCTCCTTCTGGGATTATTCTGGGATTAACCCTTTGGTCATAGTGTATGTTGGTACTAATAATAATCAATAAATTTAGCACTGACAGCATCAAGAGTGATTGCATAGATCTGTGCAACAAACTTAAAGCCAAAGGTTGTACCATATGTTTATCTGTGATTTCTCCTGTACCAAGGGCTGGATAGATATACATATAAAAATTAAGAAAATAAACGAGTGGTTGCATAAACGGATGCTCCATAATGGTCACATTTGCTTGACCCATTGGGAGGTTTTTGAAAATGACAGTAGTCTCTGCTATTGGGATGGGCTCCACCTCAGTAAAAGAAGAAACTTTCTTTTTGGTAAATCCATTCATTTAGTACGCAAACTTTAAACTAATTTTCATGGGGGACTTGGGATGTCATAACACTAAGGCTGATTATTATAGCCATTGTAGAATAAACAAATGGGGTTGTAACATACTTATCACAAACGCAAGAAGTTTGAATTTGTCCATGGTCTCTGAGTTTGAGGCTATAATGCTTAGGGATAAAATCGATACAGCTGCAGTTACAGAGACATGGTGGGATGACTCAAATGGTACAGAGGGATTCCTGGTTGTAGGCTTTTCCATAGAAATAGAATTGATCAACGTAGCGGTGTTGTTTGCCTGTACATTAAAAACTACATTGAATGCCACCAGTTTTCTCTCTTACAAATACATCTACATTCTAACACACCAAAAACTATATTGGGTAATTGCTATAGACCTCCAGATGTGTCTTCAGAATACAACAAAGCACTTCTGCATGACATTATACTGGGTAGTGATATGGGAGATTCCATTGTAGTAGGCGATTTTAATTTCCCTGGAATAAATTGGGATTTATTAACTGGTTCCAACCCAAGTGAAATTTCATTTATGGATGCGGTGGTTTCTGTTGGTCTAGCCCAGTTAATACTAATTACAACTAGAGGCAAAAACATCCTAGACCTAATCCTCACCAGCATTCAACAAAAATGATCTAATATAACTATTAGCTGTCCCATGGGGGGAATGACTATGAGGTAATAAATTTCACCATAAATTCATTTATTGGAAAATCAAATAGGTCCACAACTATTAATAACTACAACAAAGCAGATTTCCAAAAACTAAGGACTAACGTAGCTGAAATAAACTCGGAACAGCAAATGAATAATATTTCAGTTGAGGTAACGTGGTCTGTTTTTAAAAAAAAAATAATCTATTGCATCTAGAATCTAAGCATGTCCCCAAAATAACCAAATATAATAATAAAGGGAGGATACCACTTTGGCTCACTAAATCAGTCAAAAAGTATATTAAGTCTAAGGAAAACGCTTATAAAATTCTACAAAAAAAAAAAAATGCTGTGGAGAATTATAATAGTTACAAAGAATTATAAAGATACTTAAAGAAACAAATTTGTGCAGAAAAACACAAAATTGAATTCAAGACCACACCAGCGATAACAGCAAGGCATTCTATACATACAGTATATAAACAGTAAAATGAATCTCCCTAGTGACATAGGTCCCATTGTATAAAACAATAGTACAGTTTCTAATAATTACAAGTTGACCAACACTTTTAATAACTTTTTTGGTTCGGTTTACAACCCGCAAACTAATTCCCATCACATTTCTAATAATGAAGCATTACATACTATTATCTTCGCTTCAGATGATATTATGATCGCTCTTAAAAAAACTAAATGTTACCTCGTCTCCAGGTCCAGATAACAGAAATCCCAGATTAGTAGTTGAACTAGCATCCAGTTTGCTTACACCAGTTTCCTTATTTTTTAGTAAATCAGTATCTACAGAGGAGGTTCCCTCAGACTGGAAAAACTCAGTGGTGGTCCCCTTATTTAATTAAGAAAGGGTCCAGAGGCTTGGTCTCAAATTGCTGTCCGATTAGTCTTAATCTGTCCTTAGTAAAACTATGGAATGTCTTGTTAAAAACAGAATCAACGATGAATTAGTCTCACTAGGCTTTAAAGATATTCATCTTCATCTGCCCCTGGGTTGACCCTGAAAAAGGGACTGTAATTGTCTCAGTGGACTTACCTGGTTACCAGAATTCAAATAAAAAAATAAATATTCATCAGCATGGATTTACTGTGGGACACTTGTGTACTACGAAGCTGATCACATTATATAATAAGGTAGGGACAAGCTTAGATAACAAACTACCAGTTGACGTCATACTGCTTGATTGTGGAAAAACGGTTGACAAGGTGCTGCATCAGGAATTGATTGATAAGCTTAGGGGAATTAGCCTGAGCTATAGTCTGGTTCAGTGGATCCAAAACTAGCTGACTAACATAATTCAAAGGGTCAGAACTGATGGTCAGCTTTCTACTTCTGGGATGGTAAGCAGTTGGGTCCCATGGGGGTCGATCTTGGGGCCTACTCTATTTAATATATTCATCAGTGATCTAAATCATAGCATTCATAATTATATCACTAAATTTGCAGATGATACCAAGGTTGGAGGGCAACGCAGATACATTTGAGAAACATATAGCGTTAGCTACAGATCTTAAAACCAGTGAACAGTGGACCATCAATAATAAAATGTCCCTTAACACAGATAAATATGTAGTCATTCATCTAGGAAAGAATGAATAACCCCAACTATACATATCTGCTTAATAATATACCCTTAAAATCATTGGATAGGAATGGGACTGCAGGGCAATCATTAATAATTACATAACAGCTTCAGATCACTGTAAAAAGGTTACACAACCTGCGAATGTGCTTCTTAACATCAAAAGGTCCTTTGTGAATAAAAATGCTCAATGTATTTACTATACCATTATATTGGACTTGCATCAGGCCACATCTTGACTTCTGCTCACCTTTTGGAACCCCTATTTATTTATCTTTTAGAACAAGTCCTCATAGAGTCATAAGATTATCCCCAGTATTAGGCAATTGTCATATCAAGAGAGATTGATCAAAACTGGCTTGGTGAGTCTTGAGAACAGGCGACATAGGGGCGATTTGCTTCAGCTCTTTAAAATACTACAGAATCTAGACCTAGTTTTACACTGTGGCTTACAGTTCGCTGAATGGTTAGCGAATACAAGGAGACGCAGTCGACAACCTGTGATCCCAAGGGCAAATATCAAAAGGGACCACTGTTTATTAATTAGGGCTGCAAAGGCATGAAAGAAGTTGCCACAGGATATAGTACATATTAGGGAGTTTACATTATTTTAAGGTTCAACTAAATAAACACCCAGGATGGTCATTAGGCACCTATTAATCTACTCACAAAGCTGTGGGAGACGCTCGCAATGGGCTAATGCCTTCTTGTGTCTAAATAAACCTAGTAACCTTATTAAAAAAACTCCTTTCATTTTTTCCTATTTAGTTTTTCAATATTTGCATTACTTAGAAAAGTTATTTATCTAACTTGTGATGTTTTAAAGGTTTCTCCGGTTTCCTGGAACCGGAAAAAAGTCGGTTTTGCAGTTCCAGCTTTAACGTGGTAACACTTATTATTGTTAAAAAATATAGAAATAGTAAAGTCTTATTTAATGGCATGTTTGTCATGTGTAATATAAAATGAATTAAAATGCAAAAAATAATACATAGAAATAACCACATATTTTACGATCTTTATTTAGGGGCTTACAAGTTTTTTTGTTTAATGAGCCAGTAATAATTTTTGGCTGTTTTCAGTTAACTGGTATGATTGAAAAGCCTAAGAAAAAGGACAAGTCCTACAGGATTCAAAAATTGTGAATCCTGTGCCGGCGAAGTGGCGCTGAGGGTTGAGGTGCTGGACGCCACACCTCGTGCCACGCTGTCGACCCGTGTTGAGGGAACAGGCACGGAGTGCGTCTGGGGTCGACAGGGGAGGAGAAGGATCGAGCATCAGAGGGACTGCTCTCCTTCTCGAGTGAGGACTCCAGGTGTCGGTGTTGATTGCCCCTAGGGAGGCTGGGGGACAAGCATGCCGCATCTGGGCGATGGGGTGGAGCTAGGACAGGCGCACTCACACTTGTGTTAGTGCACACCCTAGCTTCAAGGGGACTCTAATTAGGAAAATCGTCGGCCCCCACGTATGAGCCAGGCATGGTGCCCAACCCTTCAGCCACAACAGTTCTGCTTCAGCGGCTCCACTCTTGGGGGGCTTCCCGGAGTAAGGGTCGGGTACTGTGGACGGGGCAAGCCCATTAGCGGGGTTATGGGGTTCAGACAGAAAAAAAAGAAGAGTAAATCGAAAAAAAAAAATTGTGAATCCAGCCACAAGGTCTTGGCATGGGCGGACTGTCACAATTTATGCTTTGACTGTTTAGGCCCTGGCCACAACTATTTAAAATGTGATTAGTGTATATTTTTTGCCGCAAGAGTCACAGTCTGCTGCTGAGTCACCTAACAGCTGTCCTAAAAGAAAAATGGAGGGAAGTATCTATGATGGTGGGAAGCATGCATCTTCAAGTACCTCTCCCTCAGAGTAACTCTAAAGTGACAGAAAAGCAGCAGTCTTTGATAAAAAAGAAGGAAAAAGCTGCCAAGCCATCATCCAGCTGAAAGAAAGAGCACAGGGTGTCCGAAAGGGGAAACCCTGATGCTAAGGATGCCAAATGAAAGGGGAGAAAAAAAAGCGCTGTCCTGCCGGCACAGCAGTAGAGCTACAGCTTGCGGTGCTGGCGACCCGAGTTCAGGAACAAGCCTAGGTCGCTAGAGGGCCAGTCTGGGGGAGGAGGAATGAGTGACCTAAGGGCTGCTCTTCTCCTCCAGGGAGGGAGGGTTGCTGTACCTGCTGCATTCCTGCCACCTGGGTGACCACGGGTGGCAGTACAGCTGAGGATGACGTGAGGGAGGGGAGGATGTCATTTGGAGTCAGGTGCAGCAGCACGTCTCCGTGTGCGCATGCCTCCGTGTGCGCATGCCTCCTTGGGTTCCATTGCACGCCATCGTCTTCAGGGAGTGGGGCCTTACAGTGAAGCTGGCCCCCCCCCCCGTGCGTTAGGACCTCCTGGATCGGTGGTCACCCCAACCCCTGGTGTGACCAACGTGGGCACGCTGTGGTACAAAACCGTCTTTTGGGACAGCCCCACCATGAGGGGGTGAACTCGCAGGGTTGCTGTCCTGTAGTTGGGGTGTGCTCTGGCATCGTGATGATCCAGGAGTGCAATGTGGCCGGGGAGAAGAAATATAAATTTAAAGGAAGAAGAAAAAAAAACCACAAATGCTCTGGTGCCATCAACACCAGCAAATAAGATAAAAAAAAAACATCTGACTGCACCTCCCCCTGAAAAGGACCAAGAGCCAGCAGTAGAACCAAGAGCTGAGCCCTCAGCAGAGGGCAGTACAGAAAGGTGGCAATTTTTCCAGGCTTCTCGGGCCATGGGAAATCTTGCTGCTATTCATAGAAACGGGGAAATTGTTGGCAGAAAAGGACCGCTAGCCGGCCCAGTGGCGTGGAGGGCTGAGGCATCACTGCCTTACCTCCTGCCACACCGGCGACCCATGTTCATGGTGCGAGCAGGTCGCTGGGGGTCGGCCAGGGAGGGAGAGGATCGAGCATCCGGGGGACAGCTCTCCTCTCCCAGGGAGGAGTGGGACCAGAGAGCGGTGCATGCCTGGCCCCTAGCAGCGGCTGGAGACTGGCACACTGGCTACAAAGATAGGGGGCAGAGATGGAGCAGACACCCCACCTGCAGAAGCATGCGTGGCTCGGCCATTGGCACCAGTGCACATAATGGCTGTGTACTCGGGGATGGGAGAGAAATGGGGGCCGAAAATCCACCGACTGGTGGGATGAGGCTGGCCCCTCGCAGGCGCCACACCCGGCCAGCTGGCATCTCAATGCCAAGAGGTAAGACCCAGTGGATGCCAGGGTGACGAGGCTGGGGGGACCACTGGAAGGGGCAGAGAGAGAGTACAAAAAAAAGGGGACCGCTAGGCCCATCCAGTCTGCCCATAAGCTCCATACCTGTCCCTCATTCTCCAGACTCTGGCATTCTTGCAACCTATGCTGGAGGAGGAGAATGAGTGTGACCCAACTGAACCTGAAGTATCCTCTGTACAGGATTTTAGTTCCCCACCAAGAGTGAATGAGGATTTGTCCTCATATTCCGCTTCCATAAGGCTTTTGGTTGACACTGTGGATATCCCTTTCACCAAGACGGGAGGATATTGACGAGGCAGAATTTGTGAGTATGCTAGTACTGACCTCATCTAAAAGGCTTACAGTAGCCATTCACATATCCTTCAAAAAAGCCACTCGAAAGGTTTTGGAGCTTCCAGAAGCAGCTCCTGGCATTGACAAAAAATGGAAAAGAAATATCAAGTAGAGTAGCAGGGGGTACAGTTCTTATATTCTCACCCTGATAATGAGGAAGTTGTACAGGCAGCTGCATGTGGAAAATCTGAAGTGTCACTAACTTCCATGCCTCCAGAATAGGATTCCAAAAAGCTGTGTTATGTGGCAAGGAAAATGTAAACTTCAGCCGGCCTGCAGTTAAGGCAGACTGCTTATATGGCATACACTTCCCAGTACCGGAATGCCCTTTTTGGAGTGCCATGCAAGCCCTAAGTGAAAAGGTGAACTTGGCAGTGATCTAGTAGAAACTGCAGAAGGTACACTAAAAGCCACCGCATATCCGTTCCGCATGGCAGTGGATGCAGATGACACAGCCTCAAGGATACTAGCACATACAGTAGCTCTGAGGAGGCTTGCCTGGCTCGGAGCAACCATCCTGTCACAGGGCACAAAAAGGCTATGGGCTTCCTATTTAAGGGACCCTCTCTCTTTGGGGATAAAACAGAAGCCAACATAAAAAAAGCTGACGAACAAAAAACAAACCTGTAAGAATTTGACTAAGAAGAACAGGGCTCCACTTCCATCAGGCCATATGAAAGGGGAGGTAGGGGCACGGCCTTACTCTTACTATGATTACTGTCTTCAGAGGGGTGTACCAAGAGGCAGAGACAGGAGCAGTGCAAGACAGAAGTAATCACCAGCTCCCAAACCACAAAGAAAAACATAATCCCTGACTCTGTACAGGCTGCCATAGAACCCCTACCAGTGGGAGGCCTTCTGTCTCATTACTTCCAGGAGTAGAAAACTGTCTCCACAGACAGGTGGGTGCTGGAAGTGGTGAGCCAGGGTTTAACCCTTCAGTTTACAGGCTGCCCCAAACTTTTCCTCCAATCCAACCTCGGGAATAAATCCTGCAAGAACTGGAGGTAAAAAATTGCTAAGCTAGAAGTACTTTCTCACAAGAAAGGAAAAATTCGGATTTTAAACCCTAGGAATCCCTCACTCAAGTTAACAACTGCAGTCATTCCCCTGGAATGAGCAGCCCTGGAGACTTAGAATTTTATGCAAATTATGGAATTTAGAATGAAATTCAAACTGTGCTGTGTGGTCACGCTCACCCCTGCACCCTAACGTCAGATTTATTTCTCCACCTGAAGAGACTCACCCCAAAGTCTTCGCTGCAGTTCAGGCTGATATATGATTTATTGTTTTAGTATTTTATTGTGGTTAAGTGTTTTGGTTTACTATTCGATACGTTGCATAGTTAGGGTGTTATTTCTATTTTATTGTGCAAGTTTTCATTTTTCTCTGGTTCCCGATTGTTTCTCAGAAACTGGCGAAGGACGTTATTGGCACAGTTCCCACTTTAAGGAACCACTTTTTAATCTTTTAAAAGTTTGAATAATAAAATAGCTTTTATTTAACCACTTTGCAGTTTTACTCTAAATTATTCTCAGTTCCTCATTTTTGGGAACCAATATGATCATTTTGCTGTTTCTAGTTCAGAAACCTCTTTTGAGGTAAAATTTAACTTGCAGTTTCTTTTTATGAGGAACCAAACCTCATCATCTATTTGAAAGTACTTTTTAACATTTCTTGGGCTTATTTTATTTTCGGTCTTTTCTGTTGGGAATCCGGAAATGTCTTCTCAGGGTCATCAGTGTTTGACATGACTGACAGACCCAAAAAGAAGACAGGACCTACAGGTTTTAAAAATTGTAGTGTTTTCGGTTCCTGGCAAAGGCAGACTGCCACAAGCGGTGTTCAAAGTGCCTGGGTCCAGACAACGATTTTGCCAGTTGTGATTTCTGTATGAAGTTTTATGCTACAACGCAAAAGAAAAGGGCTAAAAAATTAGAAGATGTTACGGCTTCTGTCTGTCTCCTCGTCACCAAAGGCTCAGAGGAGGATCCAGCCCCTTAGAGTAAGCAGTAGTCCCTGTCAGAGGGGACAGAGAAGAAGCCGAAGCGTCTTAAGATGATTCAGAACTCAGAGTGTCTGAAAGCTGGAATCCTGAATCCAGTAAAAACAAAGGAGCTTCTGAGCAAACACCAGAACCAGTGCCTGCCAAGAAAAAACATAAAGAAAAATATCACTGTCCCTCCCCTTGAAGAAGGAAAGGAGCTGCCAGTGGACACAAATATAATGCCCTCAGTAGAGGACATAACAATGGCATGGCAGTTCTTCCAGGCATTCCAAACTATGGGAATTTCGTAAATATGCCTGCCCTCATCCACAGGCTCCGTTTCCCTTCCCAGTGCCCATGGAGGAGGAGGACGAGGAGGCTGAAATTTACTATGAAGATGAGGAGGAAAGAGAACCCACAGAACCAGATGGTTCTCCTCAGCAAGAATTTGACTCTCCTCCTAGGTCTTCAGAGGACTGCACTTCTCACTGTACCTTTGTAAGGCATATGGTAAGTACCCTCAACATCTCCTTCCATGAGACTGAGGAGGATGAAGATGAGGTAGAATTCACGGATATCATGGGCTTAGCACCCACCTGGAGGTTGCTGCTGCCCATCCATAAATCCCTCAGGAAAGCCACATGCAAATTTATGTCAACACCTACCTAGGGTTGCCACCTTGGGAATATAAAAAAAAAATGCCCCCTCCCCACTGCCACCATGAACACAGGCGCAAGTTGTCAACTTAAGTTTAGTTTTAAACACCGCACAGTGTACCTCACAATACTAACCTCACGTCCATGTGCCTCCTCGCTCGCTGTCCTCCTGCTACTGTCACAGATCAAAGTGACGTAGGCCCCCACCAAATGAGTGCACTTGCGTTGTGGCAGTGTGGTACACAGGCACAGAAGTGCATAAGTCCTGGGCATAAATGCATTCTCAGGCTTGGCAGTAGTGGTGGGGAAAAACAGCAGATTAAACTCTTTCACCAGCAAGTCTGTGGAAAAACTGGCATGCCAGTAGAAAACCAGCCAGGTTGCAACCCTAAATCTACTTCAGCTGATGGCGTAGACAAGGAAATTGAGAAAAAATATCAGGTGGTGGCCCGGAGGCACTGAGGTGCTTGGACACCTTACCTTGCACTATGCTGGCGACCTGTGTTCAGGAGTGAGCATGGGCTGCCAGAGGGTGGGGGGTGGCGCAAAGCTGGATTGAGCTGCTGAGACGCAGCTCTCCTCTCTGGGGAGGGATGTGGGTTTCCCTCAGCTCTTGGCTGCCTCGCAGTAGAGGCTGGGGGCAGTGCGGGGGGGGCCAGGCATTAGGCCGGGACGGAGGGGCTGTTACTGGAACAGCGGGGCACATGTGCGCCTCCACACGGATGTGTGTCTGCATCTGAGCCCCGGGCATAAGGAGAAGAAAACCAGGAAATACCTCCCCCTGGACAGGATGATGGCCAGCCCCTCCAAGGCTCCTGCTGGTGACTGGGCACCCGCTGTAAGAACAGGACGGCTGAAGGCAAGTCCCAGGTTGCCAGCGGCCGGAGAGGGGGGGTGGCCATAACGGTGGGGGGGGGGGCGTGCTGGTACCTGTACTCACACCCTGATCATGCAAGAGTGGTCCAGACTGCAGCCTACAATAAGGCCGAAGTGCCCCTTTCCTCCCAGCCTCCTGAGAAAGATTCCAGGAAACTGGATAGTATGGGCAAAAAAGCTTCTATGTCCACTTTCCTGCTCCTAAGGCAGGCAGCCTACTTGGCTTACACACCCAGTACCAGAAAGCCTTCTGGAATTCCATACTGGGACTGAGTGAAAAGGCTACTGGGGTCTTGGCACTGGATAAAGCTGACACAGCAAGATCAGCCATAGGTGCCACAAAGTACCAGTTTCATGTTGCACTGGGCACAAATGACACTACATGTAGGCCATGGCCCATGCAGTGTCCTTAAGAACGTTTGCCTGGCTTAGAATTACTAACCTATCCCAGGACACTCTAACAGTAGGGATGAATTTCCCCAGTGAGGGAAACTGTCTGCTTGGTGACAAGCAGAGGCGTACCTGAAAAGGTGGCTAAGTACAAAACCACCTACAAGAGCAATACTGAAAAAGAAAAGGCCTGCACTTCCTACAGGCCTAACTGAAGGGGAGGTAGGATTAGGTGATACTACCTTTGTGCTTATGTTTCCTGTGAATACCCTCCACAAAGGGGCTACTATAGGGATAGGGGTAGAAGAAGCACTAGGTGTGCAGCTGCAACTCCAGCCCCCAAAACACGGACAAATCGGAAACCCTGACAAGTCTGCCCACGTCACCCATCCATTGCCAGTGGCAGGAAGACTGGCTTATTACTTCCAGGAATGGACAAAAATCATCACAGACAAGTGGGTCCTAGAAATAGCAAGCCTATGGTATGTCTGTGCAGTTCAGAATATTCCCCAAACTGCAGAACCCAAAGGTTTTCCAGCCTCGTACCCCAACAGAAAAAATTCTGTTGGAGATGGTGGTAAAGAAATTGTTGCACGTAGATGCAGTGCAAAAAGTACCTACTTCACAAGGGGCTTTTTTCCAGATACTTCCACAAGAAAAATGGGGAGAGAGGAGCCATTTTGAACTGAGATATCTGAACAAACATTTGAAGAAAGACAGATTCAAAGTGGTAACACTGGGTTCAGTGATTCCATTTCTTCAAATTGGAGACTGGCTGGGATCACTAGATGTGACAGATGCCTGCTTTCACGTACCAGTCCAGTCAAGTCACAGAAAATACCATGGGTTCAAGTTGGGGCATGCTGCCAGTACCAGTTCACAGCCCTTCCCTTTGGCCTCACCTTAGCTCCAAGAGTTTTCACTAAGTGCCTAGCTGTGGTGTCAACACATCTGAGAAGGAAAGGGATGATGTTTTTTCCCTACCTGGACGACTAGATGATTTCAGTTTCCATACTGCTGACACGGGACACATTGGAGGACCTGGGCTTCCTCATAAACCTTAAAAGTCTTGAACAGAACCAGTTCAAAACATGAGTGCAGAGCTAGGAACCCTCCATGGGACGGCATTCCTTCCATAAGCAAAAGCAGCAAATCTGATGTCCACTGCAGAATCCTTCAAAGTAGATCAGTCAAGGCCTGCAAGAGACTTTCTGTTGTTACTGAGTCATATGGGCATCAGCCACTGCAGTGGTGCCAGGGTCCAGGTCCCAAATGAAGAACATTCATATCACCCAGGGGATTATTGGTTCCAGAACAGAAATTTTGTTAAGGGTATTAGAATGGTGAGAGGAGGAAGACTACCTCAGAGAGGGAATTCCTTTCTGCCAGCAGTCCCCCACAGGAATATTCACAACAGATGCTTCCCTCCTAGGATGGGGCACCCACCTAGGGGACCTTGCTGTGAGTGGCACCTGGAGCACACAGACTTTAGAGCATATAAATCTCCTGGAAGTCAGGGCAGTTTACCCGGCAATGCAGGCTTTAACTTCCCATATTCAGGATCAGTCTGTCCAAATCAGAACAGACAACACCACAGCAATGTGTTACATAAATAAGCAGAGAGGAACAAGATCTTCAGAATTGTGCACAAAAGTCATGAAGATCTGGAACCTAGCCACTCCCTGGATGTTCAACTATTCGCATTACACCTGTCAGGGAAAGACACTGTGCTGGCAGGATCACCTAGCACAATCAGGAATCGATCCTGAACCAGCAGGTGCTGGCATAAGTTTTCAGACAATGGGGTACACTAGAAATAGACCTGTTTGCTTCTTGGGAGAACAGTCAGCTCCCATGCTTTTGTTGCAGACTTCCCAGTACTGGGCTCAGTTGTAGAGGCTGCTGTAGTCCTCAGCTGGTCAGGGAAGTTTCTCTGTACCTTCTCCCCATTCCAACTTTTATTGAGAGTTCTAATAAAACTGAGAAGGGAGTCCATAACAAGGATTCTCATAGCTCCAGACTGGGCCTGCCAGACATGGTATTCCATACTCCTGTACCTCTCCAACAGACCGCTGACCAACCTGCCTCTGACATACAATCTGTTGACACTGTCCCAGGGCAGGATAACATTCCCAGATCTGTGAACTCTATGCCTCAGAACATGGTTCTTGAGGAGCTAGAGTTCTCTGGGCTAAATGTTTCAGAAAAAGTAATGGAAGTGCTGAAGATTTTTGGGAAACCAGCAACAAGGAGAACTTGTGCTTCAGAAAGGAAAAGATTCTCCTTCTGGTGTTCTCCAGGACAGATTAACCCCCTCCAGGCAGGCCTGTCTACAATCCTGGACTACTTAGTCCATCCTCAGTCTTTGGACCTAAGGCCCTCAACCCTGAGGGTTCATTTGGCAGCAGTGTCAGCTTACACATCAGATAGTAAAGACGGGTCAGTATCCTCACAACCCATTTTCATAACGTTTTTCAAAGGTCTTAATCACCTATACCCCAATAAGGGACCCAGTCCCTCCCTGGGACTTGATTGTTTACATTGCCCAGCTGAAGGATGCTCCTTTCAAGCCCGTTGCCACTGCCACATTAAAGTATGTCACCTGGAAAGCAGTGTTCCTGGTGGCAGTGACATCTGCCAGCAGGGTGAGTAAGCTGTAGGCTCTCTGCACAGATCCCAATTATATAGTCTTCCAAAGGGACTAGGAAGTCCTAAGGACAAACAGAACTTCCTCCCAAAAGTGGTGTCTGAATTCCATCTGGATCACAGTTGCCCTTCCAGTTTTCTTTGCAGGAAATCCAGCTTGGGTGAGCAGAAGTTCCACAGTTTGGTTATGAAAAAGGCACTGGGTTGCTACTTGGACCACAAAAAGGATGTCGGATCCACTGGCACTCAGCTGTTTGTTACCTATGGAGAAGACGGAAAGGCGAACCAGCATCCAAGGGAACCATTTCTCACTGGATACTGTCCTGCATGCAGTTGTGGTAAATTGCCACCCAGAGGACTGAGTGCAAACACTACAAGAGGCACCTCTTCCTCTGTGGCAGCATCGAGGGGTGTGCCCCTGCAAGAAATCTGTAAAGCAGTTTTCTGGAAAACAGTACACACCGTCACGAAACACTGCTGTCTGTACATACAGTCCAGGAGCGTGCCTGAGAAGAAAGAGATTAGCAGTGTTTCCACCTGGATGACTGGCTGGTCACAGGAAGGACAAAATAAGAGGCACTTTGCTCCATTGCAATGGTGAGAAACACCCTAGAAGGTGTGGGGTTTCTACAAAACAGAAAAGTCCCAGCTGGAACCCAGCCAAGTGTTGGTTTTCATTGGAGCAGAGATGGACACTGCTTTGGGGGGAAGCCTTCTTACATAGGCATGAGTAGAATGCCTGTTGTTCTGTGCAAGATCTTACAAGTCAGGCGAGCCAAGGCCAGCAAGAGACTTCTTGCAACTGCTAGGGCATATGTCAGCAAATTCGGCTGTGGTGCCTTTGGCTCGCTTACAGATGAGAGGTGTTCATTACCACTTAAGCAAGCAGCGGCATCAAAGGTTAGACCAACTGAGCCAGCTAGTACCAATCACCGCAAACCTGGTCATGGCTCTGGTGCGGTGGAAGGAAGTGGACAATCCCAGGGAAGGAATCCCATTCCAAAAAGTGTACACAACACTCACTCTGATAACAGATGCCTCCTTACTAGGATGGGGAGGATATCTGGACAGTGACGCAGTAAATTTAGCCTGGTCCCCACAAGAGCAGCAGGAGCACATAAACCTTCTCAAATCTGGTCCAAGACCAGTCAGTTCTGATCAGAACAGACAATGTCACCACAGTGTACTACATAAACAAGCAAGTTGGCACCAGATCTACAAAACTATGTAGAGGCAATTAGGATCTGAAATCTGACATACTCCCTAAACACAGGAGACACTAGGATCCCATGGGAGCAAATTTTATGCCAGGAGAGAGCCCACATCGGCAGTGCCTGCACACTACACGTGCACCAGCCAGTTACCATCTCTGGTTCTCCCATGCGCCTCAGTTCTGTTCTTTCTGCTGTAGAGTGCACACCATAGGAGAGACAGCACCTTAGTTCACTCGTTGTTGCCAAATTTCAACTTATGTCACTGCCAAAAGTTACTTGCGATGCCTCTCTTGGTGGTGTTCCCCCCCCCCCATGATGCCGAAGTCCGAGAAGAAGGGGGCTAAGAAGACCAAGAAAATCTGGCAGCCTCTCATCATGCGTCACTGCCCCCGCAGGAAGAAGATGGCTGCAGTGGACAAGTATCAGTGCTGAATGGCCTGCTTTGGTCCTCAGCACAGTATGGATCTATGCAATGTCTGGTTTTCGATGAGCCGCCTTACCTTCCAGTAGTAAGTAGTAGTAAAATGGTTTTATTCATAATTATATGAACAAAGGATATACTCGATTGAGCCTAAGCTTATTCGCAATGAGGTCCTTAGTGAAGTAGCAATGTTAGTCCAACGCATACAGATCCACGTGATAAGGTAGGGTTGCCCGATCTGTACCTCCGGATGCAGGCATCGCACTTGCGCGACCAAGGCACTGTCGCTGGGCCTTTCCCCTGAGCCCCTTCCTGGGACCTCTGGTTCTGTGGAAGTACAGCGTTCTCCTCAACATCGCTCTGCTGAGGTGGGTGGGTCTGGTGGACAGCTGGATCTTTTTGGGCAGATGGCTGCAAACCCCCTACACTCTGCCCGCCTTAAGCAGCAGATGTTCCTGGTGGTGAGGCCAAAGCTATATACTCAGTCTACATGGTTGACAGCTGTGTGGCGCAGGACACAATGACAGGCCCCCCCACCGACACCACTTATGGTGTCGGAGGAAGGACTGGCACCTGGGCCGTTGTGTGTCCATTTGTGGAGGTGAAGGTTGTCCTTTCTTTTGGTGTCACTAGCAGCACCAGGGGTGAGGATGATGATACTACTGGTGACAGCCGCGGTGACAGTCATGGTGTCTGTGCTGGGCCTGGCACTGGGCACGAGACTGGTGACAGTGTTATCCCTGGGGGTTATTGCTGGAGGAGGGCAGATGTGATTTCCCTCCACAAAAGTGGGATCACTCCTGAAAAAAAGAATTAAGTACCTAGAGGCCAGCGAGGCACAGGACCCAAGGCAGCTTGGATACATTGCAGGAAGGTCATACCAGACAAATCTAATAATTTCTTTGACTGGATGACCAAAGTAGTAAACCAGGGAGGGGCTGTGGACATGGCCTACGTAGACTTTAGCAAGGCATCTGACACAGTCCCACACAAAAGATTAATAAACAAGTTAACCAACCTGGGAGTGGGTCCCAGGGTGGTAGCCTGGGAAAAAAATTGGCTGGACAACAGGACACAGAGGGTAATAGTAAACGGAGTCCACTCTGAAGAAAGGGGGATTACTAGTGGGGTACCGCAGGGTTCAGTACTGGGACCGATCCTTTTTAATGTCTTTATAAGTGACATTGCAGAGGGACTAGAAGGAAAAGTATGCCTCTTTGCAGACGACACAAAGATCTGCAATAGGGTTGATACACGGGGGGGGTGGCGGTAACAAAAACACACAGAATCTGTCGGCAAATAAGGACCATATAGCCCACCTAGTCTGCCCATTTCCCTACTTGGTTTGGCAATCTCTACTCTTTTCTGGACTGCCTTTCCCCCATTCTGCTGTACAGCAGGGTGCCTTTATGTTTATCCCATGCACTTTTCAATCCCCATACTGTTTTCCCTTCCACCACCTCTGCTGGTAGGCTGTTCCACGGATCCACCACCCTCTCAGTGAAAAAATACTTCCTAGCATTCCCCCTAAGCCTCCCTCCCTCCAGCCTCATGTTATATCCCCTTGTCCTTGTGCACTTACGCCTCTGAAATATGCTCCCCTCCTGTACGCTGTTTATTCCTCCAAGGTATTTGAAAGTCTATCATATCCCCTCTCTCCCTTCTCTCTTCCAGTGATTAGCTGTTTAGTTCCTTGAGTCTTTCCTCATAATATTTGTGGTGCAATCCATGTATCATTTTTGTTGCTCTTCTCTGTACTGCTTCCATTCTAAGTCTTTCCTGAGATGAGGTCTCCAGAATTGGACACAGTATTCCAGATGAAGCCTCACCAGTGATCCGTACAGTGCCATCACCACTTCACTCCTACTGGTTATGCCCCTTTCTGTACACCCCAGCATTCTGTTTGTCTTCCCCACTGCCTTTTCACATTGTTTTGCTGACTTCAGGTCATTGGATATGATAACCCCCAGGTCTCTCTCTTGACTTATGGTGGCTAGAACCTGCCCCCCCCCTTCAATCCTGTATTCCTCTGTTGGGTTTCTGTGTCCCAGGTGCATTATATTGCACTTCTTAGCGTTGAAACCCAACTACCAAACCCCTGACCATTCCTCAAGTAGTCTTGGGTCATTTCTCATTTTATCTAGCCTCTCCTGTGTGTCGACTCTGTTACAGATCTTGGTGTCATCTGCGAACAAGCATACTTTCCCCTCCAGTCCCTCAGCAATGTCACTTATGAAGACATTGAATAGAACTGGACCCAGCACCAATCCCTGTGGAACCCCTGCTGGTCACCTCCCCCTCTTCTGATTTTATGCCATTTACTACCACCCTCTGGGTCCTGCCTTTTAGCCAGTTACCAACCCATTTTACAACTTTAGAGCCCACACCCAGATTCCCCAATTTAAGCAACCTTCTATGAGGAACGGTGTCGATGGCCTTACTGAAATCCAGGTAGGCCACATCCACCGCCCCTCCCTGATCCACCACCCTGGTTACCCAGTCAAAGAAATCGATAAGATTAGTCTGACAGGACCTATCCTCAATGAATCCTTGCTGGTTTGGATCTTTCGCACCGCTTGACTCCAGGAGCTTCACTACCCTCTCCTTAAGCAGGGACTCCATCAGCTTCCCCACCACCGAGGTCAGGCTTACAGGTCTATCATTGCCTGCCTCCTCCCTACTTCCATTCTTGTGAAGGGGACCACCTCTGCCCTCTTCCAGTCCCCAGGTACCTCCCCCGTTTCTATCGATTGGTTGAATAGGGTTAAGTAGGGAAAGGATGAGAAGGGACTTGGCAAGGTTGGAGGAATGGTCAAACATATGACAGCTTAGATTCAGTGCAAAGAAGTGCAAAGTAATGCACCTGGGAAACAGAAACCCAGGGGAAGAGGACACAATTGAGGGGAGGTACTAACAACAACAAAAATGGGAAGGGACCTGGGGTAGTCAATGTCAGATGACTTAAAGGTAAGCAAGCAATGTGAGATGGCAGTAGAGAGGGTTGGGGGGTGTTACTGGGATGTATAGGGAGAGGCATCACCAGTAGAAAACAGGAAGTTGTTATCCCTCTGTACAGACAGTTGGTGAGACCCTATCTGGAGTACGGCGTCCAGTTCTGAAGACCCTGTCTTATTTATTTATTGAAATGTTTCACCAGGAAAACGCACTGAACAACAAGTTGCTCATCTCCTGGTGCGACCTTGGGGGTTGGGGTACAATTGGATGAAGAAGTAGATATATAGTTTTACTATTTAACATATCCGAGAAATTAAACATTCATGTCTGTAAGAACATAGGATAGAGGCAGTCCAGGAGGGCAATTAAAATGGTGCAGGGTCTGCACAAAAAGCCATACGAGGAGAGACTAGAGGGAGCTTAATATGTATACCCTTGGGGGGACATGATAGAAAACTCTCAAGTACCTCAAATGACTCATCAAAGTTCAAGAGGTATCATCTTTCAGAAAAGAGATATGCAAGAACAAGGGGATACAATCTGAAGCTAGGGGGACGGCTCAGGGGACAGCGTGAGGAAGTATTTTTCACTCAGACAGAGCCAGGGCCTCGGGCATGCTCACCCTGCTGGTGCTGGCAGCACCACTGACACACTAGCTGGACATCTCTCCAGTCACCCAGCCCCGGTCTGTTTTCTTGTTTATGGAAAAAATAAAAAAGGGAGTTGGGCATTCTTCGGATGTCCAGTCCCACACACACACAAAAAAAAACAAAAAAAAACCTTTTGGGACCTCACACTAACCAGAGAAAGGGGGGGGGGCATTTAGGGGAAGGTGGCCCCTTCCTTCCTTCCTTCCTTTTTTCTTTCTTGTCCTCCTCCTCCCTGCCCAGGGTATATCCCCTCTGTGGGTATATCCCTGTAGGTTGTTAAATGCAGCCTGTACCTCTGGGCACTATCCAGTCAAACTCCGCTTGGCAGCTGTTCTGCATGTAGGGGGTGCTATGCACTTTTTGGATCGGCTACACTAGATCTCTCGTAGGGTACATGCCTGTGCTTGCAGGAGCAGCAGGTCATTTCTTTGATGTAATCTTTTCTGATTACGTCAGACTGTTTTGCTTGGTATGCCAGTCCTTGTGTACCTAGGACTTTAGCCCACTACCCTCAGGGGTGTGTTGGGGAGGTGAGCACATCTTGACTCCCTTGGACTGTCTAGTCCTGCAACTCCAGATACGCCTAGGTTGCCCGTTTCTTCTTCCCTGATGCACAAAAGAGGGACATGGTTAACTCACAAGTTCTCTTTCTGGTAGCATGGACTTGCCGTTTTTTCCCCAGGACTCGATATGTCTCTTTTTTGGCACATTGTGTCATCTCATTTACAAGGGGGTCCCATTCATGGGCATCCCCTTCATAATTCCACCAGAGCCACATGCTCAGGGCTGCTGCCCTGTTTTTTGACATCACTATCCATATTTTTTCTGGCTAGCAGTGTGAGGCTCTGACTTTACAGCCCCAACATCCCCCTTCGCCACCTAGTGCGTACTGTTCTTATTTCCAAGTTGGTAGTGGGGTTTTATTTTGTAGTGTATAGTCGGCCCTCGTTCTGTATGGATTTCCATCTCAGCTGAATGTTGTACCACAGTTCAGAGGTCACGGAGCGTCATCGTACCCTTCTGTGGTGCAGCATTCCAGCTGATCAAAAATTCTCGTGTCACCTGGTGTTTTACACCGCGCTGCTACACACACAACAATCGGTTCAGGTTCTGAACTGAAACTTCCGGCACAACCACTGCTGCTGAGGAATGCTGTGAACCCACTTTTGTTTAAGAAATAAACAAACAAAAACTTACGAACTGTGCACTATATAAACTGTCGGATGGGCAACCTCATGCCCAGCCACCCTGTGTTGCCACCTCAGGGTTCTTTTTGTAGTTGGTGATTTTCCATCTGTATGCCGGCCACCCCAGCCGCACTCCCCCGACTTTCCTCCATGACTACCTTCATGCCAGTGCTGCGTGGCCTGGGTGCTTGTCAGGGTGCAGGGCTACTGGGTGGTTGGGATCAGCGGCAGGTTGGGAACCATTTTCCCATTGTATTTTTTTTTCCTTCATCCTAAGGCACCCATATGTCTTTATGCATGCTTTCGGGTTCGGAGTATCAGCATCCGTCACTCCCTCCATTCTACACCAACATTTCCCAACTGCCTTGTCCCCAGCCAGCACTAGGGTCCAGGTGAACCCCGAGCCCTGAAACCAACCCTCCCCTAGGAGAGGAGAGTAGTCCTCCAGATGCTGTATCCTTTCCCTTCCTGGCCAACCCCCGACAACTGAATCTGCTCCTGAACTCATGTTGCAGGCATGGTGCGAGATGTGGCGTCCAGTGCCTCAACCCTCGGCACCACACTGGGCCGGCCACCACCACCTCAGGGTTCTGATTACATCACACCTCTTGAGCTTCGCTCTCAAGGTCTTGTGTAATGAGAACTCATCTGTAGCAGCACAGTCTGGTTGTGCAAGGTGACCATTCAGTATTCTCTGAGTTGTTTATTTTGTTCCTGAATGCTTTCCCTGTCCCTTTGGACTGTCTCTCACCTCACACCTACTCTCTCACCTCACACCGTTACCCCAACCTCTCAAACTAACACCCCTCTTCTCGAAAAAGCTCATGAGGCAGCTACCCCTACCCCTATCCCCCTCCTCCACATCTGCCCCTTCTCTCCCATTGTTGCAGTTACCTAAAACATGCGGCTGTTGATTAAGCATTGTAACTCTATTGGCCTGTGTCAATTTAGAAGTAGAATTACCAAGGTTTATGTAATTACCACTGTACTGTTCTCAATCAGCCTCCGCTTCAGTGCTGGAGGGTGTTCTTTATGTAACTTCCCAACCAAAGGTCATATTCTCCTATATCAGTAACTGTATTTCTGTGTTGTATACTGTTCATGATGTCTCCTCTGACGTGGAACCTTTGTAAAAGATCTCACGCTCAAAGGTCTTTCCGAACTATTAAATAAATAAATAAATAAATACAAAGTATCTATCCCTCTCTTTTATTTCTCTCCAGTTTTTTCCTTTCCTGGTGAATAGAACTGAGGTGGGTGAGGGAGGCGGTGACTGGTATTGGCTGGTGCGTGCAGCACCACGTAAGATACACAGGTGCGGTCAGTAGCTGACATAGTCTCCCTCACTGCAAAACATTTGCTCCCGTGGGAATCTTTAAGGCCTCCAGCCCCAGACCCATAAGTGGTACTCAACGGTGAAGATTTTCTGGAAGATGAACAATTAGGGTAAGCACTTAATTTTCATTTTTTGCAGATTCACTAAGCAGGGAACCCACAAGTGGTCAGTATACCACCAGGTGATTCAAACCTTGTTCAGGAGACCGGGTGTACCAGAGATGAACTTGTTTGCCTCATGGCACAATCACAACTTACCACTGTTCTGCTGCAGGCCACCCCACAGGAGGACTGTACCCCGGGACGCTCTGCCTCTCAATTGGGAGGGAAAGTTCCTCTTTGCATCCTCCCCCGACCACCCCCATTCCCTCTAATTCACAGATTGTTCTAGAAATTGAGGAAAGAGTCAGCAACAGTAATTCTGGTTGGCACCAAATTTGGTGAGACAGCCATGGTTCTCTCTCCTGCTGTCCCTGTCAAGAATCCCATCTCTCTCCCCATGTGGCATGACCTTCTGACACTGTCTCTGGGCAGGGTTAAAACTCCTAAACCTCTAACAACTGAGGCTGAAGGTTTGGTTCTTGAAAGCCTAAAATACTGTAGCATGAACCTATCAAGCAGAGTACTAAATGGTCTGAAAGTGTCAAGGAAACAGTACACAGAAAATCCTATTCCTCAAAATGGAAGATTTTCAGTTTGATGCTCAGGTCGGGGGAGTTTCTTCCCTGGAAGCTGATTTAACAGTTGTTTATTTAGGACATCTGTAAACAAGTGGTTTCAGGGTTTCAACACTGAAAGTTCATTTTGCAGCAGAATCAGCCTCTGCATGGGACCCAGAATCTCTAGTCTCATACCCTGTGTTCAAGAGATTTTCAAATGCCTCCTTCACCTGCAACCCCCAGTTATGGAGCCTGTTCCCCCGGGACCTAAATCTATGCTTGGCACAACCAGTGCGTAGCTCTCAAGCCCATAAACTCTGTGGACCTCAAGTTTGTGACATGGAAGACACTCTTTGTCATTGTTATGACCCCTGCTGGGAGAGTCCGTGATATCCAAGCCCTGGCCACAAAACCTAACTACATTATCATGCACAGGAACAAAGTTGTCCAGAGGACAAATAGAAACTTATCCCTAAAGTGGTGTCAGAATGTCACCGTAGCCAGTCATTCTACCCGTGTGTTTTCCATCCCATTCAAGTCCAGGTGAACAAAAACTGTACTGCTCAGATGTCAAAAGAGCACTCTGCCACAGTCTTGACAGAACAAAAGATATCTGATCTGACAACAGACAACTATTTGTCACCAATGGAGAGGTTGGCAAAGGTGAACCTGCTGCAAGAAAGACCACTTCGAGGTAGTTGGTTTCTTGCATACATTTCTGCTATGAAAAAGCAGGTAAGCAGCCCCCTCTATGGGCTTAGAGCACATACCACAAGGGGCGCCGTAGCCTCAGTGGCATCCTTAAGAGGCATCCCTCTCTGGCAGATATCTGCAAAGCGACTACCTGAAAACTGTACGCGCTTTTCACAAAGCACTAGTGTCTGGACATTCTCTCCAGATGACTTGCTAAGTTTGGGACAGCAGTTGGACTCATGTTAGAAGTAAAAATTGCTCACCATAGTAATGATGCTTCTAATCTGTGCAATAATGAGGCAAAACAGTCCCATCCCTACCTCCCGTTCTAGAACCTAGTCAGAAAACAGTTACTAAATTTAATGTGGTTTAAATAGACTCTTGTGTCTGAGCATTTGAATATGTTTGCACACTTTAGATTTTAAATATGTCTTTTAAAATATGTATGGTAAAGTTGCTTAAAATTTTAAAGAACAATTGGCATAAATTAGCAGATCCCAAAGTCCCCAACACACACTGTTAGCCTACTGACTCAGAACTTGGAATAGATTTTGCTTAGAAAGGCCAAGGATGCAGTGTTAAGATTATACAGGACACAAGTGATAGAATTCTCAGAGAGCTCCTGTGGTGTGAATAAGTTAAATAGTGTTACTTAGTACAGGGGAAGGGCTCATAAATCCTCGTATTGAGGAGTTGGCCACCTGATCCTTTTCCCTTCCTTGTCCACTTTACTTACAGCACCACCCCAGTGCCCGTACGTTTTGTTAGAGTGTGGGGGCACGATGTATTGCTTTCATTGAGGCTGGATTGCAAACTTTTTTTTACTTATTTAGAGAGCCACCAAATTTAAGGCAATGCCTTGCCCAGTTAACAAGGCTCTTGTTAGTTGAGCGGCGGCACTGAATTAAAGCCAGTGGCACTCTTAACATATCAAAAGAAAGAAAAAAGGCAGTTTACTGTCTGCCTCCATTAAAGGAAAACTGTGCGCCCCCGCACTCGTGTCAAAAACATATGAGCTTGGGGGCTCAGTTGTAAGTAAAGTGGGCCAAGAAAGGAAGGGATCGGCATCCAACCTCTCAGTACAAGGATTTAGGATCCCTTCCCCTACACTAAATATGCAGAAAAAATGATGAAGTTAGCAGTGTTTTAAGTCCTAAGCCAGTAAACCAACAGTGTGTGTGTGTGGGGGGGGGGGCTTGTGGATTGCATTGAAACCGGTGCTCTTTAAGTCTACTTATTTTTTGCTACTTAGCTTTTATTTCATTTTACAATTTAGCTTACTGTAAGCATTGCAGTTTAGCTAGTACTGCCTCCTTCTTCCCTCCAGCCCTAATTAATGGTAGAACACTAGAGGGAGTATCGCCCCACGCCAACATTTGAATAAAGTTTTGATTCCACAGCACCATTGTAATCTCTGAGGCAACATCTCAAAGTGGAGATGATGCAGTTTTGTATTGGCTAACTGTTGGAACCATTAGAAGAAACATCATTACTGTGGTAATTTTTTTCTAATATTCCCTTTGAAGGTAACATTTCACTTTCCACATACAGGCTGTTTGCCTGCCTGCTTTTTGCAGGTTTTTTGTTGATGCCTTAGCGCACTGTGTTTAAACGTAGATGAATGACAACTTGAAGCAGCAGTATATGTTAGGCACTATGTTGTTTTTTTCAGCAATACTGCTTTTCTGTCAGAAACTTTAATATACCCATTAAGTTTTACTTTCTTTTATTCCTGAACTGAGATGCAGAGTTTTATATTTTGAAAAGTTCCTGAGCCCTTGCCGTACCCAACATGAAAAAATGTAACATCTTGGTGGTGTTCTATGCTGTTTACCATCAGAAACGTGGTAGCACATCCTAATATAGCCACAGAATTAATCTAGTATGTAAATTCAAAAAGTAACCTTAACAGAGGAGATATTTAATAATTGCACGTGGCAGCCATCAGGCGGCCATCTTTAATGACTTGAGTCATAAATTACAAAATTAGCTATAATAGCTGTTCTAAATATCTGAGAAAGTTAAAATACATTTTATTTCTTTATAACATATTTTACTAGGTAAGCAAGCAGAGTCCATGGGGCTTGTTTCCAGCTGCGACTTTTTTGGGGGGGGATACCAAGGAGACATAATACAAGCAATGTCAAATACAGTGCAAGCCTCTTATAATGGACACATCTGTGCACACAACTTTTGTCTCTTATATCCAGTGTCCATTATATCCAGAGTAGATGGAACCTATGTGTTAGATGTGTATGTATGTGAGTATGGGCTCAGAGTGAATAAGAACCTATTACTAGAGCCAGGGTTCTTCTGAGAACTGAACCCAATCCAAACCAGAACTATTCAATTTTTGCCTGATTTGAACTGAACTAGAACCCTAAAAATAAAACACAGACGAACCCGAACTGAACCTGAATCCAGACCATGTGAGATAAGGAGAACCCACATGGAGGCAGTAGCCTATCCATGCTATTCTACACTTCTCCAGCTGTGTGAAGTATTGCGCACAGACTGTGAAATAATTCATTGAAGTTAGTAATGCCTGTCAATATCAAAGCAAAATCCAACGACGATGAGCCACCAGCAAAGAGGCCAAAAAATGATGTCAAGGACATGCTATCCAGTCTAGGTGGTCCTTCTTCAACAGCAATCGGCTCATTGTCATCCAGCAAACTAAAAACATATAGTGTATGTTAGAACATTGTATTTGTTAAAAATCTAGGTTTCCCTAGTGTTGTTGTACCATCGATGTGACGTCGTGATGTTGTTGTACCATCGTGGGTACGTCACATCGATGGTACAACAGCTCTGTCCACATTTGCACATGCACAAGTCGCGGTTCGGGGAGAACACAAAATGGGCGCCACAGTTCATCGGAGGCACAGGAGGACATCTAAAACTCGCAGTGAGTGCCGTTTTTTTTTAAACAATGGCTGGCACACAGCAGGATAACCGCATGTTTTAAAATATTTAAGATCGCGACAGGAAGGGAGTGTAGTGTGCACGGGCGGGAGGGGCGGGGTCACCGACATCACAGCGCAACCCGGAGTCAGTCACTTGTTTTGTTTTTTGTTTTTTTCACTGTTGCCCTATACACTATAAAGACGTAGTGGGCATAGTATAACATGTTCACTTCTCGAGGTTTTCATGCCATCGGAACCTCTCGAGCTTCGGCCTCGAGGGTTTCTAGGTTGTCGTGATAACCTTCAAGTGAACAACAGTGTTGTTGTTCACTGTTGCCCATCCACTGTCCTCTATATTTAGAACATGACAATTATACTGACAACTGCCTTGAATTCTGGAATAAGACATAAAGACACCTGTTCTCAAAACTAGCAAAGCTTGCTCAGAAGTACCTATGCTTGCCAGCTAGCAGCAGTGAGAGAGTGTTCTCATTCTGCAAGCAAGTTCTAGATGACCGAACTCACCTATCAGTTAACATACTTGCTTGTCCTGTATTTGTTAAATTCTTGAACATTTATACTTTACAATTGAACTTGTACTTGCCTGTTTTTAACTTTTTTTTACTCAAAGTAAAGTCAATTTGAATAAAGTTAACAATATGAAATCAATACTTACAAATATTAAAATTATCGATTCACCACCAAAAGTGCTAATGTCATTAGGGGATAGTGACCATAATACAATACTCTGGTCCTTTAAACATTCTTATAATATAACTAAGAGTATTACAGTAAAGAAGAACTTCAACAAAGCTAATTTCCTCAAATCAAAAATAATTTTAACTCTTGGGATTGGAAAACTGAATTTGTGGATCTTAACACTGAAAGCATTTGGAGTAAAATTAAGGAAAAAATTGATTTCTGTATTCATCATTGGGTACCATCCTGTAAAAAATATAACAGTAGAAAAAGAAGGACTCCGTTATGGTTAAACACAAAGATAAACAAGTTGATAAAATCTAAAAAAAGAACTTACAGTAGATATAAAAAACATCCTACACCAGACAGGTGGATTAAATTCAAAGCTGAAGCCAAACTAACCAAAAAAGCTATAAGAAAGGCTAAAAAAACTTTAGAAATGAACTTAGCCGTTAGTACAAAAAATAACAAAAAAAGTTTCTATAATTATATTGGTTCTATAAAAGGAAATCCACCAAGAATTGGCCCTCTACAAGTAAATCAAGACATTATAACTGATGAAAAGAAAATAGCCGAGGAGTTAAACTCCTATTTTTGTAGTATCTATAAAAGCAAAACTGAGATACACTTAGACGATCTTATTAGTACGAATGTCCCAATCTCTTACTCCCCCAGACATCACTAATGCAATATTATCTATGAAAAATAATTCATCTCTGGGGCCTGATAATATATTGCCTTTTTTCCTTAAACAATTGAGAACTGAGCTATCCGGAATATTAACTAGTTTATTTAATAAATCAATTAGTGAAGGTATTGTACCAGTGGATTTGAAACTTGCATCTGTGATTCCTATCCATAAAATGGGCAGCAGACAGAGTACAAGTAATTATAGACCCATTAGTCTTGCGTCTTGTGTTGGTAAATTAATGGAAAAATTATTATTACAAAGGATTAAGTGTCATCTCCTTGATACCGAAAATATTGATATTGCACAACATGGTTTTGTATATGGCAGATCCTGCCAAACAAATTTAATACATTTTTTCAAGCCTGTTAGTTTTGCTCTTGACAGGGGTCTACCTGTGGATGTCATCTATCTTGATTACGAAAAGGCGTTTGATACTGTGTCACATGCTGTTCTTTTACAACAACTTATAAGAATAAAATTAAACCCTTATATCATCAAATGGGTAAATTCTTGGTTAAAAGATAGAAAACAATGGGTAACAATTAAGGGATCAACTTCAGATAGCTCAGAGGTCACAAGTGGTGTACCACAGGGATCTGTCCTGGGGCCTGTATTGTTTAACATATTAATATCTACTATGGAAACATCTAATGGGGTATGGATAAATAAGTATGCTGACGACAGCAAAATTGGCTGTATTACTAACGATGCTAATTCAATAATGGAATTACAAAACAATTTGGATAATCTATCCTCTTGGGCAGAACAACACAAAATGACCTTTAATATAAATAAGTGCAAAGTTATGCATTTTGGTACTGACAGTAAACATGCTAATTGGTCGCGTCTGGAAACGAGTGGTCCTCTGCTCAGTATGCCTGCCTGGTTAAACTCTTAAATAAATAATTACACATTGAATAATATTCTGTTACAAACAGTTGAAACCGAAATTGACTTGGGAGTAACAATATCCAACAATTTGAAATTTTCTACACATATAAATAAAACAATTAAAAAGTGTGCAGGTATCACAGCCTGTATTTGCAAACATATTAAGAGCTGAGAAGCTGAAGTACTTGTTCCGTTATTTACTAGTCTGGTATGATCAAATATTGACTATTGCTCAGCTTTCTGTGATCCAACTACTATTGGTACTAAAGCTGCTGTAGAAAAAGTGCAAAGGAGACTGACAAAAAATATCAAGAATGTACATAACTATACTTATGAGAAAAGATTGAAATCCTTGGGTCTTTACTCACTAGAATATAGAGCCATAAGGGGTGACCTTTGCCTAATATATAGGGCCACTAGAAATCCAGCCCTGCTTGGAACATTATGTTTACAATTTGTGGACAATATTAAGAATACTAGATCACATAATTTAAAATTACAAACTAAGATAAATTATACAACTAAAAGAAATAATTTCATTACACAACGATCCCCACGTCTCTGGAATTCCTTACAAGCTACTATTGTTAACAGTACTGATATGGACCAGTTTAAATGTAATCTGGATTCGTATATGGGAAATAGAAAATTTCAGATTCTATCATCAGATCAATGACAGCGAGTTCATAAATGGGTTCACACCCTAGAACTTGTAACTATCCTATGAACCTATGAAATCAGTTGTCTTGTCTCCATGTTTTATATTTTATATATAACATTTGGCAATATAAAGTGAATTTAGTAACACTTAACTTGATCCAGAACCAGAACTAGAAAATAAACCAAAAAACTAGAACCGAACTGAACCAGAACCCAAACATGTAATTTTTAAGCATAACTGAACCGAACCAGAACCCCACACTGTAGAACCAGAACAGAACAGAACTAGAACCTCAAAAATCTTGAGAAACCTGACTGTCTACCTATTACAAAACTTCATAGGTTACTCTGAATCCTGCCTAGCATATATGTTTCTGTATTCTGAGTGTGTAAGTTATTTAACTGTAAGGGAACATTATTTTTTAAGGAAGTTTATTGCAGATGGTAAGATAGTAACTAGTGGCTGGATATTGGGGTTCTAGGACAATAAGAACAAAGACAATTGTTCTGTTAGGGCTTTATTCAGTTATAGACTCACGTCCTTTTACTGTAATTGACTAAAAGTGTATGCAGCTTGTGGAGAATTATTTTGCTAGAAATTTAATCTCTGTAGCTCCTCCATCTAAATTCTACATTTGACAGATCTCATCATCTGTGCACTCCCTGCCCCAAACAAGCACTACAAATGCCCATAAAAGCTTCATAGTGTCAGTTATATGCAGTGTTTCTGTCCATTACAACCAGAGAAAAATGCATTGGATTTGATATATTTGGTTTGGGAAATGAGTTTTTGTCCACTGTAACAGATTGCCCATTCTGACAGTGTCTATCATAAGTGGAGTGCACTGTATAGATAAATTCCAATATAGACAGAAATAAAATAATGAATTGAATAAGGTTCAATGTTGCTAATACATGCATTATTAATCTAAAACTGTCTTAAATACATTTTTGATTTAAAAAAAACCTATATCGCCAGCTCCAGCGTGCTGAGCAATGGGGATTGCTCTGGCACGCTGGCGAACCAGATTCGCACTCCAAGCCTGGGACGTCAGGATCAGAGGCATGCAGGGAGGGCTCAAGAGCATCTCATGGACACTATTCTCCCATGAGGGAGGGAGGGAGACTGTTGTGTCACTATTTCGCGGCTCCAGGTGGTGGCGCCAATGACAGTTTGGGTGACCATACTCGATCGGGCACTCCCCCCGCCCCCAACCTGGCCAACTGTGAGCGTGCACAGCCAATGGGGGAGGAAGGTGGTCTGGACCAGGAAAAAACAAAAAAATGGCTGCCACGGCCCCGGATGACGGCCTGGGGTTGGCTCCCCTATGTCGCCCCAGGTCGCGCAGCATGGACCGTTCCTGCCCCTCCTGCCGATGTCCTCACTTAAGCCCCACCCCACCAGGGAGCGGTTTGAATCAAAAGGCGTGCTTGATGGGTCAGACCTACAGATCTGATGGACGATAAGTGGTGAAAGCTGACACCGCCTGGGCAGACGGGGGGGGGGGTTGTCCAGCACGAGAGTCCGAAGGAGTGGGGCTGTGGGGGGACCTATGTGATGAAATCCTTTGTTGGCTAAAAAACACTGCTGCTATAAAGGGGGGACAGTTATGAACAGTGGCCATCATAGTTTGAAAGCTCATGAAAAGGTCTTTTAAACCAGTCATTGGGCTTATCTGTGCCTGGCAGCAGTCCGACAATATCCCTGACTAAGTCTGTCTAACTGCCACTATTTTATGGAAATTGTGATGTCATACATGTAGGTAGGCACAGCATGAGCCTGCATGACATCACAAGATTGCAAAATGGCGACAATGTAGTACAAAATTTGGACTGACTTAGTCATGGATCTCTCATGACTGCTACCAGTAACAGGTAAGTCCAGTACATCATTTAAAAGACCTCTTCATGGGCTTTCAAACTGTAAGGGATACTTTTCATACATGTTAACACTTTAAACTATTTTATTTTATTAATTTTTAAACACTTGTGACGAAATTATCTTAGTAAACTGAAACGCACCCTTGTGTTATGCTTGCTTACCACTGTTGCCTCTTCTGTTGGTTATCAGAGCCCAAGCTTCTAACAAAATTAATTACAACTTCCCTGTCAAACTTGTGCATCTCCTGCTGCTGCTTGATGCCCCGAAACTTAGAATCTTTTTTTTTTTCTTCAAAAGACGCTTCTCCATGCTATGTTTTTTTTTTTTTCCTGTATGGAAAGCAGCACCTTTGGGGGTCGGGAATGTTCTTCTTTCCCCTGCGCCAGCTTTCTCCATGTGCTGGTCTCGAGCCTTCTAACATTTTAAACAACAGATCTTAAGTTTCCACTGCAGAGTGGTCTTGTCAGACTGTGCTCCTGCTATATTCGAAAGCTGAACCCTAAAGATTTTATTTTAAAACTAGTTTTAGGTTGGTAATAGTTTGTTTACTATTACTCTCAATTTCAAATGGTATTTTAGCACCGATTTGATTTTTATACAATTCCCGAACGGTTCCAGAAATGGTGGCCTAAACCACAAGTTACACTCCACTCACAGTGACTGTGGTGGAGTTTGTGGTTTAGATTTAACAGCCTAGCGGTTACGTTTTAACAGTTCTGCTGTACAGAAATCTGCCAAGAAAGTGCTTCTCCTATTTTTCAGCGATTCTGGCTGTTTATTTCAGCTCACAACATTGGTCAAGTAAAAAGAAATACTGGTCACATGTCCCTTTGCCTCGCTCAAATTGTTACCGCCCCAGAAAAAAAGGGAGCAATCACTAAGATATGTGGAAAGGGAATCTCTGGATCCTTCCTAGGCACAAAAGAAACTCAAAAGAGGTAATAGTCAGTTCCCATAAAAGCCATATGACAAGTCAAGGGATTTACAGGAATGGATGACCACTCACCAGATGATTTAAGTTTTAAAACATATTTCCTTTTTATTGTGTGCACCACAGAAAGCACCCTAATTCACCAATGTTTTGGAGTGTCCATGTACCCTTTCGTCAGGGTGGAGAGTGTTTATAGTGGTTGATTTCCATGCACACACTTGAATTTAGTCCTTGGAGACGATTTGCATGTGTGCCACCTTAAAGTAAAAAGGCCTTCATCGCATCTTATTTTCTTTATTAGTTTGCTATCTTCATTGAAGTTTGTTTCCTGTTCCTTTCTGGCTCCTTCTCAATGGTGTAATTGGCAAACCTGAAACGTTGGTGGCATAGGTTGCTTTCTGTGATGCACACAATAGAAAAGGAAATATTTTTTAAAACTTGAATCATTTGGTGAGTGGTCATCTATTCCTGTAAATTCCTTGACTAATCACTAGGATTTACCGATTCCTTCGTTCATTAAAACGACACACCACTCACTGTCTTACTACAAAGTGTCAGGGGTCCATCTATTGGCTAAAGAGTGGGCTAAGATATGGTGTGGTTCAGTTCATACTTCATCCTCACCCTAATGGCATGGATATTCGTGGAAAGCAAAGGTATGATTCTTTATCACACCTTCTGTAAAAGCACATTGAGTCCCTGCCTCCACTTCAGCATGTCGGCAACAATGTGGGGAGCTACACAATGATCATATAAATATATTTGCAACATGCCAAATATTAGAAGTTTTTGGAGTGCAATAAAAGCCAAATTGCAACAGATGTTTATCATTCTGTGCATACCGGTGCGTGTTACGCTTCTCACCCCATTTCACTTTCAACACCCTAAAGTCACCAAATCAAAACCCCCCAAACCCTACTCCTCGCTCCTATTCAAGAAGACTCTTATTTAAAGTGTTATTACATGGACTTATAAAGCTGCTACTCTTGCTACTGCTTTGCTCGGGCAATGCTGAATTAAACCCTGGCCCTTTTGCCTCCCTTGCTGCCCCGAATGATCTCTCACAGTTAAAAGGGCTCAGCTTCCTACACATCAACGCATGCAGCCTTTTGAAAAACCTAGATTTGGTACAGGTATGGGCGATGCACACAAGGCCTGACATGCTGGTGATATCTGAATCATGGCTGAGATGTTCCACCCCTGACCACCGTGTTACCATCCCCTCATATAACTTGTTCAGAGCCGATAGACTTAGTAGGGGAGGTAGGATTGCAGTTTATATATCCGATAAGTTCTCGCCGTCACTCTTCGATTCCTCCTCTAGGATTAAGGAATATGAATGTCTTGCCCTAAAAATACCCTTGTTATAGGTTGCTATAGACCTCCATCGGGAAGCCTACAGTTACTACGTCATCTGCCTCTTCTGCTAAACTCTGCCAGTATTGAAACTATTATCATGGGCGGCCTTAACATGGACTGGAAAACCTCCTGTTCCCTACTCCTGAAGAAACTCTGCAATGATTTTGACCTTGAACAGCTAATCTCGGACGTGACCCGCCCCAATATTAAAAACCCGGCACGCTGCACGCTTCTGGATTTAATCCTCACCAACAAGCCGCACAGAATCTCCCATGTAGGAGTATTCCATAACAACATCTGTGATGCCAGTGCAATCGCCTGCATCAGGCACACACCTAAACCCGCCGCTACACCTGGATACACATATAAAAGGAGCTGCCGTAACTTCAGCCCTGCTGCCTTCCTGTCTGACCTCAGCAGTATTAGATGGCAGGAATTCTGCCTTGCCCCTACAGTCTCTGAAGCCTGTGTAATTTTCCAGGCTCTACTTCTGAACATGCTCAACACCCACGCACCTTTTGCTAAAGCCAGGACCAGGAATAAAATCTGCCCATGGTTCAGCAACATGTTAAAAGCTGTTCTAGGGACGTGGATATGTTGTTCAATACACACTGTCTGGCAGGTTCCTTGCCGCTTTAATTCTTGCCGGAAGGTCTTCAAGCTGGCTTCTCCCACCCACTCAGGTGGTAAAACCCTCGGCTCCGCCCCATGACGTCAGATTTTCCTTACCGCTTGGAAGCTCAGGTTCCCTCCTTAGCACTCTGCATTTTAAGCCTGGATCCTACCTCTTCAGGTTTACCGAAAATTGTTTTAAAATTTACAAGACTTCAGTCTTCTTCTTCCCTCGCGGCTGCAATGGACAAATCCACTCCCGGCTTCTGTTGATGCCCTTGTGGGCAGAAGACGTCCCAGACCAATCAGCACTCCACGTGCGTTTATTGCCTGGGTCTTGCTCACGATCCGCAGGCCTGCGATCTGTACAAGTCCTTCTCGGCTTCGGTTCTGGAGGACCGTGCTGCCAGACTGCAACTTGGGCGTCCCGAGAAATGGTATCCGCCGGTGAAGTCAAAGGAGGCCAGTTGGACGGTGTCCGTGGCTGCAGGTTCCGTGGAGCAGCTAGAGCAGTTGATCGCCCTCGAGGAGGAGGCGGCCCAGGCCAGTTCATCTTCCTCCTCGGTTGCGCCGTTTATCCCGCTCTCCTTGGGCTTCTCCTATACTGTTTCTTTTAAGGAACTTTAGCAGTCCCTCTCCACCAAAGGAGAAGGGCCATTGGGACATTCCAGTCAGTCTAAGAAAAAAGAACCAAAAGGTAAGTCCACCGTCGACGTTCGTGGGAGTGGGAGAGATCCCCTTCACCGGACCATCGGCTCTAGACTTCGGTCGAAGTTGCGGTTAAGGTCACTGGCTTTACGGTGCCCCCATCAGGTCAGCCGCTGAGACATTTGTCAACGTGGTCGAGATTTTTCTCGACCTGTTAGACTGTCTTCGACTGGAGAATCAGACAACCCTTCTTCACCGGTTCCCCCGGTGGTAACCGAGGACTTGCCTGTGCCTCCTCTGCCGAAGTTCCTGGTAAAGGACCCTGAACCAGGGGATGAGTGGGTTTCCCCTGCCCCCCTTTGACCCACCCTCGGTGACCCCAAAGGTCTTGGTCTCTGTCCTCTTCCAAGTCGAGTAGATCCCACCAACATCGGCGGTCTCGCTCTCGACACCATGGAAAGCGGCGTAACCACTTGTCCTCCTCGTCCTCTTTGGAGGATAGGATCCGACGTAAGTTATGTCGGCGCTATGAGGACATGATGTGGCAGCAACTTTTATTGACCAGTAACAAGCCAGATCCATTGCCTACTCCGGCAATTAAGTAGCTGTCACCGGAGCAACCCAAACAACCCCCATAGTTATCGAGGAGCTGACCCCAGTACCGGTTGCTCGGCCGAAACTGGCTGCTCCGCCCATTGTGGTGGAACCACCGCCTCCTCAACCGAAGACTGGGGCCCCGACCAAGGATTCTCGGTCGTGTCAGGGCTTGCCCCACAGGTTGTCGGTCACCTTCACTCCCGATCGACCTTGGCAGGTGGAGGGTGGCTCAGGCGCTCGGCAGCTGTTTGCCGACTCCTCTGAGTCTGATGATAACTTCTCCCTGTAGTCCAGGCCCATTCACATGGAATCAGCTGGGGGTCAGTCGGTGGATGAGAGCCCAGTCTCGTTCCTGGGTATTCTTCGACTCATCTCAGAGTCTACTGAAATGCAGCTTGAACCCATCCAGAAACAGGCCAGGTATCCCCTCACGGAGATACTGGACCGAGGAGATTCTCCTACGGAGGCCTTGCCGGTGGCCGAAGCCATTGTTGACCCGGCCCTGGAGTTGTGGCAGCTGCCTGCTTCTTGTCCCACGCCTTTGGCCAGGATGGCCCGCAAATATGCAGTCCCCACTGGTTCATTCTCTGGTTTCTCGGAGCACCCTTCTGCAGAGGGGCTGGTGACCAATAGTGTTTTCCGGCGTTCTGGGAACGCTAGGGATGTGGACAAACCGCCCTATAAGGAACCCAAGTAGCTGGATTACTCAGGGCGGAAGGTTTACGCTGCTTCCTCCCTAGGCCTTTGACAGGCTGTTCTGATGGCACATTTCTCACACGCCTGTATGGGTTCCCTGGATGAGGTGATTCCCCACCTCCCGGCTGACCTTCAGACGACGGTCAAGCAAGTTTGGGCTCTGGGAAGGGCGGTGGCTAAACAGCAACTCCAAACCTCTTTGGACATCGGTGACTCTTGTGCCCGGTCAGTAGCAGCCGCAGTAGCTATGCGCCGCAGAGCTTGGCTATGGATCTCCACCTTCACGGTGGACACCCAGCACAAGCTGGCAGACGTTCCCTTCCTGGGCACTGACTTGTTCGGGCCAGGGGTGGAAGGCCATCTCCAGAGGATCGAGAAGTCCAGTACCACCTTCGATTCGGTCACATCTGCCCAGAAAGACAAAGGCCGCCAGCAGCAATGTAAGCCTTTTCACCCTTCCGCTCCTGCAGCACGTCTGGCCCAGCAGGCTCACACTTGGCATCCTAAGGCCAAGTCTGCTGCTTCCTCCAATAGGAAGCCTGGAGGGAAAGGCCCAGGAGGCCCCTCGACCGGTCCTTCCTCCAAGTCTGCCCAGTGACGGGTTGAGGAGTGTCGCCCCCAGCCTCCTCACTCCTCCCCAGGTTCCTCCCGTGGGGGATGGCTGGGCAATTGCGCCCTGCCCCGGACTTCCTGTGCCTTCTGGGCCTCATGGCGGCCTGCACCAGTGTGGTCCATTGGGCCCGCTGGCATATGCCTCCCTTCAATGGGGGCTGGCCAGCCAGTGGTCACAGCGCTTTGGTCCTCTGGACCAGCCGGTGACACTGACCCAGGAGATGTGGGATGGCCTGCAGTGGTGGCTCATCCCAGATCATCTGCAGGAGGGTATCACATTTGTCTGCCCCGAGCCGATGGTCACACTAACGACCGACGCCTCTCTGATGGGTTGGGTTGCCCATCTGGGGGATCTCCGGACCCAAGGCTTCTGGACCCCTCAGGAGTCTCGATGCCACATCAACCTGCTGGAGCTTCGAGCAGTTCGACTAGCCCTCACCGCCTTCGCTCCGTTTGTACGGGGTCAGGTGGTTCAGGTCCAGACGGACAACACCACGACCATGTACTACCTCAGTCATTAGGGTGGGATGCACTCCTTGCCTCTGTGCAAGGAGGCTTTCCACATCTGGTCTCTCGTGATCAGCCTGGAGGCGGATCTCTTAGCCATCCATGTGGCAGGAGCCTCCAGCAGCCTGGCCGATGCCCTCAGCTGGATAGGCACTGCATCTCACGAGTGGTGACTCCTGCTGGAGGTAGTGCAAGAACTGTTCTCCCATTGGGGCACCCCTCAGGTGGACCTGTTTGCCTCCAAGGAGAATGCAAAGCTGAGGCTATTTCACTCCTGCCCCCCTCAGCAGGGCTCGCTGCAGAGGGATGCCTTCTCGAGGCCGTGGACCCCGGGCCTCTTCTTTGCCTTCCTTCCATTTCCCTTGATCCACAAGGTGCTTCTCAAGGCGAAGAGGGACAAGACACAGGTGATTCTGGTAGCCTCAGACTGGCCTTGCCAGTGCTGGTACCCAGATTTCCTCAGCCTCAGCTCCAGGCCCCTGAGGCAGCTTCCAGCCTGCTCGGACCTGATCTCAGTAGACAAGGAGAAGGTTCTCCATCCGGACCTTCAATCCCTGCACCTGACGGCCTGGTTCCTGAGCGGCTAGAGTTCCAGGCCTTGGGTCTTTCTGACGAGGTCCCCAATATCGTTGAGGCGTCCCATAAGGAGTCAACCAGAAAATGCTACGCCTTCAAATGGAAGAGATGCTCCATTTGGTGTCAGGACAAGGGATTGGACCCCTCTTCCTGTCCCTTGACTAGTATTTTGGACTACCTGTGGTTCCTTTCTCAGGTGGGGCTTTGGTCAATGATCCTCAAAGTGCACCTGGCACCCATCTCTGCTTACCGAGTGCGGGCCGGTAAGCAGTCGGTGGCACAGGAGAAGGTGGCTGGGTGCTTTTTCAAAGACCTTGATCACATATCCCCTCTGGTGAGAGAACCTCCACCTCCATGGGATCTACTGCTGGTATTGGCTAAGCTCATGGGCAAGCCTTTTGAACCGATGCACAGATACGATGTCTCTCACCTGTCGTGGAAGACCGCCTTTGTGGTGGCTATAACGTCAGCCAGAAGGATGGGAGAGCTCCAGGTGCTTTCCATCAAGTCTCCTTATCTGGTCTTCCACAGGGACAAGGTTGTCCTTCTCCCCCACCTGAAATTCCTTTTGAAGGTGGTGTTGGAGTTTCACCTTAACCAGGTGTTGACTCTGCCGGTGTTCTACCCCAATCAGACCTCGGAGGCCGAGTATAGGCTCCATACTTTGGACCCTAGAATAGCGCTCACGTATTATAAGGAGCGAATGGCTGAAGTTCGGGGAGAGGTTTGCCAGCTGTTTGTCACCTATGCTGAAGCCGCACCTGGCAGACCTGCAGCCAAGCGGACGATAAGCAGGTGGGTCACCTCTTGCATAGATGTCTGCTGTAGGTTGGCGGGCTTGGAGCCTCCCAAAGGGATAAGAGCTCATTCTACCTGCCATACCGCTGCTTCAGTGGCTGCTTCTAGGGACATCCCTATCCAGGAAATCTGCAAGCCTGCTACCTGAAAGTCAGCACACACCTTTATTTCCCATTACCACATTGACCTAGAGCAGTGGTTCTCAAATGGTGAGTCCAGCCTCCCACGAGAGGCCCCATACTGTTCCAGGGGACGCCCAGTCAAGGCTGAGAATGTACAGTATTTAAATTTTAGGTTTTGGATGTTTAATGTGAAGGGATGAAGCAAACTAAATATGGATAATGGCAGGTGACTTTCTTTACTTATGCACAAATTGGTGACCAGGAAAGGCCCTGAGCCAAAGCTTGTTTATACTGTAGGTGTGTATTTACATGTAAATTGGTGACTAAGAATGCACACTGAGTCGAGGCTTGCTTCAACAGTAGGTGTTTTATATGCTAATTAGTGACTACGAAAGACACACTGAATCAAGGCTCGCTTCAACAGTAGGTGTTTTATATGCTGATTAGTGACTGGGAAAGGCACACACAGTTAAGACTTGTTTCTACAGTAGATATTTATTTATACATAAATTGGTGTCTAGGAAAGACACACTGAGCCAATTCATGTTTCAGGTGTGACCTTGGTAAGGGTACAAGAAGTTCCTTAACCAGGGTAAGAGAGGGAGAGATAATGTGGCTAGGTTACTTGTTCCACATAAAGAGGATATAGAGTAATAAAGCTTCAAGAGTCAGAATGGTGGAGTGACAAGGATAACCTGGGTTGTGGGGTTTGGGGTGGAGAACAATAAGTCGAATAAAAGAGAATATACTCAGTCAACATCATTAGTACCGCTTGATTCCTGGTGTACTGGGCAAAAGTATGATTTTTTTTTTTTTTTCTATGAGGAGGCCCAAGATTTTTTTTTCAAATTTGAGGGAGGCTCGAAATCTGTTACACGGCTTGGGGGAGGCTCACTATTACAAAGTATGAGAACTAATGACCTAGAGTCACGCCAAGATGCTGGTTTTGGGACCTC
The DNA here is from genome assembly GCA_016271365.2 of Neoceratodus forsteri. NCBI lineage: Eukaryota > Metazoa > Chordata > Ceratodontiformes > Ceratodontidae > Neoceratodus > Neoceratodus forsteri. The sequence goes on from CM028134.1 coordinate 1,028,758,372, forward strand.
TGTTCTCCAGTCCTTATTCCCTAATTAGGGGGTGCGCGCCTTGCCTCTCTCCTCCCGGAGAACAGCTAGGAGTCTGCCAGACAGTGTGGATTGAACAACATATCCATGTCCCTAGACATACAGGTTGCTCACCTGTAACAGGAGTTCTAGGAGTGGTATATGTTGTTCATCCACATGACCCACCCGACCTTCCTGGCTTCAACGCGCAACCTGGCTTGCAGCGGGCTAGATATGGCGTCATGGGGCAGAGCCGAGGGTTTTACCACCAGAGGAACCAGCTTGAAGACCTTCCGACAAGAATTAAAGCGGCAAGGAACCTGCCAGACAGCGTGGATGAACAACATATACCACTCCTAGAACTCCTGTAGCAGGTGAGTAACCTGTATTTCTATGCCATAGGGACACCTTATGGAAAAAGGCTAGAAAAAAACAAGCTAGCCTCTGATTGGGCTGCTTTTCGAACGTCCAGGAACTATTGTACTAAGATGATTAGATCTGTAAAGACCGAATTCTTTCAGAATGCCCTCGAGGTTTCCATGAACAGTGGTGCCAAATTCTAGCTGACTCTAAAACAAATTGAAGGTCACAGCTCATCCTCTTCCTTGCCTTCCAAGATATCCCTCTGTGACAGCACATATACAAACAAGCATGACATCCTAGGAGCCTTCAATAACCACTTTGCCATGATGGGTCTCGCTTTTGAAACCTCCCCCTTAAGCAAACTGCCAAACCAGCGGACTAGCTTTAGTGTCCCTTGGCCACCCATTCCTCCTCCCACCAATTCAGTGAAATTTAGTTTCACCCCATCACACTTAAGCAGACAGAAGACCTGTTAGCTTCCTTAGACACTAAAAAAGGCGCAGGGGCTGATCCAATAGATCCCACCCTACTGAGGCTAGGTTACTACCAGCTAGCCCCTTCAATCGCCCACCTTTTCAACATGTCCCTCAGCGAAGGGTCTCTCCCTGCGGTGTGGAAAAACTGCACGTTATCCCTCTGTTTAAATCAGGTGACCCTTGCAACTTAAACAACTACAGACCCATATCCTTGCGTCCAATTCTGTCAAAACTCCTAGAAAAATTGGTAAACGCCCAACTAAAAGAATTCCTAGATCACCAAAACCTTTTAAATCCCTTTCAGTCCTGCTTTAGGCCGCACCACAGTACTATCACTGCACTAGCCAAGGTTACCAGTGACTGGCAAAGCTCTCTCGATGCAAAAAAATCATGTAGCAGTGCTATTCCTTGACTTAAGCAAAGCGTTTGATATGGTGGACCTCAGTCTCTTACTGTCACTATTAAAAAAGATTGGCCTAGATGACACTGCCTTAAGTTGGCTCTCCTGCTACCTCATCGGCAGACTACAACTAGTGAGATCGCAAGGCGAGCTCTCTCCCAGTAAAACACTCCTCCGAGGGGTCCCTCAAGGATCAATCCTGGGTCCATTACTGTTCGTTTTATACATCAACAGTGTCGACCTTAACATTAGTTCTGCCAGTGTTCATCTATTCGCAGATGACACTGTTCTTTATGTTGCTTGGCCATCCAACAAAGATAATGCTAATCTCCCACTGTCCCGAACCAAGGTCCACTCCAGTGTGCTCCGTATAATTTGGAATCACAACTATGGCAGGCAATTCTTTGGAAATTGTGGACAAATATAAATACCTAGGCTTCTCGTTGGACTGCTCACTCTCTTTCATCCCCCATGTTGAGGAGCTTGCCAAAAAACTGAAACAAAGGCTGGGAGTATTTTTCAGAATTAAACGGCTGCTCCCTGCCAACGCTAAATCCAGGCTTGTGCGAGCAACGTTCCTACCCCTACTAGACTATGCAGACTTCCTATATAGCAACTGTCCAAACTCCATTCTTGCCAAACTGGACGTACTATACCACAGAGCCCTAAAATTTGCAACTAATGCCTTGTACAAAACCCACTGCTGTATGCCCAGCCAGGCTGGACCTCAGCTACCAGAAGGTGGCGTAAAGCCTCTGTTTGTATCTACAAAGCCATCACCAACAGACTCCCTCAGTACATATCTGATATCTTTAAGTTTACACCCTGCCCTTACTCTCTTAGGAAATATGCTTACATGCTGCATGACACACCCAGGATCAGCTCACGGTTTGGCACCTTCACTGTCAGTCACTCCCTACCCACATTGTGGAACTCCCTCCAAAGGACCGTTAAGTTGCCCCACTTCGTTAGTCTTCATGCCTTCAAACTGCTTTTAAAGCCCCTACTGAAGGAAAATTGCCAACGTTACGCCTTGTGGAGGCAGTATAGCACAGTGGGTTAAGGCTCTGAGCTGCAGATCTGGAGACCTGGGTTTGAATCCCACAGCTGCCTAGGTGCATACTGTGTGATCCTGAGCAAGTCACTTAACTTCCTTGTGCTCCCAGGTCACATCTGGAAACAAGCTTCAGCTTAGTGTACTACTCCTGGTTAAACAATGTTCTCGCTCTCTTTCCTTTCCCTTAAAACTTCCTCTCAAGGTCCTGTATGGCACTTATTCCCCTCTTTTACTGCTCTTGGCACTCTCCTCTGCCCAGAGCTTAACTGGATTACTTCCTCTGCCCCTACTGTCTATCCCATTCCCTTTAATCCCCATCCCCTCGCCCTCTCTCCACCCAGCCCTAGAACCTATGACTGCCCCCTTCCCAACTCTCTTCCCATTACTTATATATATGGTTGACCCTCTCCCCGCCTTCTCCCAGTACTCCAGGGCCTTCAGCGAGGTTTGTTGCACTTAATATAGTAGTCTTGTATTCTTGTGAATCTGTCATGTCTGCATTATCCTGTACCCCCCCGTGCTCTACCTCACGATTGTTACAGTACCTATTCAGTGTATTTGTTCTTGCCTGTTTTATTCCTGTACCTCCCACTCTGCACAATAGAAACTGTTATGTGTCCTGTCGTACTTGCATCACCCATATTGCACCATTCAAATTGTTATTGTTCTTATCGTATCTTGTGTTGTCCCACCAGGACCGCCTTACAAATGGTGTATTCCTGGTAAAAAAAAAATTTAATTGAATTCAGTTCAATCCCCCCTTACAGTTTTAGCACCTCATAACAGGTCTCAAGGCAGGGTTACCCTTTACATGAGGTATATCTACATAGTTGCAGCAGGTAAAGCCATTACTCAGAGGTGGCTACAGACAGATCCTCTGACTATTACAGAATGGTGTTCTGTCATTAAAGAAATATCAGAAATGGAAAGACTTAACATTTCCGGCTCAGAATTGGATGTAAGTGTACACCAAGCGGTGGACCAGATGGAGGATGACAGGGGTGGTAGACTCATTGCAGGGAGAGGCGGTTGTAGGGCTGGATGGGGTCAGGGTCCCCACAGATTTTTTTTTTTTTTTTTAATGTATTCTTTATTGAGTTTTAACAAATGGCACACACAAGGATTCCAAACAGTATGTGATGTCTGTAGTCTTACAGGCGACGATCCTGGAATCGTTTAGACACTTTCACATTACATTAATCAATTTCCAATCAACTTTCAGTATTTGTTATTCTGTACTTCTTATATCCCCTCCCCCCCCCAGTGAGAGCAGCATCTCCAGCAAGAACTTCCATGGGGAGAAAATTTATAGTGGGTCCCCCAGATTTGTGGAGTGGGCCCCTGAGGTGAGGCAATAAGACATGCAGTCTGGGGGGGCGGGAGGGGAGGGCGCTATCGCCAGATGCGTGGGTTGTAAAGATAACACAGGACACAGTTATTGGGTACAACACACTCGCAATGTGTTTTATTTTATACAAAAGTATCAAAATACAGAAACAAATAAATAGAAAAAAACAGTTCAAACTGAACTAGAAAATAAACAGTAACTTGGTGCTATTCCACCTTACTTCAGGTATATCTAGAAAACAATACTCCACTTTCCCGTTTGAGATAAACTCCTGTTTCAGGTATGAGTCCTTCTCTTACCTTGTCCTCTGGTAAGTGAGACTGGCTGCATAGCTAATCTGACTCCTAGTGTTTGGAGAGGGCTTATATAGCCCTCCCACTTATGGGAAGTCCCGCCCACAAAACGTAATTAGCATTGGAATGGTCTCAAGAAGCTCGTAATCCTGCGTATACAGAATAAGATAGGGTTACTTCTAAGCCTGGGTGTGTGCCCACCATTCCCTGAAACAATTATTTTACAAAGTGCCAGTTGGAGTTATTCAGGGATGCACATTAATTGTCCCTCATTAATCAAACTCTGCCCCTTTTACATAATGAGCTAGCTACTCATGGGGTATAAATGCAGCCCTCTAGGGGCTGCTGTTCCCCTATAGAAAAAACTCAGTCATGAATTCCCTCCAACAGGTCAGTACCTACATTTACTACCTCTGTAATTACACAGTATTACAGTTTTGCAAGGTAGTGTAAGTTGTTTATATGAACTAGCCCTTTAAATTCCTTACAGGGCTCTGCATAACAAGGGACATGAAATGGCACATTTATTTTATTTATTTAAATATTTGTGGCAGTGTGTATATAATTCATAGGAACTCCACTGCCCCTTACTATAGAAGTGCTTGCTTAGCACTATTTTTGGAAGCGGAGCGGCTGAAAATAAAAGTGAATGCCACTCCGCTACAACTGCGACACAGCAGTGAACATTTTGGAGAGAGAGCAAGTCGAGGAACAAGCAGGCTCCTCTCTGTTTAATTTAGCCTGCTTTCTCTCTGTTCAGACCCACAGGGTAACTTTCTTCCAAATGGGAATCAGGGACAATGTCGGGAAGCATGGAGCGGCTGAAAGTAACAAAAACAGCTGATCGACACTCCATGCTGGGATTCCTCTTCAAATTGAGATTTTGACCCTGGTCGGCTGTTCTTTTTTCAGCTCCTCCATGACTGGCTGGCTCAAACAATTATTTTATGTACATTGCCAACAGCCGAGAGCCCAACATCATTTTTTTGGAGGCAAGGAGGGGGGTTTCTTTACTAACCAAGCGTCGGCAAAGGGGAAATGAATGCCACTTGCTTTAAACGGTTCCTGCTTTGATGCAGAATTTATTTTCTTTGGCGAGTCAGAACGGAGCGAAGGATGGAAGAAATAACCATCTATACTCAGAAATACCATTCTGTTTCTGCTTCTTTATGCCAATGCTGCTATATTTCTAAGCTTCAAGTGTAACATTTCGATCCAATACATATTGCTAAGCCTCCTCATTATAAACTTCAGTAAAACAGGCTGTATTTTCCATAGCCATTCATTACATATAGATATGTATAGCAGCACTTTAAATTATATCTATGCACTTTATTTCCACAAAAACGTATTCAGTGCACTTTATAGCTCTCTTACATGTACTTTATTTCATATTTGTACATAGGCATTTAATGCCTTCATTATTTCTGCCAGTTGGCATGCTGGGCTGAGCATGGTGCTTATGGGGGACGGTGGCATGGGACGGAGATGGGAAAGAGAAAAAGAAATAAGTCAGTAAGAAAAAAGGTATATAGAGAAAAACACTGACGTAGGTGGCCAACCTACGTCAGGGCTAGAAGAGAGGTAAAGGACAGGTAAAGAGGTACTGTTGCACAACAGATTTGTAGTAGGAAGACAAAGCTGATAGGACAGGCATCCCTCCATTGGGGTATTTGGACTGGCGGAACACAGTTATGCCACAAAGGCCCCAAACTACTTTAATTTTGTGTTCAAGACAGACAACACTGATTCCCTCAGGGCTACAGTCTGCCACCTGGATGTCTAACATCACGGATTCAGTGAAATACAATTGATGGAACAGCATATTATATCTGTCTAAAGGTTTTTTTCTGTTGTTCATTTTCTGTTTAGTTGTGTTTTATAAAGTTCATTGTTTTAACCTTTCTTACAATGGATGGGCTACATGTTACAGAACAATGTAGTTTGTCACTCGATGTAACAGACTGTGTATGATAATATGCTCACAGGATTGTACAATGATAACATAAAATGCTAATAAAGAAAGTATTAAAAAAAATACTGTTCGTCTCACGACTCTGGTCAGTGTTTGAAACTGCCTGTAAATCACTGAAGGCAGTGCTTACCGTGGTGCCAATTTCTGGTCACCTGTCTGAGTCAGAACTGAAGCAGAAATACTAAAAAGAAAACTGGGCCCACAGGTTTCAAAAAGTGCAAAGGTGGGGCCTCTGTTGGCCTATGGCAGACAGTCACAGAGAGTGTTGCAAGTGTTTGGGCCTGGATCACAGTTTCGCAAACTAATCTATGCAAAGGCTTTTTGTCCTAAGACATAGAAAAGGAGACTAACAAAGAGGTAGCCTTTATCAGCTCCAGCCTCTCTGTCTTACTGCAGAGAGTGTTGCCCTGTTAAACACATTGAGAACATCTTTGTAAAAATGTCTGCAGAATCAGTGTCCCCTAAAGACCACTCTAATGCAGTCTACAGGGAAACCTGGTAAGAAGCATAAATCCTAGGCTGAGGTTCGCTCAGACAAAAATGACTCCAAGAAAATACATTCCGACGAGTCATCCTCTCAGTTAAGTCTGAAAAAGACTAGAAAGGAGAAGTATTAACAACATGAGAAAGAAAAGCATGTGACCCTGTTATCCAGCCAGCTGGTGATGTTCTAATTCCATCTATGGAGCAATTTAAGCAAATGTGGCAGTTCTTTCAAACTAGGAAGGAGCAAGTCACTAAGATCCCTACCTTTACTATGCATGGTGTTCTAGAGGAACAGATGTACTCTGATGAGGAAGAGGATCACCCCAGAGGTCACTGGTGATGAGTAAACACATTTGCCTCCCCGAGCATTAGAGGATTAGTTGTCCCATTCTGCTTTCCTAAGATCAGTGGCTGCTATGATTAACATCCCCACTGCTGAAACAGATACAAACATTGGAGAGTAAGAGTCCTTAAAAATGCTGGGCTTGACCCCATCAGAAAGAATCGGCATACCTATCTATAAGACCTTTAAAAGAAAAGGCATGGGCTATCTGTATATTTTAGAGGTTAGCGCAATGAACTATGAACAAGCTTCTCGGCCTTCACCTAAGAAGACATGGGGCTAGTCCGTTGGGTCAGAAGTTTGATATCTTAAGTTGGTGGACATTTAAACTAAGAAGGGGGGAGCCTGAGGCTGGAAGAACCACAGAGGAAGGAGAACAAAAGGGGAATCTAGCTAGGATTCCTCCAAAAATGGGAGCTAAAAGCAGTTGTTATGGAGGGGTAGACTAAGGGGGAGGCGCCAAAAAGAGGGGGGGGTATAGGCACATGCTGGAAGGCAGTCTGCCTAAATGCTAGGAGCCTAAGCAACAAAATTAGTGAGCTCCAGGCGATGGCGGCAGATGTGGAATTATACTTGATAGCCATCTCAGAAACATGGGCCACCGGGAAAAATGACTGAAATTTAGCAGTACCAGGATACACCATGTATAGACAGGACAGGGGAAAGGCAAAAGAAGGTGGTGTAGGCGTAGCCCTTTATGTCAAGGAAGTCACAGAGGTGGTAGAGGAGGGGTCCATCCGGGGAGGGAAGAGGGAGACCACTGTGGGTGCAGATCATGACCACATTAGGTAAGATGTCGCACATTGGGGTGGCCTACAAAATGCCAGAACAGGGGGATGACAGAGATTGGGAGCTAGGGGCAGAAATTCAAAAGGGGGCCAAAAGGGGAGGTAGTGGTGGTGGGGCATCTTAATCTACCAGATGTAGATTCGGATATTCCAGAAACTAAAAGCACCAGGCATCAGGCCTTGCTTAATACACTGCATGGCTGACTGCTGGTGCAGTTGGTCAGGGAACTCATAAGACAAACTGCCATTCTTGACGTGACTCGCCAACTCGGAAGTGGTAGATGGTAGATTCTTTTTCCGTCTATATCAGTTACCTTGGTTCTAACATCAGCAATTCCAAGCTACACATTTTTGCAGATGACACAGTGCTGTATTCCTCTAAACAACCATGTCTGAAACTAGAGTAGAGCTGCAGGCAGCCTTCTCACGTCTAGCACAAAACCTCATAGATCAGAAGCTGCTGTTTAACTCAAAAAACAACCAACCAACCAAGGCCATGTTCTTTACCCCTAGCAACCTCCCCTTCCTGCCAGCCCAGACAGATGCCCCTATTATCACCCGCCTTGGGGAACCCCTTGAGCCAGACAGTCAGTGCCTAAGTACAAATACCTAGGCATATGGCTTGATTGCAAGCTCCTTTAGCACCCATATTGACACCTTCGCCAGTAGGATTAAATCTAGAGTAGGTTTCTCCTATAGACATAGATCTCTCTTCCAACAGGAGACTAGAGTCAGGCTCATCCAGGCCACCTTCTTAACCATTCTCGATTATAGCGATATAATTTATAAATCCACCACGGTTACCAATCTACACAAACTGGATGTCCTCTGTCACAGAACCTTGCGTTTCATCACTAACGCCCCTTATAGAACTCACCATTGCGACCTATATGCTTCCATTGGTTGGACCTCCCTCGCTTCCTGGTGCTTGGTACACTCAGGCATCTCGACGTGAAAAATTCTCCTAAAAAAGTTCCCAGGCTACCTTTTGTCCCTTGTCCACATCTCCCAGAGTACTTACTTCCTCAGAAAGTCTGACTTTGTATATCTAGATGTTCCCAGGACTCGTACTTCATTTGGTAAAAACGGCATCTCCTATACTGTGCCTACCGACTGGAACAACCTACAGTCTATTCTTAACAAGCTTACCAGCCTCATATCTGTTAATGCCTTCAAAACCTTAACCTTAAGATTAGTGAAAGAAATATGCAGCTGTCGTTGACTGTAAACCTGGTGTCTGCCATTGGACCATTATTCCTTGCATAGTCCCATCTCCCCCCCTCCCCAGGTCTGCCAGAACAGATACCCCCTCATACCCTCCCATCCTCCATTAGACCGCCCCTGCAGCCCTCTTTCTTTATGCCCCCTTCTCTCCTCTCTTCCCCTCTCCATTACTCCCCACTCTCCTCCCACCCCATTGTCTAACCTCCCATTCCGCTTCTACCTTATCTTTTCTCCAGCTTTTCACATCCAGTATACCTAGTCCTTAAGTCTGCGTTTTTGGCAGTCTGTCTATGCAGCAGTATCCAGTTACAGACCTTGCACTTTATGTGTTATTTTAAATGCAGTCACTTATGTTTACATACCTCCATTCTATTTGTACTGCTGTGCTTTGGCACATTTGTTACTGTCGTCGAGGCACAGGTCAGGAAGCATAAGGAAAACCAGGAGCAGTTGTAGAATTCACCAAAAAATATTTATTTCTAGGGACATGGATATGTTGTTCATCCACACTATCTGGCAGGTTCCTTGCCGCTTTAAATCTTGCCGGAAGGTCTTCAAGCTAGCTCCTCCCACCCACCCGGGTGGTAAAACTCTCGGCTCCGCCCATGGCGTAGATCTTCCTTACGCTTGAAGCTCAGGTTCCCTCCTTAACGCTCTGCGTTTAAGCTTTAGGCCCAAAAAGCCGGTTTGAAACTTTCAAAAATTAAAGTTTACCTCTTGGTCTTCTCCCTCAGCGGCTCGATGGACAAATCTATTCCAGTTTGGAGATGTCCCTATGGGCAGAAAGATGTCTCGGACGGACCCGCACTCACGTGCGTTTACTGCCTTGAGCCAGGAGCACGACCGCAGGCTTGCGATCTGTGTTCCTCCTTTTGGTCGTCCTCGAGACCGCTGCCCGTCTCCAACTTCAGGCGCGAAGAGATTTCCTCGGTTAAATCAAGGAGGCTCGACTGGCGGTTTCAGCGGCTGCGGGATCCGGCTGAACAACTGGAACAGTTAGTTTGCCCTCGGAAGCGGCTCAGGCCGCGACTTCGACTTCTGCGGCTTTCGTTCCGCTTTCTCTTGGGGCCTCCTACTCAGCTTCATTTAAGGAGCTTTGCCTGACCCTCTCAACTAAGGGCGAGGGTCCATCTTCTTCGGGACCATTTCATCGGTCAAAGAAAAGTATGGGTAAGTCCCATCGTCGACGCTCCTGGGAGCGGGAAAGATCTCCCTCCCCTTGTCGACAGTCGACTTCGGTCGATTTTTCGGCTTCGGCCACTGGCTTCACGGTGCCCCCATCAGGCAGGTGACTGAGACACCACCGGCGTGAGTGGGAATTTTCTCGACCCGTTAGGCAGATTGTCGGCACAAACTCCAATTCCCTCCTCCCAGTTCCCCGGTGAGGACTGTGAATCTGATGGCTCATCTGCGCCTCCGGCCCCAGAGCCGCCGGTCTTGTCGACCGAGCGAAGGATTGCGATCCTCGGCTCCCGCCTCACCCGACCTCGGCCTGGCGAGATTTTCGATCTCGGTCTCGGACATCTTTGCGGTCCAGCCGCTCCGTCGACAAAAGGCGGTCTGGGTCTCGGCACATGATGGCGGCGTCGCCGCTCTTCCTCATCTTCCTCCTCCTCGGACGAGGAAGCAGCGTAGATTGCGCCGAAAATATGAGATCTCATGTGGCAACAACTTCTTCTGGCTGGCAACAAGCGGCTCAGGCCTCTTCCCGGCCATTAAATGGTTGCCACGGACCAGTCGAATCAACCCTCGTGGTGGTCGAGGAGCCTGTTTCCAGGCGGTTGTTGACCTATTCAGCTGCTCCACCAATTTTGGTGGAACCGCCTCCGCCTCAGCCGACAGCAGGGGCACCGTCGAAAGATTCCGCAGTCCATTGGGGCCTTCCCGCGGGCTGTCGGTCACTCTCACGCCCGATAAGCCTCGGCAAGTGGAGAGTGGCTCAGGCTCAAAGCAGCTCTTGACGATTATGCCGGATTGGATGACTCCTCCCTATTCTCCAGCGTCTGGACTTGGAGTCCTCTGAGGGCAGTCAGCGGACGATAGCCGCCGTCCTTCCTCGGACTTCTTAGGCTCATCTCAGAATCCACTGGGATGAAGCTTGAACCCGTATCCAGCGGGCTAGATATCCCCTCACTGAGATTCTGGACGAGGGATTCTCCTCTAGGAGGCCTTTCGGTGGCGAAGCCATTGTCGACCCGGCCCTGGAATTATGGCGGCGTCCGACTTCCTGTCCTGCGCCGTCCGGCCAGGATGGCCAGAAATATCGCGGTCTCTGGTCTCTCTGTCCGGCTTTTCCGAACACCCCTGGCTGAAGGGTTGGTTCGGACAGCGTTTTCGGCAGCGCCCGGCAATGCCAGGGGCGTGGACAAACACGCCCGACAAAAAGTCCAAGGATTGGACTATGCGGACGGAAAGTGTATGCTGCCTCCTCTCTTGGTATTTACGTCAGGCCAGTTCGGCCGTCCTCATGTGCCCACTTCTCCCATGCCTGTTGGGCTCCCTGGGCGAGTTTGTCCCTCATCTTCCCGCAGACCTGCAGACCACGGTCAAGCAGGTGCGGGACCAGGAACAGAGCAGTAGCCAAGCAGCAGCTCCAGACTGCCTTGGATACCGAGGATTCTTGCGCCCGGTCAGTGGCGGCGCTGTGGCCACGTAGTCGGTGAGGCGTGGCTGAAATATCCACTTTCACCTCGGATACCCAGCACAAGCTTGCGGACGTTCCTTCTTGGGAACAGACCTCTTGACCCTGGGTGGAAGGCCACCTCCAGAGGATCGAAGTCAATGCCACCTTGGACTCGGTCTCAATCCGCGCAGAGACAAGGTAGTGAGCCTCAGCCTAAACCCTTTAGCCCTCTGCTCCGCTGCATGTCCGGCCCACATCAGCGTCAGGGCCAGCAGGCTAGAACCTTGGTATTCCAAGCCCAAGCCACCAGCTCCCTCAAATAGGAAGCAAGGAGGAAAAGGCCCTGGTGGTCCCTCGGCTGGTCCTTCCTCCAAGCCTGCAAAGTAGCGGGCTGAGGGGTAAGCCCCATTCCGTCACCTGCCCCTAGTTCCCCCGTGGGGAGGCACCTGACACTTCCTTTCCGCCTGGTCCGCTGTTACCATGGACAGGTGGGTTTTAGAGTGGTGGGAAGAGGCCTGCCTCTCGGGTCGGACGGGCTCCGCCCTTCAGGGCGATAAGCCCAGGCTTCGGGGTCCCCAGAATCTCTGAGGCTCGTCGAGTGACCGCCCCTACTCCTTCTAAAGGGGGTGATAAGAGATGAAGACCCACCATCAGAACGAGTTAGTGTCCAGGTACTTCCTGGTCCCAAAGCAGGACGGGGCTGCGCCCATCTGGACCTACCGACCTGAACAAGTTCCTAAGGTCTCGAACCTTCAGAATGGTCACTCTGGCTCAGATAATACCATCTCTGGAACAGGCGTGTGGTTCTGTTCTCTGGACTTCCAGGGCAGCGTTCTTTCACGTCCCTATCCGTCCGTCTCATCAGAGATTCCTCCGCTTCAGGCGGAGGGATCCCTCTTCAGTTCAGGCCATGCCCTTGGCCTTTCTTCAGCTCCCAGGTCTTCACCAACTGCATCGCCAGCGGTGACAGCTTTCCCTCTGGGCGCCGAGGGTCAGGTGTACCCTTACCTGGACGATTGGCTGATAGCAGCCCCTCCAGGTTGGAGGTGGGCGGTCCAGAGATCTGGCCCTCGGGTTTGCTCTCAACTTGGCCTCCTGGTCAAGCAGGGCCAAGTCGAACTCGAGCGAAGCAGGTGATATCTTTCATCGGGCAGAGCTGCGTCTCTCTTGAGCCAGAGCACGGCTCGGCCGGAGAAGGCGAGGTTCTTTCCTCCTTTGCCCAATCATTTCTGGTTGGGCAATCGCATCCTGCCGGGACTTCCTGCGACTCCTGGGTCTCATGGCGGCCTGTACCAGCGTAGTCCGTTGGGCACGCTGGCACTACGCCCCTCCAGTGAGGGACTGGCCAGTCAGTGGTCACAGCGTTGCGATCCTCTGGACCAGCGTGTGTGGACAACCCAGGAGATGTGGGCAGCTCTCCAGTGGTGGACCGTTCCGTCTCATCTGCAGGAGGGTATCCGTTTGTCGCGCAGCCGATGGTCTCTCTAACGACCGGCGCTCTTTGATGGGTTGGGGTGCCCATCTGGGGAACACGAGTGCATGGCCTCTGGTCCCCTGGGAGTCGATGCCATATCAACCTGCTGGAGCTCCATGCGTCCGCCTAGCTCTCACCGCCTTTGCTCCGTTTCTCGGGGTCAAGTGGTCCGAGTCCAGGCGGACAATACCACGACCATGTACTATCTAAACACGCCAGGGCGGGACACGCTCCTTGCCTCTATGCAAGGCTCTCCGCATCTGGTCACTAGTGCGCAGCCTGGAGGCGGATCTCCTGGCCATTCATGTGGCAGGGCCTCCAACACCCTGGCCGATGCCCTGAGCGGATGGGGCTGCATCGCCGAGTGGTCTCTCCTGCGGAGATAGTACAAGACCTGTTCTCCCGCTGGGGCACACCTCTGGTGGATCTGTTTGCCTCCAGGAGAGCGAAGCTGAGGCTGTTCATGCCCGCCCCCTCAGCAGGGCTCACTGCAGGGGATGCCTTCAAGACGTGGACCCGGGCCTCTTTTACGCCTTTCCCCCGTTCCCCTGATTCACAGGGTCCTGCTGAAAGCGAGGGAGGGACAAGGCGCGGGTGATTCTGATAGCCCCAGACTGGCCTCGCCAGTTCTGGTACCAGATCTCTCAGTCTCAGCTCCAGGACTCCGGCAGCTTCAGCTCGCCTGGACCTGCTCTCAGTCAATCAGGGAAGGTGTTCCATCCAGACCTTCAATCCCTGCACCTGGCCTGGTTCCTGAGTGGCTAGAGTTCCAGGCCTTGGTGTCTTTCGACGAGGTCCTCAGCGTCGTTGAGGCGTCCCGTAAAGTCGACCAGAAAATGCTATGCCTTCAAATGGAAGGGTTCTCCATTTGGTGTTCAGGAAAAAGGTTGGACCCTTTCCTCGTGTCCTGTGGAAGCATTTTGGACTATTTATGGTCCCTATCTAGTCAAGGGCTTAGGTCGATGACCCTTAAGGTGCACCTGGCAGCCATTTCTGCTTACGGGCGGGCGGTCAGCAGTCAGTAGCGCAGAGGGAAAAGTGTTGGTGGCGCTTTTTCAAAGGCCTTGATCACATTTCCCTCCAGTCGGGAACCCCCACCTCCGTGGGATTTACTGCTGGTACTGGCAAAGCTCATGGGCAAGCCATTCGAACCAATGCACAGGTGTGGTCTCCCCACCTGTCGTGGAAGACACGCCTTCTTGGTGGCTATCATGTCAGCCAGAAGGATGGGAGAACTCCAGGTGCTTAGCATCCGAGTCTCCTTACCTGGTCTTCCCACAGGGACAAGGTTGTCCTCGCCCCACCCAAATTCCTTCCGAAGGTGGTGTCGGAGTTTCACCTTAATCAGGTGTTGACTCTGCGGTGTTCTACCCCAATCACCTCGGAGGCAGATATAGGCTCCATACTCTGGACCCTAGAAGGCGCTCACTTATTATAAGGAGGCGCGGCTGAAATCGAGGAGGTTCTCCAGCTGTTTGTCACCTACGCTGAAGCCACACCTGGCAGACCTGCAGCCAAGCGACGATAGGCAGATGGGTCACCTCCTGCATAAATCTCTGCTATGAGTTGGCGGGCATGGAGCCTCCCAGAGGATAAGAGCTCATTCTACCCGCCATACTGCTGCATCGGTGGCTGCTTCAGGGATGTCCCTATCCAGGAAATCTGCAGGGCTGCTACCTGGAAGTCAGCACACCTTTATTTCCCTACCACATCGACCTTGAGTCACGCGGGATGCTGGTTTGGGGCCTCGGTTCTCCAATCTTTGTTCCCCAAGTAAGTATTTAGGAGGTGTGCGCCTTGCCTCCCTCCTCCCGGAGAACTGCTAGGAGTCTGCCAGATAGTGTGGATGAACAACATATCCATGTCCCTAGAAATACAGAGTTGCTCACCTGTAACAGGAGTTCTAGGAATGGTATGTTGTTCATCCTACGAACCACCCGACCTCCCGGCTTCGACGCACAACCTGAGCTTCCAGCGGGCCAGATCTGGCGTCATGGGGCGGAGCCGAGAGTTTTACCACCCGGGTGGGTGGGAGGAGCTAGCTTGAAGACCTTCCGGCAAGATTTAAAGCGGCAAGGAACCTGCCAGATAGTGTGGATGAACAACATATACCATTCCTAGAACTCCTGTTACAGGTGAGTAACCTGTATTTACAGTAGCAGTCATATAAAACAAAATAAACTTGTTAGAATAACTATGTACGAAGGTGAAAAACACAGTAGTTTTCCTTGAGTCACTGTGTCCCTTTTTCTTCTAATCTCTCTTGCAGTTGCAGCTTAACTCTTATAAGTCCTTTTAACCCCCATCCTTAGCAAGCATCCTGTTTTTATAAATATCAGACAGGAGCTGCTAGAACACAGTGTGCTTCTTGAGTTGAGGCCCCCTTTTGTACAGCTTTTGCAAAAGGCTTAAAAATTGAACTCTGGTAACCTCTAGCTTCCAACAACTTTTTGCAGTCATCTCAAATCATAATTATATACATTTCAACAGTAATACTATATATTTTCCAAACACAAGGGCTCCCAATATCAGTTACATTTCCATACAGTGATTTGCACATAATTTTTTTATATTAGCTGATATGCAAGGGAGAAAAACAGACAGCAAGAGAAAACTGAGACAGTGAGAGGCACAGAATTGCGAGCCTGTTGGGTTGATCAAGTCTGAAGTCTCACAGGAAAATTTGGTTGCGCAACCAGACAGAGAAGAGACAGGAAAGGAAAGATACTTGCACTTAAACAGTTTCTCCATAACAAATGGGACAGGGTCCTATTCTACCCTGTCACAGTTACCACTTTTTTATTATTATTATTACTTACTGTAGATCATGTCTGTTTAAATCCTACCTTGTTACTACTGTAGATGCCTTTGTTAGACATTTTTCTTCATGTATGTATGTATGTACACTATGTTGCCACCTTGATTATGTATGTATTCCTGTATACTGTGCTGCTACTGTATCTGTGCACCTGTTGTATGTCTCAGGACCTTCTTGTGAATGAGCTTGCTCAATGGAGTTATTCCTGCAATAAACGTGAACTTGAGATGGAGTGAGAATTGGGGAGCTACTGGGGTCCAGTGACCATAACACCATATGGTTCAAACTGGTCCTGGGTACCAGTCCTCGACAAAAGCTATGGTTCTGGATTTCAGAAGAGCAGATTTTAACCAAATGAGGGATGTAGTCAAGGATAAGATGCGGGGTAGATGAAATCGGAGGTGGAGGAGAGGTGGGGAGTAAATAAAAGAGGCCATTATGGAGGCAACTAGGGCATGCCAGAGAATGGTTACCAAGAGAAATAGGCACAAGAAACCAGTCTGGTTCTTGAAGAAGGGAAGAGAGGTGCAGTGAGGGCTAAAAAAAGGGCCTTAAATAGATTTATAAAACGGCAAGGTAAAATCCAGTAATCTGATTGGCTCTTACTTATGTGTAAAATATGGTTTACACATGGTTAAAAGAAAAGGACTTCTCAGCAGTGAAGTGTCTGGAACCCAGATCAATGGGCATTTGGAACGCAGCCATTTCAGTTAGCCCCCTACAGCCAGAACTGATCTTATTTACTTAGCTTTTGTTTACCGGGTAAGTACACTAGACAAGTATTATGCCTATTTTCAGGAATGACCCGGGAGAGTACAACATGTGGAATACATATAAGGTAACACAAGGGTGGAACAGCATATTACATGAAATAATAAAACATGTGAGGAAAAGAAGATACACCAATCAACAATAATACAACGTATAGAAAGTACATAATTGACAATAGGAGCAACTTGATAGGAGTGCAGCATGTTTCTCAGTGCAGCTTAGTAACATATAACTTAAGTGTATGGTAGGGATAACCAACAAGCAGACTCAGAGTACTGAGGAGTGGAATGTACCACCTGTACAGGCGGGAGTAGGCAGAGCAACCCGTGTCCATAGAGCAGTGCAGTGGATACAGAAGATGCCCACAGGTTAGGGAAGATTAGTAGTTGAGAACTGAATAGATATTAATCAGTTAAAGCTACGGAAAGAAGCAACAGCAGTTGCAGTAATAACTTGGATGGATTCTTCCACCACAAACACGGCTGCTGCCTTTACACTTTAAAAAAACTTCAACTGGGCCCTAAAAATAAAACCACCTTAATTAAAAAATAAAAAAAAATTAAATGTTTCCCTGATTATCACACTCTCCTTACATACATAAATTAGAAACAATAAGTATCGTTTATAGTTTTCACTACAACTGTTTCTTTACTGACAGTGAAAAATTCCCCTTCTAGCTTTACCTGCTTATCAGGGAACTCTCTTATTCTTGCCTTGACAGTGAGATAATTGGGTGTCTGGCTGTAACAAAGGCCTTTGTTGTCTGTGTGCACAGTCTGTTAGGAGAAAAACATTCTGCCAGTGGAACTGAGCAGAATTTTGAATTCATGTATTCCATGGTAAACATTCCATATCTTGAATGAGGAGAAAACAGAAAAAAACAGGAAGAAGAAAGTAGGCAATAATACAATGACATCATCAGTGACGTCACTTGCAGTGGGTGGACGGATTGTTTTATCACAAATGCACACAAATCTATTGTTTCTACATGTAAACATGTTTTTCCAAACAGTAAAAAGTTAAGAAAAAGGAGTAAATTTTGTAAGCGCAATTAGGCACTCAGAGATGTGAGTAAAACATATTTTACAGCACATCCAGCTGCTGAAGTCACTCAGCCTTTGGCCTTGTGCCTTACTACGCTCCTGGCCATGCTGTAAAATATGTTTTACACACCGAAGGAGAAACCAGGACAAGAAGAATGGAGTAAATACCTGTTAAAAATAAGGGAGGCCAAGAAGGCAATTGAGAATGCAAAAGCAGACACAAAACAGCGTATTGGGGTGGGGGAAACAGTTCTTTAGATTAAAAAAAGATGGCACTCATTCAAAGGAAGAAAATGAGTGTACTCACCAGTACTGTGTGCAAAACCTCTTCATTTCAAAAAATGGTTAAGGTACAAACATTCCAGTTAAAATCACGCTGCACAGCATAGGTGCCAAGGTGCCTGGGCACGACATAATGTTTTGTTACAGAGCTTCATCAGAGGTGACGCCATCCAAAGCTGCTAATCCTTAGATAGGATTTTTAAACAGGTTGTCGTATCTGTAAATGGCAGTAGATGGCACCAAAGGACAGCAGCAAGTTAAAACGTACTAAACAGACATCTGTAAGACTCTGGGCTTCAGTACCATCAATCCAAGGTGGAAGATCAAAGTGCCATCTGTGTTCTGTTAGAGACCACAAAAATATCCATTAGAAGCATACAAAATGCAAATGCCACCGCTACTATGATGAGTGATTTAAAATGTTTCTGTTGGGAGGTCACATTTAATGAACAAGGTCATGTTATCGGGGGCTGGCAGTATAACCTAGAGGTTAGAGTAATAAGCTGTGACCGAGCTTAGTACAGCCAGCAGACCTAGATTTGATTCCCCCAACCTCCACCTGCATGCTATGTGACCCTGATCAAGTCACTTAACCTCCCCAGTGCTCCCAGGATGCCCTTGAAAACAGGCATTGTGCCTAGTGGGCCTTATCCGGTTACCAAAGAAGTAAAAAAAAAAAAAAAAAAAATTGTCTAAGGTTCCTGACCGATACCAGGGCTACTGTTACGATTCAGTGAACCCTGATTTCTAAATGGAGCGACCATGAATAGTAGTATGCTCTTTATAATGTTGCTGGTGGGAGGTCACTAATAGTGCAAAAGATCTTTTTTTTTTTTTTGTAAAATGCGTTTACTGAAGAGTAAAACAGTTGTACAAGTCACAGTGGAAATAAGTCACTTACAAGTCAATTACAGTTTTTAGCAAGGTACACATCAAACAGGACCCAGCAACCGGTACTGATTAGCAGTGCAGGTACTGAGACCTAGACATCAAGATTGTCAATATAATACAGATCCTGGCAAAAGGTCAATTTCATGGGATAAAAATGCTCGTACCTTAGTGTATTATGTGTGCAGAAAGATTTGATACATATTTTATCATTTGAACCTGGAAAGTCAAGTGCGCCCGAAAAGTGTACATCAAGTACTGTAGTCTCGGCCATGGGGATTGAGAGATTCTGTGAAATCCTATTTTTAAGCCCACCTCAGTAGGAAGGGACAGTACTGGATATACACTTTGGGTGCACTTGGCTTTCCAGGTTTAAATGATAAACTATGTATCAGATCTGTTCTTTAGTAGAGATTTCATTTTACTACTTGGGTCTCTCGGAGTGCTGATCATTTGTTGAGGCAATATAATACCCATACCTCTCAACCTGTCTTCACCAAAATCTGTGACAAGATGCGTGACAAATAAGCAGATGTGTGACATAAAACATAACACTGCAAGCTCAGAACACGGTGGCTGTCACTGCACTAATGTTCCCAATGTTTACTGCTAACTGAGCATACTAGATTATTATAAATTTTTGCTTTGAAGTCTCGGTGGGAAATGTGGAATATCACCTTCCCCATGTGGGACAAAGGATTTCTAAGAGGTAAAATGAGTGACGTACCTCATAATGTGTGACAGTTTAGAAGTATGATAATATCTCTTTCTAAGTGCTGCTTTTTTTTTTTGGCCACTCAGTGTGCATTGGTTTTCTTGGGCATACTTAATGCATTTTATCCCATGAAATTGATGTTTTGTACTATGAGTGACATCCCACCAGTAACATTACAGTAAACATAATATTGTTTATGGCCGCTCTGTTTAGAAATCGGGGTTCACTGAATTAGCACAGAGGTCCAGGTATCCCATCAAGAACCTTACATGATTAGTGACCTTGTTCATTAAATGTGACCTCCCAATAGACAAATCATAGGAAATATGTTGTTTTTAAATCATTTATCATAGTAGGGGTGGTATATGTGTTTTATATGTTTCTAATATGTGTTATTGTGGTCCCTTACAGAATAGAGTTGGCACTCTTGATCTTCCACCATGGATTGATGGTACTGAAGTCCATGGTCTTACAGATCTGTTGGTTAACTAGCTGGCTGTTGGTTAACTAGGATCTGCAGCTTATCCTGTAGGTAGGGAAATGGGCGGACTAGGTGGGCCAAACGGTCCTCATCTTCCATCAAAGTCTATGTTTCTAGCTCCATTTAGCACGTTTTAACTTGCTGCAATCCTTTGGCGCCATCTACTGCCATGTATAGATACAACACCCTGTTTAAAATTCTTTTTAAGGATTGACAGCTTTGAATGGTGTCACCTCCGATTAAGCCCCAGAATGAAACGTTAGGTTGTCCCCAGGCACCGTGGCAGCCAAGCTGTGCAGTGTGATATTGTCATATTAACTGGAATGTTTGTACCTTCAACATTTTTTTGAAATAAAGAAGTTTTGCACACAGTTCTGGTGAGTACACTTTGTTTTCTTCCTTCAGGGTGAGTGTCATCTCCTTCTGTTTTTGCTCTGATTAATAAACAGGGATTGAGCACCGGGGATGAACTGGAATGGTTCTCTGTTTTGTTATAGATCTTTGCATACATTAGGGGGAAAAAGGGAAGATGAGAGGGGGGAATGATTAGGCCGATAGAGGAGGACTAGCAGAAGGCAGCCATTCGTAATGACTAGTTTTGTTCGGTGTTCACAGTGGAGGATAGAGGGCCCTTGTTTGAAAGTGGCATAAAAAAGGTGGCTGTAGGAGGGATCACAGAAATGGGGAAGCTATAATTGCAGGGGAATGGGTCTGAAAAGGGCTTGCAGTTCTGAAAATAGATAAGGTTTCAGGGCCAGATGGGATGCACCCGAGGGTGCTCTGGGAACTGGATCAGAGCTGGTTAAACACCTGTCATGGCTAATCAGTAGCTCGCTACTGTCAGGGGTGGTTCCGAAAGATTGCAGAGTAGCAGATGTAGTTCTGCTTCACAAGGGAGGAGACGAGGAGCAACCAGGAAACCAATGGGACCCGTTGGTCTCATCTCCTTAGTAGGTAAACTAATGGAGAACACTAGTCAAAGATACAGGTAGTCAGGCCAGGAATTTGACACCTAGAGCCAAGCCAATTTTTGGTGTTGCCTTTCGGCTTATCCGTTGGATATTGGGAGCTGCTGTATACCTCCTGCATTGAGTAATGGTGTCTAATGGTGTCTTGAGTGAGTATATAGCAGAAATAAAAGCATATGCAGACTTGGGTGAGGTAATAATTACAGATGATTTTAACTTACCAGATATAAATTGGGAGACACTAAAGGCAGTAAATACACAAAGCAAAGCATTCGTAGACATAGTGGAGGACTGCGGTTTGATCCAGCACATTAGACATCCAGCCAGAGGTTGCGACATATTAGACCTAGTACTCATTGACTATAAATGTGACTTACAAGAGAACTGCTAAGTACAAGTTTATATTTTATTTATTTTTTTTTTTATTTACTGCACTTCTAGGGAGTCACTGGTCCATCAGTCCTTCGGCCCTTCCCCCCATCCCTGTTACCCCACTGTCTCTGGTACTTACCATCACCAAACGACAGTGTTCCACAGTTTCCCCTCCATGGTAGAGCCCCCCAGGACCACCCCACTATCCCAGGAGGTGTTTAGTTCAGATGCTGGTTGGGGAGCCCAGTAGGGGGGTGCAGGTCCTGCAAGGAGTAGCGCCGCCAGCCAGACGGGCTGGGACAGGTTTTTTCCCCACAGCTACATCCCTCCCTCGACATTGAAACATGACATAGGCGCATCAGAAGACGCACTCAAGTCATCTGCTGGGAGCATCCCCACCCAGAGCCTCTGCCCCGAACTGACACCGCCGATCCAAATCCAACAAGTCATTGGTAACGGAGCAGTCCACCCTCCCGGAGGAGGAGAGCATCAACAGAACACTCAAATCCTACCCCCTGAACCCACCTGGCTCATTTTCGAACCCAGGTCATCGGGGTGGTGGCAGGTCAGGCAGAGCACCACTGTGCTACCGGGCTGGAAATTATTTTATTTTTTTTTGCCAGGAAAGATGCACTAAGCTGAGGCTTGTTTCCAGGTGTGTGCTGAGAGCCCAGAGAAGTTAAGCAACTGGCTCATTGGTTAGAGAGTATGCAAGTGGTGGCTGTGGGGTACAAGGGATCACTCAAGCATCAGTATTAATATTAGTATTAGGGCAACCTTAACTATTACCAAAGGAATAACTATCAAGTACAGTTACAACAGAGCCAACTATTAGTAAAGGAGGAGTTGATAATGTTGAATAGGAAGCAGGAGTTACAAAATAAAAATATTACAGGAAAACTAGAACTTATAATAAAAAGGGGAAAAAATCTGTGTGGTGATCAACTACAATTCAGCACTTGATATCCAAAAAGAAAGGTTTCTATAAAATCTGACAAAGTAACCCAACTTCTAGCGACAAAACTAAATATAGGGCTGTTGTCAAAAAAATGCAAAAAATCAGTAAGAACAACAAAAATAAATCTGAAACTTAAATTGGACAAAGATAAGCAGAACATAAAGCAGTTATATGCATATCTTAATTAAAAAAATGAGCAACACTTCATTAGGGCCTCTTGGCATAAATAACCAAATAAAGGATGAAAAAGACATGGCAGAAGCATTCAGTAATGACCCTGTTTCAGTATAATAACGATAATTTAATAGTTGCAGTTGAACCCCCAGGTGCAAGTTATATTGAAATCGGCTCAGAGGACATACTAAAAGATCTTAACAGATGAAATACTGTATGAAAAAATCAGCTAATCCAGATAATCTAACACCATTACTAAGACAAACTGCAAACCAGGTTGTCGATCCACTGACACTAATTCACTAATTTCTGGTGAAGTTCTTTTGGACTGGAGACATGTGGATGTGGTGCCTGTACATAAAAGGGGAAAGACCAGTGAAATAACTAACTACAGACCCATCAGTATAACATCAGTAACCTGTAAAATAGTGGAAAATGGAATAAAATATTTTTTGGAAGATGAATGTCTTGTCAGAAACTTACAGGATAATAAACAACATGGATTCAAAAGGGGCAGGTCGTGTAGGACTACTTTAATAGCCTTCTATAAACTAATAAGTAGTGCACTGGACAGCATTATTCCCTGTGATGATATACACTTGAACTTTAGAAAAGCTTTTCGATCCTGTCCTCCATGATAAATTGATTCAGAAATTATTTTTTTTTAATATCAACCCTCTTACTCATACAGTGGATATTGCTCTACCATAGAACACTATGATTCATTTCTAATGCCCACTGTCGAACCCACCATTGCGACCTTTATTCCTCCATTGGATGGACCTCTTTGCACACTAGATACCTCACCCACTCATTTACTTGGCTCTATAAAGCTCTCCTGTCAAAACTTCCCCTTACATATCAAATCTCTTTCAGTGATCGGTCGGCAAATACCCCTTGCATAGAAACTCATACATTATTGTGGATGTTCCAAGTGTCCGAACCCGTTTCGGCGACATGGCCATAAGCTGTGCTCGCCCCACTGTTTGGAACAAAGTCCAATCTAGCCTTAAATCTAATCCCCCTAAGCAACTTCAAAACGTTAATCACCAGCAAGTTCAACGAATTCTGCACCTGCCATTAAGAATCATTCTCCCGTGCACCTTGAGTGTTCTAGGCCACCAACAGCCTGCACAGTCTCCCCATGTTACTCCCACCCACACCTCCCACCCTAATTACACCCCCTCTCTCGCCAATCACAGGTCACCCATGACTCCTGCCAGGCTCCCCATTTTCAATCCCACCCCCACCCTTCCACCAACCTTCACCCCTGTCTCGCCTCCATCCTTCCAGCTACTAGGACCTTCTGTTGTCTCCCCCCACCAGCTACCCTTTCCATACACCCTTGTTTATACCCAACCTGACTGCTCCCTTTCACCCTCGCCTATCCATACCCATTTCACCACTTCCCTCCATCTGTATTAGCTCCCCACTCCCAGCAATCCTCCGCCTCTACCATCCATCCATCCATCCTCCCTGCACTCTCCTTCTCATCTCCAGCCTGCCTGTCCTCCATCCTGCCTGTCTCCTTTATCATCCCTCCCACCCATTCTCTCACCGCTTCCCTCCATCACTGGCCCAATTCACCTGTGGGAACTCCACCCCACCTCTAACCTTTCAGTTAACCACTCGAACTCCACCCCCACCCTCTAACCTTTCAGTTAACCACTCGAAGTACACCCCCACCCTCCAACCTTTCAGTTAACAGCCACTCCAAGTACACCCCTACCCTCCAACCTTTCAGTTAACCGCTCCAGTACGGCACTCTCAGTCTACATATCACTTTATCACTGTCCATTGTTGCCAACAAATCTTTGGTTTATGTATCTACCTGTATATACATTGTACCTCTTTATTTCTATGACTGCTGTATGACCTGTAAATACCTGTGCATATTTTGTTGTTTCTGTGTGTTCACACTGTAACATGATTGAGTGTATCAGGACCTCCTTATAAATGAGCCTGATCAATGGAGTCTTTCCTGCCAAATAAAACTGAACTGAACTAGATACACGATTGGCTATTCAACGGGAAATAGAACATCAGGATCAATGGTTACAAATCGGCAAAACGCAATATAGGTAGTGGCATGCCTTAGGGTTCAGTACTGGGGCCAGTGTTATTTGAACTGTTAATCACAGATTTGGGACAAAATACGAATAGCCGGTGCATAAAATTTACAAACGATACCAAACAAGGTAAAGCCATTGTAACACTTTAGAATAGCAGAAAGTTGCAAAATGACCTGGACAGCCTAGGCGCATGGTCCTTTACCTTAAGGATGACAGTTAACAGAGATAAATATGTGGTGATGTACATAGAAAAGCATAAGAATCAGTTTGATTGTACTTTGCAAGGAACAACATTGAAGAAAACAAGAACAGAAGGGGCTCTAAGGTTTGGCAGCTAAAATTCATCACCAAAAAAGGCAAATGTTTGCACCTGGGGGAAAAAACAGGACAGAGTACCAGATGAGAGGGGTTAAACTGAACACTATGGCAGAGTAAAGGGACCTCGTAGTCATCACTAGAGACTGTCTCAAACAATCAAGCCAGTGTAACAAGGTCTATAGTTAGGCTAATAGGATGCTGGGATGTATCAGGAGTGGCACTGACAGCAGGAGAAAGGAGGTACTACTACCTCTATATAGGTCACTGATGAAGCCGCATCTGGAACACTGTGCTTAGTTCTCATCTAAGGAAGGACAGAGACAGGCAGGAGACTGTGCAATGTAGGATGACCAAGATGACTTGGTTCCAACAGGACAGATCTTATAAAGATTGTCTGAAGGCACTGAACATGTACTCACTGGAGAGCAGGTGTGGGGGGGGGATATGATAGAGATCTTCAGGTTTCTGAAGGGAATTAACAAGGTGAACTGTGGGGAACTATTTAGCAGGAGTACAGAGTCAAGAACCTGAGATCACGAGTGAAAACTAGAGGGGGGAAGGTTTAAGAAGGACATGAGGATGTTCTGTTGCACGAAAAGGGTGGTGGAGTCCTGGAAGTGTCTGCCAGCAGAGGTTGTGGGTGCCAAGACGCTAAATGGTTTCAGGCATGACTGGGACAGAGTGGAGGGTTTAGTGGTTACTCAGATCAGTAGCAGTAGGGAAGGGAGCAAGGGAGTGGACCAGGAGGGATGAAACCTCATGGACAGTAGGTCTCTGGGCAGATAGGGAATTCCAGGAAGACTAGGTAGACCCTTAATCTTTTTCTGCCATCATTGTCTATGTTTCTATCTAGGCATTGTATAGAACGGCCACGGTATAACCATGACAACCAAAGCCAATTGTATCCTAAACACTATGAAAGGACATTTTACAAACAAGTTTCAAAGAATAATACCTCCACTATATACATCTTACGTTAGACCATTATTAGATAATGACGCTCAATTTTGGGGAGGCACTAGTAAAGGTGAGAACAAAAAAATACAAAGGAAGGCCACTAAACGAATGCATGGCTTTAGTACCGTATCATACACAGTATGAAAAAACTAAACTTGCATAGCCTCAGTAAGCGAAGAATAAGTGGGGATCTGCTTATAATGTATAGCATTCATATAGACAAAGATCTCATTTCAGGCATGGAACTGGCATTTAAGGAAGCTAACTTCCTAAACAGAAAACAAAATAAACAACTTGTCTGAATAAAAATTTTAAAACAAGTTGGAGAAAAAACTATCTTACACAGCAGATTGTTGGAATTTGGACTGGCCTACCAAAACAAATCATTGATGGCTTCAAACTTGATATAGTCAAAAGTAGACTGGACAAACATATGAGTAATATACATTTAGAATACTGTGTGTCATGGAGCAGCAGTACATGGACAACATAGTCCCCTGCTGTCCTGACAAACCAAGTACTGTATCCTCTGCACCGCATGTCTTTATCAAATGCTTTGCAGCGGTTGCAGCCACCCTCAGAAGAGAAGGCCTTTTTTATTCCCCGATCTTCGACAAGTGGCTTCTGATAGCTGTCACCCAGGGCTCCAAATAAGGTGAGTACCGACCTTTTTTACTCACCTTATTTTAGGAAATACTCTTCAGAAATTTTTTTAATGAGTACCAGTACTCCTCTAACATTTGTGAATACTCCATGCTCCATAGAATAGTACTTCATAACTTATCTGGTGATTCAGATGGAGCAGTTTTTTCCAGATTTACAGCACTCATACGCATCCCAGTTTTGATTTACTCACTATATTTTAAAACTGGTGAGTAAATTACTCCTACCTGTCAGCAGTATCTGGAACCCTGCTGTCATCAGAGGCAATCATTTACACACTATTCCATACCCGACAGCTCTTCAAGCAATTTTGGCATTCTGGTAAATGAGCCAGTGCTCCCACCCTGCTATCGTCTTGTTACATAGGAGCAGTTCTGGACATATGGGTGGGCTGGACATTTCTTCCTTCAGATTGTGCTGTGACATTGGTTGCCCTGGCTCAGCTGGTCTCTTCCAGTGACTATCCCAGCCAGATGTTTCCTAAAATTGATGTGTCTTATGGCTGCAGCTGTTCTTTCCGTCCTGCTGGCACATCTGCATATAAGAATTCCACAGTGGTTCCACTGTACCCTGTGGGCTCAGCATTTAGATGAGCTGTAGTGTCTGATAAAGATGACTCCTCCACTTTGCCATTCCCAGCTCTGGTGGCTGGACTACTCCAGCCTCAAGACAGTGTCCCCCTTTCTTCATCTGTCTCCTCTTTTAGTGATGACCGACATCTTCAGTTCAGAGTGGGATGCCCATCTGGGCTCCTTCTGGACTCCGGGTCAGCAGTCCTGTTAGACACTGTTCTCCACAGCAACACTGTGGAGATGAGAGCTGTTTTACTTGGCCTACAGGCCTTCACTACCCTCCTTCAGGGTCATCAGCTGTTCATCCTTACAGACAACATTTCAGTGATGTACATCAACCACCAAGGCGAAGTCCACTCGTATTCTCTCTGCAGAGAGACAGTGAGAGTCTGGCATTAGGTTATGGAACATGACCTGTTCCTATCGGCCATCTTCCTGCCAGGTACTATCTAATTAACAGATCATCTCAGCAGGACCCTGGTGCGCTGCCACAAATGGGAGTTGTTGGACTTCATCGTGGCCAACCGCTTCATAAAGTGAGGTTACCCACACGTCGATCTCTTTGCATCTCCATACAATGCAAAACTGCCACTTTTCTGTTCCATCCACTGCCTGGAGTTTTTTTTTTTTGGAGGGGGTTGGGGGAGAGATGCATTGTCCCTCTCCTGGAAAAGGAGGTTCATGTACAAATTTCCTATGTTCCCTCTGATACAGAGGGTTCTAGTCACGTTGCAGGCCGAGTCACCACCCTGATTTTGGTGGCTCTGTACTGGCCTAGACAAATCTGGTTCCCCCGCTTCAGCAATTGGCAGTAGAACCCCATCTCATTCCCTTTATGAGTGGGATCCCTGCACCTCCACACCTGGCTCCTGACGACATAGAACTCTCCCACTTAGGGATATCCCAAATGGTTGCAGCTGTTCTGCGGGCAGCACATAAGCCAGCTACTAGATACACCTACTTGCAAAAATGGAAACGTTTTACAGTTTGGTGTACTGTCATCAGCTGGGAACCCTTTATGTGTCTAGTCAGTCAAGTCATAGACTAGGTCCTGCCCCTTATGGATGCAGGCCTTTGATATTCTTCAATGAAGGTTCACTTGGCTGAGGTGTCATCTTTTAATTCCCTCACCAATGGCAAAAAGGTAGCCCAGCTTGAGGTTTCCCTGCCGGTTCCTCAAATGTATTCTACTTCTGCACCACCACCACCCCCGGTCCAAGATTCTGATTCTGTTACTGGGCCTCCCTTCAAGCCTACTGCTACTTGTGAGCTGCTCTTCCTCCTCAGAAGGCATTGTTCCTCATGGCTATGACATCTGCTAGATGAATGTCTGAATTGCTAACTCTGGTTGTGGAACTCTCCTTATCTTGTTTTCCACAAGGATCTGGTTACCTTGCATACCAGTCCTCATTTTCTGCGGAAGGTACTGACCGTCCGAGTTCCTTTTCGACTCCCATGGATAGTGGGGAACACTCTTGACATCCATCGGACATTGTGTTGGTACCTTGATCGTACTAAGGATTATAGACAGTCCTCTCAGCTATTTGTGACTTTCACCCCCCAGGATGGTGGGATCCCCTTTTTCTAAGCAGGGCCTTTCCAAATGGTTGGCCTGCTACATTAATTTCTGTTAACAGTAGCACGGTAAGCAGCTTTCTGATTATGTCTTGCTCACTTCACCTATGGAATGATTAATTCTGTGGCATGTTTTCACAGTGAGTCTGCTGCTGACATCTGTGCTGCTGCCACTTGGAGAGACTGTTCATGTGTTCAGTAAACATTACAGTCCGGATATCATCTCTTGTAGACATGCCAGATCTGGCATTACTGTCCTACAAGCCCTCCTTATTCAGTGTATTTAGATCCGTCCTTCCTCCCTCTGTGTTTTGGTACTTCTTGGGAATCATTGTATGATGTGGCTCAATAGAGGGAGATCTCCTTGAAGAAGATAGAATAGTCACCATAACAGTAGATCTTCAAGAGACTCTCCTCCATTGAGCCACAGCTCTCCCTCCCTCCCTCCTTCCTCCTTTTTTGGCTGGCAGGTGCTTATCCTGCCTGCTCTTGCAAGCTGGTTCTCCTCTAATGACCGATTTTAGCATTACATTACTTAGGTTTCCATATCCTCTCCCGGTTGCTTGGTTTGGACCTGGTTGCTTTGTTCCCTGCCGGTCAGATGATCCTCAGAGCTCATCTCCAGCAAGGAACAGAGGCCTGATGGGGGCCGCCCATGTTATATATCCAGCAAGGAACAGAGGCCTGATGGGGGCCGCCCATGTTATATATCCAGCAAGGAACAGAGGCCTGATGGGGGCCGCCCATGTTATATATCCAGCAAGGAACAGAGGCCTGATGGGGGCCGCCCATGTTATATATCCAGCAAGGAACAGAGGCCTGATGGGGGCCGCCAGCGTTATATATCCAGCAAGGAACAGAGCCTGATGGGGAGCGCCCCCGTTATATATCAGCAAGGAACAGAGGCCTGATGGGGCCGCCAGCGTTATATATCAGCAAGAGAACAGAGGCCTGATGAGGGGCCATGGCATTATATATCCAGCAAGGAACAGAGGCCTGATGGGGGCCGCCCATGTTATATCTCCAGCAAGGAACAGAGGCCTGATGGGGGCCGCCCATGTTATATCTCCAGCAAGGAACAGAGGCCTGATGGGGGCCGCCCATGTTATATCTCCAGCAAGGAACAGAGGCCTGATGGGGGCCGCCCATGTTATATCTCCAGCAAGGAACAGAGGCCTGATGGGGGCCGCCCATGTTATATATCCAGCAAGGAACAGAGGCCTGATGGGGGCCGCCCATGTTATATATACAGCAAGGAACAGAGGCCTGATGGGGGCCGCCCACATTATATAGACAGCGATGATGCACATCATTGTGGGCAGCCTCAGCTAGCAAAAGGTTCCAGGTTGTTCTGATGCCGACGGGGAGATTCTCGCAAAGATTTTTTGTTACGGTAAGTGACTGTTCTTTTGGTTGCTGGAGAGCTCTCTTGGAGCTGTGGATCCCCTGTCATGCTGGGGACTTGTTGAGACTGTTGCCTTTGGTGCCATCATTCACGGGCATGGTTTTCTGCGCCTGCTCCGCTGTGGGTGGCGATGTGTCCTTTGGCTGCCGGTCCTTCTTCAGTGTCGATTAGGCTTCGCCCTCGGATGCTGCTACCAGTGCCGGGGTCGTCCACTGTGCCAGGTGGGGAATACCCTTTTGGATCTGC
The DNA here is from genome assembly GCA_016271365.2 of Neoceratodus forsteri. Taxonomy (NCBI): domain Eukaryota; kingdom Metazoa; phylum Chordata; order Ceratodontiformes; family Ceratodontidae; genus Neoceratodus; species Neoceratodus forsteri. The sequence continues at coordinate 1,028,788,497 of CM028134.1, forward strand.
TGGCTACACTGTTGTCTCTGTCGGGGCTAAGATTCTGCTAGTTGACTCACAGATAACCCTCTAGAAGAAACATTAAAATGAGTAAATATTTCTTCTCACCCAGTTGATGAACTATCCATTAAAGTGACCCTCACCTAGAAAACCTTATTTCTGGTAGCAATTACTTCAGCAAGGAGAGTCAGTGAGTTACAAGTATTCCATATTGGTCCTTTCTGCTCAGTTTTACTCACAGAGAAACTGGTGTTTAGAACAAATGTCCAGTTCCTTCCAAAGGTAGTGTCAGAATTCCATTTGAGTCAGGCTTCTGCTTTGCCAGTGTATTTTCCTAAGTCGCATGCCAGCTGAAGGGAGTAAAAACTGCACCTGTTAGATGCAAAAAGAGTCCTCAGTGTTTGTTTGTTTTTAACTCATTTTCACCTGGACAACCATTTCGTGTCAGGTAAAGCAGTGGATGGTTTGGACTTAATACAAAGTTATTAGAAGTAATGGGTTAAGTCCGATAGGAAGGACCTTAAGAACAATAACAGCTGTTTGTTGCATATGGCAAGATGTCAATGAGACAGCCAGCCTCTAAGCAGACCATATCCAGAAGACTAGTATCTGCAATACATTTCTGCTACATCAAAGACTGAGAAATACCCACAGATGGCATTACAGCACACCGGAGTGGACTAGGAGAGTACAGCAGCATCAGTGGTGGCCAGGAGGAGTATGCCACTGGCAGAGAGTTGCAAAGTTGCAACCTGGTCCACAGTCCATGCATTCACATCTCACTATTGCGTGGATAGAGAGAATGCAAGAGAGAGAATACTGGATTTGGGACTTCTGTACTTCAGAATCTGTTCCCAAACTAATCCTAAGCTGTCCAACTTGGGTACTGCACATGTTTTACAGGGCAGTTCCAAATCGTGATATAAGAAGGAAGGAAGTCACTCACTGGGTTAATGTCTTTTCTTCTACTGAATAAGAGCATCCAAAGTACCCTGCCCTGCTTCCCCTTTTTAGAATTGGGAAATTAGGATCAGCTTTGGGTATATCTCCCCTAGTGAGCCACACCTATGCAGCATAGATGCATCTGACCTATCCCAAAACTTTTTCCTGGTGACGCCCCATAGATCATGGACAGCCCCAAACCTTCTCCATTCTTTCCTTTTCTGCCATCAACTTCCCATCAGACTGAAGGAGCTCCATCCTTGGATTTCGTTGTGTGCTTTGCCATCCGTTGTCTCTTTTCTTCGACTATGGCGCACTTCTTCTTCTGCTTCCAGCATGGACCTTGTTTCATGTGGTGTTGACACTGCCTGCTGCCCTGCTGTTGCTGGCTGTAAGATGTTGATGGTCCTCCCTTCTGTGGATTCCTGCTGGTCTTTCGCTGCTGTCTGTGCTCTTGCAGCCAGTTTGTCATCCCGCCCTTTCTGGTCTGGGTCTCTGCTGATGGATGCATTGCTCCATTAAGGTACTTAGTGCTGGCCATATGTATGTTCTTAACAGCTGTTCTGACACTGCTCTGATGCCAAGGTAATTTTCTGCGCTGATAGCCCAGCAGACCCCCCCCCATTACTTTGGGGTTGGTGGCTCCCTTCAGCTCCGTCATCAGGCTTTGCCTTGTTGACAGCTTTGCTGCTTGTGCTGGGGTCGCCATTTTTCATCATCCCACTTCTTGCTGGTCTTTGGCTGGCTCTTCCTTGTCAGTGTACCCGCTTTCCTGTGCAGTCCCCTGCTTTGCAGATGGCTGTTCCCTGTTTTATGTGTTGCGTTTTTCTATAGACTTGGCTTTATGGCCAGTTCTTCCATCCTTAGGGATGCCAGGGCCCATTCCTGGTCTTGTTCCCAGGCCCCTCATTTCTGTGGGACCTTTGGTTCTATTGCCTGGACTTGCTCCGTCGACATTTTGCTGTTTGGGGCGGTGTCACTGTTTACAGCATCTCCATTTTCTGTTTCATGTCCCCCTGCCTTTTTTCTCGATTGTTGGACCGCTCAGTTGTCAGTTTTCCATCGACTTGACAGTTTGGCTTTCCGGTCCATCACTTGGTATATTATGGTTGGTTTCTTGTTTTGCTGGACTCCCTATTTTGCAGTGCCTATGGCTGCACTCTGTTGCCTGGTTTAGCCTCATCAGCTGCTTCATGGTCTGGGGTGGGGTTGCCATTTTTTTTGGGTCCTCCTTGCTGCTCGTCACCTGGCTCTGCCTCATCGGCGTGTCCACTACGATTACATCCCTTGCTTTGAACATGGCTGTTTTCACAGTTCCATCATCGACTGTGCCGTTGACCATGATTTCATCGTCGGGTTCTTTCCCATTGCCTTGACTTTGTAATTACCACTCACTGGGAGGAGGCTGGAAACTATAGACCTGTCAGCCTGACCTCGGTGGTGGGGAAAATTATGGAATCACTGCTGAAAGAAAGGCTAGTGGAGCACCTTGAATTCAGCAGAGCACAAGATCTGGGGCAACACGGATTCACGTCTGGAAAGTCATGTCAAACAAATCTGACAAATTTCTTTGGGTAACCAGAGAAGTGGATCAGGGGGAGCGGTGAACGTGGCCTACTCTGATTTCAGCAAGACGTTTAACACCGTTCCACATAGGAGGTTTGTGGACAAGATGGGCAGCCTGGGATTTGGTCACAAAGTGGTGAACTGGGCTAGAAATTGGTTGAGGGATAGAGCACAGAGGGTGGTGGTAAACTGAGCTAAATCCGAAGAAGGGAGGGTGACCAGTGGGGTGCCACAGGGATCAGTTCTGGGGCCAGTCCTGTTTAAAATCTTCATTAGTGACATTACAGAGGGGCTGGAGGGGAAGGTATACCTCTTTGCAGATGACACTAAGATTTGCAATAGGATAGACACTCCGGGAGGGGTGGAAAAAATGAGGAAGGACACAGCTAAACTGGATGAATGGTCCAGAGTGTGACAGCTAACATTCAATGCGAAGAAGTGCAAAATCATGCCCTTGAGGCGCAGGAACCAAGGGAAGGATTACATGATGGGTGGGGAGTTACTAACGGCCACCAAACAGGAAAGAGATCTGGGGGTGATCATATCTGATGACCTAAAGGTGGCCAAACAATGTGCCAAGGCTGTGGGGAGAGCCAGTGGGGTACTGGGGTGCCCAGGGGAGAGGTATCACCAGCAGAAGGAAAGAGGTGGTGATACCACTGTACAGATCATTGGTGAGACCTCATTTGGCATACTGTGTCCAGGTCTGGAGGTCGTATCTCCGAAAGGACATAGACAGGGTAGAGGCAGTTCAAAGAAGGGCAACAAAAATGGTGCAGGGCCTGCACCAAAGGTCATACAAGGAGATACTGGAGGCGCTCAATATGTGTACCCTGGAGGAGAGGAGAGAGAGGGGTAACATGATGGAGATCTTCAAATACATAAAGAGAATAAATAAGGTACTGGAGAGTAGCATCTTTCAGAAATGGAGATAATCTAGAACAAGAGGGCATGATATGAGACTGAGGGGAGTAGACTAAGGGGCAAGGTGAGAAAGTACTTCAGGGAAAGGGTGGTGGAGGCATGGAAATGCCTCCCAGTTGAGGTGGTGGGGGCAAAGTCGGTGGGGGAATTTAAAACTGCATGGGATAGAAATAGAGGAAACTCATCAATTCAAAAGAGGAAGTAATGCTGAAAATAAAGTAGGAGCTGTGGATTTTTTAGTAGGTAGGGAAAAACGGCAGACTGGATGGGTCTTTCAGCCCTTATCTGCCATCAAAGTCTATGTTTCTATGGTCCAGCCATCCTCTAGGCCACCTTGGTGGTTTCCTAGTTTTTCACTGTCCCCTCCCCATCACCATAGGGCCTGTGGCTCCCTTCGGCCCCGTTGCTTGGCCTTGCCTTGTCGATTGGGGTAGGGTTGCATTTTTTTTTTTGCCTCTGCCCCCCTATTGTACTAGTCATCCCCTAGCTCAACCTCTTCAACGTCTCCGCTTCTTGTGCAGCCCTCTACTTTTGTACATGGCTGTTTCCCCATTCAGGTAGCTTTGCCTTTAACTGTCCTTCGGGAAGTTGCGATTGGTTTCTGGCTTCTGCATGTTCCCCTAGTGGCTGTGAGGCTGGTTGCTGTTTTTGACACTGTCATGTGACTGTGCCTCGCCAATTGTTTATTGTTTTGGTTGCAGTATTGTGGCACTGGTTGCTGCCTTGGCAACATTCCTATCTTTGTTGTCGAGTTTCCTTTCGACGTTGTGGTTTGTTTCCGTGGCCTTGCCCCGTCTACTTCCCCTGTTTTTGGTCAGCGTCCATGTCTGTGTTTGGTCCTTGGTATTTGCCTGCCATTGATGTTATCTGCATCAGCATCAGTTTGTGGCTTCTGGGTCTCCTGCTCATGTGCCCCCTGTGCTATATTGATGTCACCTTATTGTGGCTCCCTGCTTCTTTGGCATATGGTACATTGGTGTGCATGTTGGTTGGCATGTATACCTTCCTGCTAGCCATTCCCCGCTGTCTGGTGTACTGCTTGGGACTCTTTCCATATGTGTGTGACTCACTGGAGGGAGATACCACCAAAGAAGATAGAACAGTTACCAGTAATGGTAGATCTTTGAGGAAATCTCCTCCAGTGAGCCATGGCGCACCCTCCGGCCTTCTCCTTTGGTATGGGGAGTATAGTGGGGGGTTCAGGCATCGTCACTTCACCCTGTTTGCCCTGTACTGGGTTTTCTTTTCTTGTCTTCATTGCCCCTTGTGGGGCTTCAGTGTGCTAGTCTTCACCGCTCAGCAGTCTGGCACGACATCTCTTTGTTTCCAGTGGACAGGCAAAAATGAGGAGGTTGGTATCCGCCCACAATATATGGGCATCGACTGTGCCCGTCATCATGGGTGACACCTGCTAGGCAGAAGTTTCTGGATAGATCCAATGCCAGTGGCGTCTATGTTCCATAGGTGTGGCTCACTGTAGGAGATTCCCTTGAAGATCTACTGTTACTGGTAAGTAACTGTTCTTTCCTCAGAATCCTTTATTAGTAACGCTTAGACTTTTAATGATTGTTCTTGTTTTTCTGTCTCATTAAACCATTCTTAATCTGGAATTTGGTTTGCTGTAATTGGAGTATTTTTTGAAATTGGGTTGAGACCCTTGACCTCCTCAGCTCATAAATCTGCCACTGGAGTTCTGAGAGGCTCGAGACCAAGCACAATGAGAGAGCATCCTTGAAAAAAAATATTCTAAGTTCTGGGGCATCGTGCACCAGCAGGAGAAGACGCACATGTTTGACTGTCAGTTCTAATCCAATCTAAGAAAATATGTTACTACAACTTTTCCTTCCAAATGGGAGGCAGCATGATGTTAATTGTAGTCGCAGCAGCGGTTGCCCTCCTCTTCATTCTCCCCAGCACTCTGCATCCGCTGGAGCAAGTGACCTCTTACAAATATCTAGGCATCACTTTCGATTCTGCTCTCACCTTCCACGCCCACATCAATGCCCTATCCTCCACCATAAATTCTCGGGTAGGCCTACTATACTGTCATAGAGATTGCCTCCCCCAAGTTGCCCTCCGGCTGGCCATCATCTCTTTCGTCCTGTCGCTAGTGGACTATGAACAAAATCCAAGCAATCTCTGCACTCATGTGCCAATAATGTTGCAAAACAGACACCAACCTTCTTTTTCTTTCCACAAAGCTGTGAATTTTTATTGTATGATGTCAGGATTCACAAGTAAATCTTTCTGCTCCAAGAATTCCAAATTACAGCCATTATAAGTGCATCCAACAAACACTATTACCCAAAGCTAATGGACTATGGCTTGCCCATTTACGCTGCAGTGGACAATACCGCCTTGACTAAAATCCAGCTCTCAATCAATAAGGCCTGCAGGCTCCTGACCGAAGCCCCTAGCCACTCTCACACTTGCCTGCTGTACTCCACCACCAGCCTGCTCACCTTTGAGGAGCGTCTGCACTACCAGACCTGCCTATTCACCAAAAAATCTCTTCTAGGGCTGTCCTCCCCCCACTGGGGGTCTCTGCTTCCCTACGGCGTGCATCCTCGTCTGTTGCCACCCATAGCTCTGTCAAGGCCACCTTTCTGGTGCCCAGAACCAAGACCTTGTTAGCCCAGAGGTCCCTCCATTACTGAGCCCCTGCTTGGTTCAACTCCCTCCCACCCTGCATCACAGACATTGCCAAAATTGTAGATGCACCTAATTAATCCCACTGTGGGATCCTCCTGTCAGATCTCCATGACTTGACAACGTCCTCCAGACAGCCTATCCTCTCCCCCTCCCTCCCTCCACCCTCTCCAGGTATTACCTAGATATGTCCAAGGCTGTACCCCCCAATGTAACCCTTGGGTACCTTGTATTTGACTGTAACCTATTATAAGTAACATTATTATGTAACCTGTGTGTACTCTGTTTAATGTTCTGCACCTGTACTGTTCTCACCACACTATGTAACTCTGTCTACCCCCCGGCGACAAGGTGCCTTTGTAAATGAGTCCATGACTCAAAGGTTGTAAATCCAACTTTTCTAATAAATAAATAAATAAACTGTTTCCTTAATAGGGAACATGAATTCCTTCACTGGTGGCTTATATCTCATTACATTTCATTTATTTTTTAGAAGTACCACTTTGTCGAAATTATTACCCATCGAGATGTTACAGGTGTGCGAGATCTGGGAAGGATAGTGACAGAAAAGCAAAAACATTCAGCTCTTGTTTTTCCTTTCAAAATTTTATACCCCCAGTGCTCCCCATTCCTACATCAGCGATCGGGGTTGCTGTAGCCTTCTTCTGGCCAGGAGGGTGGGGATGCTGCTACCTGGTCAGACACGTAGGAGGCACACAAATGCAGGGTGGCCTGTGCCCCCCCCCCCCCGAGAGTCAAACACCTGTCTTCCATGTCACGTCAGAGCCCCGTGCCATTCAGCCGGCCCGAAGTATAGCATTCCAAGGCTTGCCCATGAGCCCTCAATCTCTTAGGTCGTAGCATGTGAATAATAAAGGACTCCTTGGGTTCCTGTTCTGTTCATCTGGCCCCCTTTCACAGACATACAAATCCACTGTGGAATATTTTGTTTTTTCCGCCCTCTGGTCCTAGCTATAGGTTTGTGGGGTCCTTAAGGTTGTATGTTAATACTGCTGCCAAGACCACTCTTATGGTTGCAGGAGTAGTCTCACGCACACTCTTAGGATATGAAAACTGTGAACTGAATGTGAGCAGTTTTGATACCTTAAGGATGTAAGTGAGACCCCTCTTAGAACCCTAATAGTGATCTCAGAGGCAGTATTAATATATTTTTGCTCAAGATTGATCAACAGTATGTTAAAAAAAAAAAAAAAAAAAACTGCCCCAAACATTCCAGTTTCCAGGGCAGCTTCACAGAATAAGGGTGTCTCACGCAGAGGAAAGAAGTGCTACGATTGGTCAGTAGCGCTTCCTTGATCTATAATGGGACATCCCTCGGTCCTTCAGGAGCTGTTTAGAAGTGGGTTGGCTGGTGGGTGACCAAGAGTTCAAGCTAGACATTCTTCCCAGTGACTGAAGGGGGAATTTGTCATAGCCTCATGCTGTTAGTGATGCAGCCTCACTGTATATGTGACCCTTCCTCCCTCCCTTGTGCTACACCTAGCCTTGCACTCAGTAGCAGCTCTTGGCACTTGTGTTCTCTCCATCGAAGGGGAGCCAAGCCTCTACTGTCCCCAACAGTGCAGTGGCAGGACTTACTCTGAAGACCCAGTTGGGGGGAGGGGGGCAGCGGGTGGAGGCTCAAGTGTCCCACAGAGCACAGTGACAGATGTCTGCTGTCTAGTGCAGCCTGTGTTTTTACAGTTGGAGTGACATGCTGGGCTCGGCTAGGGAGGGAAGGATGTACGGGCACCCTCCCATGCATGCCCGCTGCATGCGATCCTGGTAGCATGTTGCACTGCCATCCTGGGGGGGAAGCACATGAGTACGGAGGAAATTCTGGCTGTAGTAGGATGATGCCAGTCCCCCCACTGCCCTCCACTGCCAACCGAAGGCACCCTCCTCCACTGGATTCGGTCCTCAAAGGGGCTTTGTCTGCCCAGTGACCCCGCCATCGGGGGAGGGCAATCCATAGGAGCTTGTGAGGCAATTCAGAAGCTTCATAAAGTAAAACTAAAATGCTCGGGATCCTTACTGTGAGGTTAACAGAAGCTCTTCTGACTGCCTAGCTTGCAACGCCATCATTGTGCTGAATTAGGTTTCTGGATAGATTCCAGAGTTTTGCTGTAGCATCAGCTATTATTCCATGTTTCCTTTATTCCATATTTTTATATAGATTAAACTAGCCTTAGAACTTCCCCATTACTCAGTGGAGGCTGGCTGACTGCTTCCTGGAGTGAGCAGGCCTGGGTTTCCTGCTAGCCTGTGAATGAAAACAGTCTGGCACAAATTAGGAAAATTATGGGCAGGGGCGTGAGGTTGGCATACCTTGGAAGTGTTACCATAAATAGATTTCTCGGTGTCATGCAAGCCTGTTCAGGTCACATTACTGTTGTGTGGGTGTGATCAGGCACAGTATGTCTGGGGCATGCTGAATGTTTCAAAGCCAAAAAGGATCATTTTGGCTGCAGCTGCAGTCAGACACAAACCAGTGTAGTCATGTTCCACATATCAAACAGATGAGGAATCAAGTGCAAAGTAGTACAATACAAAAGTTCTTTCGCTGAACGTCTGCTGTGTGTCATTTTGCCTGTGAGCATTGAGAAAGCCTGCACCAAGTGAAAGCACCCTTCTGCTCCTTTCTTGACAAAGGCATCTGAGTACCTCTAACTACTCTAAGTCTGCTCCCCTTCCCATATCTCCTCCTATCCTTCCCACCTTGACTATTCCTCCAATGTTTTGTTTTTTTCCTGTGATGTACTGTATTACACTGGCTTATTGAAACCTTTATAATTTGCTGACCATTCTATGTAACATGTCTTGTTTGTACATTGATGACGTGGAACCTTTGTAAAAGAGCCATTGGCTCAAAGGTAATAATTCCTAGAACAATAAACTAAACTAAACTTGCACCCTTGGTTTTTGGTACTGTGCTATTTAGGGACACTTATCCATTACATCTTACTGAAACTGTGAACCAAAAAAGGTGGTGTTTTTGTTTTATGTACACCCCTATAGATTTACTAATGATGTATAAGATATCTAAGGACAGTAAGCCAATGTCAAATTTGGGTCTTGTTTTTAATAATAGAGCCTTAATACTGAAAAGTCATGCTTTTCAGTTAATGTTAACATACCCTAGGAGTAACTCAAGAAGAAGTTTTTTCACCCAGAGAATTGTTCCTCTCTGGAATACTCTGCCGAAAGGAGATAGTGTAGGTGGACTCTCTTGAGGTGTATAAAACAAAATTAGCTCGTACCTTTTTAATCAGATAGGCTGGGACTAATACCCCGAGGGGAGATGCTCATGCGTGGGGTTATGCCTCTTGTACTTCTAGACCTTTCCTAGTATGAATCCTAGTAGAGACACAGTGGATCGGACTTCACAGAATGTGAACCCATTATTGAGGCTTTTGGTCTGAATTTTGTTGTCCCTTTTGCAGGTGAAACGGATGTTAAAAGTACTGCTGCTCCAGTTGTCAGCCCTGCTGCTCCAGCCATCCCCTCACCAACCTCACCCACTGCTACCGAGTTTGGGGATAATAAAGACGTATATCCCAATGCAATACCTCGAAGACACGCTCCCATAGAGCAGCTGGCCCGGCAGGGCTCCTTCCGAGGGTTCCCAGCTCTTAGTCAGAAGATGTCTCCATTCAAACGTCAGCTGTCACTGCGAATAAATGAACTGCCCTCGACCATGCAGAGGAAGACCGATTTCCCAATGAAAAATTCAGGTAAGGCTGATCGCTTCATACACGCTAAATAGATTTGCCTGGAAAGTTGTGGTTTTTCCTATGATCCTCCCACTGCCTCCCCCTCCCAAGGCACCCCACTCCATATGGCGCTTGCTGCCCACCAGATCCCTGTGTTGCTGCATCTCACACCCACGTTCTCCAGATCCTCTGAAGCTTTGAGGGCTGGTTCTATGGCTATAGGGTCCCCTTGCGATCATCAGGTGACAAAAGCACCTCTATTCTTGTGCATCTGCTGGATGAGTGCACTGCTGTGTGCAAATTTGGGGTGGGGGGGTTGAACAACATGGCATGACTTTAAGAGTTCAGTTATCCATTATACTAGAGTGGCATTTCCTTGTTCTCGTCCCTCTGCCTACCAACACTCTCACAACATCAACATCGGGGTACCAACAAGCGTAGCACTGGGGAGAGCCACTCTCAGAGCGGTGTGCCAGTGCACCTCCCAGGAGGAGAGTGTGCCCACAGATGCTCAGTTACCCTCTCTGCAGGCATCTGCTCTTGTCATCCTGGGCTCAGGAAGTGAAATTGAGTCATCAGCAAATGACCCACCGTTCAGCACCACTGAGCCTTCAGTTGTGTTTTTCAGTTAAGTCCCCCCCCCCTTTGCTAGGCTGTCCTACCTCAGTCTTGACCTGACACCTGTTCTCCCAGCACCAGTGAATGTCTTCTTGAAGATCCTGCTGTGTTTCACTCCAGCAGGGGGTCTCTCCCCTCCCTTCAGAACAGAGGCAAGGGCCAAGACCAGAAGACAGCGCTAGGCCATTTGGGGTGTGGATGGGCCAAATGTCGTGCCTCCTCAAAGTCCTTTCTCATCTTTTTTGGCTCCCCCTCTCCCACACTTTTATTTGGGACTACCCTAGCATAGTGATCCCACTGCCTAGTCCCACCTAAGGAGGCACGCTAATGCTGGGGTGGTCATGTCACAGTCTTCAGGTCTAAGTGAGTTGCTTTCTCAGCAAACTCTAGACATCGTCAGCCAGTACCAAACTGGAGGTTCTTGCACAGTTTTACGACGCCCTCTCCCAGCATCACCTTGCTGGGCTAGAAGAGTTTTTAATGCCCCTTATACCAGTAAGTATGTGACGTAATATCATAAAAAATGCAAGACATGGGACCATTAAACAGAAGTACAATTTAAAGGACTTTTCTGATCAAGCAGGTTCTAACACATATGCCCAGATGCTTATTTCCTCTGAGGAGGTGGGTCTGTCAGTCATACTGCTTCCTGGTGGCCCAGGCAGCTGAGGAGTCCATGCAAGATAGAACATACGAGAAAGGAGTTCCCTTACATTAGGAGTTACTTGGTTGGCGCTTCTACCTGACAGTATGAAAGGAGAAGAGAAAACTGAGAAAATCAATGGGACCCTGGATGGGCAGATGAAGCATTATCCTCCCTGGCATCTCAGTGGACCACGGTTCCAGCTCATCAGCCTCGTGGCTCTCTTATTGGTGTCTGGTCTCCTGGTTGGAATTGGCATCCACCAGTCTGACCCAACTGTGTGGCAGTAAACCGCAGAGGCTTTGGAATAGCGCCAGTCACTTGAGCAACAGGAGTGCAACAGAAGGGATAACAGGACAGGCAACAGATAGTAGTGAGTAAAAGGAGGCCACATGTGGGCCACCAAGCAAAGTGAAATAGATAATTATAATTATGTTGACATCTGCTTTATTTCAGTTCCGGAGATGGAAGGTGAAACGGACAGCATTAGCTCCCTGTGCTCCCAGATCACTAATGCATTCAGTGGACCGCCTGAAGACCCCTTTTTATCTGCTCCCATGATGAAACCCACTGTGGCGGTCGCCCCGCAGTCTCCTTCTGCCCAAGGTTTGTATTCTACAAAGTTGCATGATTCCACAGCTTTCAATCTCTCTCAGTACTGAAACATAGAAACGTAGATTTTGTCAGTAGAAAAGGACCTTTACGCCCATCCAGTCTTCTCTTTGTCTCTGCCTGTTCTGTCACCACTGACCACTTGACTTAGAAATAGCACAACAGACCTTGCAAGGATTAGCATCAAGGGAAAAAAAAACTTGTAGTGTGCAGCAAAGGAGGTTCCTAGAAAAGCAGATCTGACAGGTATGCTATTTTTATTAATACGAATTAAGTTGAAACTAGCTTTTAGGGGAAAATAAAATATATATATTTTTTTGTTGCACTGGTGATGTGAAGAAACAGGATTTTCAAAGCTAGACAGCTCCCCGTGTAAGCAGGTAAACTTCCTACTAATGTGCTAATATGGAGTGCTACTGCAAGGACCTCTGGCATCCTGTTGCTTGCCAAGGTGTCTTCCCAAGTACAGCTGACCATGCCAGATGAGGTTTTGATGCTCTGTGTGACAGAATTAAGCAGTTAAGGAGTCCGTACCTTAAAGTACATCACAGGAGTGAACAAGGTACAGGTGGAGGGTCTGTTTCAGAGAAAGGAAGGCACTAGGAACAAGAGGCCATGCAATGAAGCGAAGGAGGAGTAAGGAGAGATGTGTGGAAATATTTATTCACAGAAAGGGTGGTGGATGACTGGAACAGCCTGCCGGAGGAGGTAGTGGGGGCAAAGACTGTGGGGAGCCTCAAGCATATGTGTAGGATAGGCACAGGGGCATATTAGGTAGAGGATTGGTGGGGGGAGTGACACCTGTGACAAGCTAGGGTCAGTGGTGACAGAATAAGCAGTGCCGAGGAGCAGACCGAATGGGCCTAAAGGTCCTTTTCTGTCAGCAAAATCTGTGTTTCTATGTTGAGAAACATACGGATCATTTCGGGGCGGGGTTCTCAGCCCCATGTAACTGAATATATTGAGCATTCTAGGGCAACCTGCATACACAGAGTGGAATTCCCCTTTATTTAGTTTGTTTTTCATGACCAGTTGTGTAAACTAGACAAAGTAACTATTTTCAGGCACAACCTGGGAGGCTGTTCCACACCATCGTTCTTGTCCTGGTATATAGATGTGTGGTGATTCAACTCCATACTAGCCTAAAGATTAGAGTAACAAGTCATGAATGAGCTTGGTACCGCCATCATATCATGGTTTGAATCCCCACAACCTCCACTTGCATACTGTGTTACTCTGAGCAAGTCACTTCACCTCCCCAGTGCTCCTAGTCACCCCTGAGAACAGGCACTCATGTCTAGTGGGCCTTACCCGGTTACCAAAAAACAAACAAAAAAATTCTCACTGTAACACCTACATACGCATTAGCACCTGCATAATACAGCAGTGCTCTTTCTACACCATCCCTTTCCCTGGTACCATCATCTGGTACTGGAGTGAGCCTTGTCTTGTGTAGTTGTCAAGTCCAAAGAAAACCAGTCCCGGGTGGATTTCCTCCATCATGAGTAAGAGATAGATGTAGTTTCGTTGCTAGTATCACGATATTCCCAGACAAACAGTATGTAAACCAGCTACACCAACAGCAAGAAATCTTTTCAAGTATTGTATTGAGCTTCCATAAATCAAGCAGAGATCCCCCAAACCATGCCGGGTATTTCAAAATGTGGGCTTCCTCGGGGTAGAGAGTCTGAGCCATCTGGCTTTTCCTCAGATAGTGTTAATCCACTTATTCAGATGTCATGCAGCATCTCTTTTACATCCTCTTATTTCACGTTCATTACACTGCTGGGTCTCCGTGTTATTTTTACTTTTGAGCCATTTAAAAGCAGCATGTCGGATAAGCTGTTTTGCTGAACGAAAACTCAGGACAAGGCATATTTTGTTTTATTCTGTTCTATTGCATGTACCTGCTTATCAATTACCTTAAAGAAGTACTGTATCAATTACTTAATACAGATTTTACAGTACACTAGAGTAAATGTAGCTACATATAATGTACTCCAGGTTGTAGTAATCTGAAATGGACAAACTCAGTACCTCATGTGTATGACCAACTGTTCGTATCACAGTCATTATAAGACCTGAATGTACTGTACGTGTAAAAATACAATACAAAAAAAGGCAGCTTGTCTCATAGGCAGCAGGTAAATTTGACAGTTTTACTTGCTGCCTGTGAGACAAGAGATGCTACCTGATATCTGAATAAAATGCTTTGAAAAGATTTCATGCTTTTGGTGTGGCTGGTTTAAATACTGTTTGGCTGTAGTTATCAAGCCCCCCGCCCCAATAAGTGGGGTAACATACCCCAGGCTGCCTCCTTATAATTGCTCACCCCACCTTGACTGGGATCCATCCAGTCGAGGCAGCTTCATGATTGCCCAACCACCCTCCCATTCCCTAAATGAGTGGTCCATCCTCCCTGTTGAGGATCTCAACTCCCAAAATATATATAAATTATACCTTTTGATTGCTACTAACTACCAGCAGTATGCTGGGAATCATGGGCAGCAGGGTACTGTGCATGATCTGTCCTCACCCCTCTCTACTTCCAGCAGTATGCTGGTAATCGTAGGCAGCAGGGTACTGTGTATGATCTGTCCTCACCCTCTCTCTACACCGAACAGTATACTGGGAATCGTAGGCAGCAGGGTTCTGTGCATGATCTGTCCTCACTACTCTCTACTTCCAGCAGTATGCTGGGAATCGTAGGCAGCAGGGTACTGTGCATGATCTGTCCTCACCCCTCTCTATTTTCAGCAGTATGCTGGGAATCATAGGCAGCAGGGTACTGTGCATGATCTGTCCTCACTCCTTTCTACTTCCAGCAGTATGCTGGGAATCGTAGGCAGCAGGGTACTGTGCATGATCTGTCCTCACTCCTCTCTACTTCCAGCAGTATGCTGGGGTCGTAGGCAACAGGGTGTGTGCATGATCTGTCCTCACCCGCTCTACACCCAGCAGTATGCTACCCAGATAAGTAGGCAACCAGGGGTACTGTGCATGATCTGTCCTGACCCTGTCTACTTCCAGCAGTATTCTGGGAATCGTAGGCAGCAAGGTACTGTGCATGATCTGTCCTCACCCCTCTCTACACCCAGCAGTATGCTGGAAATCGTAGCAGCAGGGTGCTGTGTATGATCTGTCCTCACCCCTCTCTACTTCCAGCAGTATGCTGGGAATCGTAGGCACCAGGGTACTGTGCATGATCTGTCCTCACCCCCTCTCTACTTCCAGCAGTATGCTGGGAATCATTGGCAGCAGGGTGCTGTGTATGATCTGTCCTCACCCTCTCTCTACACTGAACAGTATACTGGGAATTGTATGTAGCAGGGTACTGTGCGTGATCTGTCCTCAACCCCTGTCTACACCCAGCAGTATGCTGGGAATCGTAGCCAGCAGGGTACTGTGTATGATCTGTCCTCACCCCCTCTCTACACCCAGCAGTATGCTGGGAATTGTATGCTGCAGGGTGCTGTGTATGATCTGTCCTCACCCCCTGTCTACACCCAGCAGGGTACTGTGCATGATCTGTCCTCACCCCTCTCTACTTCCAGCAGTATGCGGGGAATTGTATGCAGCAGGGTACTGGGCATGATCTGTCCTCACTCCTCTCTACACCCAGCAGATTTGCTGGGAATCGTAGGCAGCAGGGTACTGTGCATGATCTGTCCTCACCCCCTCTCTACTTCCAGCAGTATGCTGGGAATCGTAGGCAGCAGGGTACTGTGCATGATCTGTCCTCACTCCTCTCTACTTCCAGCAGTATGCTGGGAATCTTAGGCAGCAGGGTACTGTGCATGATCTGTCCTCACTCTTCTCTACTTCCAGCAGTATGCTGGGAATCGTAGGCAGCAGGGTACTGTGCATGATCTGTCCTCACCCCCTCTCTACTTCCAGCAGTATGCTGGGAGTCGTGAGCAACAGGGTACTGTGCATGATCTGTCCTCCTCTCTACTTCCAGCAGTATGCTGGGAATTATATGCAGCAGGGTACTGTGCATGATCTGTCCTCACCCCTCTCTACACCCAGCAGTATGCTGGGAATCGTAGGCAGCAGGGTATTGTGCATGATCTATCCTCACTCCTTTCTACTTCCAGCAGTATGCTGGGAATCGTAGGCAGCAGGGTACTGTGCATGATCTGTCCTCACTCCTTTCTACTTCCAGCAGTATGCTGGGAATCGTAGGCAGCAGGGTACTGTGCATGATCTGTCCTCACTCCTTTCTACTTCCAGCAGTATGCTGGGAATCGTAGGCAGCAGGGTACTTTGCATGATCTGTCCTTACTCCTTTCTACTTCCAGCAGTATGCTGGGAATAGTAGGCAGCAGGGTACTGTGCATGATCTGTCCTCACTCCTCTCTACACCCAGCAGTATGCTGGGAATCGTAGGCAGCAGGGTACTGTGCATGATCTGTCCTCACTCCTCTCTACACCCAGCAGTATGCTGGGAATCGTAGACAGCAGGGTACTGTGCTTGATTCTTCCTCACCCTCTCTACACTAAGGAGTATGCTGGGAATTGTATGCAGCAGGGTACTGTGCATGTTCTGTCCTCACTCCTCTCTACACCCAGCAGTATGCTGGGAATCGTAGACAGCAGGGTACTGTGCATGATTCTTCCTCACCCCCTCTACACCAAGGAGTATGCTGGGAATTGTAGGCAGCAGGGTGCTGTGCTTGATCTGTCCTCACCCCTCTCTACACCCAGCAGTATCCTGAGAATTGTTGGCAGCAGGGTACTGCCCTCCCTCCTTTCCCTTCACAGGAGCTGAAAACTAACTCTTTGGGAGCATTTCAGCTCGTGCCAATTGGCAGCACAGACACACACCCTGCCCTCTAGGAAACCAGTCAGGGCAAGCTACAAGAAAAGCAGGAAGCGGTCCCAGGGCTTTAAAACCCTTACCGATCGTCAGATCACTGCCACTTGGAGCTGAGCCAGATAGGAAGGAGGGGGCTCTATAGCAATCCAGGAGCCCTCCCTTCCTCCCTTCACAGGAGCTGAAAATAATCTCTTTGGGGAGCGTTCCAGCTAGTGCCAGTCGGCGGCATGGACTCCCCCACCCACTAGGAAGCCAATCAGGGCACTCCTCTAGAGCACCCAGCAGCCCTTGGGTAGTATAAAAGGGAGTAACCATCAAGCACCGCCCCCCCCTTCGTATGAAGGTCCAACGTGCAAATGACATCAGAGTCTACTCACCAGAGTCAGCCAAACGAGGCAGCAGGGCACTCAGCTCAACTACCAACTGACCTGAGGTTAACAGTGCAGTAAGGTGAGTACTGCACTATTAGTCACAGCCTATTCCCTCAGCTCACATGACCCTCGCTCTTTCGCCCTCCCTCACTCGAACTCAGGTATGGTTGCTTTCTCCTCCTCCTTCCCACCTCTCGTCATTTGCTTCCCTCGCTCAACCTCCTTAAACGTTTACTCTACTTCACCCCCATCCCCCTGCTCTTGCCATCCACCTGACGAAACCTCTTTTCACCCCAGTTACTTATGGCGACTTCATGTTAGTTTGTTAGATCCTTAAATGCTCCATGTCTGCCTTACTCCATTTTTTGCCTTACCCTGTGTCTACACTGTAGTCCTCCTGTTTTTCAGTTTTAGTATGCTTATTTTAATGTTATTTTTAATATAATTATTTTCAAAAATGGTCTTCTGCTACCTAACTTTGAATTGTATACTACTTCTAGTTTTGTTTTTTTTGTTTGTTTTTTTAATTTTTTGCCATTTTTTGTTTGTATTTGCTGTTACCTTCTCAGGCATCTTTGTAACCTGCCTGCCTCTCTGAAATATTGTACCTGTCTTTTACCCAGGCTAATTGTAACCTGCCTGTGACATCCCTGTTAAACTGCCTGCTTCTCATGTATGTATGTATTGTTCTCCTCTTACCCTTACCCCGGGTCGCACGTGGAATTGAGCCTCAACTCAGTATGCTTCTCCTGGTTACCAGCTTTTAAATAAATAAGTCAGTATGGGGATTGTAAACTGTAATGGTTGTGGGGCACTCATCTCCAGGGAGCACTTCTGGAGGACGGGACACTGCCCAGTCTGCAAGAATCTCTCTGAGCTCAGGGTTCAGCTGGAGGCAGCATGAGCGGAAATATACAGGCTGCGTCATCAGCTTCACTAGAGTTCACTGCCCCACCCCCCACCCCACAGAGGTCCACTGGCCCAGGGGATGGAGAACGGTGGGGAGGGAGGAGAGTCAAGGATTGGCCATAATGGCATAGTTCACGCCAACCCCATGCTGACCGCAAACCATTTTGCACCCCTTACAGGGATGTGGGAACCGGAGCCTACAAGGGGAACCTCATGTCAGTCAGTGGGCCTAGGTAGAGCAGTGTAATGGCATCCTATGGTAAGAAGGTAGACAGAAAAAAGGTAAAACAAATCCTGGTGGGGGGTGACTCTGTGATCAGAGGGGTAGAGTCACATTTGGATGGGGCACACGAAAGGAGGTGACAGTTTGGTGCCTCAGCTAAACGTGATGTGGAACGTATAGGGAGGATAGTGGACAGACTAGAGGAAGGCCTGAGAGTGCTGGTTCACCTAAAGACAAATTCAGAAAGAGGTCATCCTCCAACTCTGGCAAGTTATAACATGAAACAATGAAAAACAGAAGAAGCCACGCAACTCTTCCCTGTAAAGGTCAGATTCACCTAGGAACCAGTGATCTGAAAACCAGATGGTGGAAGCAGCCAGACAGAGCCTTGCGAGACTGGCAGAATGATTGGTGGCACGCTCAGCACTCCTAGCCTTCTCCGAGGTCCTCACTGTGTGAGGTAGGGGAGGAAAGGAAGGAATAAAAACTTAGAAAGGCAGAAATAGCCGAATTTAATAAGTGACTAAAGGAATGGTGTCAAACAAAGGGTTTGCACTTTGTAGGCAACTGGGGTGACTTCTGGGAACAGAGACACTTCAGAAACGATGGGCTCCATCTAATAAGGGAGGGGGTGAGGGCACTGGGGCAGAAGTTTGATGTCTGTATTGGACATTTAAACTGAATGAGGGGGAGCCAGACACTAGGAAGACTACCATGATCAGAGGGAAGGGATGGAACCTAATTGACCCCCCCACACACACACACACAAAAAAAATGGGGGCTTGAAACAAGGGTATCCGGTCAAGACCGCGGTGAAATAAATGTGCGGTTGAAACCCGAGCTGTCATCAAAGCAGGCACAGCATCAGAGTTTGCTTATTTTTATTAGCCCAATTTTGGACCACGCTCGCTTTTGGTGTTCCGCGTGGCGTGGTTTTTGACTGCACGATTATTTCCCACACAATATTGACCTGGACCCGAACACAAGAGCGCTGGAGCAAAGCACATGGTTAAGCCCGAGGCAGGAATTAAGCAGGTAAAGAAAGGTAGGGAATACAGCAAGGGCGTATCAGTCTGGACAAGGCAGGAAGGGTTTAGATAGAGGAAAGGAGGACCATAGACTGCTAGACGGTGACGGTGGGAAGGAGGACCACAGACTACCAAAAAAGAGCATATAAGTGGTTCCTGGAAGGGAATATGCCTGTGGCCGGAAGCCTAGGCAGTAAAATTAACAATTTATGGGCGTTAGTGGCAGATAATGGGGTGGACCTTGTTACCATCAGTATACCAGGCTACGTACTTTTCAGAAAAGATAAGAGTGGGCAAGGAAGGGGGAGTGGCTGTCTGTGTGAGAGAGGGTATAGTCATTGTGGAAGATGTTAGTGACAAGAGTGATATAGAGGAAGTTGAGTCACTGTGGCTACAGCTGACAGTGGCATCGGGTAACAAAATTTGCATGGGGGTGATTTATCGACCACCTGGACAGGGTGAAGTGAGGGACAAGGAACTTACAGAGCAAATCAGAAGGATGACAGGAAAGGGGGAGACAGTCATGGATGGCATTTTAACCTACCGGAAGTAGATGGGGGGTATTCAGTAGCTAAGTACTATAGAAGTCAAACTCTGTTGGAAGCCTGCCAAGACTGCCTGCAGACCTAGCTGTTGAGGAATCCTACCAGGAAGGGATCCATCCTGGATGTGATACTAACTCAGAAGCAGCTAGGGTAGTAAAGGTAAGAGAGCCACTAGCTTACAGTGACCATAACTCCATCAGGTTTGAGTTATCCCCAAGGGATAAAAGAACACAGTCATGGATAGAGGTCCTAAGCTTTAAAGGGGCGGACTTTAATAAAATGAGACTGTTGGTGAGGGACAGATTGGCCAGTGTTAGGAATAAAACAGGTGTGGAAGAAGTTGAACTCTGTTCAGGGATATTCTTCACTTAAGGTGCACCTTTTGCCATCTCTACCTATCACGCACCTATTGAGGGTCAAGCTGTTGCCCAGCTTGAGGTATCGCGCATGTTCTTGCGGGGTATCCTGCATTTGAAACCTCCCATTCAGGATCCTGTCCCTCCATGGGACCTTCTTTATCTGTTGGAAAAGCTCACTCTGCCTCCCTGTGAGCCGGCCGCGAGTTGCGAGCTGCACTTTCTGTCAAGGAAAGAATTATTTTTAGTTGCTGTTAGCTCAGCTCGGAGGATTTCCGAGCTTCAGGCTCTGATGTGCAAGGAGCCTTACTTAGTTTTCCACTAAGATAGGGTGTCATTGCGGACTATTTCTAAGTTTCTGCCTAAGGTGGTGTCTGAGTTCATGCTAAACCAATCCATCCAGTTATCTCCCTGAATATTCCAATCGGGGAGGCCTTACTGGATAATTTGGATGTTCATAGGGTGCTGCATTATTACGCGAATTGCACCCAGTCGGTTCACAAGACTGATCAGTTTGTTTCGTTCACCCTGAAGAGAGAAGGGGCTCCTGTTTCGAAACAGTGTTTGTCTAAATGGTTGGCAAATTGCATTGTGTACTGTTACCGTACATACAACAAACCCTTACCTGGGGCAGTCATGGGTTACTCCACTAGGGTATGGCTGCCTCTGCTGCCTCCTTTAGAAATGTGTCCACTGCGGGCATCTGTGCAGCTGCTGAAGTTTAGTTCACACCTTTGTCTGCCATGACAGTTGGACATCACTTCCAGGGACATCACTTCCAGGCACTGGGTCAGTTTCAGCCTAGCTGTCCTTTAGTGCCTTCTTTCTTGAACAGCCTTCTGTTGTCTGTTTGCCTCCTCCCAGCTGATTTTTGGTCAGTTCTGGTACTGCTTGGGACTCAGTCCTACCAGTGTTGCCTGCTGCAAGAGCCCACTTGAAGTAAGATAGTACAGTTACATAAGATCTTACTGCAACAGTAGATCTTCGAGAGGAGCTTTTGCAGCAGGCCCTGCTTTCTTTCCCTGCTTCCCCCGATGCTACTTCTGTGCTTTGGCTATTCCTTTCTTTGGCTCTGAGGAACTGCCTCGGTTCTCTTTTACTGGTTTTTGCATGCTGGGCTGTCCGGCAGGAGAACTAAGGTAGGTCTGGGGGCTGCCCCTTTTATACTATAGGCGGGGTAGTTCCTCCGCTGTAGACTGCTAGCTAGAAGTTTTCCATGGAGTGTCTGGAGCCTTCAGTCCTACCAGTGTTGCCTGCTGGAAGAGCTCTTCAGAAAGATCTACTGTTGCGGTAAGTTTTTATTAACTGTACTTTTTTAAAAAATTTTTCTGTTATTTATTTATCTTCCTGGGAGCCTGGCAGGTGGCTCTGGTCCCTTCCTCAGAGGGACTCAGTCTCTGGCTATCCGTTCCCCCGTCCAACATCCCCTACAGGTTCTCCCCCCAATGACAGGGCTGAGGTGAAGGGGTGCCGACTTTCCCTCACTCCCGGAGAGAAATCCAGATGTTTGGGGAGCTGGAACGGGCGCTGCAGAGTCATCATGGAGC
This sequence comes from Neoceratodus forsteri, assembly GCA_016271365.2. Taxonomy (NCBI): domain Eukaryota; kingdom Metazoa; phylum Chordata; order Ceratodontiformes; family Ceratodontidae; genus Neoceratodus; species Neoceratodus forsteri. The sequence continues at coordinate 1,028,809,953 of CM028134.1, forward strand.
CTGCCAGCTCCATTTTCCTTAATTTTCTCTGTCCCCTGCCGACGTCATAAGTCGGCAACATACCTCCCAACTTGCATCTCCTTCAGCCACTGCCAGAGGGAGATTGACGAGCGGGACAGCAGTCCCTCCCTCCCCGAGAGAGGAGAGCAGTCCTCCGGACGCTCAGTCCTCTCTCTCCCCTACCAACTCCCGGTGGCCCAGGCTCTTTCCTGAACCCAGGTCGCTGACGTGGCTGTTATTTTTTTATGGTAGCCAAAATACTCCCAAAACTTTATTTATTTTTTTTGCATGCTCTGTTTTTAACCCCCACCAACCCAGCCGCCCACTCCTTCGGGCGGCCATCTTTCACCTACGCCACTTCTCCCCGTTCCGCTGTCCGCTGCCTTCTGCCATCCCAACTGACCCAATATATCCCTTTGTCAGAGGGGCCCCCCTACCCATGGGGCAACTGGGAGGGGAGATCTGTGTCAAACAGAGTTGCAGCTCGGGGGCTCCTCGGCTTTGCAGTGAGAGGAGTGGGGGCACCGGCATCTGGATGGCTTGGATAGCCATTTACACTGTTTCTGCCTCCACCCCACCCTAATTGGACCAGAATGAGGCGGCGACCTGCATGCCGCCCTAGCACGTCCACCAGTCGAACTCTAGGTGCCAAGGCCCCACCCCTGCTTCCGGGAAGGAAGCGTCCAGTGAATGCTCTGGAATTCCTCCCTGCCAGTCTCCACTCCTGACACCTGGGCTTGGGGTGCGAACTCAGGTTGCCAGCGTGTCAAGTGAACCCCTTTCACTCGGCGCCACGGAACCGGCCCAAAACTTTTTTTTTTTTAAATAAAAAAAGGAACATAAACCATTGGTGGGGGGGGGACAAGTAACATATCTACACCAAATTATGTATCCATACATGATAAACAGGTAGTAAAATAGTTCTGTACTAAAAAGCAATCTTTTTAGTACAAAACATATATTTTTGCCCTTTTTATTCAAGGTGCTTTTGCAAGGCTTGACAGACAAGTCAACCATATCATAAACAAATACCTCTTGAGTCATAACTGTTACAAAGTACGAGTGGCAGAGTTGTTCAGCACAGAATTACCTTTCTAATGGTGGTATGCAGTCAATTCTAAGCAATTCAGTTATTTTTTTATACTAGCCGAAATGCCCCAAAAAATTATTTAAAAAAAACCATGCACACCATACCATAAATAGATGTAAATACCTCATGATCCGTACCTGCTACACACAACATGCAAGTGGCAATGTTCAGCACAAATTTACCTTTCTAACATTGGTATGCAATCAGTTCTAAACAATTCATTTTTTTTTATACTAGCCAAAATACCCCCAAAAATGATTTTTTTTAAATAAAAAAAGGCAACATAAACCCTTCTTTTTGTGGAAAAAATGTAACAGGTAAACACCAAATGATGTATCCACACATGATAAGCAGGTAGTGAAGTACTCTTAGAAATACTTCAGTAAGCCCAATGTAGCTGGCTAAGTATATGCATCCAAACTGGAGACGTTCACAGATGTCTCCTGGAGGGACTGTGAGTGAGTTGTCGACAACTACAGAAGTCTACCAGAGTGACGGGGATGTTTTTGCTGCACCTACAGATGATTACTGGAGTGAAGGCAGGTTAAGTGCCTCAGCTCTACCATCAAACCATGGCAAGCTGAGGCGCTATATACTTATCATTTTCTCCTTTCCTGCTACTATTCTTACTACTACTACATTGTTTCTACTACTGCTACTCCTACTACTACCTCCTGCTATTCATACTGCTACTCCTACTCCTACTTTACTATTATCCTCCTACTACTATTCCTCCTCCTACTACTACTCCTACTACTATTCCTCCTCCTCCTACTACTATTCCTCCTCCTCACCTCCTTCTACTCCTACTACTGCTTCTACTTCATGCTACTCCCATCACTATTCTTCCTACTACTGCTACTCATACCCTCATACTGCTGCTCCTGCTCCTGTTCCTCCTCCTACTACTACTCCCTACTATTCATTCCTCCTGCTCCTTCTGCTCCTACCTGCTGCTGCTCCTCTGCTCCTGTAGTCCTACTGCTACTTCTGCTACTCATGCTGCTACTCCAACTACTGCTGCTGTTACTACTACTCTTATACTACTGCTGCTACTGTTTCTACTACTGCTACTATTCTTCCCACTACTACTGCTCCTGCTACTCATGCACTGCTACTCTACTCCTGTTCCTCCCTCTACTACTACTCCTGCTACTCACTGCCACTCCTGCTCTATTCCCTCCTCTACTACTGCTCCTGCTACTCATGCTGCTACTCCTACTCCTACTACTATTCCTCCTCCTGCTCCTGCTGTTTACTCACTCCTCCTACTACTCCTGCTGCTGTTTCCTGCTACCTGCTCCTACTACTGTTCCTGATCCTGCTACTGCTACTGCTACTCATGCTGCTACTCCACTACTGCTGCTGTTACTACTATTCCTACTACCACTGCTGCTACTACTACTATGTGGTTATGTCTAAATTGACACTGTGAGAAAAAGTGCTACTAACTTGTGACAGTGTGCCTTCTAGTGGTATTCATCTACAGTCACACAGCCTCCCTTAGTAGTATGTTTGGTGACTCTGAGTAGCTCTCATCCTGCAAGAAAGATCTAATGGTTGGAAGGGAAATGATCAAAAGGCAAACGGGTGGGGTGGCACATGCTGTGCAGTTTCAGTTCTTTTGGATGCTGGCTGTCAGATTAAAATCCTGGAATTTGCAAGGTTGTGTGACTTGGGATAGATATTGTTGGAAAGCACATTGTTACACATAAGTAAGTATCTCTAATTAACTAACAACAGCGTTTGTTACTAAAATCCTCTGGCTGCATGACTGCATGGAAAGATTAACTGCAGTTATATCTGCTCCTTTTTTATTTAGTGAATGGCACTGCGTCTGTCTTTTCCTTGCCTGCTGCTAAACCAACCACTGCCGACACAGCTCCCACTGCCATGCCTGTTCGTGATACGAATCCCTGGGCAAATGTCCCTGTTGCAGCTGCTGCCCCTCCTCTTGTTCCTGTTACTAACATCGGAACAGCTGCTGGTAAGACTTCAGACGCATGAATTTTGTGTCATAGCTGGAATGAGAAATGTGACAGACTAAAACATCAGCTCTGGAAGGGTTTTGCCATCTTTTCAAACAATGACATCCAATTTGTGGTTTCTGTTGCTAAGTTGTCACAGAGACCCTGTAGTGCCAGAGCAACCTTTGCAGCGCTGTTGAGCTGTGCTCGGGCGGAGGGGGCATCACAGACCCTTCCTGTGTGTCCGAAGACTCCAACATGTACACGTGGGAAGGAGGCGGAGGCATTATTTGAATGGCCTGCAGGGTGACACTTCACACCACCAGTCACAGGCTGCTGCGACATTTTGCACTTGCTGCCATCTGGAAGGGGAGTAGCTAGGGAGTGGGGACTACCGAACATCGGAAAAGTATGCTGCTGGGGTGGGAGGGGAGACCATGAAATACTAGGGACATGGAAATGAGCCAGGGGCGAACCATTGGATGCCAGGGAACTGTGCCATGGGGTCAGAAGACGGGAGCGGGAGAGACCACTTGATGTCGGGGATGTATGCCGTAGTGTCTGTGCAGGGAGTGGAAGGTACCACTGGATGTCAGGGATGTGTGCCATGTGGTCAGGGCAGTGAGTGGGAGGCACCACTGAACATCAGGGATGTATGCCATGGGGTCAGGGCAAGGAGTGGGAGGCACCACTGGATGTCAGGGATGTGTGCCATGGGGTTGGAGCAGGGACTGAGAGACACCACTGGATGTCAGGGATGTGTGCCATGGGGTCAGCGCAGGGGGTAGGAGGCACCACTAGATGTCAGGGATGTATGCCATGGGGTCAGGGCAGGGATTGGGATGCACCACTGGATGTTAGGGATATATGCCATGGGGTCAGGGTAGGGACTGGGAGACACCACTGGATGTCAGGGATGTGTGCCATGGGGTCAGGGCAGAGGGTGGGAGGCACCACTGGATGTTAGGGATGTATGCCATGGGGTCAGGGCAGGGTGTGGGAGGCATCACTAGATATCAGGGATGTATACCATGGGATCAGGGTGACACTTCACACCACCAGTCACAGGCTGCTGTGACATTTTGCACTTGCTGCCATCTGGAGGGGGAGTAGCTAGGGAGTGGGGACTACCAGACATCGGAAAAGTATGCCGCTGGGGCGGGAGGGGGACCATGAAATACTAGGGACATGGAAATGAGCCAGGGGGTGAATCACTGGATACCAGGGAACTGTGCCATATGGTCAGAGGATTGGAGAAGGAGAGACCACTTGATGTCAGGGATGCATGCTGTGGTGTCTGTGCAGGGAGTGGAAGGTATGTATGCCATGTGGTCAGGGCAGGGAGTGGGAGGCACCACTGAACATCAGGGATGTATGCCGTGGGGTCATGGCAGGGAGTGGGAGGCACCACTGGATGTCAGGGATGTATGCCATGGGGTCAGGGCAGGGAATGGGAGGCACCACTGAACATCAGGGATGTATGCCATGGGGTCAGGGCAGGGAGTGGGAGGCACCACTGAACATCAGGGGTGTATGCCGTGGGGTCAGGGCAGGGAGTGGGAGGCACCACTGAACATCAGGAATGTATGCCGTGGGGTCATGGCAGAAAGTGGGAGGCACCACTGAACATCAGGGATATATGCCATGGGGTCAGGGTAGGGACTGGGAGACACCACTGGATGTCAGGGATGTGTGCCATGGGGTCAGGACAGAGGGTGGGAGGCACCATTGAATGTTAGGGATGTGTGCCATGGGGTCACGGCAGGGATTGGGAGGCACCACTGGATGTCAGGGTTGTGTACCATGGGGTCTGGGCAAGGAGTGGGAGGCACCACTGGACGTCAGGGATGTATGCCATGGGGTCAGGGGTGGGGAGTCGGAGGCGCCACGGATGGTAGGGATGTGTGCTGTGGGGTCGGGGGGGGAGTCAGAGGCACCACTGGATGTCAGGGATGTATGCCGTGGGGTCATGGCAGGGTGTGGTAGGCACCACTGGATGTCAGGGATGTATGCCATGGGGTCAGGGCAAGGAGTGGGAGGCACCACTGGATGTCAGGGATGTGTCCCATGGGGTTGGAGCAGGGAGTGGGAGACACCACTGGATGTCGGGGATGTTTGACATGGGGTCAGGAGCAAGGAGTGGTAGGCACCACTGGATGTCAGGGATGTGTGCCATGGGGTCAGGGCAGGGATTGGGCCGCACCACTGGATGTTAGGGATATATGCCATGGGGTCAGGGTAGGGACTGGGAAACACCACTGGATGTCAGGGATGTGTGCCATGGGGTCAGCGCCGGGGGTTGGAGGCACCACTGGATGTCAGGGATGTATGCCGTGGGGTCAGGGCAAGGTGTGGGAGGCACCAGTAGATATCAGGGATGTATACCATGGGATCAGGGTGACACTTCACACCACCAGTCACAGGCTGCTGCGACGTTTTGCACTTGCTGCCATCTGGAGGGGGAGTAGCTAGGGAGTGGGGACTACCAGACATCGGAAAAGTAGGCCGCTGGGGCGGGAAGGGGACCATGAAATACTAGGGACATGGAAATGAGCCAGGGGGCGAATCACTGGATACCAGGGAACTGTGCCATATGGTCAGAGGATGGGAGAAGGAGAGACCATTTGATGTCGGGGATGCATGCTGTGGTGTCTGTGCAGGGAGTGGAAGGTGTGTATGCCATATCGTCAGGGCAGGGAGTGGGAGGCACCACTGAACATCAGGGATGTGTGCCGTGGGGTCAGCGCAGGGAGTGGGAGGCACCACTGGATGTACGCCGTGGGGTCATGGCAGGGAGAGGGAGGCACCATTGCATGTCAGGGATGTGTGCCATGGGGTTGGAGCAGGGAGTGGGAGACACCACTGTATGTCGGGTGTGTGCCATGGGGTCATGGCAGGGAGTGGGAGGCACCACTGGATGTCAGGAATGTATGCCATGGGGTCATGGCAGGGAGTGGGAGACACCACTGGATGTCAGGGATGTGTGCCATGGGGTCAGGGCAGGGGGTAGGAGGCACCACTGGATGTCAGGGATGTATGCCATGGGGTCAGGGCAGGAGTTGGGATGCACCACTGGATGTCAGGGATGTGTGCCGTGGGGTCAGCGCAGAGAGTGGGACGCACCACTGGATGTCAGGGATGTGTGCCGTGGGGTCTCAGCAGAGGGTAGGAGGCACCACTAGATGTCAGGGATGTATGCCATGGGGTCAGAGCAGAGGGTGGGAGGCACCACTATATGTCAGGGATGTATGTCATGGGGTCAGGGCAGGGATTGGGACGCACCACTGGATGTTAGGGATATATGCCATGGGGTCAGGGTAGGGACTGAGAGACACCACTGGATGTCAGGGATGTGTGCCATGGGGTCAGGGCAGAGAGTGGGAGGCACCACTAGATGTCAGGGATGTATGCCATGGGGTCAGGGCAGGGATTGGGAAGCACCACTGGATGTTAGGGATATATGCCATGGGGTCAGGGTAGGGACTGGGAGACACCACTGGATGTTAGGGATGTATGCCATGGGGTCAGGGAATGGGAGGCACCTCTGGATGTTAGGGATGTGTACCATGGGGTCAGGGCAAGGAGTGGGAGGCACCACTGGACATCAGGGATGTGTGCCATGGGGTCAGGGGTGGGGAGTCAGAGGCACCACTAGATGATAGGGATGTATGCTGTCAGGTCGGGGTGGGGAGTGGGAGGCGCTCCTGGATTATAGGGATGTATGTCGTGGGGTCAGGAGCAGGGAGTGGGAGGCACCACTGAATGTTAGGGATGTGTACCATGGGGTCAGGGCAAGGAGTGGGAGGCACCTCTGGATGTCAGGGATCTATGCCATGGGGTCGGGGTGGGGAGTCTGAGGCGCCACTGGATGAATGGGATGTATGCCGTGGGGTCGGGGTGGGGAGTGGGAGGCGCTCCTGGATTATAGGGATGTATGCCATGGGGTCAGGAGCAGGGATTGGGAGGCACCACTGGATGTCAGGGATGTGTACCATGGGGTCAGGGCAAGGAGTGGGAGGCACCTCTGGACGTCAGGGATGTATGCCATGGGGTCAGGGGTGGGGAGTCAGAGGCTCCACTGGATGATAGGGATGTATGCCGTGGGGTCGAGGTGGGGAGTGGGAGGCACTCCTGGATTATAGGGATGTATGCCATGGGGTCAGGAGCAGGGAGTGGGAGGCACCACTGAATGTTAGGGATGTGTACCATGGGGTCAGGGCAAGGAGTGGGAGGCACCTCTGGACGTCAGGGATGTACGCCATGGGGTCAGGGGTGGGGAGTCGGAGGTGCCACTGGATGATAGGGATGTATGCCGTGGGGTGGGGAGTGGGAGGCGCTCCTGGATGATAGGGATGTATGCCGTGGGGTCAGGAGCAGGGAGTGGGAGGCACCACTGAATGTTAGGGATGTGTACCATGGGGTCAGGGCAAGGAGTGGGAGGCACCTCTGGACGTCAGGGATGTATGCCATGGGGTCAGGGGTTGGGGGTCAGAGGCACCACTGGATGATAGGGATGTATGCCGTGGGATCGGGGTGGGGAGTGGGAGGTGCTCCTGGATGATAAGGATTTATGCCATGGGGTCAGGAGCAGGGAATTGGAGACACCACTGGATGTCAGGGATGTATGCTGTGGGGTCTGGGCCAGGAGTGGGAGGCACCACTGGATGACAGGAATGTATGCAGTGGGGTCAGGGCAGGGAGTGTGAGGCACCACTGGTTGTCAGGGATGCATGCCATTGGATTGGAGCAAGGAGTGGGAGGCACCACTGGATGTTAGGGATGTATGCCATGGGGTCAGTGCATGGAGTGGGAGGCACCTCTGGATGTCAGGGATGTATGCCATGGGGTCAGGAGCAGGGAGTTGGAGACACCACTGGATGTCAGGGATGTATGCTGTGGGGTCTGGGCCAGAAGTGGGACGCACCACTGGATGTTAGGGATATATGCCATGGGGTCAGTGCAAGGAGTGGGAGCACCACTGGGTATCAGGGATGTGTGTCATGGGTGGAATGTGGAAGCACCAGTGTTTGTCAGATACTAGTACTACTAATACTATGAACAGGGGGTGGTGGAGTGCTGAATTGCACACTGGACAGTATGGAGTCCTTGAAACAAAGGGGTGTAGGCAAGGGCACTGCCGTATACCAGGCACGGCCAGTGTTGTACAGTTTTGTGCCTCATAGCCTGTGCTGTGTCCTGAATGTTAGAATCATGACCTGTGCTGTGTCTGGGGTGTTAGCAGGCGGAAATCCCTTTTGCATCAGCTAATATCTGGACCAGTAAGTTGTAGTGCATCACGCTTGTGGGGGGGGGGTACCTCTAACTCCACCCTTTCTGTTTAAAATCATACTTCTGTTGTTTTTTTATGAAGAGGCCAGCTGCTTATGCACAGTAAAATCTGTCTCCAGGTGGAGGTGGTTATTTCAAGAGTAGAATTCTGTAATGTGTAGTAGGAATTTTTGGTTTGTTTTTTTGTTTAATTTGTAATGTTTGATCAGGAAGGCCCATTAAAGTGTGACAGCTCGTTTCTAGGTGTGTCCTCGGGAGAGGGTGTATCATGGGCCTATGTAATTAACAAAGGGACTGTTGGGCCAGAACAATGGGGAAAATAATCATCTACTCTTAAGGGGATGTTTTTCTTTCAGTATTTTTTCTCCTTCTGCCCCTGAAGTTTAGGTTATTTAAAAGGTTCCCTCATTTATTTGTTGAACATCATGAAGACAGCATCAAAACCACCCCAGACCAAACACTAGATAATATCCTACATTTCAAGCCACTCTGCCTCTTTCAGGACTTCTTCTTGAAAAGAGGCAGGTAACAATAGGAAGATATCTAGTGTTAGACCTTTGAGGTGTGACCTATTTTGGGTCATGTGTTGTGAAACCAGCTAATTCTGCTGCTGAATTGTATTTACGCTGTGGATCTACTCATATCACTTTGTGCGCTCTCACTGCACGTAATTCCAGGACTTATGCCAGTCCTTTTCAACCCTCAGGGAGGGCACTTCCTGAGGGTCAAAATTATCTAAGTCCTCTAAATCTAAGAGGACCTGCCGCAGGTCATGGAACCAAGAGCGGGCTCACTCCTCCCATCCTCGCAATTCTGCAACTGGCTCGATGCCTGTCGAGCTGTCAGCTTCAGCCTACCCTCTTGGAATTCCAGTCCAAGCTGCTGGCCCCTCGGTGTCCCCATTGGGCTTGCTGGCTGAGACACCGCGACCAGTCGAGCCTGTTGTCAGGCGGTGAAGATGACTACTTCGGGGACTTCTATCCTCTCGGCCCTCTCTCAGGAGGGGCCAGACAAACCAGCTGATCCGGCTGTCTACCCTCAGGAGAGTAACCCCTTGGGGGTTCCACAGGCTCCGATCTGTGCTGAGCACATGGTTCCCTGCTCCACGTCTCCTCCCAAAAGCCCGATCGTCTTTGGTCGAGGACCCGGTCCCATTCTAGATCGAGATCTCGGGAGTCTCAGCATTCCCACTCTTGGATGTTGACTAAGAAGTGCTGTCAATGCACCTCTTCATCCTCTTCTTTGGACAAAGACAGACTCCACCACTAATTGTGGTACTGTTATGTGGAATTATTATGGCAACACTGGATCCTTGACCACGGTCATGCCACGCAGCCTCCGGTGCTCCCATGTTCACCACCACCGTGGCCCATTCTGGTTCCATTGACTAAGCCAACACCGGCTTCTCCTTCCATTAAAGTGGAGCCCCTGCTGCCACAACCCTTGCACAGGCCCAGTCCAAGGCTGCTCAATCCACCTCCGGTTTCCCCAGTTGGCTGTCCATCACGATCACTCATTTGGATGAGTCTTGGATGGTCCACAGGGAGCCCGTGTCAAGGACGGTGTTTTAGAGAGTCCTCAGACTCTTACAATTCCTCTGTGCATTCCATTCAGACTCTGGGCTTCGCTCAAGAGTCCAACGAGAAGCTCACCACCAAGCAAGGGCTGGTCTCCTTTGGAACCTTGCTTTGCCTTATCTCCGAATCTATGGGGATTCTGCTGGAGCCAGTCCAAAAGTGGGTCAAATACCTCCTAATGGAACTCCTCAACAGGGACGACTCTCAAGGGGTTGCCTTCCCAGTGGCGGAAGCAATTCATGGTCCCGCTGTAGAGCTTTGGCAGCATCCATCCTCTTGCCCGGCGCCTTCATCCTGTATGGTCTGCAAGTATGCTGTGCCCACTGGGTCTCTTCCTAGTTTCATCGACTATCCTTCGGCTGAAGGATTGGTGGGGGACTTGATGTTCCAGTGGACCAGCATTGTCAGGGACGTCGATGGACATCCCAACAAGGAGTGGAAGAAGCTGGACCATGCGGCAAAAAACATATGTGCCAATGCCTCCCTTGGCATTCGACAGGTGAGCTCTGCCATCATGATGACCAGTTTTACCCATGCCCTCATGGATGTCCTGACCAGGTTCTTCCCTGCCTTCCTGCAGATCTGCAGTAGGTGGTTGCCAAGCACTAGCTTCAGATGGCCTTGAACATCAGTGACTCCTGTTCCTGATCTGTGACCACTGTGGTTGCCATGCGGCATCAGGCTTGGTTAGGATCTCCACCTTTACGGCGGATACCTAACATAAGTGGCGTATGCCCCCTTCTTGGGTAATGACCTGTTTTGTCCGGGGGTGGATGGCCATCTTACCAGAACTGAGAAATTCAGTGCCACCTTGGATTCTCTTGTGTGCTCTTTGAAGGACCCTAAGGGCCTGAAACGGAAAAAGAAGCCCTTTTGGTTTCGGCCATACTTGGCACCACCACCATCCAAGCCGACACAGCCCTATTCAGGGCAGTCTCAGGTCTGGTGACCTTAGCCTAAGTCTGCCACCTCTGGCTTCAGAAAGTGTGGGGTGACGGGTCAAGGCAGCGGTGCTTCTCCTGCAGCCGCTGCCAGAGCCTCTGCCAAGCATGCTCAGTGATGGGTCACGTGGTGTCTCCCTCCCACCTGTCCTGCATCAGCCTACTGTTCCCGTGGGTGTGGGGGAGTTTTTGTTATTTCTGGCATGCCTGGTCCGTCATCACATTGGACAAATGAGTGCTCGACTTGGTGGATTGCGGTCTGCCCCTGGACTTTGAGGCTCTCCCACCCTACTGAACCCATGCCCCACGGGAGGTCATGGTGTCTTAGGACATGCTGTTCCACCCTTCAAGACGACATCACTTGGCTCCTTTAGAAAGGCACTGTAGCCTGTGTCCTGGACACCCTGTCTGCTTAGGACTTTGTGTCCAGATTCTTTCTGGTTCCAAAAAGCAGATTGGGGGCTGGTGCCCCATATTGGATCTTCAAGATCTCAGTCCGTTCCTGAGGAAGCAAAAGTTCTGGATGGTCACCCTGAATCAAATCATCCCGTCCCTTTAGCAGGGTATGTGGTTCTGCTCTGTGGACTTCCAGGACACCTTTTTCCATATCCCAGTCCATCCATCCCATGGGTGGTTCCTTCAGTTCCGCACAGAAGGGGTGCTCTAGGAGTCCCGAGTGATGCCATTCAGCCTCTTCTTGGCACCCAGGGTCTTCACCAAGGGCATGGCAGTGGTGGCAGTATTCCTGCGGCTTTGGGAGTGCGGGTGTACCCGTGCCTGGATGACTGACTGGTTGCCAGTTCCTTTTGGGAGGAAGTAGAACAGTCCAGGGATATGGCCCTCCAGACATGCTCGGCTTTGAGCCTTCTAGTCAGCCCCGGCCAAGTCAGAACTCCACCCCTTGCAGGTCATCCACATCATCAGGTCAGAGCTCGACTCCCTTCTCTCCCAGTGGACTGTGTGGCAGATCTTACCTCCATTGCCCTATCATTTCAGGTTGGGCATCGTGCCCTGCCTAGGACTTCCTGCACCAGCGTGATCCGCTGGGCCTGCTGACAGATGCGGACCCTGTAGTGGGGGCTGGCCCAACAGTGTTCTCAGTGCCACAGTCACCTGGACCAGTCGGTCATGGTGATGCAATCAGTGTGAGATGCCATCAAGTGGTGGCCCAGAACACCTCCAGGATGGAGTCCCATTCGTCCGCCTGGAGTCAACAGTCACTCTGACGACCGATGCATCTCTGGTGGGATGAAGAGTATACTTGGGGGACTACATGGCCCACGGGCTCTGGACCCCCAAGGAGTCCAGGTACTACATCAACCTGCTGAAGCTCTGCGTGGTGCACCTCGCTCTGATGACCTTCACTCCACTTGTATAGGGTTAGGTAGTGCAGGTCCAGATGGACAACACCATGACCATGTACCACCTCAAAAGGCAGGGTGGAACGCATTTCCTCTGGTTGTTTCAGGAAGCCTTCCACACCTGGACTCTTGTGCACAGCATGGGTGCTAATCTCCTGGAGATTCATGTGGTCGGAGACTCCAAACAGCTAGCGGATGCCCTTAGCCGAGTGGGTGAGGCATCTCATGAGTGGTCTCTTCACCGGGAGGTGGTGGATCATCTGTTTTCCCAATGGGGCACTCCCCTGATAGAACACAAAGCTGAGGCTGTTCTGTGCCCACCCCACACAATGCAGAACACTGATGAGGGATGCCTGTATGAGGCCCTGGACCCTGGGCCTCCTGTATGCCTTCCCGCCCTTTCTCCTGATTCACAAAGCATTTGTAGAGGAGTGACAGGACAAGGCACGGATGGTTCTGGTGGTCCCAGATTGGCCGCACCAGTTTTGATATCCCAGTCTCCTCAGCCTCAGCAGCAGACCTCCGTGGCGCTTACCTCTGCACCTGTATCTGCACCCAGACATTCAGTCTCTGCACCTGATAGCCTGGTTTCTGAGCAACTAGAGTTCCAAGCTTTGGGTCACTCCGAAGAGGTCCTCCAGGTTGTAGAGGTGCCTCAGAAGGAGTTGACTTGCCAGTGCTATGCCTTCAAGGGGAAGCGTTTTTCCATTTGGTGCCAGGGCAGGGAGCTAGTCCCACTGTCTTGCCCCGTGGCTAGCATCCTGGACTATTTATGGTCCCTCTTTTAGTCAGGACTTCAGTTGACAACCCTCAAGGTGCACCTCACAGCCATCTCTGCATACTGGGCATGGACTGGTATGCTGATGGTGGCACAGGAAAAGGTGGTCTGGCCCTTCTTTAAGGGACTTGACCACCTGTCCCCACTAGTGCTTGAGCCCCACTGCTTTGAGACCTGTTGCTGGTACTGGCAATGCTCATGGGCAAGCCATTTGAACCCAATGCACAGGTGGGACATCTCTCACCTGACGTGGAAGACTGCCTTCTTGGTGGCTATCACCTCCACCAGAAGGAACAGTGAGTTCCAGGCACTGTCGATGGAATCTCCATATTTGGTTTTCTACAGGGACAAGGTTGTCTTCCAACACAACCCAAAGCTCCTTCCAAAGGTAGTTTCAGTTTCGCCTTAACCAGAGTACTTTACAAATCCAGCCTCGGAGGTCGAGCAAAGGTTCCACAGGGTAACAGTGTTTGTTGGATGCACTTACAGTGGCTGTAATTTGAATTTTTGGAGCAGCAAGATTTATCTGTGAATCCTGACATCATACAATAAAAATTCACAGCTTTGTGGAGAGAAGAATAAGGTTAGTGTCTGTTTTGCAACATTTTTGGCACATGAGTGCAGAGATAGCTTGGATTTTGTTCATTATTGGATGGGGCTAGCAACTCCTCACTCTGCACCTAGGTTATCTGTGCACACGTCTGAGGAGTGGTCTGGACTACACAGAGTGCATGACCTGAGTTCAAGGAGAGGGTCGCCAGCTTTTTGTCACCTATGCTGACGCCACACCTGGCAGACTGGCAGCTAAACAGATGATTGACAGGTGGATTGTATTCTGCATCAACCTCTGCTATAGGTTGGCTGGTAGGAGCCTCCAGTAGGACTTAGGGCTCATTCCACTAGACATACCGCTGTCTCTGTGGCTGCTTCTGGGGACGTTCTTATCCAGGAAATCTGCAGGGCTGTTACCTGGAAGTCAGCACACACTTTCATCTCCCATTACCACACTGACTTTGAGTCACACCAGGATGCTGGTCTTGGGGGTCTCAGATCTCTGCTCCCTTTTTCCTAAATAGAGGTGTGCACCTTGTCCCCTCCTCCCAGAGAACTGCTAGGAGTCTGCCAGAAGTGCAAATAGTGCAACATATTCACGCCCCTAGAAAAGAAGGTTACTCACCTGTAACTATAGATCTTCCATGGAATGGTCTCTTGCAGTAAGTCATTACTTTTGAGAGTTGCCAGCAGGTGGCGCTATCACACGGCAGCTTCTTCCGGAAGTCTTCTCACCAGGGACCACCCACACGACATCACTTCCTGGCTCTGCCTATAAGAGTGGGTGGTCCCTAGTCCTCTCCGTTCATTTTCCCACTGGCTTCAGCTTGCACAGCAGCTAGAACAATCTGCTGCAAACAAGTCTCAGAAGAGAACTGAACCTTCATCTTTACAGCTTGGGGTGATTGGGCTTTATACACGGCACCGTTTTCCTCTGATTTACCAGAAACTTAAATTGGTAACTTGAATACAAATGGTTACAAACATCATGGAGGACAAAAGAAGCTTTCAGTTATTTCCCATTGATGGGACGTTCATTTCCCATCGCTGGAGGCTTCTGGAATAATTCCCATAGATGGGACATTAATTCCTCATCGACAGAGAGACTCTTCAACTATTTCCCATTGATGGGACGTTCATTCCCCATTGATGGAGGCCTTCCACATATTTCTTGTCGACAGAACATTCATTCCCCATTGACGGAGGCTTCTGAGCTATTTCCTGTCAATGGGATGTTCATTCCCCATTGACAGAAAGACTCTTCAACTGTTTCCCGTCGATGGGACGTTCGTTCCCCATCGATTGAGGCCTTCCACATATATTTTTTTTTTATTTTCTTTTTATTGAAGAAAGAGTTTTTTCCACATAGATACACAGGAGGATATCAATTAATTTATGCTGATTATTTCCTTGGGGTTAAATACATTTAAAGACTTTTCTGAAATACATTTTTTCCCCCACAAAAAAACTTGTTAAACAGTTAGATACATTAATTTATTATCAGGTGAAACTTAAGGAGCATGATAAATCAGGGTTAATACCTCCTTATGTGTGATGGCCTCAACCTAGAACACTTTCTATATACTAAGACCTAGTTGTTCTATTGTTATATACTGGGTCCACAACCTCCATTTCAGCATTCGTGGGATGGAACCTCCCCGATGCTCGACATTAAAGGTTTCCGCTTTATAAATTTCTGCCATTATTTTCCTCCAACTTTGTACAGTGGGAATATGGGTTTTCATCCAACATCTTGTAATAGCTTTCTTGGCAGCTATAAAGCAAACTGGGAGTAAGGATCTTTCCCGGGGGGAGCATTGTCCAGATAAATCACCATTAAAAATTGGTCAAAGGTAAGTTCTACAGGTTCACTAAAAATAGTAGTTAGCTCGTTTTGAAAGGTTAACCAGAAGGGCATTAGGGAAGGGCAGGACCAAAATATGTAGCCTAAGGTGGCCCTATGACATCCACAGTTCCTCCAACATTTCCCGTAGGCCTCAGGAAGGTATTTCATTAGTGTTGAGGGGGCTCTAAAATATCTTGAGCGGCATTTCCATGCAAATTCCCTCCAACAGGGGGAAGAGGTAGATTTAATTTCGGTCAGTGAGGATTTTAACCAGGGTTCGGTGGGGATTTCTGCTTGGAGGTCTTTATTCCAGGAAGCTAGTATGGATGTAGTGGAGGTAGTGAGCCCATCCCGGAGTTCTCTAAGGATTAGACCTATCAGGTGGGATCCCAAGTTTCCGTTATTAGCTTCCATAAAGAGTTTAAGCAGATCAGGAGTAGGAATGGGTAGTTTGGGTGGAATTATAGTATTTCGAAGAACATGGTTTCGGATCTGAAAGTATCTATATCGGTCTGTATTCTTGAGTGGAAATGAGGATTGGAGTCTATCAAACGGAATGATACCATCTGTAGTGAGAAACTGGTAAAGGTGAGATAAACCTATATCACGCCATCTTATGAAGGTGTGATCCATATATATTGGGGTAAATGTATCGTCTTGCGATATTAGCTTACAATATTCATATATTTTTTGGGTGGGACCACTCTTTCTAATCTGTTTCCAGAGTTTATAAGTTTGAGCTGTAATTTCTGTTAGGGCAGAAGGATCAAAAGATCTGTTGTTAGAAGAAAACAAAATCTTTTATATATCATATAAATCGTTGATTTGAAATTCTGTGGTTTTCTACGGGGATTGGTAAGATTCAGTCAACCAAAGTATTAAGGTTCTAAGAAATGCTGCTTGGGCATATAGGTAAAAATCCGGGAGATTTAAGCCTCCCTGGTGTAGGGATAATTTTAAAATAGGTAGCCTAATTCTGGGGCGGTTTCCCCCACATATAAAGTTCTGAAGGGTTTTATTTCAAGAAGTAAAGTAGAACATGGAGGGAAAATATGGGATAGTCTGAAGGAGGTAGAGTACACGGGGCAGAATATTAATCTGAATTATTGCTATTCTTTGATGGAGGGAGAAGCTAATTGAGGACCACCTAAGCAGATCGGCCTGTATCTGGAGGGAGATGGGTTCGAAATTGAATAATTCTAGGACCCCAGGGTTGGAAGTGATGTAGAGATCAAGATATTTTATTTTGGTTGTTCGCCATTTAAAGGGAAAGGATTTTCTGAGGAGGGAGGAAGGAGAGAAATTAAGGGACAATATTTCAGTTTTATTTATATTGAGTTTAAAGTCTGACAGTTTTTCAAAGAGGGATATGATTTTCCATGCAGCTGGGATTGATTGATTGGGTGATAATAGTGTTAACATGATATCATCTGCAAATAATCCTATTTTATATTCTATTTGGCCTAATGGGATTCCTTCAACTGTGGAGGTATTACGGAGTAGGGCTGCTAAGGGTTCTATGAATAAGGCAAAGAGATACGGGGAAAGAGGGCATCCCTGCCTAGTCCCCCTTCCAAGAGGGAAGGGCTGAGACAATGATCCATTAACTCGTAGAAATGCTGTAGGGGAATGGTATATTGTTTTTAAACAGGCAGTAAATTGTGGGGGAAAGCGAAACATTTTGAGGGTTTCCCATAGGAAAAACCAGGATACACGATCGAATGCTTTTTCCCCGTCTAAGCTAAGGAACACTGATGAGATTTGTCTTGTACGGACAAACTCCTGGAGTAGAAGGACTGTACGTATATTGTCTGAAGTATTCCTATTTTTGACGACTCCAGATTGGTCAGGGTGTATAATGTGAGGGATTATATTTTCTAGTCTGGTAGAGAGAATAGCCATATATATTTCATAGTCAACATTTAGTATTGAAATTGGGCGATATGATCTGGGGTCTTAAGGGTCTTTGTTAGGTTTTATTATTGGGGCTATGGTTGCGTAGTCCCAGGAGGGAGGAGGGGGGCCACCTCGAGAGACCTCATTGAAGAGGGCATGGAGTTTGGGTGTTAAATCTTTTTTGAGTTTTTTGTACCACTCAGAAGTGTACCCATCAGGGCCCGGGCATTTCCCTGGTTTTATTTTTTTAATGGTTTCTTCAATTTCTGATATTGAAATTGGGGCATATAAGGAATTCATTTGAAGAGGGGGAGAGGGTTGGTAGGTTAGCTTGTTTAAGGAATTGTATTATTTCTGTTTGATTAGGGTTGTTAGAGGGGGAATATAGTTTTGTGTAATAGTCTGTGAAGGCCTTTTGGATATGGGGCAGGGAATGGTGGGTCTGTCCTGAAGTGGGGTTTTTAAGTCTACTTCCACATATTTCTTGTCGACATGACATTCATTCCCCGTTGACAGAGGCTTCTGAGCTATTTCCCGTCGACGGGACATTCATTCCCCGTCGACGGAGGCCTTCCACATATTTCTCATCGACAGGACATTAATTCCCTGTCGACGGAGGCCTCTAAACTGTTTCCCATCGATGTGATGTTCATTCCCCGTCAACGGAGGCTCTCAGAAACCATCTCCCATCGACGGGACCGCCTCCACCGTTGACCGAGCATCTGATTTTCACACTCTCGTCGACGGGGCACTCTCCCACATTGACGGAGGCCATCAGAATGCCTCCCCCATCGATGGAGCACATGTGTTCTACTCTCTCATCAGCAGAGCTAACCCCCCCCCTCCCATCGATGGAGCCCATGAATTCCGCTGTGGAACTGCCTTCCTCATCAGTGGAACCTGCATTTATAACCCTCCTGTCAATAGGGAGTACCTATTTCGTCGATGGAGCATCTATTTTATGCTCCTCCATCAACGGGCCACATTCCAACATCGGCCGGACAGGTTTTTTATCATGAAATCATACCTTTAGAAGCTATTTCTCCATCAACGGAGATTATTATTTCAATGTCCACCCCTCAGGGGCCCAAAATTTGATGACAGTCATCTCATTTCTTCCTGCATGTACCCATGAGGACACCTCACCACACATTATGGGATCACACCTCATGAGAGAAAAGGGCAAACCAACATATTTTAACCCCATAAATACCACCTTCATTATATGATTAGAAAAAAAAACCTCCTCACCAAAGGAGTGCAGGATCATATTACTAGGAGGCATACATTCATACTCCTTAACACCCACTACTGTCGGGTACAACAATCATGATGGGCTCACAAACTAAACATATTGATCTGCTACCTTACAGGTACCCAATATTGAACATATTATTAATAAAATGTCATCGTATTTGAGCTTGACCATACGTTGGAGCCACATAAAGCGATAAGGCTCAACTTTCCAGGGCTACCTAACACCCCTGACGATTCCATTTTACATGGAGAATATTACCCAGAAACTCTGAATACTCTGATACTAAATTATATGGACCATATACTAAATACCAGCATAATTTGGGCATTTTATCACCTCCTTCGCCTGAAAAAGAACATTTGATGCCTATACTACGTCACAGGCATTACTGTATGACATCAGGCCTAGCTCTGAAATAAAGAGGCTACAAAAAAAGGGGAGGGGGGGAGACAAGGAGGTGCATGTCCCTAATACTGGACAATCTTAAGGGGAGACCAAGTACGGGTCGCTCAGACCATCACATCTGGATCCTGCCTGCATCATATAGTGCCCTTTCATGGTGGACACTGTCTCCAACCTCAGCCAGGGCCGATGACAACATTAAATACAAATAACAGATGCAACCTTTTAAAATGGGAATACTAAAAACCCAAATTATTCACATGGCACGTGGATCAACCCTACGGCCCAATCCCATATTTAATCCCTTGCCTTGGATGTTGCCGTGCAGCTCATGCCTACCCGCCATCCAGAACCCTTACTCAGAGATCTGTTTACCCAACAGAATAAATAAAGGGATCGCCATGCTAGCTTTTCATGTACAATTAATACTCAAATCAGACTTTAAATGTGAAGGGAGAAACCCTAAAATACCACTACCTGAAAGATCTGCAATCCCAAACTTAATGACTCCCTTGTAAATGAGATTACTAATACAGGACAAAATAGCAAAACTTTTCCTTGCTGATTTTAACAGCTTTTAACCCCAAACTGGTATATTTGCATAATTTATGACTACATAGCAGGCATTTCTTGCTGCCTCTCTAAGGGCTACTAAATTACAATCCTAAATGGCTACATTTGTCTCATTTATGACTTTGTAACAGACATCTCTCTGCTGCCCTCCTGATAGCTACTAAGTAGCATATACATTCCTAAATTTATGCATTTATAACAACTTAACAGACATTTCTTTGATGCTTCCCTGACAAACTACGAAGTGACACTCCTAAATGGACACATTTGTATCATTTGGGTTTCCTTTTCAATCCTGGACTCATATTACTACCTACTTACAAGAGCGCTATACCATTTCATTTCAACAAATTAGTCACTGAAAACCTCAGCTAATTGTTCATGTCTATCATATATATATCAGAAACTGGATAACCAAAAGATTCCTCAGGGACATATTGTACTTATAACCTCTTACTCAGACCTTTTTTCACCATAGGTTTTGACTTTTTCAACTTCCATATCCTGGGATACGGGCCACTGGGACCTACCGGTCACTCCGTTATACAGATGAATCTGTCACATGACTTATTACTATAAGAAATGAAATAAATATAAAATAAATAAAAATAAATAAATAAATAATACTCTGATCGTGTCTTGATCAGACTAACTCCTCAGGAGAAAACTAACAGCCAATTTGGCTTGTTTCACCAATGATTTTATCACCAACATTATAATGCGGTTATCTGACACACTATCCAAACCTTTACCAGGCAATATGAAAGCATTAATCCATGACGAAGGTGGCATCTAATGGGGAGTTAATGCATGTTTGGGGCCGTTGTGGCACGGAGTGGATTAATGCGCTTGTAACATGGCTTGTAGGATTATGTGGTTAGTGTCCATGTTATTCTCATACTGTGCATACACTAATACAAATACATTTTGCTCTCTTTTGATTTCTGAGCTGCACTTTTGGAACATTTAGCAGGGTACCATTTATATGGTGATGCTGTCAAAACAATATTTCAGATATGTGTCAAGAAACTATCAATGAACACTTGCTTGTGACTATTTTGAAGATCCGCATGGCTGCTATTTTAGTACGTCCCTTTGGAGGTCTATCATGTGCTCATTTCTACGTTTCGCTATTTGCCCGTCGATTCGTTTTGAATATTTTCTAACCTTCTGTGCGTCTCTCGGCGTCAGTCGATGTAAGCTTCCTGTGCTCTTTGCCACTTGCGTTTCTTATGCATTCTACTTGCTTTCCTGACTTCATTCCTAGTCCTGCACCTCTCCGACTTACATTTTCCCCACCATTACTTCACGGTCACTCTCACCCCTGCTGCTACACATTGTTAATCCTGCGGAGCTCGCATTTCTGGTTGCGCTACCTATGGGACTACATTTCCCTACAACACTACCTCCCCGGTTGCTCCTGTCTCCTCGTCCGCCTCCATGCTCGTTTCCCGTCTACATTCGTCCTCAATTCTGGTGAGAGATAGCCTGCACTGCTTCACCTCTTCTTTTCCTATACTGCTTTTACAATTACACAAGCAACACGGCATTATCGTGCCATAATGCTGTCTTGCTCTTGTACCACCTGAAGCTTTTAAACCTATCGCCTTTGTTCCCTAGAGTCCTAATATTTTTGCCATGTTACAAAACTGGGATACTGCCTTTAGACGACTATTGGTCATTCGGCTGCACTACTCTAATGCCATAGCTGGCTTCCCCACTGGCATATAACTGCTTGGGAATCTCCCAGAAGTAATGACTAACTGCAAGAGACCATTCCGTGGAAGGTAGTACAGTTATGTAAGACCTTATCAGTAGATCTTCTAGGAAAGTCTCTTGCAGTAAGTAGTTTCCCACCCTCCATCCCCCTACCAGTTCTATTTTGTAGGGGAAGTTATAATATAACAACTGAGGGTTGGGACTCACGGGTGCCTCGGTTTCCTTCGGATCCTCTCTTACAAGCTGAATCCGGCGGGGAATGGAGAGGACTAGGTACTACCTACTCTTATAGGCAGAGCCAGGAAGTGATGTCGTGTGGGTGGTCCCTGGTGAGGAGACTGCTGGAAGAAGCTGCCATGTGATAGCGCCACCTGCTAGGAACTCCCAGAAGTAATGACTTACTGCAAGAGACATTCCTAGAAGATCTACTGTGATGGTAAGGTGTAACCTAACCATACTTTCTAGGAGTGGTACTGTATATGGTGCACATCTACATAACCCACCTGACCTCCCCTGGCAAGTGGTACATAGATCCCTCTTCCAGCGTGCAAGATCTGACATCACAGGGCAGAGCCGAGGAGTATACCACCCAGGTGAGTGGGAGGAGCTCAGTTTGAAGACGTTCCGGCAAGATTTAAAGGAAAAGGAAGACTGCCAGAAGTGTGGATGTGCACCATATACCACTCCTAGAACTACAGATACAGGTGGGTAACGCTCATTTTTTTTCTCAGTCAGTTTAGGATAGAAAGGGATCGTACATATTACTGAACCAACTGCCACCCGGTCCCTTCCACTTTCCTATCTGTGTGCCCCCACCCCCGCTCTCAGACATTTTATGTTGTCTAACCAGGGAGAGTGCGGGAACTTGCCCCATTACGGGGGACATTTTTTAAACAGAGTTTTATATGTTTAAGTAACATTTTGCATAAATGAAAGCCACAGTTCAACTGGTATAACCACTGTCAGTTGAACTGTGGCTTTCATTTATCTAAAACATTGCTTACACATATAAAAATTTGTTTTTAAAATGCCCCCCTTAGACTACAATGGGGTGCATCCCCCACGCTCTCCTGGTTAGACGTCATAAAACTTCTGAATGTGGGAGTGGATCTGGCGGACAGGGAAGTTGAAGGGATTGGGTGGCAGTCGGTTCAGCGAGATGTATGATCCCTTCCTTTCCTAAACTGACTGAGTAAAAAGTAAAGTTTATGCATGCAATGACTGTGGCAGCCATAGGGTAAACAGGCTGTAAAACCCATAGGCAGATCTTAGAAATTCACTTTAAATGTTACAGCTTTTGTCTGTGTGTTCCAGTCTGCTGGGTTAAGTTGGCAGTTCTACTTGGACAGTCTGGCCGGATGTCTTTAAGCTAAGCTTCTCCCACCACCAGGGTGGTATATCCCCTGACTCCACCCCATGATGTCAGATCTTTCTTTTCCCTGGAAGAACAGATCACTTCCTTTGCAGCTCCCACTTAGGATCTAGTGTGCAATAGGCAAACTTTGTGTTAGGGTTTTCTAAATTTCAGGTTATTTCCTCAATTCCTTCCAACTCCCGTCGTCGATCTTTGATGGAGCAACATAAACTGAAGTTTTGGTGCTGGCAGAAGATGTCCGTCACTGACCATGTGACATGTGCATGTACTGCCTGGGCAGGCAGCACAATGTGGCTTTGTGCGGCCTTCGTCCCACCATGCTTCCTGGGTCCTTGGAGGACAGGAAGCTCTGACTCTCACAGAAATGGGCTTCAAAATGGGATCCAAAGGACTCCCCTAATAGCCGAAAGAAAGCCTTGGCTGTGGCCAAGTCTGTCTAGCAGCTTGAGGCCCTTGAGACAGAAGTGGCACCTCCTCAGTATTGGTGCTGCTCCTGGCTGGGGCCAGGGTTGGAGGGTCATTCACCAGAGGCTTACGGGACATATGTTTGGCTCTCCAGACCCTGGGGGAGAGCCCTGCCCACCATGGTGCTAAGCACCAGTATCACCTGCGGTGGTCATGGAACCAGAAGAGATTGCAGTCCTCCCAGTCTGTTGACTCATCTGTCTGACCGCTTGACAGTGGTCAAGGGCACCTCGGTCAAGGGGCAGGTCAAAGACTCTTCGGTTCCCCCATCAAGCCAGTCAACTTTGACTTTGGTCAAGCAAGCCGTGGAAATTTTCCTTGAGGCAGTCGACCAGTTGTTGGACGAGGTCACAGATTTGATCTTGCAGACCCCGGTGCTCCTGGTCCTCACTCGAGGATGTGGTCCGGTTAGTGTCCCCATCCGTTCCTTAGTGGGAGCCGTCTCCGCTGGCAGTCGAGCCTTCTGCACCCATGCTGCTTAATGTGGGCAGGCATGTGGTGTACCACAGTCAGCTGGAAGGTTCCTCTCGACCCTGGATCATCTGGTCAGTGGTCGAAGTCAAGATCAAGATCTCGGTTGGGGCGTTCCCATTCTCGGCGTGCTCAACCTGCTTATTCTTGGGTGAGGAGAGGTACCATCACAAACTGTGCTGGTGCTACAAGGAGCTCAACTTGCAACAGCGGGCCATCGCAGGGCAGAGCAGGGCTCTAACTCCTTGACCTTCAGACCACTGGCAACTGCCAGTGGTGCCCACACCAGTCCACACTATGCAGGTACTTCCTGCAGCTAGTTCTCCACCTCTTCAGGTGGAGCTGCCACCACCACGGTCAAAGGTGGGTGCTCTGACCAAGGACACCTGTTCAGCCCCCGGCGTGCCAGGCTGGTTGTCTGTGCAGATCACCCCAAGGGAGGATACCTACGTGGTCCATGGTCAGCAGCAGTCAAGGCCCATTTTTGAGGAGTCCTCAGACAATGTAGACCATGAGTTCATGACCTACTCTGGGATTTCTCTCCTAGACTTTTGTTCGATCGAGGAGCTGTTCGCCAGGTATGGTCCAGTGTATTTCAGGGCACTTCTCCAACTAATCTGAGTCCATGCCTGACCTGCTAGAGTCGGTCTAAAAAAGTGCCAAGTACCCTTATCCAGACATATTGGACCAGGACAGTTCCCAGAGGTAGGGGGTTGCCTTTCCTGTGGCTCAAGCCATCTTGCAACCAGCCCTGGAGCTTTGGCAGCATCCACCGTCCTGGCCATCACCCTCTGCCTGTGTGGTCTGCAAGTATGTGGTCCTTAGTGGGTATTCTTCTGGGTTCTTGGACCACCCCTCTGTGGAGGGGCCGTCATGGATTCAGTGTTCCACAAGTCTGGGGGGGTCGTGAACAAGCCTCTAGACAAGGAGTCCTGTAAAATTGAACTTGTCACTAAAAATGTATACCTTTGGTCTGTGTCAGGCTAGTTGTGGTGGCCAGCTTCGCTCACTGTCTGATGGGATTTTCAGTACAATTCTCCCTCACCTCCCTGCTGACCAGAAATTGGCTATTACGGTCAACAGAGATCAGGGTCAGTCACTGGCTAAACACCAGCTCAAGACAGCCTTGGACATAGGCAACTCATGTGCTCATGCCATAGCACCCATCTCTATGCATCACAGGCACTGGCTGCATCCGTCCACCTTCATGGCAAACACTCAGCACAAGCTTAACATACTAACATACTAAATGCCAGCAGATTAGGCCTTATGGTCTGTTGAGTCTGCTCGAACCTCAGAATCCCTGTTGCGAATTAAGCCCCCCCCCCCAGTGTTCTGATACCCCTTTCTGTATCTGTCCCACCCTCTCTTGAAGCCCTCCACATTGGAAATCTCGACCAGCTCGCCAGGCAGTGCGTTCCAAGGATCCACCGCCCTCTCTGTGAAAAACCTCCTTCTCTTTTCCCCCCTCATCCTACCTCCTTCCAACTTCGAGCCATGCCCTCTGGTGGTACCTCTCTCCTTTAGTTTAAAGATCCCCTTCCTGTTTACCCTATTTATTCCCTTGAGGTACTTGAAGACCTCAATCATGTCCTCCCTGTCTCTCCTTTCCTCCAAAGTAAACAGTCCGAGCTCCTCAAGTCTATCCTCATACGTCAGCTCCCCCAGTCCTCGAATCATCCTGGTAGCCCTCCTCTGTACCCTCGCCAGGAGCTGGGTGTCCCTTGCTGATGTCCCCTTCTTGGGCATTGACCTAGTTGGCCCTGGGATGGAAGGACAGCTCAATCTTATTGAGAGCACCATCCTGGATTCTGTGGTGTCGTGCCAGAAAGACCCAAAAAAGAAGCCTAAAAATCAAGCTTTCCAGTATCAGTCCTTTCAGCCACAGCCTCCTTGGCAGCAGCCCCAGCAGTGGCAGTTCCAGGCCTGGTGTCCCACGCCCAAGTCCGGGGGTCACAGTCCTAAGAAGGGAGGGGACAGGGGTAGTAGTGCCCTTCTGGCCCCAGCCTCCAGTGCCCCCATAAAAGCTGCTTGGTGACAGGTCAGGGAGTGTCATCCCTCCACCCATCCTGTCTCTCTGCACTCCCTGTCACAGGTCAGCTATGTCCCGTCTTGCCACGTTGGTCCGCTATCCCATCAGACAACTGGGTGTTGGAGGTAGTGGGCAGAGGGTTGCCTCTGGACTTTGAGGCTGTCCCACCTTACCACCACCATGCACCTTGTGAGACCAGGGTGTCACGGGACACACTTTCTGCCCCTTTGAGGGGCAACATTGTAGCTCTTTATAAAAGGACAATAGCCCATGTCCCGATGCCCTGGACATTCATGGTTAGTGTCCAGGTACTTCCTGGTCCTAGAACAGATGGGAAGCTGGTGTCCCATACTGGATCTGCATGATCTGAATCAGACTTTGTGGAAACACAAGTTCCAGATGGTCACTCTGAATTGTATCATTCCGTCATTGGTGCAGAACATGCAATTCTGCTCCCTAGACTCCAGGATGCTTTTTCCCACATCCCAGCCCATCAGTCCCACTGCCAGTACCTCTGTTTCTGAGCAGAAGGGGTCCTGTGCCAGTTCCAGTCATGCCGTTTGGCTTCTCCAGTGCCCAGGGTCTTCACCAAGTGCATGGCAGTGGTATTGGCATACCTGCAGCACCTAGGGGTCATGGTATACCCTTATCTGAATTGGCTGTTAGCTGGTCCATCCAGAGAAGCCTTAGAATGGTCCAGAGATCTGACTCTTCAGACTTGCCACCATTGGGGCCTGTAGGTCAACTCATACAAGTTCAGACTGGTACCCAAGCAAGTGATCAAGTTCATCATGGCAGAACTAGACTTCCTGCAGGCCAGGCACTGAATCTTACCTTCTTTGCCTGATCTTTTCAGGTTGAGCTCTCATGCCCTGCTTGGGGATTTCCTGAGGCTGCTAGGGTACATAGCAACCTGCACCATTGTGGCCCGTTGGACCTGCTAGCAGATGTGACACCTTCAGTGTGAGTTGGGCTACCAGTGGTCCCAGCACCAAGGCCACTTGGACTAGCCAGTCACTGTGGTTCAGCTGATGTGGGATGCAATCCAGTGGTTGCTGATTCCAGAACACCTAGAGGAAGGACTCCCATTTGTCCACCCAAGTCTGAACCTCATTTTCTCGATGGATGCATCCCTGGTGGGGTGGGGAGTGTACCTGGGAGAACACAGAGTCCATTGGTTCTGGTCACCCTGGGAGTCCTGTCACCACATACACCTGCTTGAGCTCTGTGCAGTGTGTCTGCCGCTAATGGAATGTGTTCCTCTGGTCAGGGGTCAGGTCATGCAGGTACAGATGGACAACACCATGACCATGTTCAGCCTGAACAGGAAGGGTGGAACTCACTCCCTTTCCTTGTATTGGGAGGTCCTCCGCACCTGGACCCTCATGTGCAGCCTGGGTGCAGATCTCTTGGTGATCCATGTCACAGGAGAGAACAATCAACTGGAAGATGGTCTCAAGCTGGGTAAGGGAGATGTCACACGAGTGGTCCCTGATTCAGGAAGTGGTGAACCACCTGTTCTCCCAGTGGGGCACTCCTCTGGGGGACTTGTTTGTTTTCTGGGAGAATGCAGAACTGAGGCTGTTTTGTGCCCACTCCTCCACAGTTCGGGACACAGTTGGGGGATGCCTTCACAAGGCTCTGAACTCCAGGCCTCAAGTATGCTTTCTGTCCCTTCCCCTTGACCCTCAAGGTAGAGGTTAAGACCCAGAAGGACAAAGTGCAGATGATCCTATTAGCTCTAAACTGGCCAAAACAATTCTGGTTACTGGGATATTTTCAGCATCAGTAGACCTCCATGGTGACTGCCTCTCCACCCAAATCTGCTTACCAGACTTCAGAGGATGGTCCTCCATCTGGACCTGTAGAGTTCCAGAGCTTAGGCCTCTGACGATGTGCTGCATGTTATGGAGGCCTCTTGAAGAGTGACTAACATATGCTGTGCCTTTAAATGGAAGAGATTTCCATTTGGTGTTGGAGCAAGGAGCTTGATCCCCTTGCCTACCATGTAGCTAGCTTCCTGGATTACCTCTGGTCCCTCTCTCAGTTGGGACTGGTGGCAATGACCCTTAAACTGCACTTAGCAGCCATCCCTGCTTACCGGGAGTGGGTTGCTAAGCCAACAGTGGGCCATGAGAAGGTGGTCAGGTGCTTTTTCAAGGGCCTGGATCACCTGTCTCCTCCAGTACGTGTACCCTCCACCGTGGAACTTACTGCTGTCTGTGCTCATAGGCAAGCCTTTTGAGCATATGCACAGGTGTGAGACGTCACACTTATCATGGAAGACTGCCTTCCTGGTGGCCATCACGTCATCCAGAAGGATTAGAGCTCCAGGTGCTCTTGGTGGAGTCTCTTTTCCTGGTCTTTTACAGGGACAAAGGCATCCTTCTTAAGTTTATATCGGAGTTTCACCTTAACCAGGTGAATAACTTGCCAGTATATTTTACTAACCTGTCTTCGGAGGCCAAACACTGGTTCCATACCCTGGACCTGTGGGGGTGCTTTCTTGTTATGTGGCGTGCACGGCTGGAGTTCAGGAAGAGGCTCACCAGCTGTTTGTCCCCTACACTGATACTGCACCTGGCAGACTGGCAGCAAAGTGGACGATTGGCAGATGGATTACATCTAACATCAACCTCTGCTATAAGATGACTGGTAGGGAAGCCTCCTGTAGGGTTTAGAGGTCACTCCACCAGACATACCACTGCCTCTCTGGCTGCTTATAAGAATGTCCAATTACAGGAGATCTATGGGTCCTCTACATAGAAGTTGGCACACACCTTCTTTATTGTTTTTTTTATTTTTTTTTTGTTCATTTTTAACTCATTGAGATCTTTAGTAGATGTCAGCATATAATCTCCAGTAAACTTATCAAAATATGTTCCAGAAAAAATATGCCAACATATAACAGTAAATTGGCAACCATTCTACACAGTACTACAATACATAAATTACTTAATTCAGGATGATTTGACCAGGAGAATACAAGATTAAAGTGATCTATAAAAGGTCCATTGTTTGTGATTCACTATATTTATTCCAAACAAAAGAGGCAACATCTGAAAGTCATAGAATCATAGAAATGTGATGGCAGAAAAGAATCCTTTTGACCCATCAATTCTGCCCCTTGCTCCAGTAGCAATTTGGCAGAGGTACCCTAGTCAAAAAGAAAGTCTATATATGAGAGAAACGCTGGGAGAATAGCAAAATATAGTAAAAACAATGATCAGGTAACAAATACCAGTATTAAACTCCAAGAATAAATCTTAACAAATTAAACATAAACTGCGGCATGTAATTTAACTCCCCACGTCAAGGTCTGACTGATTTATGCCAGTAACCTCCTGTCATGAACAACTCTCTTCAAGTACAGGAGATATTTTCAGGGTTGTTCTAACTCCCCCAAAATCCAGCCTTGGGTGTTTAGATCTCATCTACACAGCTAGTCAGAAAGGTGCCACCCGCTGATGCCAGGGTTGCCATAATTCTAAAAATGTTTCTGTTTCTAGTCTTGGAGTGCTAGTACTCCTTTCCATATGTTCTATGTCTGCCACTCTTGAAGCCCACTGATACAAGTAGAAGGGGGAAAGTCATTGTGAAGCAATACATTTTAAGAGCTGCATTTGCCCCAGCCATTTTACAGAACGTCTACTGGATAATAACACAGGAAATCCCAGTACAAGATCTGTATGTAACCCCTCACCCCTGCCTTTTTAGCAAAACGACAGGTGGCATGCTGTTGAAGCTGACAGCAGTACCTGGTGGGGACTGGGTTCGGGGAGGACGAGGTTACTCGGCACAGGGGACCTAGGTTTGGCTACTCTGCACAGGGGCACCCAAGTAAATCCGAACACAGGAAGCAATAACTGTAATGTCCAGAACCAGGAATGGGATTCTCCAGTGTGGCTTTTATTCACATCCAAGCTGAACAAACAAAGCATAGACGGACCCCCATGGGGCTACATTTCCTGGTAATGCAGATTACAGACAACAGAACACTTTTTCACTATTTCCAGCCCTCAGGCTCTAAACCCACCAGGCACACAGCCCGGACTTGCACGCAGCTTTGGGTACACAGCCAAACTTGTACATTACTTGGGTTTTCCCCACTGGCCCGGCTCCCCCGCAGGCCACTTGATCCGCGGTCCATTTTGGGAAATGAACCAGTTATCCATGTTGTGGCTTCCCAAACCACACTAGAGCCTTCAACTCCTAGAGAGAATTTTCCTTACAATCCCACGTCTGGGTACTTCCCTCATCACTGGCGAAGTGCCTGAAGTAAAGTAGAAATCCACAGAGCAAATCCGTAGAGGTGGACCTGGTCACTAAAGATGAGGGGCCTCCCACCTCCAGCTCCCACAGCCCATACCCGGCCATTTCTCTGGAAACTAAACAATTCCTTTACTGAAAACTTGCAAATGTAGATTCTTGGGTAGACGTATGTCACATCTCCTCTACATACCATTTTCATCCCAGTAAGCTCTGGACTTGAACCTACTTTTACTTGTTGTTTAGCCCATTACTCTAGGCTTCCACTGTTTTAGTAGTTCAATCCCCACATTGTCACACAAGTCCCAGGGTGAAAAACATAGGCCCTTTCAGGAAGAGCAGACACTCACCCTCCAGTGCAGGTGCCCCACAGGCGACTCACAAGTCTTGTTCTCCCAAATAAACTCTGGAACACATAGGCAGCTTCTCCTTTAGTAGCAGAACTAGGGGGTTGCCCCAGGAATCTGCAGGGAACCCTTTTCTGCCCCCATCCCTGAAGGGAGGGGGCACTGAGACCCGAAAACAGCGGTCTCCAGCACTTCAGCTACTTCAGTGTCTCTCTTTTGGTGGAGACACACACCCTTTTTTCCTAAAAGGAGCCCTCTGTCAGGGCTGAGGCTCCTAGAGCCTAACTGAGCTGCTGAGCCGCTTTCTCAGCAAGCTCCCAACACCAACTCCACACTGAACTGACTGACTCTGTTCAAAACTCCCAACATTCTATTCCAGCTCCCTTGCTGCAGATTCCAATGTGGCTCATGCAGCTGCGATAGTTCTATTGGTGATGTCATCCCTCAGTCTCAGCTGAGACTGAGAACAGAGTGAGACAGTGTGAACTCCATTTAACTGGAGTTTCACAAGCTGCCTTCCCTGCCTACCACTAGGTCTTACTGGGATTCTAGTAACCCCGGGTAACAAGGGGGTTACATGTAAAAGGAAAAACTATCCCAGTTATTCTTTGAATCTCTGTATGTACTGCACACCAGAATTGATGAAGTTTAGGGCACTCCCAAAATATATATAATAGTGCATTCCCCTTCCACCTCCGCATTGCCTCCAGCATTGATCAGTGTAACTCTGATGGAAGTGTTTTGTAACTGTTAGGATTCTAAAGAACCTGGTAATAATCTTCCAGTTAAATTCTCTCCAGAAAGGGGAAGAAGTAATCTTTCAACCCAGACGCAAATGATGAGACCATTGGGTCTGTGCAATGAAGGCACCACTTTCCTATACCCACCTATCTCCTCTTAAAAAAAAAGGGGGGGGGCAGATGAAAAAGAAAGTACTGAATAAAGTGCTGAGATGTACCTAAATGTATCCCCGAGTCTGACTGTGTCGCAATAAAAAGATTCCAGGCTTGTCTGATCTCTGCGAAGTTGGTGTAGGACATTTGCTGACAATATAAAAAATGTGTACCTGTAAATACTGTACCTAAAAAATGTCATTGCGACACAGAGAGTAAATTTCTCCAAGTCTAGCAAATAGGAGACAACCTGAGTCATCAACACTCTAGGAGAACGTGGTCAAACCTTGACGTTTCCAATAGGTATAATCCAATTTTTTTTTGGGGGGTTCTTCACGATGGATAAGCAAGAGTGGGCCAGTGGTGTTGGTAGTGTGGGTGAGTTTTCGAAGGTGTGCTAATATACACAGTGAGTGTTTTACCCATGGGTAGTGTTCTTGGGTCCATATTTAAGGGGCGATCACAGCTGTGGGCAGCATCTATAAAGCCCTACCAGCACACATAATTTCCCACCAGTGCGTTCACCTTGAGTCGCTGGGATGCTGGTTTTGGGACCTCTGCCCTCCAATCCCTGTTGCCAAGCAGGGATGCGTGCTTGACCCCTCCTCCTGGAGAACTGCTAGGAGTAAGGAAGAGTGTGGATAGTGAACCTTATCAACACCCTGGAAAAATAGACTACGCACCTGTAACCATAGTTCTTTTTTTTTGTTGTTCTCTTTTTGGCCGCGGACCCAGCCTAGTGACCTGACCCTCACCGAGAGCCCCAACAGTGGGGCCGCTGAGCGAACTTTCATGCCTGGAGGGTCGGGCACTGGGCCTGACTCGTATCCAGGGCCTGACAATTTGAAGTTGCTTCCCTTGGAGCTAGGGCGTACAATGATGCTAGGTTTTAGCGTCTGTCCTAGCTCCACTCCATCAATGTGGTGTGGTACCGTGTCCCCAGCCTCCGACAGAGGGCAGCTGGCACCAACACATAGAACCCCAGAGAAGAAGAGCAGTCCTCGGATGCTCGGTCCTTCTCTGCCCCTGCCGACCCCGATGGCCCGTGCCCGTTCCTGAACATGGAGTGCGGCATGGCGCGAGGTGTGGGTAACCGTAGTTCTAGAAGTGGTATATGGTTCACATCCACATAACCCACCTGACCTCCCCAGGAAAGTGGCACACAGATCCCTGCTTCCAGCATGAAAAATCTGCCATCATGGGATGGTGTTTTGGGGGGGGTACCACCATGGTGGTAGCAGGGACTTTGCTTAAATGTCAAGCCAAACCACCATGGTGGTAGCAGGAGCTTAGCTTAAATGTCAAGCCAATCATCACATTCCACTGGAACTGCCAGGGTGTGTATGTGAACCACATACTACTCCCAGAGCTGCGGTTACAGGTGAGTAACCTGTTGTTTTGTGTCCTAGCACAACTTCAGATGGATCAGAGGTAGGGAACGTGGTACTTTGAAATTGTACTGAAATGCTATGAATGATGTAGCCTCCCATCATAGTTGTATATAAAATGGTAATGTATATAGATTGTCCTCACTGCGCAACCTTCTACCAACAGCAACCTCTGATAATGGTGCATTAAGGAACTATATCACTCTATATATGACTTGTGTTTATCTGTATCAACTTCAACCTCCCTTGGAATGGTTGTCAGCAAACACACTTTGATTTGATTTGAATTTGCTGTTTTTACTAATGCGTACATTTTTACTTTCTCTCAACCCCGCCTAGGTACTGACTGGGGGAACCGCACACCTAGCAGCGCAACAGCAAGCTTCCAGCCGAGCCACAGGCGCACCCCTTCTGAGGCAGATCGTTGGCTTGAGGAGGTGTCAAAGACTGTCCGGGCTCAGCAGCAGCCACCAGCACCTGCACCTCTGCAACCCCAAGCACTTTTGCAACCTCCCATGCCTATTCCACCACCAGCACAGCCTTTGCCAGTCGGCACATATCTTGCACCTCAACCTGCACCAGTCACTGTCATTCCTCCTGTGCAGCCTGCCTTTATCCCCACCCAGCCTTATCCCATGGCAAACGGATTAACCTACTCAACTCCCAGTGTGCCTGTGGTTGGAATCACCCCCTCCCAGATGGTAGCTAATGTGTTTGGCACTGTAAGTCACGCGCAACCCACACATACCCATCATTCACCAGCCCTAGTCAAACATAACACATTCCCGCAGTGTGAGGCCCACACTGCCGTTGCCAGCACCAGCCCTTTCTTCAAGCCACCCCAGCAGCTCAATGGATCTGCAGCCTTCAACGGGGAAGAGAGCAGTAACTGGGCGAGGGAAAGGAAGCTCTTGCAGGCCACCCCAGCAGTGCAGCCGGTAGATCCATTCGAGGCTCAGTGGGCAGCGCTGGAGACAAAGTCAAAACAGAGGAGCAACCCTTCCCCGACAAACCCATTCTCAAGTGACTTGCACAAGACTTTTGAGATTGAACTTTAAAGGTGTCTGGTGATGACAGAACTTCACAAGGAACTTTGCTAGAATAAGTGAACACTCTAGAGCGGGTATGAAGAGCTGCATCCACAACTGCCTACAGGGAATCCTGTGGATACCATGAATAAATTTGAATCAGGCAAAACTAATCAATAACCAAAAACAAAAACAAAAAATCAGAGCTGCGTGCTGGATGCCCAGAAGTTGGTTCAGTGATACAGCAGTAAAAAAAATGTATAGGTTAGCTGCTTCTTTCAGATTGTGTCCTGTGGTTTTATGCCCAGAAACACTGCAGTTCCGATAACGCTGGAGCTTCCATTTTGAGTATAAAAAGAGAAAAGCCAAAATCTTTATTTTTATGCATTTAGAATATTTTAAATAGTTTAGGAATGAGAAAAAAAATAGAGTTGTAAGTAATCTTGCCAAAGTGAAATGTAAATAGAGATTGATTTATCACTGATTCTATTGTAAGTAAAATGGGGAAAATATGTGGTTCTTTAGCTTGTCCTTGTATTGAGTTTAAAACAATTTGGTGTAAAGTAGTACATTGCTAAAAACAATCATGATCAGTACTTTACCGATAATAGTGTCGATATTTTAGCTTCAGAAGATAATTAAGAGCAGTATTGCCGTGGATTAACGACCACAAGACATTCTCCCAACTATAATTACTGTATCTCGTGCTTAGCTGCTCCCCACCGTATATACTGTACCATGTCGCTGCAGGATCTTTGTCTTAAATGTTGCTTTATTGGTTTTAACATTGTCTATGGTTTAATTATTCTAACCATGTTATAACAGGTAAACAAAAAGATTGCACATAAAAGTGGGGAAATTGTCCAGAAGAGTGAGTGTGTGTGTGTGTGTGTGTGTGTGTGTGTGTGTGTGTGTGTGTGTGTGTGTTTGTAAAAGCTGGTACTACGTAAGGGATAACACTCAGCAGTGTGTGATTATGACACAGGACGAAAATAAGTTTTGCAGCCACTGGCCAGCAGGGCTAGTGAGTGGGGAAAACCACTAGCCCCACAGACTTTCCACTGATTTGTCTGGTGTACTTATTGAAATGTTACCTTCACTAGTACAGCCTGAAGGTCTAGTTAAAGGACAATCTTACTAGCCCAGTACAAAATCTACCAGCATTTGGCAAGTGGGTTAGTGTCAATTTTGGCCCCTGTCATAAGGCAGTATACAGACGCATCGGGTGGTTGTTAGGCACAAGGTAAAGCCGAATGCCTTTGCCCACTATAATAGTGTGTATATTCCCTACATCTGCACACTCTGAAGAATGTTGTCCTGCTTATAAAATGGGCACTAACATAATTTTGAAATCAATGAAAGTTATGTTGTTTCGGTTAGATGTGCGGTCATGAGAAAATAATGCACAATCATGTGATGTCTTTTAACCAATGAGGTTTTAGGATTATTGTAGCCCACTTTATAATGCCAGTTTTAATGGTTTCTATGTTTTCTACTTTTTTTTGTGTTGCCTCACCGGATCTTGAGTTCACAGCTGGTGTTGGTGGCCCCACTAGGCCTCTGTCCACGAACAGCTTGGCTGAAGATGTATCTTGCTTTAAATATCTCTGAGTGTGAGCCTTACAATCATGTGTAATTAATATATTTGTACCATAATGATTTATAATCATCTTTAACAGAAATAAATGTTGGTGGTAGAAAAAAAATGAGGCATGCCTGCGTTTGATCTCAGGTCTACCGATCTGTTTGGGGATGAATTTGCTCATAGTCAATTAGGAGTGCAGTGTTCTCCTGAGAAGCTGCAGTCTGGGAGTAACAGCTGCCCCTGTACTTCTTCAGAAGATAACAAACTATGGCCAGATGGTCCAAGAGGTATGGGAACATTTAATCTTGTGTCTGAAGCCAAAAGCTTGGATGATATTTTTTATTCGTATTATATATATATATGTTAAGACGTCACATCATTATTTCTTAGTGACGCCATCCTGGTAGGTGATGTGTAAGATGCTACCACAGATTCAGTTTGGGGAGGGGGGAATCAAGTCATCCTGAGGTAAGCGGTGCACATACTCTTACACGTGTAACTTTGTGCATGGTAAGCTAGAAAACTAGTTTTGGTACTAAAAATGTAGAGCAGGGATAGATTAAAGGACAAGTAAGCAGAGTATCGTCTAACTAAAACTGCAAAAATCAGACAACAGAGGGCTGTAGTATAAGCCCCTGCCTTCTACATGATGAGCGTTGTATTGTTCAAAATCGTGTCTTCATATCATTCAGTTTAATTGTGTTTTAAATACCCTGTTTAGGTTTCCTTTGATCTGTACTTACAGTGGAATCTCTCTTTCTTAGAGGTACAAATAAAGGGATGGGGACAACTAGTTGTGCTTGTAGTTGCAATGCTTTCTTGTAGTTGGTGGTGACATTTACCAATTATCAGGGCTGTAGTTTTGTCCTAGACATTTTGGAGAAATTTGTGATATTACCATGGTCAAAATGACAAAGATCATGGATAGTAAAAGTCATGAAAAGTCACAAACCTATTGTGTGTTAAACAAATGACTTCTATTTTGACATATTTTGGTATGCACACCTTGGCAAGGGTTTAAATGGTGGAGGTATTGCATTGTTAGGCTGGCCCTGTGGCAGGAGGCAGTGAATTGTGGTGCCATCTGGGGACAAAGCGTATTGCCATAGTGAAGCACAGAAATAAAGGTCTCCTTTACAAACAGCAAAAAAATATGTCTTGTGAAACAGTGCGAAACATCATGGTGGTGTTGTGGAAGATGCCCAAAGTCACGGAGTTTTCATAAAACTGGGAAAAATCATGGTATACGTGACTTCCGTGAAGAGACGACGCCCTACTGACTGCTTGGTTTCACCCTCTGAATGCGCCAGCATTATGGCGCCGTGCCATTGGGTGCCAGTCAGCAATGTCATCGCCCGCTGTTTTTGCGGAGGGTTGTATCCCCCATACCCACCCTAACTGTTGATACCAATTCCGGGGGGGGGGTGGACTTCAGGGACGGGGTGGTGGATCCCGATTTTGGCGCCCTAATGCCGGCGCCCTGAATGCCTGCAGTGCTAATTACTTATGTTCATTATTTAAGGCATATAGAAGATGGCTGAAGAACAGAAGGCAATGCTGTCATTTTTTTGCGTTAAATTTTTTTATTAAAACATTTTTTACATAAGCTGACAAACAGAATTAACATGGATAACAGTACAGCTTATGAAACTATACTATATAATATTACAGGGTGATACTGAATTGTGTACTTAGACATGGGCGAAGACAAAACTGGAATTAGTAAAACCTATTATTAAATACAGATAACACAGGTAAGTAGTGCAACAGCAAGAACCACTAGCAATCCTCCCATGTGAGCTTAAACACAACCTTCCATGATCATTTTTGTACCACAAAATAAATAAGACGCTCCCTTCCTCCATGGGAGCTCCTCTGTGGCACTTTCATAATTTTCATAATGCCCCCCCAAGGAAGGGAAGGAATCGTAATTTGTCCCGAGATCCCTTCCACTTCCTTATCGTGGTCTCCGATCCTGTGCTCAGACGTATTGTGACGTGTAGGGAGAGTGTGGGGGTGTGCTCCATTCAAGTCTGTGGAGCATGAGTTTCAAACTTTTTCTGGTTGTTTAACTGAACATTTGGTGACATGAGCCCTGGTTCAATTAATAAAGTGGAGCCAGCAATAAAGAAGAGAAAGGGATTGCACGGAAAGCCCCTTGGGGCAAATTACAGTCCCTTTCTTTCCTTTTGGGGCTGGGGGGATTATGATTGAAAGTGCCACAGAGAAACTTCCATGAAAGTAAGGGAGCTTCCTCTTTTTCGTTTGCAGCACCGAGAAAGGTGGTCTTCTAACCACAGGAATCCATTATTATAGCTTTACAGCAGCAATCAGGCCACTGGATTGAGTTGCCCCGGAGATGGAATTTATGCTAATTTTGGAATCTTAGAATTAGAACTAAGCTCAAACTCTGCATTGTGGTCACACTCCCACCAACAGTCAGATTTGTTTCTCTGCTTGAACAGACCAGTTGCTCTGAAGTACAGCTTCACTCTCCTGGCCTTCAAAACAGTTTAGAAATTTAATTTGTTATACATTTTTTTTTTCACCTCCTTGGTTGGGGGGAGGTTGTACCTATGGTTCCCCCCTATTCCAGCGAGGTCTCCTTGGCTCCCGTCCCAGCTGCAGTCAGAGCTCAGGACCCCTTCGCCCTACCCTCCCTAGGCTGCTTCACTGCGGGTACTTACCCCACATGCTGCGGGAGACCCAGGGGCCAGGCTCAGGAGGAGCTAATTTGAATCGTCCCACGACACCCGGGCGCTGCAAATCCACCCCACAACATGGGCATGCAAGGACATCAGGGTTGCTGCCGTACATGCTACTACGTGCAGCTGTTCAACGTCGGTGCCACGCCAACCCCACACATTAGACCCCAAGCATGCTCCGGCCCCTGGCCTCCACCAGGGGCCAGTACTTCAGTGGTTGTTCCCTTCCCAGAGGAGGTGAGCAGTCTGTGGGACGCTCGATCCTCCCCTCCCTGACCCTCTGACACCCGACCCCGGGTCGTCGGCACAGTAAAGAGGTAAGGCGCCACCGCCTCAGCCCTCTACACCACTGGGTGTGCCACTGTTATTTTTATTTTTAGTGATTTCTAGATACTCTGTGTTAGGTTGTTTTTGTTTATTTAATTTGTATGTATTGCAGTTTTTCCAGTTTCTGATCAATTCCTATGAACTGGAGAAGGTCCAAAGGTAACGTAGTTCCTGTCTTTAGGGAACCACTTATTTCAAACCCCAGGAATCTCCTAGTAGTATTAGACAATTAGCAGTCAGTCCAGAGCTGCGGACTGCCCTGGACTTTTAAGGTAGAATGTATGCAAATTAAAGAATTTAGAGTGCATCATTTAAAACTTCTGCTTCTAGATGGCATGTAACTGCCAGATTCAGTTTTTCCATTCAGACAGCAAGACTAACCCCCTCGCGACCTCCACAGCAACTTCTCTGCAAGACTCTTCATTTTATTTAAAAACTGGTATTTCTTCACTATTCTAGGGACATGGATATACAGTGTTCTATCCACACTTCTGGCAGTTGCCCTTCCCTTTAAGACTTGCCAGAAACATCTTCAAGCTTCTCCTCCCACCTACCCAGGTGGTAACTCCCTCTGCTCTGCCCCATGACACCAGATCTTCCTTCCCGATGGAAGAAGCAGGTTCCCTCCTTACCACTCTCGTACTGAGTAGGCCCTTGCGACTAAATTTACAGATTTACTTCCTAAAAAGTTTAATACTTTGTGTCTTCAGCTTGATTATCGATCACGACTGTGATGGACAACAATTCTGCTCCCGGGTTCCGTCGTTGCCCATGCAGGCAGAAGATGTCCTGAACGAATCCGCATACCATGTGCGTCTTATTGCCAGGGGACGGGCACAATCCCCAGGCCTACGACATTTGTTAAACTTTCCATCCTACCGTTCTCTAGGACTATCTCGCCCAACTCAAGTTAGGCCGACCGAGCGAATGGAACCCACCGGTCAAATCTAAGGATGTCCACTGGGTGGTCTCCGCGGCTGCAGGGTCTTCTGAACAGCTTGCAGCTTTTGAGGAGGCTGTGGTCCAGGTCACTTTTCACTCCTCTTAGGCAACTGCCCTCCTGCCACTCCAGCTGGATTAGACTTTCACGGGATCCTTCAAAGAAGTGCGTCAGTCCTTGCCAACCCTCAGGGACCCTCGGGGCACAAATTCAAGTTGAAGAAAGAGTCCAAAAAATGGTCTCATCAACATTCGTGGGATTGGGCGTGCTCTTCGTTGAGAGCTTTGGATTTCCATGCTTCTCTGGATCCAGCTTCGGTTGAATCCTCGGCCCAGGCTGCTGGCTCCACGGTAACGCCATCAGGCCAGTTGGCCGAGACACTGGCTGATCTTCCGGCCGAGATTTTTCTCAAACCGGTCAACCAATTGTCGACTAAAGAGGCTGATGCTTCCTTATCCAGGTCCTGACTCAGACTGTTGGGATGGATCAGTCTGCTGACCAGCCAGCTCTAGTCGACAACCAAGACCCAGAGGAACCTTGGCGTTCACTGACTCCCTCCGAGCCCCGCCGGTGTTCGAGGTCATGGTCTTCTTCATGTGGGTCAAGCGGTTCCTGCCAACATGGCACTCCCACTCTTGACGCCACGAAAAGTGGTGCCGCCGCTACTCTTCATCCTCATCCCCCTCAGGTGAGGAGAGGCTTCAACGCAAGTTGCGGCGACGCTATGAGAATCTAGTGGCAACAGCTGGTGCTCACCGGCATGATGCTGGCCATCACCTGGCTTTCGGCTGACAGGTCGATGCCTTCTCTACCTAAGGGATCAACCAAGATGGTCCCAGCTCGGCCAACCTTGGTGTTTCCACCGATTCTGGTGAAGCCGCCGTCTAAACAGCCGCCGACCAGCACTGCAACCAAGGAGTCTCAGCCAACCAAGGGACTTCCTCATCGGCTGTCGGTCATAGGCACCCCTGACCATCCCCAGATGGTCAGTGGGGACTCGGGTGGTCGACCCCTTTTTTAATGACTCCTCGGAGTTGGAGGGTTCCTCCCTGCACTCCCGTCCGGTTGTCGTTAACCATTGACAGAGATCCTTGACTGGGGTGATATTTCTACAGAGGCCTTCCCAGTGGTGGAGGCCATTCTTGGCCCTTCCCTGTAACTTTGGCATCGCCCTGCTTTCTGCCCTGTGCCCTGTTCCCTGATGGTCCACAAGTATGTGGTCCCTACTGGTTCCCTCTTGGGATTAACAGAACACCCCTCAGCCAAGGGGCTGGTGGCCAATTCTGTGTTTAGGTGCTCCAGCAACACTGGGGATGTGGACAAGCCACCTGACAGAGTCCAAGAAATTAGATCACGCGGCTAAAAAGGATTACGCTGCCTCATCGCTTGATCTTCATCAGGCAAGTTCAGCCCTCCTTATGGCCCACTTCTTCCATGTCCTGCTGGGCACCCTGGATGAGGTGCTTCCTCATCTGCCAGCCGACCTCCAGACCACAGTCAGACAGGTCTGGGACCAGGGCCAGGCTGTAGCTAAGCAACAGCTCCAGACAGCCATGGACACTGGGGACTCCTGTGCCCGCTCCATGGTGGCCACCATTGCCACGTGCCTCAGGGCTTGGCTGAGGATCTTGACCTTCATGGCTGACACTCAGCACAAGCTGGCAGATGTTCCTTTCCTGAGCACCAACTTGTTTGGGCCTGGGGTCGAGGGCCACTTCACCCACTTCAAAAAGTCCAGTGCCACCTTGGACTCCATGACATTTGCCCAAAAGGACCCCAATGGCTCCAAGCAGCAGCAGCAGAAAAGGAAGCCCTTTCAGTTCACCTCTACTCCTGCGGCCAGAGCAGCCCAACCTCAGGCTGGTCAGCAGGCCCAGGCCTGGCAACCCTGGCCATAGTCAGTGGCGTCTGTCATCTGTAAGCCTGTGGGGAGAGGCTCTTATGGCTCCTCGGCGGGACCCTCCTCCTCCTCCAAGCCTGCCTAGTGAAGTGATATGGGGTGCCTCCCTCATGCCCATCACACCTCCCCTGAGTCCTTCTGTGGGGGTCCGGCTCCACCACTTTCTTTCTGCCTGGTCCACTGTCTCCATGGACAGGTGGGTTATTGAGATGGTCAGTCAGGGTCTGTCTCTGGAATTCGAGTAGTACCTTCCTTGCCGAGCCCACGCCCCACAGGAGGACGTGGTATCAGCAGACATTCTGTCTGCTCTCAGAGACGACATAGCCCAGCTCCTCTGCAAGGAAGTCATGTTTCCTGTCACGGATCCTCCGGAACACCTAGGGTTTGTCTGCAGGTACTTCCTGGTACCAAAGCGGATGGGAGGCTGGTGCCCCATTCTAGATATGCATGACCTGAACAAGTTTCTCAAGTTGTGCACCTTCAGGATGGTAACTCAGTCTCGGATCATACCGGCTCTAGGGCAAGACGTGGTTTTGCTCCCTGGATCTTCAGGGATACATTCTTTCACATCCCGATCGTCCGTCACACCGAAGGTTCCTCCGCTTCTGAGCTGAGGGAACCCTCTACGAGATCCAGGTCATTCCTTTCAGCCTGTCCTTGGCCCCCAGGGTCTTAAAGTGCATTGCGGTGGTGGCAGCCTACCTGAGGCACTGAGGGGTCCAGGTGTACCCCTACCTAGAAGACTGGCTGATACCAGGTCCCTCCAGGCAAGAGGTGGAGCGGTTCAGAGACCTGGCCCTCCAGACCTGCGTCAAACTTGGCCTCCTGCTCAACGAGGCCAAGTCAGAACTCATACCTTCACAGGTGATCCACTTTATTGGGGCAGCGCTCTACTCTTGCAGAGCCAGAGACCGACTCCCGGCAGACAGGGTGGAGGCTTTCTCCTCCTTTGCCCAATCATTTCTGGTTGGGCAATTGCGCTCTGCCTGGGACTTCCTGCGCCTGCGCCTGCTGGGTTACATGGCTGCTTGCACCAGCATGGTCCGATGGGCCTGCTGGAGAATGCGCTCCCTACAGTTGGAGCTGGCCAGCCACTGGTCTCACCGCAGGGGTCACTTCGACCAGCTGGTCACTGTGACCTAGCAGATGTGGGGTGCCTTCCAGTGGTGGTTAGTCCATGAGCATGTACAGGAAGGGATCCTGTTTGTCCGCCCAGAGCCGACAGTCATCCTGATGACCGATGCCTCTCTCATAGGCTGGGGTGCCCACCTGGAGGAACACAGAGTCCATGGGCTTTGGCCCCCGAAGAATCCCAGTGCCAAATCAACTTGCTGGAGCTCCAAGCAGTTTGGCTGGCGCTGACTGCATTCGCTCCACACATCTGGAGTCCGGTGGTCCAGATGAATGACACCACAACCATGTACTACCTCAACAAATGGGGTGGGACACACTCCCTCCCACTGTGCAAGGAAGTACTCCACGTGTGGACCCTCACGCGCAGTCTGGAGGCCGATCTCCTAGCCATCCATGTGGCAGGGGCCTCCAACCAGCTGGATGACGCTCTCAGCCGTGTGGGTGAGGCATCTCACGAGCAGTCTCTCCACCCAGAGGTAGTATACAGTCTGTTCACCCAGTGAGTCACCCCTCAGGTTGACCTGTTCACCTCCAGCTACAATGCAAAGCTGAGGCTGTTTTGTGCCCACCCCCTCATCAGGAAAAACTGCAGGGGGATCCACACCTGGGGACTTCTGTAGCTCTTTCACTCTTATTATGCTTTATCTTTCCCATTATCACCTTTTTGTTTCACAGATTCTCTCTTAATCTTGCCATTTATCACTTCTTCTCCCCCCTGAGCCTCCCCTTTTTTCTTCCCCCATATATATATCCCTTATTTTACCTCCCCTCTACACTAACGTTTTTTTCTCTTTCAGATATTTCTTGAAGAAGACCTACAGTCGAAACATAGATTTTTAACTCTATTTTCTATTTTCAGTGTGCATTTAATATAACCATTTTATTTTACTGCAGGGGGATGCCTTCTCAAGGCCCTGGACCACAGGTGTTTTCTATGGCTTCTCTCCACTTCCCTTGATCCACGAAGTGTTGCTCAAGGTGAGGAGGGACAAAACACAGGTGATCCTGGTGGCTCCAGACTGGCCCGCCAGTTTTGGTACCCCGATCGCCTCAGCAGCAGGCTCCCGAGGAGTCTTTCCCTCTGCCTGGATCTGCTCTTCATCAATCAGGGGAAGGTACTCCATCCAGACCTTCAATCCCTGCACCTGACAGCCTGGTTCTTGAGCAGCTTGAGTTCCAGGCTTTGAGTCTCTCCGAAGATGTCCTCACTGTTGTGGAGCCATCTCAGAAGGAGTCGACCAGGAAATGACAATGCCTTCAAGTGAAAAAGGTTCTCCATTTGGTGCCAGAGCAAGGGGCTGGGCCCCTTCTGTCCGGTGGCTAGCATCCTTGGTTACCTGTGGTCCCTCTGTAAGTTGGGCCTTTGGTCGATGACCATTAAGGTGCACCTGGCAGCCATCTCTGCTTACCAGGCACA
Source organism: Neoceratodus forsteri (assembly GCA_016271365.2). NCBI lineage: Eukaryota > Metazoa > Chordata > Ceratodontiformes > Ceratodontidae > Neoceratodus > Neoceratodus forsteri. The sequence goes on from CM028134.1 coordinate 1,028,853,478, forward strand.
GGCTGGTCAGCAGTAGATGGCACAGGAGAAGGTGGTCTGCTGTTTTTTCAAAGGCCTTGAACACATTTCCTCTCCAGTGCATGAACCACCACCACCGTGGGACTTGCTGCTGGTTTTGGAAAAGCCCATGGGCAAGCCATTCGAACCAATGCACAGGTGCGACATGTCTCACCTGTCATGGAAGACCACCTTCTTAGTGGCTATCATGTCAGCCAGAAGGACCAGTGAACTCCAGGTGCTTTCTGTGGAGTCTCCCTTCCTGGTCTTCCACAGGACAAGGTTGTCTGCGCCCCAACCTGAAGTTCTTCTTGAAGGTTGTGTCAGTGTTTCACCTTAATCAGGTGATCAGTCTCCCAGTGTAGTTCACCAGTCACACCTCGAAGGCCAAGTGCAGGCTGCATACTTTGGACCTGCGACGATCTCTTGCCTACTATAAGGAGCGCACAGCTGGAGTTTGAGGAGAGGTTCACCAGCTGTTTGTCACGCTGAAGCCACACCTGGCAGACCGGCAGCTAAGCGGACGATTGGCAGATGGATTGTATCCTGCATCGACCTTTGCTATAAGTTGGCAGATAGGGAGCCTCCCAGAGGGCTGAGGGCTCATTCCACCTGTCATACCGCTGCCTTGGTGGCTGCTTCCAGGGACATCCCTATCCAGGAAATCTGCAGGGCTGCTACCTGGAGGTCAGTACACACTTTATTTTTCCATTACCACATCGACTTTGAGTCATGTCAGGATGCTGGTTTTAGGGCCTCAGTTCACTGATCTCTGTTCCCTAAGTAAGGGGTGTGCACCTTGCCTCCCTCTTCCCGGAGAACTGCTAGGAGTCTGCCTGAAGTGTGGATAGAACATCATATCCACGTCCCTAGAAAAACAGATTACTCATCTGTAATAGTAGATCTTCCATGGAGTGGTCTCTTGCAGCAGGCAATACACTTGGGTCGTCGCTGTGGCGCACGGCAGCTCTTCTAGCAGTCTTTTTCCAGGGGCCACCCACACAAGGCATGAGCTTCCTGTTTCCTATATAAGTGTGGGCGGTCCCTGGTATCCTCAGTTCATTTTCCTGCTGTCTTCAGCTCGTATGCAGCAGCTAGAGCAACTTCAGACAGCAGTCATCGACAAGAATTTGAGCAAGCCAAACGATTGTCCAAAGAATCTTCAAGCAAGAAAGTGCTGTTTCATTCCTGCTGTTGCGGCAGGAAAATCTGCCACTTCGACAACCATACTACTTGTGTAAGGTGTCTGGGACCCACACGACACCATTTCTTGCATTCATTGACAGGATTTCAACCAAGCAACCCATCATTGACGGTTGCGTGAAATTAAACATTTAATGGAGCAGAAATTGTCTCTCATGGACAATCAAGGAGCTCGTCCTAAGAGTCCCCCAGCCCCACTGATTCTCATCGATGGCACGAAAAGGAGGAGGAGAAGCCCTCCTCACAGTCCGTGCCTAAGCGCTCGTCGACAGCCACCATCACTGGTGCCCCACCGTCAACAGCGCATTCTCAGGCTGCCTCTTCGTCAATGGGGGGGGGGGTTATACCCTTTTGTCGATGGCGCTCTCTAGCGCATTGATGGCAGTTTATAATGAGCCCTTTATGGGTTCCGTCAATGGGGGCTCCTCTCCCGTCGACAGGACCATCATTTTCACAGCATAGCACTCTTTCCCCAGTGGCTCTGTCGACGAGGGACCGCATTCCACAGGGAAAACCCACTGCATTTGCTATGCTTACTGCCCCTCCACCCTCGCAGGTAGGTGCTCACAGGGGCCAGGTTGACAGGGATCAGGACCTTGGTCTTTACTACCCAGGGCAAGACCTGCTAAGGCTCCGTGTCCAATCCCTCCATCCTCCCTTTGGTTTCCCAGAAACCCTCCTTCCCTAACCCTCCTCCTACTCAAAAAGAACTGGACAATACTACAGTAGTACAGCACGTCCTGCATGCCATGCGGCATGCTTGGCTGTCCGACCCAGGAGAGCCAAGCTATCTTTCCCGTTCACTCACACCTCTGCCTAAAAGTTTTCACAGTGACAGGGATCCTCTCCCACCCTGGTTACCTCCCCCGTATATGAAGGACTACTTATCAGAGGAGCCTGATTTCCTGGCAGATTTTACCAGAGATCTAGAGGATGAGGAATTCCTGGAGTTGGATTTCCAACCCCACTCTTCTTTATTGGACCTCTCCTCATTAGAAGAGGACTTGCCCAGACATACGGCTGCCTCTCCTCCAGATGACCCTTCTTTCCATGAAATGATGGTCGAAATTCAAAGGTCATCGCATACTGTACTACCGAACATGACAGACAATGTAAGGATGTGGCAGACTACTTAGAGTTACCTGAGAAGCCAGACTTAGTGGTACCTCCACTAATCCAGACCTACCAAAACACTATGCTTGCAGCCTGGCACCAATCTTCCTCTGTCACGGCTGTTCCCCGCAAGGCGGATCGCATATACCAGGCTCCTCTGGATCACCCTTTTCTATCCAGTACTCCTGAGGCTGATTCAGTGGTGATTGCTGCCTCTCATGATCGTACTAAACAACCAAAACACATGAGCTCCTTACCTCCTGATAAAGAATCCCACAGGATAGATTATCTGGGAAAAAAAGGTATTTCAATCCAATACCATGAATCTCAGAATCCTAAATTATATGGGACGCATGATCAAATACCAGCGTACACTCTGGTCATCTGCCATTGAATTAGTCAATAAACTCCCTCCTTCACAGGAAAGGGAATAATTACTGGCTACAATAACCACTGGCAACTCCATTTCCTGACACCTACTCCGGTTGGGCTACGATGCAGTTGATACCTTGGCCCATATGTCAGCAACTGGCATTACTTTGCATCACCATGCTTGGCGTCGCATCTCAGGGTTCACACCTGATGTACAGCAGAGAGCAGTAAACACCCCCTTTAATGGGTCCAAGCTATTCGGGCCAGGTACCCAAACATTGATAGATGATCTCCAAGCTTCAGGTAGAACTCTGTGTACAGTCCATGGCATGTACCGTACCTCCCAGCCGTCTTACCGTTCCCAGTCCTCTTTCTACACCAAAAGGGGGTGGAAAATACTGAGGCTGTAATAGAGGCAGTCTCATAGGTCGTTCCCAATCTACCAGAGCCAACGCCTCAGCTGCCAAGGGCTCTCGCTCACATCCTCCAGGTGGGGCGGGTCAGCCCGCCTCCCAGTGACCTACTGGGGCCCTGTCTATGCTTCCTCGACCAGGCTTCAAAAGCAGTGGGTGGTCATTTTGCCTTCCATTTGTAGGCCTGGAAAATGATCACATCAGACGAGTGGGTACTCCAGATCATTCAGAAAGGTCACACTCTGGAATTCCTGTCCAGACCTCCCCCTCATCCACCCCGCTCAGTCCATTACCCACCCGGCCATATTCCTGTTCTCCAGGAGGAATTACAGACTCTTCTAACCAAGAAGGCCGTTTACCCAGTAACCCCCACAGAACACCAGAAAGGGTTTTACTCCCATTTCTTCCTGGTACCCAAATGAACTGGAGATCTCAGACCAATACTGGACCTCAGAAAATTGAACCTATATGTCCAGTGCAAACGGTTCCTCATGATCACTTCAAATTCCATCATGCCAATACTGAAACAAGGGGATTGGTTTTGTGGCTTAGATATGAAGGATGCCTACCTACTTATCCCTATCCATCCTGCCCACCACAGATTCCTTCGTTTTCACCTGTTGGGAGAACACTACCAATTCCGGGCACAACCGTTCAGCCTCTCATCGGCCTCGAGAGTGCTCACCAAATTCCTATGTAGTAGTAGCAGCAGCCTTAGGAAGGGACGGGTACTTTGTCTTCCCACATCTAGACGATTGGCTCATCAAAGCAGAGTCCAAAACTGCTCTGCTTTCCTTCCTAGATGCAACCTTAACTCTGTTCTAAGCTCTAGGGATTACGGTCAATTGGCCAAAGTCCAATCCGACCCCCCCACACAGTCACTCCAATATATAGGAGCAGTCCTAGACACGGTTTCTGCCAGGGCCTACCTTCTGGATGCCAGGCAAGACAAGCTCCTATCTCTGGCATCGCAGATACAAACCCAGAAAGTAGTCACAACCAGACAAATGCTGTGTTTCCTAGGTCACATGGCCGCTATCATCTCTATAGTAGTTTTCTGCCCGTCTTCATATGAGACCAGTCCAATGGGTCCTTCAGAACTGGAGGTCTCAAAAAATGGGACATTTTGAAGACAAAATCAGAGTCACTCTCACATTGCGATCTGCCCTAGTCTGGTGGACATTCCGAGCCAACCTATGTTAAGGCATGCCCTCCCAATCATCCCCTCCCATGTGGACGTTGACCATGGATGCATCCTTAGAAGGGTGGGGCACACACCTGGGTACTTACAGGACACAAGGCAAGTGGACCACTTCTGTACCTCATCTCCACATCAATCCCCTGGAGCTGTGGGTGGTTCACTTAGCTCGCCAGGCTTTTCAACCTTGCCTATCTCTGGGACTGTTGCTGCTTCAATCAGACAACACCGCAGTAGTATTCTACCTCAACAAATGAGGTATGAAGTCCCATACTCTATGCAAAGAAACACTTACAGTCTGACAAGAGGCCATTCGGCAACATCTAATACTGACAGCCGTCAATCTACCAAAACGTTGCAACTTCCTGACCGACCGTCTCAGTCATCCACGCACGAATGGACACTTCATCCCAAATGTGGACAGGACTGTTGTTATATTTTCCCCCCAGTCCCATAACGAACTCTAATGAAATTGCAACTTGAACCTACCACAGTGATCTTCATAGCCCCTCTGTAGCCTTGACAGGTGTGGTTTCCTCCACTTCAACAATTAGTAGAGGATCCCATTCCATTGCCAATCAGACCAGATCTCTTGACTCAGAATCAAGGGACCCTTCTACACCCGAACCTGAAGGCTCTACACCTTCATGCTTGGCTCCTGAGTATGCTTTCATAGCATGTTTACAAGTGTCCTCTCCTTTTGCTAGTATTTTACTGGCCTCACGTAAACCAGTGACCAGGGAAACTTATAATGCCAAATGGAAATGCTTTTCCATCTGGGCTGCTTCCTGATCATTGGATCGCTACTCCTGTCCACTGACGAATGTTTTGGATTACCTGGCCTTGATTGTCGAGACAGGATTAAGCTACTCCTCCATAAAAGGCCATTTGGCCGCTATTTCTGCCTTCCATGAACCTCTGGATGGTAGATTACTGTATCAACACCATCTAGCCAAAATGTTTCTAAGAGAAATGTTACATATTAAACCACTCCTCTGTGGGATCTCAATTTTCTAATAGAGAAATTAACTCTTGAACCCTTTGAACTGGCGGCCACTTCTTACCTCTGTTTTCCGTCTTGGAAAACACTATACCTAGTGGCTGTCACTTCAGCTCGACGTATTTCCAAGCTCCATGCCCTTACGTGTAGAGAACCCTACTTGATCTTTCACAAAGACAAGGTGGCACTTAGTACTAACCCTTCCTTTCTACGGTAGTGTCACAACACACCTTAAATCAATCCTTGAAATTACCAGTATATTATCCTGAACATTCCAATCGAGATTAATGCCTCCTACGTACTCTAGATGCCCATCACATATTACGATACTACACTAATCAGACTAAATCCATTAGAAAGACTTTGCAACTCTGTTACCTTCGCCTCATGCAGGGAAGGTCTCCCAGTCAATAAACGGACTCTATCTAACTGGCTGGCACACTGTATAACTTTTTGCTACTCAAAATACAAGAAGTCATTACCAGAACCTGTCCAAGCCCATTCTACAAGAGCTATGGCCACTACTGCGGCTTGCTTTAAAGGGGCCTCTTATCACAGATATATGCAACACAGCTACCTGGTCCACAATTCATACTTTCACGAAGCACTACAACTTAGACATTACTTCACGCCATAGGACAACCTTTGGCCGAGCTGTCCTAAAAGGCCACCTGTCATAATGTGCACCCTTTTGGGTATACTGCTTTGTATTCATCCCAAGTGTATTGCCTGCTGCAAGAGACCATTCTGTGGAAGATAGTACAGTAAAGTAAAATCTTACCATAACAGTAGATCTTTGAGGAGTGTCTCTTGCAGCAGGTACGATCCCGCCCTCCGTCCCCCTCTTTCGGTAAGAGAACAAATTCTGGTTTAGTGACTCATGGGTTGGGATACATATGGTACCTCAGCTTCCCCTCGGTCCTCGCTTAGCGACCTGAATCCAGCAGGGGAAACTGAGGATACCAGGGACCGCCCACACTTATATAGGAAACAGGAAGCCGATGTCGTGTGAGCGGCCCCTGGAAAAAGACTGCTAGAAGAGCTGCCATGTGCCACAGCAACCTCTGGCGATGACCCAGGCGTTACCTGCTGCAGAGACACTCCTCAAAGATCTACTGTTACGGTAAGATTTTACATAACTGTACTTTCTAGGAGTGGTATATGATGTTCATCCTCTTGGACCCACCCAACCTCCACTTGCTTTTGGCTCACAACACTCCAGCGTGAGCAAGATCTGGGGTCATGGGGTGGAGCAGAGGAGTTACCACCTGGGTGGGTGTGGGTGGGAGGAGCCAGCTTGAAGATGTTGGCAGCAAGTCTTAAAGGAAAGGCACCTGCCAGAAGTGTAGATGAACATCATATACCACTCCTAGAACTACTGTTACAGGTGAGTAACCTGTTTTTTTCTTCATACTCTACCTCTAGTAGTTTTTTACTAAAAGTTTAGATTAGCAGCAGATTATTTAATTGTTTTAATGGTTCCCTTGCAGTTCTCAGGAACAAAGTTCTCATTTTAAACTAGGAGTTTGTAGTGGTTATTACCTGTAGCGCTTTGTTTAAAGTGTATTACTTATTTTCAGATTTAAATAACTTTGCTTATACTCGTGATCAGTTCCCAGTCTTGCAAGGTATTGATTGTGTTTTTAGGTTTTAAAAATGGTATTAAGTGCTTTCAGATTTTTAAGGCTGATCACCACACAGACCAATTTCAGTACTTAATATTGATTACAAAATATTTGCAGCGGTGATTGTGATGAGAACTGAAAAATTTCTGTCCCATCCGGTTAATGAGGACCAATATGGATTTATCCCAACCAGACAGGCGCACAATAACATAAAGAAAACACCTCTTGTACCACGCCACCCTGTCAAACTTCCCCTTTCTCTTCTTAAGTTTGGATGCAGAGAAGGCCTTCGACTGGGTGGCATGGACGTTTTTGGAAGCTACACTCAGGAGGATGCATTTCTCTGAGGAATTTATGTGGGTAATACAAGGACTATATGATGGAACAATGGCCCGAATTAAAATTAACGGCTCCATCTCTGAACCTATTCCTTTACTACGGGGCACAAGACTGGTGCCCACTGTTGCCCTTGTTGTTTACCCTGTACATGGAGCCTTTGGCCCAGGCAATCAGGCAAAACCAGAACATACGAGTAGTGGAAGCTGAGGGAGAGCACCATAAACTTGCCCTTTACGCAGACGACCTGATTCTTTACCTGGCTGACCCCAAATCAGTGCTGCAGCCACTGTGGAGATTACTTGGGGAGTTTGGAAAACTAGTGGGATAAATGGTGAATACCTCAAAAACTGAAGTTTTGAAATTTATACCCCCTACCCCTCAATGGTACACTCCTTCCCTTTTAAATGGAACCTGTCTTCTCTCAAATATTTGGGAGTCTGCCTTACTAGAGACCCAGCCAGACTGAGAGATATAAATTGTGTACCCCTGGTAGATCAAATAACATCAGATTTAGAGAAATGGAAATCCCTACCACTTCCCCTGGTTCAAAGAGTGGACGCAATAAGGATAAATTTTTTGCCACGTCTCCTGTATGTTTCCAACCCTTCCCATATCACTACCAAAAGGGCTGATCCGAGAGATAAGAAAATATCTTGGTATATATGGGGAGCTCAACAACCCAGGGTACGGTTTATAGTACTCCAGCTGCCTAAGAAGCAGGGGGGTTTAGCTCTGCCAGAATTAGAAGCTTATTACTTAGCTGCACAGCTTCAGATTCTCATATACTGGTTACACCCCCAATACGGGCAAAATGGAGAGACCTGGAGATGAGGGAGGAAGATTTACTTAACTTAAAGTATTGTTGCAATATCCATCACCACTTTTTAAAGACATATCAAATAACCCCTATACAATAAAAATCTCGAGAACAGTTATAGACTCCAAACAATTAGCTCCATATAGACCCCTTATATATTCATTACCATATCACCTATAGCTCATTCCAGCTCTTTCACACCATGGATTTAGGAGATGGGAGAGAATGAACTTGCACCTGATAGGGCATTTCATCAAAGGGAGAGATCTGCTGTCAGTAGCCGAACTGCAGACCTTTTATGACATCTGCGAACAAGACACATTCCGGGTGCTACAGGCCTTAGATTTTGTTAAAAGGCAATTGGGAAAACTACCCCAGGAGAGACCCCAAACAATTTTAATAGACATAATCAGAGCTGCCGTAGACAGACAGGCTGCTTTGACACATGTGATCTCTTATTTATATAAGGGAGTGATAGCTTACAAAGGGGACTCCCTACAAAAGCTTAGGAAAACCTGAGAGATGGATCTGGGGATTCCTCTAGCAGAAGGTAAAGGGGATAGACATCTTAGCTACATCCGTAAAGATCTACCCTCCCCCACCTGTAAAGACGTTTCCTGGAAGGTTTCCCTCAGGTACTTTACAATACCATCAGTGCAGGCAAAATATATGGAAAGAAGAGCCACCACTTTCTGTAGGAAACTGTGGAAATAAATCTGCAACACATGGGCACATTTTCTGGCAATGCCTGAAGTTGCAACCATTTATAGAAAACCTAAATGTAGCACTCTCTGAGTTTCATGGATGTCCATCAACTCACTCCAAACTTTTTTTTTTCTTTTCAGATTTACCTGCCTCATGTAGGGACCCAAAAACAAAAAAAAAGCTATTAACAATATGTATAACAACTGCTAAAAAATCATAACAAAGAACTGGCTGTCGGCACCACTGACGATTTCTCAATGGAATGATATAGTGATTCAATCTTATCAGGGGATGAAAAATTCCCAAGTCCGAGATCCAGGACTCATTTAAAACGCAGGCGGACTTGAACTGCAGAGCCCTATTCAGTCCGACGGACTTGGCTCCCGACTCTGCAGTTCAGTGTAATTGCACGCATGTGCAGTGTCTCTCCGACAGGCAGATTCTGAATCCCGGGGCTTACCTCTCCTGATATTGTTGACTTCAGGAGCGGCGGGGGCGTTGTAGTGGAAGGGAGTGCTGGATGTAAGGGAACTCCTGACTGGCTTCCTCGGGTGACTCCAGGGCTTGTGGCATGCCCAGGACACACTGTGGACTCGCGGGAATTGAATGTGAACTGTAGTAACAGCCACCAGGGAGATCACATGAGTGTTGTAATTGTGATCAGGTGGTGGCTGTTCTGCGCATGTACAGAGACCAATCGCTAGTGCGCCATCAGTTTTGATCGGTCTCTGAGAGGAATCGGACGTTCGGTCTCTGAATAGCGCATTAAGGAGACGGTTCGGCTACTTGGGGTCAAAAAAAAAAGCAGAATTACACTCTACTGGGGTTTGGGGTTATTTGCTGTGGAAAGTCTGCTGCAGGGGAAACGGAGGAGTAGTGAACAAAAGTGAACTGGGGCTTCATTTTCATTTGGGGCTTAAAATCTGCTGTGGAACACCAAAGGGAGTGAACTGGGGTTCAGCTCATGAGATAGGGCTTAAAATCTTTTGGGAAAACGGGTGGGAGTGGACAAAAGTGAAGGGCTTCAACTGTGATATTTCTGCTTTAAAAAAGCCTAATTAGGTCCTGGCATCAATTTGAGCACTGTCTGAGGTCACTCACTGACCCAAAGTTCTGTTTTGACACACAGACTAGAAGGGTCACACTATTTGGACCTGACCCTTTCATTTAGTGTTTGCTGTCAGGAAAGAGCTCTAGTTAAAAAGAAATCTACCATTCTTAAGCACTGCAGCCCCGACTAAATAGCTAACATTGAAGACTAAGGAATTTTTTCTTGGCTTGTGAGAATTGACTGAAATTAAAGTCAAAAAGTGTGACATTATTTTTTGTTTGGCACAATAAAAAATGATCTCACTGCTGTTTTTCTGCCTTTGAAATAGAGCAGAGTTTAAGGGGATATGATATAAAAAAAAAAAGTTCTGCTACGAATAATATTATTTCAGTCTGAAAGCAACTACAGGATCAGATTATTTTGTTTGAGACTAATTCTGGGCTAAAGCAAAGTCTGCATCGGTAACGGTCACCAAATATTTTTCTGAAGCAAAGCCTGCATCTTTCAGTCAGTGAAGTCACTACAGTCACTAATATTTTTCTGGGCTGAAGCAAAACCTGTCTCGGTCTATAATTAGTTTGAGAGAGAAGTCACTACAGTCACTAAATATTTTTCTGGGCTGAAGCAAAGCCTCGTCCATCAGTTTAGTCAGTGAAGTCACAATATTTTCTGGGCTGAAGCAAAACCTGCATCTATTAGTTTGAGTCAGTGAAGTCACACAATATTTTTCTGGACTGAAGCAAAACCTGCGTCTTATTAGTCTGAGAGAGAGAGAGAGGTCAATAGAGTCTTTTCTGGGCTGAAGTAAAGCCTGCGTCCATTAGTTTGAGTCAGTGAAGTCACAATATTTTTCTGGGCTGAAGCAAAACCTGCATCTATTAGTTTGAGTCAGTGAAGTCACAATATTTTTCTGGGCTGAAGCAAAACCTGCATCTATTAGTTTGAGTCAGTGAAGTCCCAAAATATTTTCTGGGCTGAAGCAAAGCCTACGTCTTATTAGTCTGAGAGAGAGAGAGAGAGGTCAATAGAGTATTTTCTGGGCTGAAAGCAAAGCCTCGTCCATTAGTTTGAGTCAGTGAAGTCACAATATTTTCTGGGCTGAAGCAAAGCCTAGATCCATTAGTTTGAGTCAGTGAAGTCACAATATTTTTCTGGGCTGAAGCAAAACCTGCATCTATTAGTTTGAGTCAGTGAAGTCACACAATATTTTTCTGGACTGAAGCAAAACCTCGTCTTATTAGTCTGAGAGAGGTCAATAGAGTCTTTTCTGGGCTGAAGTAAAGCCTCGTCTATTAGTTTGAGTCAGTGAAGTCACAAAATATTTTTCTGGGCTGAAGCAAAACCTGCGTCTATTAGTTTGAGTCAGTGAAGTCCCAAAATATTTTTCTGGGCTGAAGCAAAGCCTACGTCTTATTAGTCTGAGAGAGAGAGGTCAATAGAGTATTTTCTGGGCTGAAGCAAAGCCTGCATCTATTAGTTTGAGTCAGTGAAGTCACAAAATATTTTTCTGGGCTGAAGCAAAGCCTGCGTCCATTTGTTTGAGTCATTGAAGTCACAATATTTTCTGGCTGGAAGCAAAGCCTACGTCCATTTATTTTGAGTCAGTGAAGTCACAATATTTTCTGGGCTGAAGCAAAGCCTGCATCCATTAGTTTGAGTCAGTGAAGTCACAATATTTTTCTGGGCTGAAGCAAAGCCTGCGTCCATTAGTTTGAGTCAGTGAAGTCACAATATTTTTCTGGGCTGAAGCAAAACCTGCATCTATTAGTTTGAGTCAGTGAAGTCACACAATATTTTTCTGGACTGAAGCAAAACCTGCGTCTTATTAGTCTGAGAGAGAGAGAGGTCAATAGAGTCTTTTCTGGGCTGAAGTAAAGCCTGCGTCTATTAGTTTGAGTCAGTGAAGTCACAAAATATTTTTCTGGGCTGAAGCAAAACCTGCATCTATTAGTTTGAGTCAGTGAAGTCCCAAAATATTTTTCTGGGCTGAAGCAAAGCCTGCGTCCATTAGTTTGAGTCAGTGAAGTCACAATATTTTTCTGGGCTGAAGCAAAACCTGCGTCTATTAGTTTGAGTCAGTGAAGTCCCAAAATATTTTTCTGAAGTTATCAGTGTGTCACTAAAAAAGTTTGCAGAAGCACACCTCCCTTGTGACTGATAAATAAAACATTTCATAGTGTCACCGCCTTATCTCATTGTCAGTCATTTAGACATTTGTATTCTGTCTGTCTGCCCTTACTTGCTAACCTAAGCAGCAGCCAATACTTCTGGGCCATAATAGTACCTCGCGTGTATTTGCATTCTTGCTCATAAAAGTAAACATTTCTATTACAAAAACTTCTTCTAATCTTACCCAGAGCAGTTTCTCACAGCAAAATGAGCTTATTAAAATTTGGTTTCTCAAAATCTGGTGGAGCAAGTACTAGTAGTGCTACAACATCCAGTTCTGCTAAACGTAAAAGTCCTGACGATGGCCTTACCAAGGATCAAAGATATGACAGAGAAAAAGAGGTCAGGAATTTCCGTCCTGAATGGAAAAAGAATTTCCATGGCTGGATTACAGTGAAGAAAATCTGTAATGTACTGCATATTTTGTAAAGCCTACCCCAAATCTGTGATCCTAACTCAGCTATGGTAAAAGGTTCAGGAGATCTTAAGTTAGACCCCATAAAGAGGCATGATTTGACGAGGAACATCACTCACAAACATTACTTAAAGGATACTTCTAAAGTACCACCCATTCGTCTGTCAGAAACTGCTCTGGGTCAGTCATTTCAAAAAAGACACATGACAACAAAAGAAGTTGAGAAATACAAAATTTTATTTAACACTGCATACACCGTGGCAAAGAATGGGAAACCTTTTTCTGATTTTGAAATCATTTGTGAGATCCAGCGTAAAAATGGTTTAAATGTTGGCAACAACTACATGAACATAGCAGGTTGCCGCTTGTTATGACAACATAGCTAAAACAATACGCTCAGCAATAATTGAAGAGGTAAAAATGCCTCCTTTGTGAGTATTCTTGCAGATGGAAGTACAGACCACTCCATCGTTGAACAAGAAATTGTCTACCTGAGATATGTAGGTGCTAACTGTTTGCCAGTCACACATCTAATATCTGTGTTACCACTTGAAACTGCAAGTGCTGAGGCGTGATTAATGCTATTGAGGAAGCCTTACAATCAGTGGGTTTGCCATTACCAGAACTGACAGGCAGTGCACATCCAGCACTTGTATGTGCTAATTTTGATGGTGCATCAGTTAATCTTGGTGAACGGACAGGAGTCATTACTAGACTCAAATCACTTTTGCCAGACATTATTGGCATTCACTGTGTTGCCTACAAACTTGAACTTGCCATTTGGATGCAAATAAACATTTCAAATACATGGCCAAATTTGAAGAGTGTTTAAAAGGCATTTTCAGTTTTATTTTGGTCTCCAAAGCGCAGGAGAGAACTTAAAGAAATTGCTGAAGTTCTCGATGAGCATCTTGCACATTTCACGGCTGTAAAGCAAGTCAGGTGGCTAGCAAGCAAAGAGAGAGCAGTTGTGGCATTAGAAAAAAACCTGGACATTGTGACAATGCATCTGGAGCACAGATTTGTGGATGGCAACAGGGCAGAGGATGCTAACAGAGCTAAGGGGTACCTGAAGGAACTGACCTCTATGCATTTCATTAAAGTTCTTTATTTCTTATTAGATTTTTTGCCAATTGTTGCTAGATTATCAAAAACTTTCCAGTTGGCAGACTACTTAATTGTTGAGATACCAGAACATATAGAGAAAGCCATTCTGCAGCTAGAAGCACTTAAAAGTACTCCTGGAAAATATCTTACAAAATTCCAGGAACAGTATAACACAGAAGAGCGTATATTTGGCAAAACAAAGTTCACGGAACACCTGGAAGTGAAGCTGAACTACACATTTGTTAACGATACTGTCACGTACATCAGAAAAGGTTTGGTGTTCTCTCAGAGAAACCTTTGTCTTTACTTCATATTCTGAATTATCACAACTGGCCACTGGAAAAGGAAGATCTAGCAACATTTGGCAATGCTGAACTAATTGAACTCATCACAGATAGCCCTTTCTCTTCTCACTTCTCAGAACTTGATAAAGATTCTGCTATAGATGAGTGGGTGCAGCTGAAGTTATATCTTTCTCGATTCAGACCAAACCTCTCACTAACTATGTACCAGTTGGTGTTACAAATGAAAATTGGTGAACGTGGCCCGGACTCCACGAAGGGCCCTATGCAAAAGCTTATTGAGATTCTGCTCACGATTTCCCCTTCCACAAGTGAGTGTGAAAGAGGATTTTCAAAAGCTAATTTCATTAAAAACAAATTACGAACAACCCTGACACAACAGTCTTTCGAGAACCAGCTGCTTATCATGACTACAGGACCATCCGTCTCTGAATTTGATCCACTGCCATCAATAAAGTACTGGCTTGACAGTAGTCTGGGTACTATCCATTCCTCTGGTCACAAATGTCCATCAAAAGAAGAAGAAAATCAGCCTGAAGCAAGCTGCAGTACTATTGCTGTCTTATAATATTCTCTCTGCCTCTCTGAAACCTTTCTCTGACTGTCACTGGAGCATCCTAAAAGGGGGAAAAAATAAATAATTATTTTTTTCTCGTAATAATATGAAAAATGTTGCGACTTACTGGATCCTGATATGGACTTACCCAAAAAAGGGACCACAAGTCCTGGACTTGTGCATCCCCAAAAAATTTTTCAACCCCTGCTTATAAGGTGGAGCAGATGACAGCAATTATAAATAAAACAAAAGAATCATTTGAATTGGTCTGGAGGAGGTGGGTGATGTATATCACCGCACATAAACCAGACTTTGTCCCATAATAAGAGCTGTTGCCCATGGGAGATTGTTTTCTTGCACTTTGGATATATCTCAGATGAATTCAGGTCTCCTAAGATGATATCGTTAAACATACTATGTTGTTATTAATTATGAGATATGCTTAACTGTTAAACTTACCTTGTGTCATTCCCCACCAGCTGTTACCCGCAGTTTATGTTCTGCATTGTCAGGCTGTGTTATAACTGTTCTGTGTTGTAAGTTTTTATTGTGTGTTGTAAATGCAACAAAAAAGATTTAAATAAAAAGAAAAGTTAATAAAAAAAAAAAAAAAAAAAGAATGTTCACCACGATTTGTGTATAGAGTGCTTGGGTCCCAGTCATATTTTCTCTTAACTGTGAAGTGTGCAGTACTTTTTGCTCAAAAACTATTAAAAAAAAGTCAAAAGATTAGAACAAATGGCTTCTGCTCCCACCTCAGTGTCACCAAAGCAAACTGAAGAGAGTCCTTCTTCTTCCCACTCACAAATGAAGGAGAGACCCTCTAAAGATTCCTCAGATCCCAGAAATTCCTGAAAAGGGGTCTGTACATACTAAGCACAAAAGAACAAACAAGCAGGTTCCTGAGACTGTGCCTGCAGAAACAAAATGCAATGAGAAACATGTTGCTGTGCCTCCTGCTGGAAAAACAAAGGAGCTCCCAACAGACAAAGATAAAATAGCCTCAGTGGAGGAAACTGCCAGAGCCCTGCATGTCATTCAGGCTCTACAGACTGCAGGTTCCATACTGGGTTCACTGGTTCAAATCCCACCACTGGTTCCCAGTGACCAAGGCCAGGAATTGTACATTGAGGGGGAACCCATTGAACCAGAGGTATCCCCAGACGAGGAGTTTGGTTCCCCTCCTCACAGGCATGATTTTTCATCCCATTTTTCATTTGTCAGGCAGATGACTGATACCCTGGGCCTCATCTCACAGGAATCTGTGGAAGATGAGGCAGAGGCAGATTTTTTAGATATGATGGGTTTGGTCCCCACCAGAAAGGTGGTCCTCAGAAAGACTACTTTTAAAATCCTTTAGACACCTTCCTCTGTCCCTGGGGTGAACAAAAAGGTAGAGAAAAAATACCTGCTGGATAAGGCTTCTGATAATTATTTGTATACCCATCCAGATCATAAGGGTGTGATACAGGCTGCCACCTGGGATAAGGCAAAAGTACCCTTGGCATCTTGTCCACTCCACCAGACAAAGATTCCAGAAAAATTGATACTATGGGGAAGAAATGTTATTTGGGCTCTTCCCTTCTCCAACAGGCTGCTTACATGGCTTATGCTGCTCAGTACCAGAAAGCCCTGTGAGATTCTATGCTAGCTTTAATTGATAAAGTTCCAGGGGATGTGGCGCACGATATGGCAGATATTACCAGAACGGCTTTAGATGCCATAAAGTACCAGTTTCACACGGCTCTGGATGCAAATGACTGCATAAAGAATGTTGGCTGTCTCAGTCTCTTTAACAACGTTTGCTTGGCTCAGAACAACCAACCTTACACCCAGACACTCAGTTAAAGGCTATGGATTTCCTTCATAAAAACAATTCCCTTTTTGGTGACAAAACTAAGGCGTACATGAAAAAAGTGGAGGAGTACAAAACCACTTACAGGAGTAACTCCTCCAGAGAGAGGGTCTCCACTTCTTTTAGATCCACAAGAAGGGGAGGTAGGGGAACTACTCTAGGTCATGTGCCCCATACTCTATGTCTGTAGAGTACACACAGGTCAGAGGGTATTATAGGGGCAAGGGCAAGAAGTCTGCTAGATGAGCGAGTCCAGCTCCAGCTCCCAGACCACAATCCAGACAGAATCCCTGACTGCACATATCAGACTCCTCCCTCCCCCCAGTAGGGGACAAGTTGGCTCACTATTTCCAGCACTGGCAAAACAATACCACAGACAATTGGGTACTGGAGGAAGTGAGTCAGGGTCTCTGTCTTCAGTTTAGACAGTTTCCAGAACTCCAGGGCTGCAGGGTTTTCAGGTCTTAGTCTCCAGCAGAGACTACTCTGCTGGAGTTAGAAGTAAAAAAGCTCCTGCAAGCCAGGACAATTGTGCCAGTCCCTCTTACCCAAAAGTGAAAGGGCATGTACTTAAGATACTTTCTGACCAAAAAGAAAAATGGGGATTGGCAGCCAATCATGGATCTCTGATACCTAAACAAACACCTGGCAAAGGCCAGGTTCGAAATGGTAACACTGGCCTTAGTTATTCCCTCTCTAAGGAAAGGAAACTAGCTGGCATCTCTGGATCTGAAATACGCTTACTTTCACATCCCAATCAGACCTTGCCACAGAAAGTACCCAAGTTTCTCTCTTCCCTTAGGTTATTACCAGATCTTCCTGGACATAAGTCTCCACCACTCATTCACACTATTGGGATCTGCGCCGGAGGCACTAGGACCCATCGGGAGCAAACTTTTTGCTGGAGGGTCGGCGCCAGAGATGGCGCCGCGAGGAACGGTGCCGCGAGCCCTAGCTCGTGCGGTAACGACTATCTCAAGGCCGACCTCCAACCGCCTCTAGTTCCTTTTTTCCCGGCCGAGTGCACTTCAGTGACGACATCGCCATCTAGTCGGGAGTCAAACTTCAAACTAGCATAGTTTTCAGTTTTAATATTTTGTAGTATTATCTCGATATAGTATCGCTTAAATTTATTCTTATTTTTAAAATAAATACAATAAAGAAGTCTCAGCCTACCTTGACGGAGTCGACCATGAGCAGGTCAGGTGACGGTAGGGAGACTTCATATGAAAGCTGTTCAGTCAGTGGGTCTGGGTCTGGTCCGCCGCCTTCTCCGGAGGTAGGGTCTGACAACGGTCAGTCCAATACCCGGGGGGATGGGCGGTCCCCCCGGAAGCATAAAAATAAACGGTCGCACTCTCGGCACCATTCGGCCTCGAGCTCTTCTTTGGCCCACAGGTCTAAAAAGAGAAGGCATCACTCGAGGTCACCCTCTGATGTGTCTGCGCGTAGACGCTCGGTTATCGGGGCTAGTTGCCGGTCTCCTCCTTCGGAGTCACCAACCTCTGCTCCTGGTAGCCGACGGCTTCAACATCGGAGCCCTACCCCGCCCGCAGGTAGGTCTTCAGATGAGCAGTTTCATCAGTGGGCTGCTCTTATGGAGCAATGGGCTCGGAGGTTGGTTCGGCTACCTGGCTCAGTCATAACGTGGGCCTTGGGCTGTCTAGGCGACCAGGGGTTGGATTGACCTTCCTGGTTGTGCGGCATCTTCTTGTGCCGTCGACTCCGCGCTTAGGTGTCCCCCCCCACATGGCTGCGGCGCAGGGGGCCACACCAATGCCCTTATCTCCTGCTCTTCTTCCTTCAAAACCTGTTTTTCAGAGTCTGGGAGTGTTTTGGTGCCCTCGGCGTCGTGTGGCCTCTCGGCGCTGTCCTCGGTGTCGATGCTGCACTCGGCACCGTCCTCGGCACTATGCGGCTTCTCGGCGCCGTCCTCGGTGCCATGCGGCTTCTCGGTGCCATCCTCGGCACCGTGCGGCTTCTCAGTGCTGTTTTCGGCGCCACGTGGCCTCGCGGCGTCGTTCTCGGTGCCGTGCGCCTCCTCGACATCGGCAGCTCTCGGGGACTCCTCTTTTCACTTGTTTCCTTCTTCCTCCTCTTCTGAATTTCATTCCTTTCCTGTCCATACAGTCCCTCCTGGACTGTCGGGAGATGACGTTGAGCCTGACCCAGACCTTGGTTGGGTGATGAAGTGGACGAAGCAGGATCTATCTGCTACAGAGCCTGTGGTCAAGGACCTATCCTTTAAGTCTCTGTTGAAAAATCTAAGTTCACTTTCTCGATCCTGGGAAATTGTTGAGACTCCAATATCTTCATGCCTCGGAGATCCCTACGGATTTGACTCCTCCGATTCAGCCTTCATTCGAGACGCTGTCTCAAATGATATGGAATAATCCTGCTCTTACCCCTTCGGTGGCTAAATCCATTGATAGGAAATATTCAGCCCCCAAGGATCGTCCCATTTTGGCATCTCAAGCCTTTGCGGATCCTATTGTAGTCCTGGCAGAGAATGATAAGGTCGTTCTTCCTCAAGCTACTACAGCTAGACCTATTAACAAAGAATCTCATAAGATAGACACCTTAGGTAAGAGAGTCTTTGCTGCTTCTACTCTTAGTATGCGTATTGCCAGTTACCAAGGCTATATCCTGTGGCATTCTATTAAACAGATGGTTGAAGCCCTACTGGAGTCGGATTCAAAGCCAGAGCTTCTTCAAACCATTACCAGAGGTATTGAATCTAATAACCAGCAGGTTAAAGCAGCCATGGATGCTTTTGGCACTGCTTCCCATTCAGCGGCTGCTGGTATTTGCACCCGGCGTCATTCCTGGCTGCGCACTTCGGGCTTTACGAATGACACGCAGTAGCAGGTGATGGCATTGCCCTTTGATGGTGCATATCTTTTTGGTCTTCAGGTAGAGCAAGCTCTAGAAGCTACACAAAAGACTAGGTCAGCCATTAAGTTGGCTCGACCCCCTCCTGCCCCCTCTCGAGGGCATGCCAGTAAACGACAGTTTCATAATCGCCAGTCCTGCAGAGGCAGAGGAAGTTTCCATAAGAACCAACCTGCCCAACCTCAAAAGAAGGCGCAACAGAAAGCACAAGGGCCCAAAGCGCCCAGCGCTACCTTATGAATTGCCGGCCCAAGTTCCATCTCAGCTGCCGAGGTGGACTTTTCTTCTCAGTGGGAGGTCGCCTGATGCACTTCTACAACCAGTGGAAGTCCATAACCTCAGACAAATGGGTCCTTCGGATAATTCATGAGGGGTATTCACTCAATCTTGTGGAGAACCCTCGATCGATCCCCAAGCGACAGCCCAGGCTGTCAACCCTTCAGTCAGACCTTCTGCCGCCAAGATTCAGGGCCTTCTGAACAACAGGGCAGTAGAAGTGGTGCCACTGCACCAACGAAACACGGGTTCTACTCCCATTACTTTCTGGTTCCAAAGAAGTCCGGTGGAATCGCCTCATTCTAGATCTCGAAAGCTAAACAAATTTCTCCCAAGGAGAAATTCAAAATGATTCTCTGGGAACCCTGTTACCTCTGCTCTACCAACACGACTAGTTAGCCTCCCTAGATATGCAGGACACACCAGCACATTCCTGTTCACCGAGGCATCACAAATTCCTGAGGTTTGTGGCTCTGGGACAGCGCTATCAGTTCAGAGTCCTGCTCTTTGGGCTATCCTCGGCACCGCGAGTTTTTACAAAATGTTGTGCAGTTCTCGCAGCGCACCTCAGAAAGGTCGGAATTCAGGTGTTTCCTTATCCGGATGATTGGCTTCTAGCAAGTCCTTCCAGGCAAGGGACTCTGGACGCCATGGAGACGGCCTCGCACTTCCTTGCGTCCATGGGAGTGCTGCTCAACCTCAAGAAATCGCAACTGCAGCCCTCCCAGAGGCTCCTTTTTATAGGGACTCTTCTGGACACCTCCTGTGTGAAGGCTTTTCTTCCAGAAGACAGGAGGAATGATATCCTTCAGATGGCCCGTCACATCGAGGAAAACAGCTCAGTCACAGCTCTCTCGATGCTTCGGATGCTAGGCCTCATGGCATCCTCAGTGTTCACTGTACCCTTAGCACGTCTGCACATGAGAACCACCCAGTGGATGCTCAGTACTCCGTGGTCCCCAACCTCTCACCTGCAGTCCTATCTCATCAAGGTGACCGAACCTTTAAGGAGGTCACTCACCTGGTGGTCTCAAGAGAGCAATCTCCTGGAGGGGTATCCCTTTGCTCCTCTGGACCATCAGATCTCCATTACCACGGACGCATCCCTAATGGGGTGGGGAGCTCACTGTCAGGCTCTCCACACTCAAGGTGCGTGGACTCAAGTCGAGTCCCAGCTCCACATAAACGTCCTAGAAATGAGAGCCGTCCTTTATGCGGTCCGAGCTTTGAAGGACATTCTGTGTCACAAGAACATTCTCCTTCAAGCGGACAACAAAGCAGTGATGTATTACATCAACAAGCAGGGCGGGGCTCACTCTTACCCCTTATGCAGAGATGCAATGAGGGTATGGGAATGGTGCTTGGAGCATGAGGCTCTAATTCGAGCGGTGTATCTGCCAGGTGTTCAGAACGAACTGGCAGACCGTCTCAGCAGAACAGAGACAGACCCTCACAAGTGATCTCTCGATTCAACCATAGTTCAGTCACTATTTGAAGAGTGGAGAACTCCAGACCTGGACCTTTTTGCATCCCCACTCAACGCAAAACTGCCTCTCTTCTGCTCCAGAAATCCAGGGCCTGACATTTTCTGTCAGGATGCGTTCAGGCTGCGGTGGACAAAACGCTTTCTTTACGCCTTTACGCCTCTTCCTCTAATTCAGAGGGGGGTACTCAAGTTCGAATCCCAGGGAGACAAAATGATTCTCATTGCTCCCTTTTGGCCTCGGCAGCTGTGGTTTCCACTGCTCAACAATATGTTGGCAGTTCCTCCGAGACCACTTCCCCTGCAGATGAACCTTTTGACTCAGGGACCAGTGGTCCATCCCAACCTGAGATCACTTCACCTTCACGCTTGGCTCCTGAAGAGGTCGAAGTAAACCAGTTCAATGTCTCTCGAAGAGTTTCAGATATTCTTCTGGCTGCACGGAAGCCAGCCACTCGGAAAACTTACACAGCCAAGTGGAAGCGTTTTTCGCTCTGGTGTGCAAAGTCCTCTTTGAATCCCTTTTCCTGTCCACCAGATAAGGTTTTGGAGTACCTTTTGGACCTCTCGAATTCGGGTCTGCAGTACTCTACAGTCAAAGTTCATCTTAGTGCCATTTCAGCGTATCATGAGCCCGTTATTTCCCTAACTCTAGCTCAGTTACCTATGGTTAAGAGGTTTCTTAAGGGGATTCTGCATACCAGACCTCCTACAAGACATCCAGTCGCAGCCTGGGACATTAATCTTGTGCTAGACATGCTCACTCGGAAACCTTTCGAACCTCTGGCTACCTGTGAGCTAAAATTTCTCACTTGGAAGACTGCCTTCCTAGTGGCCATTACCTCAGCCCGCAGGGTCTCTGAGATACATGCCCTGGTCACAGACCCTCCGTATACTGTGTTCCATAAGGACAAAGTAGTTCTTCATACTCATCCTAAATTTCTTCCTAAGGTTGTGTCAGAATTTCATCTAAACCAACCTTTGGTCCTTCCCTCTTATTTTGCAGACTTCCAAAATGAAGGGGAACGTTCTCTTCATTCTTTGGATGTTAAGAGGGCCTTGCGTTTCTATCTAGATAGAACCAAGGGTTTTCGCAAAGCTCAGCAACTGTTCGTTTCCTTCAGTGAGACCCGGCTGGGTCAACCTGTCGCTATTAGATGCATCTCATCATGGCTAGTGGCGTGCCTTCGTCACTGCTATTCCATGGTGCAGGTTAAGTTGGAGAGTAGAGTTTACGCTCACTCTACCAGAGCGGTCGCAGCATCCCTAGTGGAAATCCGAAATGTGCCCATTGCAGACATCTGCAATGCGGCCACCTGGAGCTCAGTGCATACTTTCGTTAAACATTATGCACTAGATGTCCATGCCAGACGACATTATTCCTTTGGCAGAGCCATCCTCAATGGACTTCTGTCCTAAAAACGTGAGCTCTTGGTCTCTCCTGCCGCCCTCTCAGGGGATTATTAGCTCAGTACTCTCCCAATAGTGTGAAAGAGTGGTGGAGACTTATGTCCAGGAAGATATGAAAATTACGTACCTACCGTAATTCTTGATCGAGTCTCCACCACTCATTCACACGCCCACCCTCCATCCCCCGAGCTCACCTTTCTTGTTGATCTTCACTCCCTCAAATCTTTAGGCCGTGATGACTTATTTATTGACCCTTCTTACACGGGTCGCCCGGACTATCTTATGTCCGGTTTTTAGGTTAGGCTATCCTTCTAGGTTAGTTACGCTGCACCTCCTTGGTAAAAAAGGTACTGAGGCGGTTGGAGGGTCGATGCCGAGATAGTTGTTACCGCACGAGCTAGGGCTTGATGGCGCCGACCCTCCAGCAAAAGTTTGCTCCCGATGGGTCCTAGTGCCTTCGGCGCAGATCCCAATAGTGTGAATGAGTGGTGGAGACTCGTCCAAGGAGATCAAGAATTACGTTAGGTACGTAATTTTCATTTCTCAACACTTCCCTTTGGGCTCAGTTCTGCCCCACGGGTATTCACAAAGTGTCTAGTGGTGGCAGTTTACCTCAGAAGACAGGGAATTGGCATATTTCCTTACCTGGATGACTGGTTAGTCATAGGGAATTCATACCAGCAGGTAAAGGAGTCCATCAGGGTGACACAAAATACCCTGGAATCAATGGATTTTCTTATCAATGCTCAGAAGTCTCGGAGTCAGTTCAGTCACTGGAGTTCATTGGAGCAGAATTGGATACTGTTCAGGGAAAAGCTTTTCTCCCACAGGAGAGGGTGTCAAATCCACTGGCTCTAGAAAATTCCTTTGCCTTAGGCCAGCCCTGAACTGCAAGACAGTTCCTAGCATTACTGGGACACCATGGCCTCAACTACTGCAGTAGTGTTGAGCTACAGGTTTCAGATGAGGGATATTCAGTCTCACCTTGGATCCCACTGGTCCCAAAGAAGGGATCCCATTTCAAAGCTTGTGCCAGTCACAAGAACACTGTTAGTGGCCCTGCAATGGTGGAAAGAAAGGGACAACCTCCAACAGGGCATCCCTTTTCCACAACAGGACCACACTGTGGTCCTAACAGATGCCTCCCTCCTAGGGTGAGGGGCACACACAGGAGACCTAAAAATCGGTGGAATCTTGTCTCTCCAGAAATCCAAACTTCACATCAACCTTTTAGAGTTGAGAGCAGTCCTCCTTGCTCTAAAGGCCTTTGCCCTCAGTTGAGGGGTCAATCAGTCCAGGTCAGGACAGACAACTCAACCACCATGTTGTGTATCAACAAGCAAGGGAGCACCAGACTTCAAGGCTGTGCACAGAGGCCATAAAAGTTTGGTCCCTAGCATACTTCCTGGAAGTGCATCTGTCTGCCATTCATCTTCCAGGGAAAGACAATACATTAGCAGATTCACTCAATAGAATTGGCCAGGATCATCACGAATGGGCCTTGAACAGGCAAGTGTTAGACACAATTTTCAGGCGTTGGAGCATCTCAGAAATAGATCTGTTTGCCTCAAAAGAAAATCACTAGCTTCCACTTTATTGTCAGGCCACACCCTCCTTGGGAACAATGCCCATGGAGGCACTGACCCTAGATTTGATGGGAACATTTCTTTATACCTTCCCTCCAGTTCCACTGGTGTAGAAAGTCCTCCTCAAGCTGAAGAGTCAGTCTGCCCGAGTGATGTACAGTCTTCTAACAGCTGTTCAGGGGGATAGATAGTCTTTCTGAACCTAGAGAACCTACACCTGAATGTTTGGTTCTTGAGTAGTTTGAATTTTCGGAGTTTATCCTGTCAGAAGACGTACTTAAAGAGCAGCTGATGCCATCAGGATAACTTAAAACATACTTTTTAGATACAGTTCAGTTTATATTTCACATTAGTTCTGTATTTTCCTCCCCATTGTTTATTACTGAAGCAATCTGCATGATAACAGGATCTTTGCTCCTGAAGAGTCCATCTATTGCTGTTTCCTCACCTGAGGTCATAATGCGCTGCTTGTGACATTTCAGTTACTCCCATGGTAACAGACTGTGATGTCACAACAGAGGATTAAAACTTCAAGCAAGGCGTAAGCTATAGAGGCAGATGAACTCTTAACAGGTAAAGATCATGTATTCATGCAAACTTCCTCTGTTGAAATGCAAGCTGAATTGTACCTAATTATTATGTTTTTCAGAGTTTTCTTTGAGGTGTCAGCAGCTCTTTAAAGTGCTGAAAGTTTCTCGAAAAACTTCCACAAGAAAGACTTGTGCTTCAGAATGGAAAAGGTTTTCCATCTGTTGCAGGCCTAAGAAAATCATTCCCATTAAAGGAGAATTTGCAAGCTTATGTTATCTATAGAAGTTGCGTTTCTAATACTGGTTCAGTTCTGTTTTATTCCATCTGTACTGGACTTTTATTAAATTCACTAGGTGTTTCTGCTTTACACTCTGGTGGGCAGTACCATTTTAGAACTGTATGATGTGCTTTATGTTCTTGTTGAAGAACTTAGATTGTTTTCACAATGCATTCCCATTTTGCTGTGGAACTCTGTGGCCCAAAGGGGACATAATTGCCTCATACAGTTCTAGTATGGCACTTACCAACAGTGTGTTAAGTAGAAACAACCACTGTGCTTACTAAAAGACCAGTAAAGGTAGAATAATAACAGAAATAGATAAAATTAGATGAAATATATGAAAAAAAATAATCTACTGAGGAAAATGACTTACAGCTTCAGTGCCGTTCTCCTTTAAGACAGATTTGCCTACATTGCTTGATTATCTGGTGCATTTACAGTCCCTAGGCCTCAGGCCTGCAACCCTTAGGGTTCACTTAGCAGCAATATTTGCTTGTGTGTCTGCAGGTGCTCAGAGTACAATAGCTTCACGCCCCATTTTTTAGAATTTTTTTCAAAGGATTGGCACATACTGTATGTTCCCTCTTGTTAGGGAACCAGTACCTCCTTGAAATTTGAATTTGTGCATAGCCAAACTCATGGACCCCCCAATGAGCCAATGGCTACAACTGACCTAGAATTTGTCACATGGAAAACTGTTTTCCTGGTGACAGTCACTTCAACAAGAAGGGTGTGCAAGCTCCAAGCTCTTTGCACCAATCCTAAGTACATTATCTTCCATAAGGACAAAGTAGTCTTAGGACAAACAAGAAATTCCTTCCAAAGGTGGTAACAGAGTTTCACTTGAATCAGTCCATCACTCTGCCTGTATTTTTCCACAGCCAAATCCAGTTCAGGTGACTTGAAACTGCATACAGTAGCTTGGACGTAAAAAGGTCTCACAGCTATTACATTACACGTACTAAAGGCCTCAGTTATCTCCACTCACAGCTGTTCATTACATATGGTGAAGTGGGAGAGGGCAGACCTGCCTCAAAGAGGTAGATTGCACGTTGGATAGTATCCTCCATCCAGTTCTGCTATGTTAAGGCTGACAAACAGCCACCACAAGGCCTCAGGGCACATTCCACTTGTTGAACTGCTGCGCCTCTGGTAGCTGCAAGGGACATCCCCTTGCTGGAAATCTGTAAAGCAGCTACCTGGAGTACAGTCCACACCTTCACAAAGCACTGCTGCCTGGATGTCCAGTCCAGGCCTGATGGTAGGTTTGGCACCGCAGTATTGCAGAACTTTTTTCTTAAATAGGTTCTGTACCCACCTCCCAAGGTACTGCTTGGTAGTCTGCTGATTGTCTAATACTACTAGGAGATTCCTGGGGTTTGAAGAAAAAATTACTTATTGTTTCTTCCAAGGCATCTCCTAGTAGGATTACACCTCCCATGACATAACCTGAATAAGTTCAGCAATGCTTTTTATGGGAGTTTATAAGGTTGTCATTAATCATTGGCTTATCTTTTTATGTATTTGTTAATGCACACAAGTGTGGCTAAGATACTTAGCTTTCCGTTTTGTGTCTCTCTTGTCCTGTTTGGAATCTGTCCTTTTTACCGGGGGGAGGGTATTGTGTTTAAGAGCGTTTTACTTACAATTATTTAATAGTATAGTGTTTTCATCTACAAAATCGAATCTGGTAGTTGGATGCCACCTAGAGGCAGAAGTTTTGAATGTTGTGTTCCAAGTTCTCTAATTTGCATACATTCTACCTCAAAGTTCTGGGTGCAGTCCGCAGCTCTGGAGCATCTGCTAATTTTCTTATCCTACTAGGAGATCCCTTGGAAGAAACAATATCACTATGCGAGGTAATTTTTTTCTTATGTGAAAAGCATGTATTTTATTCCCAAATAACCACTTAGTTTACTTTTTATAGCAATTTTACGGCATTAGAGTCGCAGTTCCAATACAAAGGGAACCGAGACGTTGTTACAGGTAAATCTTTGAAACTGATAACAAAACCTTAGTCCTTATTTTAAAAAATATTGAATTAAAAATGTTATCATGGTCCCCTTTTTCGGGGAACCAGACTGAAAAAAAAAAATCTTTTTTAGAGCCTTTTTATACCCTTTGGGCTCTATTTACAGTTTGACTGTTTTGGGAACTGGTAGAGATTTGTAGTTCATCAGTGTTTGGCATGACTGACAGACCAAAGAAGAAAAGAACAGGACCCACAAGCTTTAAAAATGATACCAGTTCTTTCTAGCTCCTGGCAAGGGCAGACTGCCATAAGCTTTGTTTAGCATGCCTGGGTCCAGACCATGATTTAATAAATTGTGAACTCTGTAACG
Source organism: Neoceratodus forsteri (assembly GCA_016271365.2). Lineage (NCBI taxonomy): Eukaryota > Metazoa > Chordata > Ceratodontiformes > Ceratodontidae > Neoceratodus > Neoceratodus forsteri. The sequence continues at coordinate 1,028,880,515 of CM028134.1, forward strand.
CAAAAGAAAATGGTGCAAAAAAATGAAGAGGTTCAGACCCCGGGAATAACTCACTTATGCTTAACAACTGTGATCATTCCCCTGGAATGAGCTGCCCTACAGCTTTTGGAATTTTATGCTAATTATGGTACTTAGAATGAAATTCAAGCTGGCCTGGTGGCGCTGAGGGTTGAGACGCTGGACATCACACCTCATGCCACGCCAGGCGACCCAGGTTTGGATACGGACTCAGGTTGCCAGGGGTCAGCAGGTGAGGAAGAGAATGTAGCATCCATAGACAGCTCTCCTCTCCCGGGGGGAGAGTTGTGGGGATGTCTGGTGTCCTAGCGCCCATTGATGAAGATTGGGGGCATTACAAGACAGCCAACTAACATGAGGGGCAAGTGCTGCAGATGGCAGGGTTGCCGAGCGCCATGACGTCATTGCACTTGAGGGAAGGGACAGCACTCTTGGGGACAAAAGCGGAAAAACCCTCTACGGGCTTGCGGAGATGAAGAGGGCTCCAGTGGCAAGGCCCACATCCCAATGCCAGCTCAGCGCACCGGAGATCTCCCCAGGTGCCAACCTGATGTCCAGGTAGGGCCCTGAGTCTACAAGGTGATTGCCACGGGTGGGCGAGCCCTCCCAGGGAGAATGGCAGTTGCTGGGGACTGACCTGCCTGGGTCGGGTGGGGAGAATACCGATAACAAGGGTTCAGGCCGGGAGTGAGATGCATTAGCCAAGTGTGCTCCTTGGAAGGATGCCCAGGACCACAGAGTGAGAAATAGAAATGTAAAAAAAAAATAAAAAAAAATTTAATTCATACTCTTCTGTGTAGTCACACTCGGCCCTGCACTCTTAACATTAGATTTATTTCTCTGCCTGAAGAAAGCACTTGCTCCAAAGTTTTCTCTTCAACTTAAGTTATTGTATCTCTTTAGTTATTTTACTTGTACTCTGCATTAGATAGGATTGTGTTTTTCTGTATAATTTCAACTTTCCAACAGTTCCTCATCAGTTCCAAGGAAGGCCGTTTTTTGGTGCAGTTCCTGCTTTTAGGAAACTGCTTTATTTTAATATCCTTATGTTTTAAATTACTTTTAAACTACCTTGCAGTTTCTCTTTGTATTATTCTCAGTTCTTCTTTTTTGGGGGGTACTGAGGCGTTATTTGGCATAGTTTTGGTAAATTTCTATTACAGTTTAAATTTAAAAGGAACCAAACCAAATTCCTTTTATTATAAACCATTTTTAGCCATTATAGAGTTTTTAATAATTTAAAACATTTTTCTGTTGGGAACCGCTAACGTCTTCCCAGAGTCATCAGTGTTTAGCATGGTTGACAGATCCAAAAAGGAGACAGGACCTACAGGCTTCAAAAATTGTAAAGTTTGTTTTCAACTCCTGGCAAGGGAGACTGCCACAAATTGTGTTTAAAGTGCCTGGTTCCAGGCCATGATTTTGTCAGTTGTGAGCTCTGTGTTTAATTTTCCCTAAAACACAAAGGAAAAGGTCTTGCAGTGTCAGTGACTCAACAGGAAGCACAATTGCCTCTGAGCAAGAAGATCAGACGATGGTGGGTATACAGGCAGACTGAATGGGGGTAGCAGTCCTTATCTGCCATTAATTTCTGTGTTTCTAGCCCTGCACGGGAACATGGGATAAATCCCAATACTGACACTGCAGTGCATCATGAGGGCAGTGCTGCACTCCTAAGGTGCTTTTTTTTTTGGACAAGACATTAAATCAAGGTCCCATTTGCCTGTTCTGGTGGTTGTTCAGGTGGACATTAAATATCCCGTGGCACTTCTTGATAAGAGCAGGAGTATTTTTATTTGTGATCACATCAAAAACCAAAATGAAAAAAACATACATCAACATAATCCAAATATTTACATATTTACACAGATATCACTTATTTCTCGAGCATAACTTACACATCTCTGTATTCTATATACTCTTTTCAATTCCTGTATATTCTACTTTAACATCTTAAAGCTTATTATTTAATAGATTTTCTATTTGTATTTAATAAAGATTTCAAAACCTTTCTACAATGTAAACACTTTTTTTTTTAATCATTTTTTTCCTTATATGTTATGTACACAGAATTCATTGCTTTGTATATTTAAGATACTGACAGTTTCATATGACATCATTCTCTGGTGTAGTGACCATTGACATCTTGTCTGCCAGATATCAAATTTTACGCAACACAAAAAAAAACAGCCATTATGTTATCATATTTTTTTACTTGGGGGGGGGGTAATGTCTTAAATTTAACCATAAAAAATAATTTTTTTGCTAAGTATCCTCATAGGGGTTTCAAATATGAACAGTTAAATAGGAAATGTGTCATTGTTTCCTCTTGTGCTATGCAAATGAGCAGTTTCTTTCTTCTAAAACTTTTTGCTTACAGTTTCCTCTAACATTTAATTTGACACATTGTGAGCCAAAGGACTTCCCACGTGTGGACTGCAATTCTTACATTTTTTTAAGCACTTTAGGATCCTCCCCCTCAATTCTGGGGGGCAATTTTTAAACTCTGGTTCCTCAGTGTATATTTTGGAAATTACGATATTGTACAGTTTTTTTTTTCCCCAGAGTTCTGACATATCTGGGTTTTTGATAGGCCACATTTATACATTTTCTGTGCTGTAGGTTTAAAATATCCAGGAATCTGTAAATAGGGAGTTATTCTTGGAGGGGCGTCTCCCCAGTTCTACACATAGGCTGCCAAGTTGTTATGAAACCATTTGTATTGCAGGGCGTCTGTAGAGCTGAGACCGATTTATACAGATTGGGCAATGAATAGGGTGTAAAAGAGTGTTACTGGGTCTATCACGCCGAGCCCCCCCTCGAGATTTAAGTTGATAGGTATAGCATATTTTTATTGGGTTTAGTCTGTTGCCTCACAACATTTGAAAAAAAAAAAAAACTGTGTACACGTGTTTCAGATGCTACAGGGAGGGGGTAAATTTGTATGACCACTCAGGTCCATCTTGTAAATGAGCTTTGCTCAATGATGTTCGCCTGAATAAATAAAGATTTTGATTGATTTTTTTTGATTGATTGATTAAATCATGGCAATGTAAAGCACACATGGGATGAGAAACCTTTTTATTAAATTCTTTTGATGGCTTCCAATTTTTCCATCTCTGCACTTTGTTTTCTGCAATTTTCAAAGCTGTCTCCCAGTTGACACTAGGGACAACTGGGACAACTAATGAGCCCTAAAGTTGTTCCTAAGATTTTGCAGGGGTCTTCTGAAATCTGAATCTCATCTATCTGAACTGGGGGAGGAGTTTCCGGGCCAATAAACAGTCCCTTGCTTTTCTGATTGTTCAATTTTGAATTTGACACCTTGGCGAATTTGTGCTTTTTTTTCTAAAAATGCTAGTCTTTCTTTATGTTCAGAAAAAAAAACTGACAAATATCCACATAAGCCTGCACTTTTACAGTGTCCCTGGGGGTATTTTCCCTGATTACATCCCATGTTGTGCAGGATTCTAATTTCCTTAGAAAAGGGTCAAGGGAGAAAATATACAGAAGAGGGCTTAAAGGGCAGCCCTGCCTTACTCCTGTTAACATCGTAATACTTTGGGTGACATGCCCTTTTATTAAAGGTTGGATTGATGCTGTAGAATATAATAGCCGTATCCATCTAATGAATTCTAGGGGGATACCATAGTGTTTCAAGGTTGCAAAGAGAAAGGGGTGATGAGCTCTATCAAAAGCTTTACATAAATCTAAAGAAAGTATGCAGCCTTTTTTCTTTTGAATGAAGGTGTTTTCTGTAATATCTGTAATGATCATTAGAGCTCCTTGAATCTTGCGGTCAGAAAGGCCACCAAACTGGGGCAGGGATATCAGTATTTTCGCCATCTGCCTTAATCTGTTGTTCAGGATCGGAGACAAGATTTTAAAGTCAGAAGTAAGGATAGTTATTGGTCTCCAGTGTTTTATTTGTTGTCTATCACCAGACTTAAAGAGAAATGTTACTATGCCTGATGTAAAGAAGGTAGGTATTTCTGGGCATTTCAGAAAATATGAATACACTACTTCAAGGCATGGTGCTATTTCAGTCAGAAACGCTTATTGTAACTCATAGGGAAGTCCGTCAGGTCCTGGTGAGGTACCTAATTTTAATAGCTTAATAGCTTGCTGTATTTCAGAAATAGTAATGGGTAATACTAAGTCATCTCCCCCATCTGAAAGATTAGGGAGGGGTAGATCCTGAAAGTACATTTCTGGTTCTTTTACTGAGGGAAGGGTTTCAGTAGCATGGGAAAGAAGATGTTCCTTGATTATGTGGAATTGATCCTCTATGGACTGAATTATTTTTTCATTACTTCCTATAAGGCTATCGCATCTGATAGCTAGCCTTCTGCCTTTACAAGCTTCCATAGGTTCTCCAGTTGGAGATTTTTGTGTGCCGTACTGTAGGATGGCTTTTATAGTTGTGGCCCTGTCATATTGGTATTCCTTCATTTTTGATTTTGTTCAGTCTGTGCAGAATAATCTGATCGTGTAGTGTAGGTGAGGGTGTACAAATATTGGGGGTGGCTCCGTAGCTGTAAATATTTTAAATAATTGGACATTTGTTCGTTGTTTACCAGATCTCATGACCCAAGTTGGCAGAGGAGCAGGGCGACTATGCAGGCCACATCAGTGGATAGGAGGAGTTCAATGATCCGAGTTGGAGCGCCCAATAGGAAACCAAGGCACCATTTTTGAGACTCATGGCTGGGCCTTTTAAGGGATGAGCCCAGCCGCTCTTGGAATACTTGAGACTTAACTTGCAGAGGAGCAGGGGGACTGTGCAGGCCGCATCGGTGGGCTGCTTCTCGGGGTCCAGAAGTCCTGTGGGATAGCACAGGCTGCATCAGTGGTGAAAGAGCTGTTGCAGGAGCTGTATCAGGAGCAAATTTGGAGACGGGCACAGCCACATTGGTGGCTAGGAGAAGTTCAGTGATCTGAGTCGGAGAGCCCAGTAGAAAGCCAGGGCACCATTTTCAGGACTCGTGGCTGGACCTTTTAAGGGATGAGCCCAGACTCTCTTGGGATACTTGGGACTTACTCGCAGAGGAGCAGGAGGACTGCGCAGGCCGCATCGGCGGGCTGCTTCTTGGGGGTCCTGAGGGACAGTGCAGGCCACATCAGCAGTGAAAGAGCTGCTGCAGGAGCTGTATCAGGAGCAAATTTGGAGACGGGGACAGCCACATCGGTGGCTAGGAGGAGTTCAGTGATCTGAGTTGGAGCGCCCAATAAAAAGCCAGGGTGCCATTTTCTGGACTCGTGGCTGGGCCTTTTAAGGGACAAGCCCAGCTGCTCTTGGGACACTAGTTTGCCACCCAACCACCCCAGCCCTGACCCCTTTTAAATGCTTGGAGGAGGAGGGGCCAGGTGGAGGTAGGTCACTGATTGGTTGGGTGGCTATACTGGGGATTTCTCCAGTTGTGACTCGTGACTATTCTTGGAACTGTCAGGGGATGTAACTCTGTTCATGCTCTTTTATTCTGCTTAGTAGCTTGGTCCATAGAAACATAGAATTTGACAGCAGATAAGGACCGCTTGGCCCACCTAGTCTGGCCATTTTCCTGCCTAACAGATAAGCTGCAGATCCTAGTTAACCAACAGCTTACTTCCTCCTATCCCCCACTAGGACTGCCTTATGCGTGTCCCATGCATTCTTGAAGTCCCCCACTGTTCTTGACCCCACGACCTCCTCAGAGAGGCTGTTCCATGCATCCACAACCCTCTCAGTGAAAAAATAGTTCCTCACATTACCTCTGAGCCGTCCCCCTTCTATCTTCAAATTGTGCCCCCTTGTTCTTGCACATCTCTTTTTCTGGAAGATGCTACCCTCTTGGACTTTAATTCCCTTGAGGTACTTGAAAGTTTCTATCATGTCCCCTCTCTCCCTTCTTTCCTCAAGGGTATGCATATTAAGCTCCTTTAGTCTTTCTTCGTATGTCTTCTGGTGCAGACCCTGCACCATTTTGGTTGCCCTCCTCTGGACAGCCTCCACTCTGTCTATGTCTTTATGGAGATGGGTCTCCAGAACTGCACACAGTACTCAGATGGGGTCTCACCAACTGTCTGTACAGAGGGATAACAACTTCCTGTTTTCTACTATTGTTGCCTCTTCCTATGCATCCCAGTATCCCCCCAGCCTTCCTTACTGCCTTCTCACGTTGCTTGCCCACCTTTAGGTCATCTGATATAATTACCCCCAGGTCCCTTTCTATTTTTACTGTTGTCAGTATCTCACTCCCCATTGTATACGCTTCCTCTGGGTTTTGTTCCCCATATGCATTACCTTGCACTTCTTTGCATTGAATCTGAGCTGCCATACATTTGACCATTCCTCCAACCTTGCCAAGTCCCTTCTCATCCTTTCCACTCCATCTTGTGTATCAACCCTGTTGCAGATCTTTGTGTCATCTGCAAAGAGACATACTTTTCCTTCAGTTCCTCTGCAATGTCACTTATAAGACATTAAAAGGACCGGTCCCAGTACTGAACCCTACGGTGACCCGCTAGTAACCCTCCTTCGTCACTGTGTACTTCATTTACTACTACCCTTTGAGTCCTGTTGTCTAGCCAATTTTTTATCCAGGCTACCACCTTGGGACCCACTCCAAGGCTGGCTATCTTGTGTATTAATCTTTTGTGTGGGACTATATCAAATGCCTTGCTAAAATCTAGGTAGTCCATGTCCACAGCCCCTCCCTGGTCTACTACTTTGGTAACCCAGTCAAAGAAATCTATTAGATTTGTCTGACACGACCTTCCCATCGTGAATCCATGCTGCCTTGGGTCCTGTGCCCCACTGGCCTCTAGGTACTCAACAATTCTTTCCTTCAGAAGTGATTCCATCATTTTCCCTACCACTGAGGTCAAACTAACTGGTCTGTAGTTTCCTGCCTCTGTCCTGCTCCCACTTTTGTGAAGAGATCACATCTGCCCTCCTCAGTCATGGTACCACCCCATCCTCCCATGATTTGTTAAACAGGTAGTCAGCGGTGTCACTAGTTCTACCCTTAGTTCTTTTAGAATTCTTGAGTGAACCCCATCAGGCCCCATTGCTTTGTCCACCTTCAATTTTATTAGTTCTTTCAGAACCCTTTCTTCTGTAAATGGACTGTTATCGACCCCTGTCTTCAGAGTGTTTCTCTTGTTTGGTTTAAGTAACTCCCCCTCCTCTTCCTTTGTGAATACTGAGCAGAAATATTCGTTCAGTATCCCTGCTTTTTCACTGTCACCCTCTACCCACATTCCCTCCCCTTTATTAAGCTTCAGTATCCCTCCTTTGGTCTTTCTTCGCTCCCTAATGTACCTATAAAAGGTCTTATCCCCCTTCTTAACAGAATTGGCTATCCTTTCCTCGGTTTGGGCCTTTGCTATGATAGAGCTGTCTTTTTAATTTCACTGGCTACATTGCCCCATATGGCTGGCTGTAGAGGGTTGCGGGTAAGTCTGCCTGGGGGTGGGGACCTTGTCAAGGGTGAATGTCCAAGAATATTTGGAGAGGGCCTCTGGGGGTGGCCCCCAGCCACCAGGGCATGTATCCTTGGTGGGATTGTAAGGTACACTGGCTGAGGGGCAGCCATGGTCCTAAACTGGACCTGGAGAGAGGGAGGTTGCCCAGTCTATAGGCAGTTATTGCAGATTGGGGGGAGCTTGACTGGGTATGGAGGAAACTGGAGTTGGTGGGGGGAATAAACATGTTTGGGAGGGCCTGTAGGCAGCAGGAGGGCAGTGATAGAGTGTGACCTGGATCCGTTTCATCAGGCAGGAGTGGAGAACTTATGGGGCATGGACTAGTAGCAAATAGGGTAGCTATCTGGGAGGTAACTGATATAGGAAGCAGGCTAAATCATAGGAGGCGGGGGAACAGGTGGGCTGGGACTGACAGGGGGCCTACTGAAGGAGTGGATAGCAGGAAATCAGGACAAAAAAAGGAGGTTGGCTTTGAGTGCTATAATAAATTTGAGCCATTGAGTAAGTTGGTTGGAGAGGATGTGGTGAGGGGGGTAGGGGAGGAAAAGGAGGGTGGAGGAGAGGGGGATATGGTGAATCGGACGAGGGTGGGCATTGATAATTCAAATAAGTATGCTAGCAGGGGAAGGGACAAATCAAGTGTCAAAGAAGGGGAAGGGAGAACCAGCAGAGGGAAAGGTGTGGAGGCTGCAAATCAACTCGGTGAGAAAGGAGGAGAGATTGAGACAAGGGAAGGGTGTCCTCCGGAGGGGAGGATCATACCAGAGAAAGGCCCAAAAGTAAGGGGGACCTACAGGTGGGCATGGAAGGGGGAAAGAGGAAAGGGGAGGAGGTAGGAGGTTGTGATGGTGATGGGAATGCCATGTTTGGGGGAGGACTGGAGAGGTGGGAGCTGGAAGGGGGGAGGAGGTCAGAGAAAAAGGCTCGACAGGGGTGTGGAGTGGAGTGGAGGCTATACTGGGGGGGGGAGCCAGGGAACTCAGTTATAAAAGGCATGACAAGAGGGGTAGGGTGGCTAGGGGTTCTCTTGTAGAGGGTCTGGAGAGAAGCCAAGGGGAAGTGGTCTTGAGGAGGGGGGAGATGATGGGAGCTGGCAGGGGAGTCCAAAAAGGAGGTGTGCAAAAGATCAAGGGAGAGACACTAAGGTTCTCCTGCTGGGGGACTCCATGATCAGGGGTATTCATTGGGTGGGGCAGGGTGAGGGAAAATCCAGTCCAGTTAAGGTAGTGGGTATTTCCGGTCTGACTGTGCATAGGACGAAGTTCATGGTGTATGAGCTGGCAAGGAGCTGTGGAGGATCACCAGACTTCCTGATGCATCTGGGAAAAAATGATATTGAGGGGAATAGTGTGCTGGAAATTCAGGCAAGATTCCGAGAACTGGCCAGGGTCTGTCATGACAATGGATGCATAGTCTCCTTCTCGAAAATCCTGCCAGTGCCAAGGGCCACTGTGGAGAACAAACAGAAGATCAGGGAGATTAATGACTGGCTCGGGCAGTGGGGTGAAGCACAGGGGATTGGGGTGTTGGGAGACTGAGGGTGAGTTTGGGAAGACAAGGGACTGTATGCCCAGGACAGGCTTCACCTAAATCCGGTTGGGAAGGAAGTTCTCAAACGGGGAATGACGGATTTAATTCAGGTTAGATGGGGTTTAAACTTGTGAAGGGGGGCACTGCTGGGCTGATCCAGCCATCCATACTGCCAGTAGGACTGGCCTGCAACCCCATAGAGAGGGCAGATGGTACCCTAGGGGAGAAGTGTGGACAGATGTATGAAAGATTTGGAGAGGATATGGTAAAGAGGGGTAGGAACAAGGGTTGGAGGGTGGCTTTAAAAATGGCAGGAGCCTGGGGAATAAAATATCCCGAGTTCCAGGCCACACTGTTTGAGGGTGGTGTGGATGTAGCAGCGGTCACTGAAACTTAGGCCACCCCTGGTCATGACTGGGACCTTAATCTGAGTGGGTACCTTGTGCTAAGGAAGGGCAGAAAGGTGGGCAGAGGGGGAGGACTCAATCAATCAATCAAAATCTTTATTTATCCAGGGGAACATCGCTGAGCAAAGCTTATTTACAAGATGGACCTGGTTAAAAGGATGGTCAAAATATAGTTACATACATACAGGAGTAGCAATGTTCATTAGGGACAACATCGAAATTATGAGAGTGGAGGAAGCAGAGGGTAATGTGGAGGCCCTATAGGTCAACTTGCGAATCCCCATGGGAGGGAAGATCAAGTTGGGGGTGGTATATAGGCTCCCAGGACTAGCAGAGGACCTGGAGGATTGCCTGTTGACTAACACTAAGGGCACTGTGGACTGGAAGGGGGAGGAGTGGTGTTGATGGGGGACTTTAATATGCCAGCTACTGATTGGGGTACTATGATGTCCACTGTAACCAGGGAGCAGAAGCTGCTGGATGGCTTCCTGGATGCATTCCCCAATTATCAGATGATGGACCCAGTGAGGGAGGATCATATCCTAGATGTGGTTTTAGCAGATGGGAATCTTGTACGAGATCTGGTTGTGGAAGAACCCCTGGCTGGGAGCGACCACAACACAGTCTGGTTTCGCTTAAACTGGGGTGGGGGCAGGGATCATTCAAGGACAATGATAGTTGATTTTAGGGGTGGACTTTCAGAACATGGAAATTCTCAAGGGACATTTGAGGGAGATAAAACCAATGTTTGGACATGGAAGGTAGGTGGGAGATCATAGAGCGGGGGCTACTGGAGGCCACCAGGACCTGTGCAGGAGTGGAGCGCAAGGGTGGTAGGTCTCGTAAACCATGCTGGTGGACCAAGGAGGTCCAGGAGGTGGTAAGAGAGAAGAAGGCTGCCCACAGCAGGTACAAAAAAATGAGAAGATAGTGATAGAGAGAACTATCGCCTTACTACCAGGAAAGTCACCAGAGTGGTGAGGGAGGTGAAGGCCTGGAAAGAGCAGAGGCTGGCGCAGAGGATACAGGGAGGGGAAAAGGAGTTCTTTAAGTATACTGATGAGCGGAGGAAGGTCAAGGGCCAGCTCAGTAGGTTAAGGACAACAGGGGGTGGGTGGGCGGAAGGGCTGGAGAGCAGGTGGAGGTACTGAATGACTACTTTGCCTCAGTGTTCACTAGGAAGGAAGCTGGGGAACTTCCAAAAAAGGTGTTGAAGAACACAGAAGGCGCAGCAGACCTGACTATTGGGGTACCTGCTTAAGAACAAGCCGCTGGGGGAGGTAGGCCAGGGGTGAGATATCAGGCTGGTTCTGTTGAATGGGGGGGGGAGAAGACAGATGCTTATGTTCCTATCGGTCGGGTGTGGGAAGCCCTCCAGTCCCTAAAAAAGGATAACTCTCCAGGGCCTGATGCTATTCATCCCAGAGTGCTGAGGGAGTTGGCGGATGTTTTGGCTGCGCCATTGGCCGCTCTCTTTAACTTGTCGCTCCAGACAGAGAGGGTGCCAAGGGATTGGAAGCAGGCACATGTTCTGCCCATCCATAAAGGGGGATCGAGAGAAACTATTGACCCGTCAGTTTGACGTTGATGGTGGGAAAGGTAATGGAGAGCATACTAAAGGAAAGGCTGGGAGGTTTCTTGGAGGAGATGGGTTACCTGGATGACCGGCAGCATGGATTTGTGCCAGGTAGATCATGTCAAACAAATCTTATAGAGTTCTATGAGTGGGTGACATCAGCACTCGACAGGGGGAGACCAGTGGATGTTCTGTTCCTGGACTTCAGCAAGGCATTTGATTCGGTCCCTCACATTGGCCTAAGGGTGAAGCTGGGGGGGATGGGATAGGCCCATTGATGGTTAGGTGGATTGGAAATTGGGTTTCAGGTCGCACTCAGTGGGTAGTGGTTGGAGGGGAGGTCTCATCTCCTAGGAGGTCATAAGTAGGGTCCCACAGGGATCTGTCCTGGGGCCACTCCTGTTTAACGCATACATCTCCGATATCAGCAAAGGTATCGGGTGTGAAATGAGTCTCTTTGAGGACGACTCTAAGCTGGGGTTGGTGGTGGTGGTGGGGGAGGAGGGGAGATTGGCCCTGTAAGAGGACCTTGATACTCTGGATAGGTGGTCCTGCACCTGGAAATTGAAATTCAACTCCTCCAAGTGCAAGGTGCTACACCTAGGGTGGGAAAACCCCAACAATGTGTACACCGTTGGGGGTGAGTTACAGGCCACATCAGGGGAAAGAGACCTAGGAGTCTTGGTGGATGTTAACATGAATAATTCAGAGCAGTTTAGGAGGGCTGCAGTCAGGGCAAACAGGATGCTGGGATGCATCGCTAGGGGGATTACCTCAAGGAACTGGGACGTGATTTTGCCACTGTACAACAGCCTGGTTTGACCACATCTTGGAGAACTGTGTGCAGTTCTGGAGGCTGCACCTAAGAAGGGACATCCAACTCCTGGAGAGGGTTCAGAGGAGAGCAACCAGAATGATCTGGGGCCTGGGGGATATGACATATGAGGAACGACTAGGGGAGCTCAACCTGTTCTCACTGGAGGAGAGGAGGGACCAAGGGGACATGACTGAGGTCTTCAGGTACCTCAGGGGAGTAAATAAGATAAGTCAAGATAGGATCTTTCAACTGAAGGAGGGTGGAATCACCAGAGGACACAGTTGGAAGATTGAGGGTGATAGGATTAGGGGGGAAAGGAGGAGGAGGTACTTCACCAAGAGAGTGGTGGTACCATGGAATGTGCTGCCTGAGGAGCCTGTACAGGCAGTTACAGAGGAGGGATTCAAGAAAGGGTGGGACAGGTATAGGCAATGGGTGAAGCAGAGTCTGGTTTGCCCGGGGGGGGGCAGGACTGGGGGATGGAGTAACAGTGGAAGGAGGCAGAGGGCTACGGTACCTAATCAGGGTGCAGAAGCATGAGCATACTTGATAGACCAATAGGCCTAATCTGCTGTCGTATAGTATGTTAGTAAGTTCTTAAATCTTCTTTAGTATCTTTCCGCCATTCCCCAATATCATCATATAAAAATATAACTGATTATCTGGCTTGCAACAATCATTTAACTTCCATTTTTACAATTAGATCAGAGACATGAGCGGAATTTAATTTCCACCTCTTTGGGGTTTGCTGTTTTGATCATCAAAAAAGGACCGTTTTAGGAGAAGGTGATCGGGGAATTCCATGGGGACTATTTCTAGATAGGGTGGCAGTTGCTCTTGGGAAACATAACTATGATCTATTGTCAATGTGAATTTCCCTCTTTTATAGGTACACCCATGGCCTTTAATCTGAAATTTTTTACAATCCACTAATTCTGCCAAGGTTATACATCTTTGCAAAGCATTTTCGTCACAATAAGTTTTTTTCCCTTTAGTGCCTTTACCTGGGTTGGGGGTATTACATTTAAAATCCCCTCCAAATAAAATATTCCCCAAGTACACTAAATATGATTGTGAGGAGGAGAACAAGTTTACCCTTTCTGCCTTTGTTTGAGGCCCATAAACTACAATGGTCTTATAAGGGGAAGTATATCATAAGCTATGTAATATTAGTAGTCTGCCTGAGATTAGATCAAAGAGTTTTGAAAGAGAAGAGGAAAAAGAAATAAAAAGAATGCCTACACCATCAGCTTTGTCTGTACCGAAGGACCAGTAGGATGGTACTCATACCCATTCAGATTCGAAGAGATGGGCCTGATCTGTAGATTACATCCAAGCTTCTTGCAATAAACACAAGTCTACACTTAGTTCATAAATGTATTGAAATATCGCCTGTCTTTTGGAATGGTTAATATTACTGCGGATATTCAAAGTCCTAAATGGAAGGGCATCTGATTATCAGGGGGTCATGTTCAGGGGTTCTTTTTCTTCCCTCTGTACCTCATGGGATCAGTGCTGCAGGTAGCATTTTCTTGTGAAAGAACCTGGGAGTCTGACTCTACTACATCTATATTAGTCTCCCCAGCTGGTAGAGAGAGGAGTATAAGGGTTATTAGTTTCAAGTTTCTGGTCTTCCTTTGGAGTGATGTTGGGATTTTTAATTTGTGTGGTTACCCTTTTTGGTAATGGTGGGTTCAGAACTGGGGGAGGGGGGTGTCTTGGTTCTGTTTTCCGTTCTGCTTTCCTGGTGGACTCGGAATAGCAAACTGGGGTCAGGACAGGGTTTTAAATAATTGATTAGCGTTTTTTTTCTTGGGACAATACTAACTGTACAGAAAGCATTTATATAAGTTTTCTAGAAGTGTTATGTTTGTTAAACACAGTGAGGCAAGTGCTATGCATTTTCACGTTTTAGAACTTTTATGAGCAAAACACTAATCCATTTTTAGAGTTAAATAAAACCCTGCAGGAGATCAGAGGTTGTTGCTGTGGGGTTCCTAACATTCTCTTTAGGGATTTCCTTTTTGTCTCCTTTAAAGGGGAAGGTGTTTGTGCTACCATTCTGTTGTTTACCAGGAGAATGGGGGTGGGGGGCCTAGGTGGAGATGGGGGTGATTCTTGAGTTGTTCCCTTTTAAGGGGAAGAAGCTGCATCCTGTGCCTGCTGGATGAGTAGGTTGGGGCTTATACATGAGGCCTTGTTCTTAGCTGCCCAGGGACACTCCCTAAAGACATGCCCCGTCTCCTCGCATAGGTCACATTTAGTAAGGCTGGCATACTGGAGACTAATGTGACCCATTTTCCACACGGTTGTTGCACCTTGGTTTATCACATATGCTTGATAAGTGGGTTTTGGATCCGCATTTATAGCAGGCCTGGAGTTAACCTGCATAAAAGCAGACTCCCCTGTCCCTGCCTAAAAGAAAAGAATTGGGAATGTGTTCTATCCCTGCATCTGTCTGACGCAGCTTAACTTTGTATTTCCAACTCACAGTCCAGAAAAGTTCAGTCTAGCATGAGTTTGGAGGCACTTAGGACCTCGCATTTCTGGGTTAGCCAGGACGTTATGTCTTCCACGTGGACCCCTTAATTCCTAAACATTATCATCACAAATTTAATTAAGGGTTTTGTTAGGGGGATCACAAAGAAGGGGGTCCACGGGGGAGAATTTCACTTGATTATACCTCCTCCAAAATTATTCTAAAGCATAAGAAGAACGAAAGCTTATATCATAATTATGTTCACCAGATATATATATGAAAGCATATACTTCTCTAGGTGTAAAGTGTAAGGATTCTTTCAGGAGAGTTCTCCCTACATAATGTCTATCTGGTTTATTTTATAACCCACCTTATATCTAATTCTAATGGTATGCCTTCTTGGGGCAGCTTCTTTTCTTGTTTTTTTGAAAAAGTTCTGAAAGTAAAGGTTTCTGGTGGTTAGGTTCTTCTTGGACCCTTTCAGATGAGTCTTGGATTGCAGAAGTCGTTTTGTGCACTATTTCAGGAAGCGGGGGTGGAGGCAGGTCCATGGGCCCTGTTTCCTCGCTTTGTTTTTGGTCCTATAAATCACTTTTGGATAAAGCTCTGTGGTCTGAACTAGGAAATACATTTTCACAATTTTGATTTCCAGCCTGGGAGGGTAAACTAGTTTTTTGAGGGTTCCATTTGGGGGAGGCTCAAGGGCTTGGGGCCCAACCTGGGTCACGAAGCCACTGGCCAATTTCCAGTCTAGTCCATCCTGCTTCCACTAGAGCTTTTTCAGGGGACCATTGTGAAAAAGGGTCCAATTGTACAGAGTTCACTGAAAAGGCTGCTTGAATAGCTGAAGTGGTAGACAGGTTGATTAGGTGTTGTATTTCTTAGCTGTGTCATTACTGGTGTTTCCTTAGAAGGTCCAGGTAAATAAGCAGTAATGTTCCTTTTTGTCAATGTCACAGCATCTCTTTGTTGTTTGAGATCTTCCCTAATTGTAGTTTTCCCTGTGGTAAAGCATATGGTGGGCTTGGCTCCCACAAAGAGGTAAATGTTGCCCATCCACAACTCCCTGAAGAAAGTCACTTCTAAAATCATGTCAGCACTCGTGTCAGCTGCTGACATAGATAAGAAAACTGAGAAAAAGTATTAAGTGGACAAAGAGGGATCTGGGTACTTGTATTCCCACTGTGATCATGAGGGCGTGGCCACGCTACCACCTGTGACAAGGCCAAGGTGCCCCTTTCCTCCCAGCCTCTTAAAAAAGATTCCAGGAAACTGGATAGCATGGGCAAAAGAGTTTATACATCAGCTTTCCTGCTTCTAAGGCAGGCAGCTTTCTTGGCCTACACAGCTTAGTATCAGTGCACCCTATGGAACTCCATTCTGGCACTGAGTGAAAGGGCTACTGGGGACAAAGTACCAGTTCCATATGACAGTTGATACAAATGACACTGCGTTTAGGTCATGGCCCATGCAGTGTCCTTAAGAAGGTTTGCCTGGCTTTGAACTACCAATATATTCTAGGACACTCAAACAAAAGTGATAACCTACTTGGTTGTCTACCAAATGCCTCAGATTTGCACACCTGAATGTCTGTAGTTTTCTGCCTAACCAAGCTGAGCTTACCTCTTGGGTAACTCACTACGATCCTGACATTCTTGATATTACAGAAACATGGCTAAAACCCAATATACTGGATACTGAGTGTGCCCTCCCTGATTAGCAGTGTCAGCGGCTCAGTAGGTAGCGCACTCGCCTCTGAGCAGGAGATCAGAGGGCTATGGGTTCAGTTCCCACATCTGGCGCTTGGGTTAATATCCCAGTACTGACACTGTAGTGCAGCATGAGAGGGGTGCTGCACTTCTGAGGTGCCATCGTTCGGATGAGACGTTAAACCGAGGTACCATCTGCCTGGATTGGTGGTAGTTCAGGTGGATGTTAAAGATCCCATGGCACTTATCGAAAAGAGTAGGGGAGTTTTTATTGTAATAATAAACATAGAAAACAACACAAAGAGGCTCATAAATCAATCAAATTACAATAATACAAATCGGTGAAGGGAAAAAGAAAAAAAGAAAAGAAACAAAAAAAAATAAAGAAAACCAACACATCATTTAAACTTTATAAAATGAAGAAACCCTTTCCACCACTTCAAAAGAGTGGCAGGAGCCAATCGCTTTGCATCCTGAGAATAAATTTTCAAATGTTCATTCACAACTAACATACTAAAAACATTATAAGGCATCTTTCTTTGGTACAACACCCATTGACATCTAGCTTGCCATAAATAAAACCTTAGACAGCTAAAGAATAATGACAAAGTCCCATCATGAAAACAAAAAAAAACTCACCGGGTAACATCCTAAAACCAAAATATCGTAGGAAAGTAAAGTGAGCCAAGGTAAGCCCCATAAGTTAGCCAAAAAGGCCCACAAACCAGTGGAATAAGAACACTGAAGAAAAAAATGTTCCACAGCCTCCACTACATTAATACATTCAATATAAGGGCAATTCCTTTCCTCAATTGCCTTATACTTAGCATTGCCTCGGACATTTAAACGACCATAAAAAAATCAGCCACTGTATTTCCCATTGGTGATGAGGCAACCTGAGACTGTTCAAATTAGCTAAAACTATAGAGTTAAAGGCCGTAGGGCAATTCTTGAAACTGGGCTCTTGAGGGTATAAATTTAACATGATGGAGTGATAAAGGCCTTTAGTCTTATATGACAAAATCATCTCTTTCGTAATACCCCACTTATATAATTTCTGGGCAGCAGGCCGAAAATAACAAGGAAACCAGACACGTGGATTAATTTTGGGGGCCAAAACAAGCCAATTCTGGAAATATTTTGCCAATGGCTGCGGAGACCATACTCCCACATTTCCTTTAGCTAAACCTTTAGCTAAACCCAAGCCACTCTTGACTGTACACATGAAAAATAATTTATGTAAAAAAACAACAGGGTCAATCATCCCAAGGCCACCTGATTTAATATTCAAATAAGTAAAACCCTCTTAATCGGGTTTAAGCGGTTACCCCACAACATTTGGAAAAATAAACAATACACCCTTGTCTCCAGGTTAACCGGGAGAGGAAAAATCATTGCAATATATTGCAGACATGGCAAAAGGAACTGCTTAATCACCTGTACCCACTTGAGTTTAGAAAATTTCCACTTCTTCCATCTAGTTACTTTGTGTTCCACAACTTGAAGAGCCAATTCCAATTATCCACTGGCAAATTCTGAGAACCAAACAGAACACCCAAAATTTTAAGAGGGGTTCTAGAAATATGGATTCCCTCCTGGAAGGCCTCAACAGGGCCTGCAGCCCCGACAATCAACCCTTTTGTTTTTTGCAAATTCAACATAGCATTTGAAATACTAGAAAAATCAGCAAAGGCTTCCAAAAATAAATGTACAGAGGTTTGATCAGAAAAATACAAAACTAAATCATTGGCATATGCCTGCAGCAGGAGGTGCTGGTCCCGGGATAAAGTTCCCGAAACTCCAGTCCAGCGTGAAACCTGAACCAAGGTTTGTAAAGGGGATCTAAGGAAAAACATAAAGAAGGGGCTAAGGGACAGCCTTGGCCTCCAGTAGTCAAGGAAAACTGTCGCCATCGCCCTCTTAAAAGGGAAAACAACATTATGCTGATACAACTTCTAACCAAGACAACCAGTTGTACTGGGACCCCATAACTTTCAGGGTTAAAACAAAAGGGTAAATGAACACGGTCAAAAGCCTTTTCCAAATCAGCTGCAACCAGACAACTACTAATGCCAGACACCGATAGGTGCTCAATAACATCCCGCAGCATCATTAAAGCTGACTGAATCTTCCTATCGGGAATCCCACAGAATTGAAAGGGAGAAATCACCAATCTGGCATAATTCTTTAATCGATTGTTCAAAATACTAGTAAAAATTTTATAATCAGAGTTCAAAAGAGTTATAGGCCGCCAATTCCTAATGTCCTGTCTATCCCCAGATTTAAATAAATAAACCAATAAACCATCTGAAAAAGTAGGAAAAAACACAGTATGCTTAACAAAATACTGAAATAAAAGAAAAAGACAAGGTACCAATTCATCAGAAAAAACTTTATATAAAGCATTAGACAAGCCATCCATACCAGGTGAAATATTAGGTTTTAAGGCCTGTATGACCTTCAGTATTTCCCCCTGAGAAGTGGGTTCTAATAATTGTAAGGTTTCTGATGCCTCTGATGAAATAGTGAAACCACTCAAATATAAACACATGGAGTCATCAGAAATCGGAAGGGAAGGTTTCAAAGACTGAAAATGGGACATAATCAATTCTCTTAACTGTGGAACAGTATCTGCTATAGAAAGATCAGGGTTAAGAAGTGAGTCCATATTAGAGGAATCTCTCAAAACCTTGCAGGCTTCAAAGGGGTCACCTAAGCGGGATTTTTTTATACCATTGGTTAAAATGGCTTGTAAGGTTTTAGCTCGGTCGCACTGATAAACCCTCATTTGTTCTTGTACATTTCTTATTTGAGCCGAATAATCCCAATGTGATGAGTACGCCACTGTAGTAAGCCTTTGGAGCTGTTGCCTAAGGGACAAATACTTAAAAAAATTAGAATTTTTCATTTTAACCCCTTGGTTTTTAAACCAACTACACAAATCAGCCTTAGTCCCCAACCACCACTCCCCTAAATTGGAATATAAAAAAGCTACCAACAATCTTGCCTTCAGAATACATTTCACTCCATTCTGTACATAGGGTAACCCTAAAATAGAACTAAGTTTCCACCGGACTTGCCTATACTCGAAAGAACTAGGTACCTGAAATGTACATAATAAAAAAGAATGATCCGAAAATTCACTAGGGGTCATTACAAAGGAATGAACCGATATACCAGGGGAAACAAACATATAATCAATAACGGAAAAAAACCTTCCTTTTCGGAAAGAAAATTGAGTACCATGGGAAGGAGAACAAAAACAAGTAATCAAGCCAGCTATTTTAACAATATTGGCCAGAGCATGAGAATCACAATAAAGTTTGTTACCCTGTTTTGAAAATGTAGGAATAGTACAGTTAAAGTCCCCACCCCACAGAATCTTAACAGAGGTGACCAAGTAGGGTTGAATGGATTTAAAACAGGCCACTCTACCAGCTTTTGTTTGGGGGCTATAGATATTAATAAAGCGATAACAAATACCTTGCCATTTCCCCATCTAGAATCAAAACCCTGCCTGGTATGAGATCGATTAAATTATGTAAAATAAATGAAAAGGAATTAAACAAAATACCAATACCTTCAGCCCTGTCCGTGCCAAAGGACCCCAAACCCAATCTCGCTTAAAGGAGGCTAACTGTTCCACAGAAAACATCCAAGTCTCCTGCAGGAAACAGACAGATAAATGCTGGTCATGAATATGATGAAAAAGGGCCTGTGTTTTAGCTTTATTTAGCAAGCTGTGGGTGTTAAAAGAACCCCAAAGGAACCGCATTTATGGGCAAAGTGGGAGAGAGAAACAAACTCCTTATTTTTTTCCTCCTCTTCTCTTTATAATTATCCACGGACTGCGACAAAGTGGACAAGGAAGATTTCTGGGAGTCTGAATCACCCAAGTCCATTTCCGTGTCCCCCCCAAGGGGTGAAAAGAGTCGCATATGAGTTACTGATTTCGAGGCCAGAAACAGAAGGGGGAGATTTAGGATGCAAATTCCAAGAAGATCTGCGCCGGGGCAAAGATGGCCCAAGGGCTGAGATCTTAGATTCTTTCCCAGCAACCCTGGAGACCTCCTCCGAATAACACACAGGAGGAAAGTCCAAGGAGCCTGGAGGGCCCATACAAGGTTTTTTATCCACCAATGGAACAGAGACCACTTCACCAGAGCCTACGTTCAAACCATTGGAAGAGAGGGAGAAAAGTTCTGTACCTGTAGCCACTCTTGTTTTTATCTGAAGAAGGAGGTGGTAGTCGTGAAAGGAAGGGGGAAGGAGGGGGAGGGATTGAGGAGAATTTTATCTGAGGAGTAGGGGAAGAAGGGGGGGGCAAAGGCATCTGGGGCGTTCTGAATGAGAAGATCAAAACTAATACAAGTAACCTTGTTCCTGGCAGCCCAAGAACAATCCCGAAAACTATGACCAGATTCGTCACAGAGGTCACACTTGGAGATATTAATGCATTGCATAATGACATGCCCTACCTCCCCACAATTTTCACAACAAGGTCGATCACAAACACTGGAAAGGTGAGTCCTAGACCCACACTTATAACAAGCACGTGGTTGACCTCCGTAAAAACAGACCCCCCCATCTCTTCCTAGCATAAAGGAATTTGGAATATGAGTTACCCCAGACTCAGATTGCCTCAATTTGACCTTATATTTCCAGCCCCTGTCCAAAAACATTCAGAATCTAAAATAGGTTCTGGGCTGCTTAAGACCTCATTTCTGTGACAACCAAAGGTGATATCCTCCACATGGACCCCTCATTTCTAAACATCACGTAACATATTTGATTAAAGGTTTAGAAGAGGTATAACCATAAAGGGGGTCCATGTGGGAGAAAACTTCACCTGACCATAACGGTCCCAAAACAAATCCAAGCCATGAGGAGTACGGAAACTAATATCAAAATTATCTTCACCAGATATGTTAATAAAAGCATACACGTCTTGGGGAGTAAAATGCAAAGAATCCTTCAGTAGAGTCTTTCCCGCATAATGTCTGTCAGGCCTGTCTTGCAGGCCCCCCTTATATCATATATGAACTGCATTTCGTCGGGGTGCCGCTTCCCTTTTCGAAGAAGAAAAAAGATCAGACATAAGGGGTTTCTGAGACGAGGGTTTGGGCAAGGAGAAGTCCTGAGACGGTGCATTATTCACCAAAGGAGGCAATCCTGCTTCCGTGGAAGCTGAGACAAGGAGGAGTCCTGTGAGGGACACTCTTCACCTGAAGCGGCAAATCAGTACTTGTAGGGGGTACTGAAACCGGAGGAAGGGAAGAAAGGCGAGGCCCAGTTCCTAAAGATATAGTATGCCTGTTGCTAGCCAAAACCTTAAGCTGAGGAATTGGTTTCCATTCTGGAGAATGTTGGGAAAGAAACTCAGAATCCCAAACCGGGTCAGGCTTCCAAACCCCAGTGGGAGTCTGTGTCCAAGCAGCCCCCAAAAGAGCTTGATCCGGAGACCAGGATTCCTGAAGATTATCACCCAAAAGGGAAACAGAGACTGGCACCTTAGGATGCATAATAACCTGTTTAGGCTGTTGAGTGATAGAAGCCCCAAAAGTAAATTTGGTAACCCCAGTTTGTGAAGTAGCAGATGATTGATAAACAATATCAGAGTTCCCCTGAGCTTCCTTAGAATGAAGATTTTTCTTGAAAACAAACCCAGCAGCTTTCGATAAAGGAACTGAAACATTCTGGATAAAAGCAGAGGAGCCAACCCCCTACTGTGGCAATATTGCTCCCAATATCCAAGCAAGAAGCCTCATTGGAGCAGAATGCACTCCCTCAGGCTGTAGGCACTCGCTACAACTCGCGACTTTACTGCCAGCCCGGAGTAGTGCTGCCGCTGTGCTGGAAGCACTGTGATTAAGCAAAACAGTCTCAGGTATGCGACCGCTCCCCTCGGGAGCTTCCAGGGTTGAAACTGCCGACTGCAGCTTGACAGGCGTAGAATCAAGTTTGACAGTACAATTTCGTGCGTGCGAGTGCATTCCAAATAAGGCTCCATGGAGACTTTAAATAACGTAGCGTTGTCCACAAACCGAGCCATATCAATACCGGTAATCTCAGTAGGAGCCGAAGGCAGTTTGTCCTCAGAGCAGTCCGCATTATGTACAGCCGAAGCCACCACAGGGGAAGACAAAACTTCAAGGGCAGAATCAGAAGAAGTAGAAATAGTTAATAAAGTCTTACCGCTCGACGCAGAATCACCTGAAGAGGTCACTTCTGTAGGGAACTTAGGAGAAGCAGCCGCGATGCAAACCGGGGGTACCACAGAAGCCTGCAACTGCCCGCTTGTATCCTCAGGGTCAGTCAGAATGGCAGATTTCAAACTTGAAGCAACAAATCCTTGAGGTAAGTCCAAGACAGGCAAAACAGTTTCGTCATGGCCAGACTGAGGAGCAGAATCTGCCCATACTAGCGGTGCATCCTGAAAATCATTATCAGAATCGAAATCTGATTGTGAAACAGCCTCCATAGCACTATCGGCGGGAGCAGAGGCTAGCGCTCCCAACAAGCCAGCAACCTCGTCCTTCGATGTCAGCTGCAGAGTGGCCATCCTGACGACGGCCAGACCCCCTGCTGGCAGCAATGCAGCAGCAGAGTAGGGGAAATTCCCCGGTGTCCTGGCCAAATTTCCCTCATTCACTAAAAAAAAAAAAATAACCACCAACAGCTTAATCTGGTTCAAGGTCAGTTGGCATTCATCTGTATCCCCCTTCCCTGGGTCGTGCCTGAAAATAGGCAGGATTTGTCTAGTGCACTTACCCAGTCAACAAAAACTAAATAAAATAAATAAATAAATTATAATCTTCTTAGGGTGCATTGTGCTGGTAAGAAGTGTGGTGGCACGGTTGTGGGCTGTTGCAATATTTCAAGAATCACTTAAATGTAACTCTCATACCCCACCTGCATCCACCCTCCCTCCCCTACCTGTGAATTCCTTCATGCACTACTACTCTTGGGAAATACTAAAAAGATTCATCTTGTCTGGGTATATAACCCTCCAAAGGGTGGAGTGCAAGGGCTAACCTATCTACTGGACAGTATTAGTCCTAAGGTCTGCTCAAATGAGTTACTGTGTTCCCCCAAAACACCTTACAATGCAACCTCAGACAGTATCTTCTTTCTCTTAACTGCGTGACTGCCCAGCTTAAGCTACTTCACCCTCACGTATCCCCTCATTTCCTGGCATAACAGCTGCCATTCTCCCCCCTCCTTCCCCTGCAGCCCCCCCCATAGGTGCCTCTCTCTTGCCGTGCTTCCTGTCTACTTCACCTCACTCTGTAGCTCCTGAACCCTGATTTCCACCTATTCCCCCCTCCCTCTTTTTCACTGCTCCTTTTTATTTGTCTTGGTTGACCCATTTTAACCTATTGACTTTGGCAAAGTTATTCTTGACTGCCTATTATCACATACTGATGCATTATTGTAACTTATCTTAGTTTTTACCCTGCTATCTGTTTTTGGTTCTTATTTGCTAACTTTGACAAAGTCTGATATGACTGCTCTAATTGTTTTTTTGATTTTTGTTACATTGTTGTATTTGGCTAATAGTTATGATTTCTTTTGGACGTGGAACCTTTTGTAAATGAGTCTCTGACTCAAAAGTATGTCAAATTCCGAGATTTTATTTATTTATTTATTGATTGAATTCTCGGCTTACGACCTTTGAGCTACAAGCTCATTTACAAAGGTTCCACGTCAGGAAGAAAATGTGTACATACAATAATAAAACACAGAGTTGCAATGAACATCAAACAAATGGCAATAGTATTATGACTGACAAAGTACATGGGATAGGTTTGTGACTTTGCATACAGGCAAAGTCGGTGCTACAGCAGTAACTAGAACGAGAGAGTGGGGGAGGAGGAGGCATGGAAGTTCAAGAGTGGAGGGAGGATAGAGGAGGTGTTAGCTTGCAGGAACCACTGGCCAGGGGTTGCCTTGTCAGAAAGGGGTAGGGGAGTGGGAGGACAAGGGGTTTGGAAATTGGTAGGGGCTGTGGATCCTGGGGAATTGAGAGGGGTGGGACTGGGTTGAGGCGGGGGTTAATGGAGGAGGGTAGGAGGAAGAGCAGGTTGGGTGACTGCATGAGTGAGCATTGGTGGGATAGTCAGAATTTGCTGCCAGGTGGGTTGATCAGGTGGGGCAGGTGCATTGCTCTTTGCTGGACAGGTGGGATCTAAGTGCGGATTTGAACAAACCGATTTCACTAATAGTGGCTAGTTCTGGTGGGATTGAGGTAAGCCATAACGGGGCCTGGTATTCGAAGGATCGCTGACCTTGGGAGGTGTGATGGTAGGGGATCTTGATGGAGATCTTATTGGATGTCCATGTAGTCCTTGTTGGTGCGACCTGGTGTATGAGGGAGCTGGGCCCTGGAGGCAGTAGGTCCAGAGTTGCTTTTTTGGCAAGGAGACAGGTTTGATAGCGGGTCTTGAGATTGTAATTAATTAATAAATAAATAAAGGTTATTCATGTGATAGACTTCTAAAAAAATTTAGCCAAGAATCCTTTCATGAAGACCTGGCTCTCACTGATTGGTCCACTGTACTGGCTGTCAGTGAAGTCTCTGCTGCCCTAAACAACTTCCTAAGCATCTTTTCATCCTTGCAAGGTAAGCATGCCACGCTTACAAAAAAGAGATTAAGGGGCACTGCCACAAAATGACTGCAAGGTAGTCTGTTTTTACTCATAAAGTGCAGGGATAAATAAATGCTTGGCAAAGTTTAAGGCTTCTTAAAAGATGTCCGTCTTCCATGAATACAGACGTCTCCGAAATGCATGTAAAAAAACTATACGTACAGCCAAGAGTGAATTCTGTAAGTCTGCTCTGCTGACCTCTACTAGAAACCCTAGGAGTTTCTGGCGCAATATTAAAAATATGGTAAGTGGTGGTACAAAAGGCTATGCTACTGATATGCTCATTGGTGATGTAAATTACAATAATGCCTCAACTATTGCGAATGCCTTTAATGCCCAGTTCTCTGACCTGACTGCTTTTCCCCTCTTGACGTGTAGGATTCGCCTGACAACTTCCAGCCTGGATCTTACTTCAGCCACCTTTCTGCCTCAAAGCAGTGTCTGTAAATGAGATGCATAAACATCTTGGTAGCCTCTCCCCCTTCACCAATGCTGGACATGACAATATGGAACCCAAACCCCTACATCTAGGTGCTCCTTTCCTTGCCCTACCAATTACCCACACATCCCTTATCACTGGATGTATCCCTGAACTTTGGAAGGCTACTAGAGTTGTGTCAGTGCTTAAACAAGGCGATCTGAAAAGCCTTGAAAACTACTGACCAGTAGCGATCCTATCTGCTGTTAGCAAGTTAGAAAAAGTGGTAGCATCCCAGCTTACAAACTGTAAGGGATCAGAGCAGTGCAGGAAGAGTTTGTGGAGTTGGGGAGGGGTCTTAGATAAGCAGCACGCACGGTTACCTTCTCAGAGATGCTGCCTGTCTATGGCATGGGTGAGGCTAGGGTGCTCCACACCATGAGATTCAATCAGTGGTTGAAAAACTGGTGCAGAGCTCAGTGGTTTGGCTTCATTGGGGACTGGGGGTCCACCTGGAGTGATGCAGGCCTATACTGGCGCGATGGTCTGCATCTGTCCAGGAGGGGAGCCAGGATCCTAGGTGATAGGTTTAAGTGCTTCATTGGCAAGTATTTAAACTAGCCAAGGGGGAAGGCACTGGAAAGGAGCAGGAAAATCCTAGCACCCACCAAAAAAAATCAGGGTAGTAAGTGAGGTAAACCCCAAGATAGAGACGTCTATAGGGAGAAGGGCTGGGGTAAATGAAGAAAACAACAAAGGCAAGGACAGGGATGGGGCAAAAATTGGTAATGCCATCAAGAAATGGAGGGTAATGAGTACCAGTGCCCATAGTCTGGGCAACAAGCTCCCTGAACTGGTGGTCTTGATGGAAGAGGGATGCCTGGATATCGTGGCAGTCACAGAAACATGGTACACAGAGAACCATGGCTGGGATGTTAACATACCTGGGTAGACAAGCTACAGGAGAGACAAGGAGGGGAGAAGAGGGGGAGGAGTAGCTCTCTATGTAAGGGAAGGGATAAAAGCAATGGAATAAAAGAGTAAACAGGGAGTGGAGGAGAGGAGGAACTGTGGGTCACCTTAGAGACTGGAAATTGCACCACAATCCACACAGGACTTATATACAGACCCCCATCTTGGGGAGGGAATGAACAAGGATATGATAGAAGGCATCCTTAGGATGGCAGAGAAAGGGGAGATACTATTGATGGGGGACCTGAATATGCCAGATGTTAACTGGAGCATCTTTGCTGCAGTCACATCCAAGAGCAGGGCCATTCTCGATGCCCTACGGGGGCAAGCCTCAGACAGCATGCGTTGGAACCCACTTGAGAGGGAACAATCTTAGACCTCATACTCTCAAATGGGGACAGTGGGAGGATCTCAGATCTAGAAGTGGGTAGCCATCTGGGAACAAGTGTCCACCAAACAGTGTGGTTCATAATAAACTCAGCTACAGAGTCAAGCCATACAAAAGTGAGGGTAATGAACTTCAGGAGGTCTGACTTTGGCAAGATGGGAGAGTGTCTAAGAAATGCACTAGCAAACAGGCAAGAAGGAGGGGTGGAGCAACAATGGGGAAACGCCAGAACTGCCGTCACAAAGGCAACAAGCCTTTGTATAAAGCAAATAAACAAGTCAAAAGAAAAAGCCACTATGGTTCTCAAAAGTGGAGGCGGGGAAGGTTAGGGAGAAAAAGATAGCATTTAGGAAATATAAGGAAACACAGAAGGAGCAGGACAGAGAACTGTACCTGTTGAGGCAGAAGGAAGCAGGGAGGGAAGTCAGAATAGCAAAGGGCCAAACTGTGGAAAAGATAGCCAACTCAGTTAAGAAGGGGGATAAAATATTTTATAGGTACATCAGGGAGCGTAGAAAGACAGGGATAGTGAGGCTGAATAGAATGGACGGTGGGTTGGCAGAGAGGGACAGTGAAAAGGCAGGGATATTGAACGAATACTTCTGCTCAGTATTCCCAAAAGAGGAGGAGGGGAGGTACCTAATCCAGTTAACAGAAGCACTCTGGATAGATGGGCCGATCCTAGTCCTGTCACAGAAGAAAGAGTTATGAAAGAACTCCTAAAACTAAAGGTGGACAAAGCGACGGGGCCTGACGGGATTCACCCCAGAATTCTAAAAGAGTTAAGGAGAGAACTAGTGACACCACTGACTACCCTTTTTAACAAATCATGGGAGGATGGTGTGATACCTGAGGACTGGAGGAAGGCAGATCCAGGAAACTACAGACTTGTCAGTTTGACCTCTGTGATAGGAAAAGTGATGGAATCGCTTCTTAAGGAAAGAATTCTTGAGTACCTAGAGGCCACTGGGGCACAGCACCCAAGGCAGCATGGGTTCACAGTGGGAAGGTCATGCCAGGTTAATATGTTTTTTTTTTTAACTTGTATTTATTGATTTTTAAATACAGTACATACAAGTATTTCCCGTAGGACAGTACAGTCAAGCATTACCATTACAGTAAAACACTATCTGATCTCTCAGTATTTTCAGTACTCCAAATTTGGTACTTCAAATGGGGGTTACCTATTATTTGGAAACTTAACAGTGCATTCAAAGGCTAAATACTGCCATGAGTAGGGATAGCCTATACTTTAACCAACTACTGTATATAATTAACAAACCCCTATAACAAGGGAGTAAATATCCCTATTTATCAGCTATCAGTAAAACTGTATATAGTTCTACAGCAAAATGTCATTCAGCAGCTCCCTCCCCTAGCCACCACCAAAACTTTAAAACATTAAACCCCAAACTAACAACCTTTCCCAAAGAGATATCTAAACAATACTTTCCATTTTCATGTTGCCTTTAACCGTAACTTGTTGCTAATTTAATTTGTGAACTCCTAAACAATTACATGTAAACAAATCAGTTCTTTTCACCCCTCGGTGTACAAAAACATTCCATGCTGATACTAATTCAATAACCTTAGCCCTGGACTCAACTTTGCATTTCCATTAGGCTTATATAGAAAAAGAAACTAAGAATACAAAGCATTTTTAACAACATAACAGCATACCATAACCATTAACAGGGCTCAGTATAACTTAAAGTCCCGGGAGATTCGAATTAGAGTAAATATCTCAGTAGAGAGCCGACTTACAAACTACTATCCCTTCAGGTGTCGCTATTTCATCGGAATCCGAATCCTGAATTCGGGCCACACAGTCTAATTCAATTCTTTCCAAAAGCTTTCCCGCGTCCTTCGGTTCGGGGAAAAAAATGTTTTAGTGCCATAGACTACCTTCAGGCTTGCTGGCATCAGCAAACATGGTGGACCCCACTGCCTTAACTTTGCCCACCCAATGAGGCCTTACCCCTGCCTCGTGGCATAACTAAGGTCCGGAAAGATGTGGATACTCGTTCCTCACCAGGTTATAGGGCCTTGCTTCCGAATCAATTGAATAAAAAAATCTTGCTCCTTCATGGACCCTAGAACAGCAAGTACAGCCCGACCTAAAGGGTGGGAAGAGGCCTGATTAAGTCGGGCCCCTCTTATATTAACCCTGTAGGCACGCTGGATGGTAATCTGCTGTGTTACTTGGAGCTGTTCAGGGAGCCATCTCTCTAAAAATGTACACAGGTCTTCCTCCTCCTCCATCTCTGGTAGCCCGATGAGCCGAATATGGGATGCCTGCACCCCATTTTCCAAGATTTCCACGCGCTGCCGGAGCAGTGAGTTTTCTTTGATGAGCACCGATGTAGCCACCGTGGCTTTCCCAGCAGATTTATTTGCTTCCTGTGCCACTTCTTCAACCATAGAGAGCTTGGTTTCTGCTGTTGCAAGCCTTGAAGTGAAGTCATCCATTTTCTTATCTATACTTTGGATGGCTTTAAGCAGAGCTGCATTGGAGGGTTGATTTAAGGCTAAATCTGTAGGCTCTTTATCTTTATCTTGCCCTGATCGCGGTTCCTTCAGTTTACCTCCGTCGCCTCCAACTGCCATTTTTGGACGACCCATTGTATCAAAGGGCTATATTTTTAGTATACCCAGAATCAGTATCAGTAGTTGAATATATAGAGAGAGAAGTTCCAAACTAAATATTTTGTTTTTTTCCAGCCAGAAGTTATAAAAAGGAAGGTCTGGTTCGGGAGCCGCTCTAGAGTGCTGTTTCAAGCTCAGCTGCTAGCCACGCCCCCCCCCCCATGCCAGATGAATTTAATCAATTTCTTTGACTGGTTGACCAAAGTAGTAGACCAGGGAGGGGGCTGTGGACATGGCCTACCTAGACTTTAGCAAGGCATTTGCTGCAGTCTCACACAAAAGATTAATAAACAAATTAACCAGCCTGGGAGTGGGTCCTAGGGTGACAGCCTGGGTAAATAAAACATTGGCTGGACAAAAGGACACAGAAGGTAATTGTAAACAGAGTCCACTCTGAAGAAAGGGGGTTACTAGTGGGGTACCACAGGGTTCAGTACTGGGTCCAGTCCTTTTTACTGTCTTTATAAGTGACTTTGCAGAGGGACTGGAAGGAAAAGTATGCCTCTTTGCAGATGACCCAAAGATCTGCAACAAGGTTGCTACACAAGGAGGCATGGAAAGGATGAGAAGGGACTTGGCAAGGCTGGAGGAATGGTCAGAAGTATGGCAGCTAGGATTCAATGCAAGGAAGTGCAAAATAATGCACCTGGGAAACAAAAACACAGAGGAGGAGTACACAATGGGGGTGGGGGGGAGGTAGTAACAACAACAAAAATGGAAAGGTACCTGGGGGTAATCATATCAGATGACCTTAAGGTTGGCAAGCAATGTGAGAGGACAGTAGGGAGGGCTGGGGGTATACTGGGATGTATAGGCAAAAGCATCACCTGCAGGAAACAGGAAGTTGTCATCCCTCTGTACAGACAGTTGGTGAGACCCCATCTGGAGTTCTGGAGACCCCATCTCCACAAGGACATAGACAGGATGGAGGCAGTCCAGAGGACGGCAACTAAAATGACGCAGGGTCTGGAAGAGAAGCCATACAAGGAGAGACTAAAGGAGCTTAATATGTATACCCTTGAGGAAAGGAGGGAGAGGGGGATATGGTAGAAACTTTTAAGTACCTAAGTGGAATCAACAAATTCCAAGAGGGTAGTATCTTTCAGAAAAAGAGATGTGCAAGAACAAGGGGACACAATTTGAAGATAGAGGGGGGACAGCTCAGGGGTAATGTGAGGAAGTATTTTTTCACAGAGAGGGTGGTGGACGCATGGAGCAGCCTTCCTGAGGAGGTTGTGGGGTCTAAAACTGTAGGAGAATTCGAGAATGCATGGGACAGACATAAGGCAATTCTTGTAGGGAATAGAAAGAAATAGGCTGTTGGTTAACTAGGATCTGCAGCTTATCCTGTAGGTAGGGAAATGGGCAGACTAGGTGGGCCAAGCTGTTCTTATCTGCCATCAAAATCTATGTTTCTATATTCAGAGTCATGACCTACTATCCATAATGCAACATGGCTTTTGTAAGGGATATAGTACCTGCTCTGCCCTTGTCAAGGTCACATCAGTGGTTAGGGTAACCGCAGATCAAGGCAAACTGATGGAAGCAATCTTTGTAGATCTCTCCAAGGCCTTTGATCTGGTTAACCATTCTCTCCTGTGCTCAAAATTTCATACTTTTGGCTTGTCAGCCCCTGTCCTGGCCTGGTTCACAAATTTCTTACAAGGAAGGCAGCAACTTGTTAAGTTTAATAGGGTTTTCTCTGAGCCCACTCCTGTCAAAACCGGGGTCCCACAAAGATCCATCCTGAGTCCTATCCTTTTCTCCTTGTTCATTAGCAACTTACCCCTGGTGCGGGTCCCACAAGGATCCATCCTGGGTCCTATCCTTTTCTCCTTGTTCATTAGTAACTTACCCCTGGTGTGGGTCCCACAAGGATCCATCCTGGGTCCTATCCTTTTCTCCTTGTTCATTAGCAACTTAACCCTGGTGCGGGTCCCACAAGGATCCATCCTGGGTCCTATCCTTTTCTCCTTGTTCATTAGCAACTTAACCCTGGTGTGGGTCCCACAAGGATCCATCCTGGGTCCTATCCTTTTCTCCTTGTTCATTAGCAACTTAACCCCTGGTGCGGGTCCCACAAGGATCCATCCTGGGTCCTATCCTTTTCTCCTTGTTCATTAGCAACTTACCCCTGGTGCTGGCTCATGGTAATGCCACTTTATATGCTGATGATCTAGTGCACCCAACAAACTCTCAGGACATTTGAGTCATAAACTCTCCCCTACAGACTGACTTTGGCAACGTACAAGCTTGGCTCCTGGCCAACAAGTTAGACCTAAATCTCAGGAAAACACAGGCCATGCTATTTGGAACCCTGGCAGAAATCAAAGCATGCTCTGAGCCTCTGAAAGTCGCCAGTGCTGATGGGTCCTTTCTGAGGATTGCTGACTCCCTTAAATACCTGGGAGTCACCCTCAACCCTCAACTTGACTTTTCCATGCATATCTGAGATGCGAGTAAGGCAGCAAATAGTAAACTGGGCTTGACTTACAGGCCAAAGAGTTGCCTCACATCAGCTGTGTATCTTGCCATGTCAAAAGAAATACTCCTCCCCACGCTTTGTTATGGGCTCATAACCTTCCCCCGTGCCACCAGAACCAATCTATCAAAATGGGATGTGGTTGAAATTACAAAGTGATAATTTTACACAAAAATGATCCCCTTGGCATCAATACTTGCAAGGGCAGGTTGATACCCCAGTTTAAGATATGAGATTAGATCTCCATAGTCTAAATTACTACTTGTAGAGGATATGCATTCATGCCTGTTTCTTTTCTTTAAATGTAATTTGAGTTAAACATACATTTTCCTTAAGACTAAGCTAGAAATGAGAGTTATCAACTCGTGAAAACAGAGAGGTTCATCAGGATAATTTAGAACCGATTACTCAGACTTATACAGAGTGATGTGTATGTGTATTTTTATTAATAGATATTTGTCAATCAGAACTGTGAAACACATCTGATATTCAATAAACATGAAGTTTAAAAAAAAAAAGATGTGGCCTACAATAACATATGTGCTTTACCTCTCTGCCCCATGTTTCACTCATCATTGTGAGTTATAGAACAAACTTGAATGGCTCTCCCCTTGAATTCATTGAATTTTTACATTAGGTTCCTTCACTGACAAAATAGTCAGAACCGCTACCCCTCCAGTCCTGGTGGAGCTATCTAAGCCTGTAAATTCAACATACTTGGGTCCAGTGACTCTTCTGTCTTCCCTGTCCCCAAAAACCCGAACACTCATGGGTGATTGGGCCTTTGCTGTCTGTGTACCTTGGGTATGGAACTCCCTTCCTGCCCATGTTCACCGTGCCACCTCTCACAATAGCTTTAGAAACTACCTATGTGATCATCTCAGGTTCACCTCAGCTTGTAATGGCACCTAAGCATTGGTGTCTCCCTTTTTCATCAGTGTTATCACTTTGCTGTTCTGTCTGGTCTCTGTTGGAGCCCAGCTTGTGTACAGCTTTAAAACAACTTTTAAACTGTTACTTTATCATGTGCTGTTTAGCATACCTCACTGTTGAGCCCTGCATTGTCTGTATATCATTTGTAACCTGCCAAAGTTGTTAAATTTTGATCTGTCTGTATAATTCTTGTAATCTCCCAGGTCGCACCTGAAAATAGGCATATGTTTGTCTAGTGTGCCTACCTGGTCAACAAAAGATAAATAAATAAAATAAAAAGTGATGGATTTTCCCTGTGGAGGGAATTCACTGTTTGGTGACAAGACAAAGGCTTACATGAAAAGGGTGGCTGACTACAAAACCACCTACAAGAGCAAAATTTAGATGGAAAAGGTCTCCACTTCTACAGGCTTATGGGGGGGCAGTAGATGTAGGGGATACTTCCCATGTGCTTATATCTCTTATGACTACCCTCCACAGAAGGGTTACTATAGGGGTGTGGTAGAAAGGGCACCAGCTGTGCAGCTACACCAACAGGCCCCAAAGCCCAAGCTAAACACAACCCCTGACAAGTCTGAAACCAGGGTTTCTACCCTTACATCCCAACAGAAACAATCCTGTTGAAGATGGGGTGAAAAAATTGCTGCAGGCAAAAGCAGTGGAAAAAGTACCCCCCCCAAACACACACACACAGACACACACACACTGGAGAAAGGGACTTTATTCCAGGTTTTCTGGACTCACAAGTAAAATGGAGAGTGGCAACCCATTTTAGGCCTGAGTTATCTGTACAAACATTTCAAGAAAGAACATTTCATTTCAGTTTGTTTGCCAGGTAGGTACGCTAGATCAAAAGGTCTGTTTACAAGCAAAACCAGGGTATTTCATAAAATACAGACTATCCACTACTACTTCTCAAACGTGTGTGTGTGTGTGTGTGTGTGTGTATATATAGATATATTAGAGGCAAAAAAAACTCAGTTTAATGCATCAGTTAGGGTTGTTCCACAGCGACAAAAGTGAGGAAATTTGGTGTTAGGGTTGAAAGCCCCCCTTGGACCCCCCAACCTACCCACCCAACCAGCATCGGGGTACGCATTGGGGTCATCGGCCCTGTCACCCCATCACATGTGTAAAGAAGCAGAGGTATAGGAGAATGGGGTGAGAGTTAGACTGATGACCCCAACGCGTACCGGCCGGTGGGGTGGGCTGGGAGGTCCAAGGGGGCTTTCAACCCTAACACCGAATTTCCTCGCTTTTGTCGCTGTGGAACAACCCTAACTGATGCATTAAATGGAGATTTTTGCCTCTAATTTCCCTTCTTTTTGAGAATAAGGATGATAAATAGTGAATATAATGCAGTGGTGGGAAAGGGCCCTGCGCTCCCACCACGTGATGTCTTGTTATATAGTACCAGGCACTGCAAAGCAAATGCAAGCGGCAATGGTTATGCACATGGTAAAGCAAATGTAAATGGTAAAGCAAACGTTAATAGAAACACAAGCGTAAAGTGACGCCGAAGTGAACAGTGACACAAATGGACATGGAAGCGCGTACAAAAACGCAACTGGTAATGTGCACCGTGACGGCACCGGTATTGTAAATGCAAATGTTAAGTGCTACAGCAACAAGAACGCCAAAGGTTACAGAAACTGGAATGGAAGCGCGCACGTAAATGCGAACCATAACGCGCACGGTACCGCAATTGTAAACGCAGATGGTAAAGTTAACATGAACAATAATGCCAAAGGAAACGAATGTAAACAGGAATGCAAACACATACAAAAATGCAATCTGTAATGTGCACGGTCACGTTACCGCAATTCTAAACACACATGATAACGGTAACAGCAACAATAACGCCAAAGGAAACAGAAATGCAAAAGAAAATGCAAGCATATATGGAAATGCAAACTGTAATGCGCGCGGGCACAGTAACACAATAGGAAACGCAAATGGTAACAGTTACAGCAACGAAGACACAAAACAAAAGACAAATGCAAATGAAAGGGCTGGCGTAAACGTAAATGGTGATTGCATACGGTGTCGCAAACTGAAATGCAAACACAAACAGTAGTGAAAACGCAAATAGTAACAGCAACGCAAACGGGAATACAAAGGGTAATGCACACGGTGGCGTACACGGGAACAGTAACACAAACTGGTACGTAAACGCAAGTGGAAACAGTAAGTGTAACATTAACAGAAGCACATACCCTGTTTTTCCCCCCCAACAGCTGCATAGAGAAACAGTGTGTACAAAGAATATATGCATAATAATGGGCCTCGGAGCCAAAAATGAGGTGTTGGAATACTAAATTGCTTATATCTCAGTAACCATACGACGTAGAAAAAAAAAATTCACGATTCATGATTTTCCTGGCTACATTTTTGCTGAATGCGTAGCCATAGGCCACAACAAAAAATTCAGTTTCTCGCACCGTTTTCGAGATACGAGCTCTGAAAGACATGGAAGTACACCACCATGTTAGTCTATGGGAAAAAATGCCAACTTCAGAGTGCCGTAACTTTGCAGCAATGCAATATTATTTCACCAAACTACCAAAAGGCACATCTGTGAGATGTTGGCTGCCTTCCCTCCAAATTTTAGCTCAAAAGACCAAACCATTCTTTAGCAGCAGGGTGGCAAAGAACTGCTGTCATTTTGGCCATAGTCTGAAAAAGTAGTGTCGTGATTTGCGAATGCTTTCGCAAAAATTAGCGAAAGTGTCGTGAGTGCAACACTACTTTGCGACACTTTTTCCAGAAATTTGAAAAACATGTTTCTAGGGTGTTTAATCCCAAAATAAAGACATGCTTAGCATCCTCAGAGTCCGACTAGGTAAACACAAAAATAATTGTGGCCCTAGATGGTCCAGTTTTAAATGTCAAGCATTTTTCTGAACACCAACTAAAAACAAAATGGCGGATTTGAGACACTACTAGGGCCATTTGTGACACTGTCAAACTTTTTGTTAACTTTTCCCATTGACTTATAATGGGAACTTGTTTTTTGAATAACTTTTGAACCTTTTAATATTTTTTCTCGAAATCTTCAAAAGGCACATCGGAGACCCGGTTGCACGTTCTCTGAAGTTTTTGGACTGGTCGCACAAACCATTCGACCTGTAGGTGCGAGCAAAGAATTCACCAAAAACCATAAACGCGCGCAGATCTCACTTAATAACTTTTTTTTTTTTTTTTTTATTTGTTTAACCAGGTATAGCACACTAAGCTGAAAGCTTTTTTACAGGAGCGACCTGGGAGCACAAGGAGGTTAAGTGACTTGCTCAGGGTCACACAGTATGCAAGTGGAAGCTGTGGGATTCAAACCCAGGTCTGGTCTGCTGGATGTCACCAGATTTGCAGCTCAGAGCCTTAGACCACTGCACTGTACTGCCTCCAAACGCTATACGACTCTGCAGTCGTATATCCGACCACTACGAAAGTTGACAGATCCCAAGATGTATGGTTCCTGTTCGTGCATTACACATTTCAGGCAAATCCGTTGAACGGTGACAAAGTTATTAAGGTGCAAAGTTTGACCCTTTAACCTTAAAAGGGCTACTCAACCCTAACTATGGCAGCACTACCGTGCTACCATAATATATATATATATATATATATATATATATATATATATATATATATATATATAAGCAGAAATCATACAAGTTCATTAAACATAAGGGACAGAGGGACTGGAAGGAAAAGTATGTCTCTTTGCAGATGACACAATGATCTGCAACAGGGTTGATATACAAGGTGGGGTGGAAAGGATGAAAAGGGACTTGGCAAGGTTGGAGGAATGGTCAAAAGTCAATGCAAAGAAGTGCAAAGTAATGCACCTGGGAAACAAAAACCCAGGGGAAGAGTATACAGTAAGGGGGGGGGTGAGATACTGACAAAAATAGAAAGGGACCTGGGGATAGTTATATCAGATGACCTAAAGGTGGACAAGCATTGTGAGAAGGCAGTAAGGAGGGCAGGGGGGATACTGGGATGCATAGGGAGAGGCATCGCCAATAGAAAACAGGAAGTTGTCCTCTGTACAGAAAGTTGGTAAGACCACATCTGGAGTACTATGTGCAGTTCTGGAGTCCCCATCTTCGCAAAGACATAGACAGGGTGGACACTGTCCAGAGGGCCGCAACCAAAATGGTGCAGGGTCTGCACCAGAAAACATATGAAGAAAGACTTAGGAGCTTAATATGTATAACCTCGAGGAAGGGAGGGAGAGGGGGGACATGATAGAAACTTTCAAGTACCTCAAGGGAATCCACAAAGTCCAAGAGGGTAGCATCTTTTAGAAAAAGAGAAGTGCAAGAACAAGGAGGCACGATTTGAAGATGAGGGGGGCAGCTCAGAGGTAATGTGAGGAAGTATTTCTTCACAGAGAGGGTTGTAGATGCATGAAACAGCCTTCCTGTGGAGATTGAGGAGTCAAAAACAGTGGGTGAATTTAAGAATGCATGGGACAGACATAAGCCAATTCTAGTGGGGGGTAGGAGGAAGTAGGCTGTTTAGCTAGGATCAGCAGTTTATCCATTAGGTAGGGAAATGAGCAGACTAGGTGGGCCAAGCAGTCCTTATCTGCCATCAAATTCTATGTTTCTGTGTTTCTATATAAAATAAATATCACTGCACAAATAGTTAATGATATTTGCATAAAGACTTGAGTGACACGTGGAGTAACCACTTGTGTCTAAAAATTTGTAGGGGTGAGCCTAATCTAATCTCTTTTGGAAACTCATTCCATTTTCTAATAGTATAGTAAGAAAATGCTTTTTGTCCCGTTATTGTTTCATATAAAGGAGTTACCAGCCATTTCTGGTCAGCTGATCTTAGGCCTCCGTTTGAACCATTCTTAATCAACAAGTCTGCCAAAGGATTTCTGTTTCCTAAACTGGTAATTTTTATCAAATGAACTGCAATAAATGAAAAGTATCTTTCTGTGCTAATGGTAACCATTTTGCTTCAAGATTGTAAAATTAAAGATGGGAACACTGAGCTCAGTGATTCCATCTCTGCACACCAGAGACTGGCTAGGGTCACTGGATCTTCAGGATGCCTACTTTCACATATCAGTCAAGCCCAGCCACAGAAAGTACCTTAGGTTCAGGATAGGGAACTGCCACTACCAGTTCACAGCCCTTGCCTTCGGCCTCTCCTCAGCAACAAGAGTGTTCACAATGTGCCTAGTTGTGGTGGCCAGACATTTGAGAAGACAAATAGCGGTAGTTTTTCCCCTATCTGGACAACTGACTAGTCTCATGGAAAACACACCAGAAAGCAGAATCCTCCCTACTTCCGACACAAGATACACCGTCTCTCCTCATAAATCTTCAGAAGTCGCAAATGGAACCAGTACAAGTTTTGGACTTCATGGCTGCAGAGCTGAATACCCTGTAAAGGAGGACATTCCTCCTTCAAGCCAAGGGTAGCAAATCTGAATGCAGCTGCAGAATCCTTCAAGGCAGGTCAGCCCAGACCTGCAAGGAATTTCCTGCATTTACTGGGGCGCATGGCTTCCTCCACTGTAGTGGCACCAGGGACCACGTTCCAAATGAGAGATATTCAGTTGTCAATTAGGAGATCATTGGTCCCATGGAAACAGAGAATTTGATGGCAGATAAGGACCGCTTGGCCCACCTAGTCTGCCCATTTCCCTACCTACAGGATAGGCCGCAGATCCTAGTTAACCAACAGTCTACTTCTTCCTAACCCTCGCCAGAATGGCCTTGTCTAGCCCATGCATTCTTGAATTCCACCACTGTAGGAAGGCCATTCCATGTGTCCACCACCCTCTCCATGAAAAAATACTTCCTCACGTTGCCCCTAAGCCGTCCCCCCTCTATCTTCAAATTGTCCCCCCCCCTCCTTGTTCTTACACATCTCTTTTTCTGAAAGATGCTACCCTTTTGGACTTTGTTGATTCCTTTGAGATACTTGAAAGTTTCTGTCATGTCCCCCCTTTCCTTCCTTTCCTCGAGGGTATACATGTTAAGTTCCTTTAGTCTATTTTCATATGGCTTCTATTGCAGACCCTGCACCATTTTAGTTGCCCTCCTCTGGACTGCCTCCATCCTATGTCCTTGCAGAGATGGTGTCTCCAGAACTACATGCAGTACTCCAGATGGGATCTCACCAACTGTCTGTACAGAGGGATAACAACTTCTTGTTTTCTACAGGCGATGCCTCTCCCTATACATCCCAGTATCCTCCCAGCCATCCTTACTGCCATCTCACATTGCTTGCTTACCTTTAAGTCATCTGATGTGACTACCCCAGGCCCCTTTCCTTTTTTGTTGTTAGTACCCCCCCATTGTGTACTCTTCCCCATTTTTTTTTCCCCAGTTGCATTACTTTGCACTTTTTGTATTGAATTTAAGCTGCCATACTTTTGGCCATTCGTCCAACCTTGCTAAGTCCCTTCTCATCCTTTCCACCCCCCTTGTGTATCAACCCTGTTGCAGATTTTTGTGTCATCTGCAAAGAGGCATATTTTTTCCTTCCAGTCCCTCTGCAATGTCACATATAAAGACATTAAAAAGGACCGGTCCCACTGCTGAACCCTGCAGTACCCCTCTAATAACCCACTTTCTTTGGAGTGGACTCCGTTTGCTATTACCCTCTGTGTTCTGTTGTCCAGCCAATTTTCTACCCAGACTACCACTCCCAGGCTGGCTAACTTGTTTATTAATCTTTTGTGTGGAACTGTTATCAAATGCCTTGCTAAAGTCTAGATAGGTCATGTCCTCAGCCCCTCCCTGGTCTACTACTTTGGTCAGCCAGTCAAAGAAATCTATTAGATTTGTCTGACATGACCTTCACGCTGTGAATCCATGCTGCCTTGGGTCCTGTGCCCCGCTGGCCTCTAGGTACTCAACAGTTCTTTCTTTCAGAAGTGATTCCATCTTTTTCCCTTCCACTGAGGTCAAACTAACAGGTCTGTAGGCCAGCCCAGTGGCACTGAGGGTTGAGGCGCCAGATGCCACACCTCGCACTACACTGGCAACTGGGGTTCAGGAATGCGTCACGGCTGTCAGGGGTCGGCAGGGGAGGAATAGGATTGAGCATCCAGAGGACTGCTCTCCTATCCCTGGGGAAGGACTGGGTTTCTCAACACTCTGCAGTGGCCCCTGATGGAGATCTGGTGCACCGCAAGAGTAGTGCACTTGAGGGCGGAGTGCAGTGGACATCGGCACACAGTGCCTGCGACGTCATTGCACGTCTGCACTCCAAGGGAAGAAATGGAGGAAAATGGCTGGGCGCGATCATGCAGCTTGATAGCCACGCTTGCACTGCACGGAAGACTGTCGTGGAATTGCATGGGAAGGTGTAGGGGGTTCTCCGGTGGGTTGGGAGGCAGCTGCACCAGACCCCATCAAGCAAGTGAGCCTGCTGCCCTCCGTGCAGTGGGAGCCGGTGGCTGGATACCCCCGCTGGTTGAGCCACAGCAGGTGGAACAAAGAGTAGTGATAAAAAAAAATTGACAGGTTTGTAGTTTCCTCGCTCTGCTTTGCTCCCACTCTTGTGAAGGGGAATCACAATTGCCCTCCTCCTCCAGTACCACACCATCCTCCCATGATTTGTTAAAAAAGGTAGTCAGTGGTGTCACTGGTTCTCCTCTTAGTTCTTTTAGAATTCTGGGGTGAATCCTGTCAGGTCCCATTGCTTTGTCCACCTTCAGTTTCAGAAGTTCTTTCAGAACCCTTTCTTCTGTGAATGGACTGGTATCAACCCTCCTATCCAGAGAGCTTCTACTGATTGGATTAGGTACCTCTCCCTCCTCTTCTTTTGTGAATGCTGAGCAGAAGTATTCATTCAGTATCCCTGCTTTTTCACTGTCACCCTCTGCCCATCCATCTCCCCTTTATTAAGCCTCACTATCCCTCCCTTGGTCTTTCTTCACTCCCTAATGTACCTATAAAAGGTTTTATCTCCCTTCTTAACCGAGGTGGCTATCTTTTCCTCAGTTTGGGCCTTTGCTATTCTGACTGCCTTCCTCGCTTCCTTCTGTTTTAACTGGTAGAGATCTCTGTCCTGATCCTTCTGTGTTTCCTTGTACTTCCTGAATGCTATCTTTTTCTCCCTAACCTTCCCCGCCACCTCTTTTGAGAACCATAGTAGTTTTTTCCTTCATTTTGATTTGTTTATTTGCTTCACACAAAGGCTTGTTGCCTCTGTGATGGCAGTTTTGATGTTTCCCCATTGTTCCTTCACCCCTCCTTCTTGTCCATTTGCTAGTGCTTTTCTGAGGTGCTCCCCCATTTTGCTAAAGTCAGCCCTCCTGAAGTCCAGTACCCTGACATTTGTATGACTTGACTCTACGTCTGTGTTTGTTGTGAACCACACTGTGTGGTGGTCACTTGTTCCCAGATGGCTACCCACTTCTAAATCTGAGATCCTCTCTCCATCCCCGATTGAGAGTACCAGGTCTAAGATTGTTCCCTCCCGAGTGGGTTCCAACACTGGCTGTCTGAGGCATGCCCCCTGTAGAGCATCAAGAATGACCCTGCTCTTGGATGTGGTTGCAGCAAAGGTGCTCCAGTTAACATCTGGCATATTCAGGTCCCCATCAACAGTATCTTGCCTTTTTCTGCCATCCTAAGGATGCCTTCTGCCGTATCCTTGTCCATTTCCTCCCCTTGAGATGGAGGTCTGCATACAACCCCCATGTGGATTGTGGTGCCATTTCCTGTCTCCAGGGTGACCCAGAGTGCCTCCTTTCCTCCCTGTTAACCATTTAGTTCTGTTGCTTTGATCCCTTCCTTTACATAGAGAGCTACTCCTCCTCCTCTTCTACCCTCCCTGTCCCTCCTGTAGATTGTGTACCCTGGTATGTTGACATCCCAGTCATGGTTCTCTGTGTACCATGTTTCTGTGACTACCACAATATCCAAGCTTCCCTCTTCCATCAAGACCAGTAGTTCAGGAAGCTTGTTACCCAGACTATGGGTGTTGGTACTCATTACCCTCCATTTTTTGATGACCTTACCTCTTTTAGCCCCATCCCTGTCCTTATTGCCTTTTTCTCCACTTAACCCTGTCCTTCTCCATATCAACTTCTCTATTTTGGTGTTTACCTAGCTAACTACCCTGTTGTATCTGACACAGGGAGGCTGAAAAAAGGCAGCAGGTCGAACAGCTGGGATGCCCCATACACTATTCTGGCCCGCCCCAGGCCCACATACCTTCCCAGACACATCCCCCTGGCTACGTAATCCCAAAACCAAACAAGACCCACTACCACACATGCCACACACACACACACACACACACACACACACACATATATATACTTAATTAAGTAAACACTAACCCACCCCCCAAATAACCCCTTAAAAACAAAACTCAGAATTAAATCCCCAAATACAGTTCAGGAGGGCAGACTGCAAATCACAGACAAAATACAAATATTTAAGATTATACAAAATAAAAATAAAACAATAATCTATAAGAATCGAAGAAAAATATTGATCCACAGCCTAGACTACTTTAAGGCCAAGGGCCCTCTCACTGCCCCAGTCATTATGTAGTCAGATTTTCTGGTGACAGTTTAAAAGTATAACCAGAAGTATGCTCCCCAGGAAGCCCCAGCACCTCTCTCACTAACTACTGGGACCCCCAGGAGAATACCAGAGTACGGAGATCTATTTGGCCCCCTAGGTGATAAATCCACTGGGGTCCAAGTCCAAGTCCCAAGAAATGAATCCTCCACTCCGTATAGGCCAACCGCTCAAATCCACAGGCAGCCCAGAGTCCAGAGAAGAAGCCTCTCCACTGCTCACTCCAGGGGGCCATTGCCCCATGCAAAGTAGTCGCAACTATGGTCCCCAGCTAGGTACTGCTAAAAAGAAGACCCCCCCCCCGAGAGACCAAGAGAATGCCAATAACACATCCACTCTTCACTAGATGTGCATCGGCGCCTCCCACCGCTGCCCCAATACACAAACAGGCGCCCCCCAAAAGCAAGCAGACAGAGGCATACCAAGTGTCCAAATCAACCCCAACTCAGCGAGGCAGCGATAATCCAAGAGCCTGCACACTCTACCCGCAGCCTTACAGGTACATGGATGTAATTTTATCTCCTCACACTGGTTATTGTGCTGCATACCTGGATGATGTTGTGGTGTACAGTCCAGACCAGAAAAGTCACCTGGAACACCTATGAGCAGTTATCTAAGCTATCAAAAATGCAGGTCTGACTATTAATCCTATCAAATGTGCATTGGGCATGCAGGAAACCAGATATTTGGGCTATGTGCTGGGAAATGGAGAAGTTAAGCCAGAGATTTCTAAAACAGAAGCTGTAGCTAACAGCCCTGTCCCTAAAACAAAGAAACATGTCAGGTCATTTTTAGGACTGACTGGTTATTATCGGAGATTTGTTCCCAACTTTGCTGAGCTAGCTACTCCCCTCACTGAACTCACAAAAAAAACCCAGTACCCAAATAATGTGAAATGGACCCCAGAGTGTGGTGTGATGAAGCTTTTCAAGCCATAAAGGATGCATTATGTTCAGCACCTCTTTTAAGAAGCCCAGACTCTGAGAAACCATTTTTGCTACAAACAGATGCATCTGAGGTAGGCCTAGGTGCAGTCCTAAGTCAAAATGCAGATGGGACAGAACATCCTATTCTGTACATAAGTAGGAAATTGCATGACAGAGAGTAAAGGTACTCCACTATCAGAAAGAAATGTCTAGCAGCAAAGTGGGCCATGGAGTCCCTGAAGTGTTATTTGTTAGGAACTGATTTTGTTCTTTTTAACAGATCATAATCCTCTCTGTTGGCTTAACCAAATGAAAGATAAAAATTCCAGAATCACAAGGTGGTACCTGGCACTACAGCCAT
Source organism: Neoceratodus forsteri (assembly GCA_016271365.2). Classification (NCBI taxonomy): domain Eukaryota; kingdom Metazoa; phylum Chordata; order Ceratodontiformes; family Ceratodontidae; genus Neoceratodus; species Neoceratodus forsteri. The sequence continues at coordinate 1,028,923,865 of CM028134.1, forward strand.
TTAAATTCACGGTGATACACAAATCTGGTAAAGAGAATAGCAATGCTGATTTTCTGTCACGATATGGATCAGGAATTGAGGGTTCTGAAGGTTGAAAATGAATTAGTTTAAACTTTACTGTTTGCTGTACTGTTATAGAACAGATAATGTACATGTGCTTAATTTGTGAAAGCAGCAAATGTTAGTAGAGAATTGATAAAAGTTTTGGAAACCTGTTTAATAAAACAGGTTCCCTCTTAAGAAGGGGGGTGAGATACTAACTTAACAATGGGGGGTGAGATAACAACAACAAAAATGGAAAGGGACCTGGGGTAGTCATATCAGATGACCTAAAGGTGGGCAAGCAATGTGAGAGGGCAGCAAGGAGGGCTGGGGGGATACTGGGATGCATAGGGAGAGGCATCACCAGTAGAAAACAGGAAGTTATTATCCTCTGTACAGACAGCTGGTCAGACCCCATCTGGAGTACTGCGAGCAGTTCTGGAGACCCAATTCCAAGAAGACATAGACAGGATGGAAGCTGTCCAGAAGAGGGCATTAAATGGTGCAGGTCTGCACCAGAAGACATATGAAGAGAGACTTAAGGAGCTTAATATGTATGGCCTCGAGGAAAGGAGGGAGAGGGGGACATGATAGAAACTTTCAAGTACCTCAAGGGAATCAACAAAGTCCAAGAGGGTAGCATCTTTCAGAAAAAGAGGTGTCCAAGAACAAGGGGGCACAATTTGAAGATGGGGGGGCGGCTCAGAGGTAATTTAAGGAAGTATTTTTTCACAGAGAGGGTTGTGGATGCATGGAATGGCCATCTGGAGGAGGTTGTGGAGTCAGAAACAGTGGTGGAATTCAAGCATGCATGGGACAGTCATAAGGCAGTTCTAGGTGTGGGGATAGGAAGAAGTAGGCTGCTGGTTAACTAGGATCTGCAGCTTATCCATTAGGTAGGGAAATGGGCAGACTGGGTGGGCCAAGCGGTCCTTATCTGCCGTCAAATTCTATGTTTCTATGTATGTCTCCCAGAAAACTGCTGCTCCACAGCCACTACACTGCACCACTCCCATCATGTCTTATTTGTGGCACCTCGACTGTTGTTTTGTATGCTTAGTCTTTCCTCTCTCTGTTTTCTTTTTTTTGTTTGTTTTTTTCTCCCTACTTTCCTACTGCCTCTGTGCCCTTACAGCTCCTGCCCTTCCTGTTCTGGGACAGGGAGTTCCTGTATTCCTCAGTAGTCTCCTTCTTACTTGCTCAGAAACAGACCTCCAGCAGCTAACCCCTTTTTTCCCCTTCTCCTTCTCTCCAAATCTCTTTCCCATAGTTCCCTGACCCTCAAAGACCGATTTGGGGTTGCTTTCCCAAGAGAATGATAACTTCTAGCTAGTACCCCCGTAGGGTTCACCTTGGCTTGCAATATACAGCACTCTAAGTTCATGCAAGGGAAACACCTTAGGGTCTAGTCTTCCAAGCTGCCTTATCCAGTGCCTAACTTGGAGATACCTAAATCTATGAGACCGCAGGACTCCCAAATCATCCATCAGCTGCTGCAGTGATTTCAAACCCTGTGCTGTGTACTGATCCCCTAGGCACCTAATCCCAACCTTCTCCCATTTTTGAAAGCCTTTGTCCTGAAGACTCAGGAGAATTCAGGTTTGACATAATAGGGGGCCAACAATGTGCCTCTCTCTCTTGGTCTTTAAATTTCCTCCTTATTTTACCCCATGCCTGCAGGAGCAGCTTGACCAACTCTCCCCGGCTTCCCCTCTGTCTGTATATTCTCGGTCCCCCCACCCAGGGTCCAAGTATGCTGTAACTTGGTACTCTGCATCCATTCTGTCCAGAGACACCCAGTGTGCTCCCCCCTTCCTTCACCTACTCTGCCAGTAACCTGGTCTGGGCTGCTAAATGATATAGGGAGAGGTCTGGGTATTTAAGCCCCCTTAATTGTCAGGCATTTCAGTCTGTTAAGGCATATTCTGGGGTGCTTAGATTTCCATATGAAGTCACTACATGCCAGTCCATCATCTGCAGGTCTGTCTTGTGTAGCCCCATTGGGAACATCAGGATAGGATAAAGTACCCTGGGTAAAACATTCATTTTCACTAAATCCTCCCCATCCATGAGACCCTGCCACCACTGTAAGTTCCATTTATTGTATTAAGTATAGAGGTGTAATTAAGACTATACAGTGATGTCGATGAATGTCTCACCCTGATACCCAGGTAGTTGATATGGTCTGTGGCCACCCTGTAGCTCCCTCTGCCCAGGTCACTCACTCTCACACCCTCTATCTCCATCAGTTCTGATTTTTCAAAGTTAATTTTATAGCCCGAGAAACATATAAAACCCCTCAATGGTCTTAGTAACTGCTGGAACTGAATTCTCTGGCTCAGTGAGGAAGAGGAGCACATCATCAGTGTAAAGTGGTATCTTATGGAACCTGTCCCAGGCGGCTTCCACTCCCTTGATGTCCCTGTCCCTCCTGATGGCCTCAGCCAGTGGTTCTATCTCTAGTGTGACTAAGAAGGAAGACAGAGGATACCCCTGATGCTTCCCCCTAGTGAGCTTGAAGAACTCTGACACCTGCCTGTTAACCAGAATATTGGCCCTGGATGCCCTATACAACAGCCTAATGTGGTCAATAAAATATTTCCCCAGACCGAAATCCTGCAGTATCCTAAAAGGCAAGACTGGATGGGCCAGGCAGCCCTCATCTCCCATCAGTTTCTATGTTTCTATGTAAACAGGTACCTCCACTCCACTCTGTCAAAGGCCCTCTCAGCATCCAGAGACAGCATGCATGCCCCCTCCACACATCAGGAGGCCTCATCAACAATGCTCATGGACTTCCTGGCATTATGGAAGGAGTGCCAGACTCCGACAAAGCCGTCTGTTCATCCTTCACCAAATCTGGCAAGATGCCCTCCAACCTAATAGACTTTAATTTATTTATTTTTATTTTATTTTAGTCTTTGGTAACTGGGTTAGGCCCACTAGGCACAAGTGCCTATTTTCAGGGGCGACCTGGGAGCACTGGGCGGTTAAGTGACTTGCTCAGAGTCACACAGTATGCAAGTGGAGGTTGTGAGAATAAACTCAGGTCTGGTCTGCTGGATGTACCAAGCTCATTCACACCTCATTCCTCTAACCTCTAGGCTATACTGCCAGCCTGTAATGTTACAGTAAAGGAGGGAGATCGGCCTGTAGGTACAGCATTCTGTCAAGTCCCTCATGTCTTTATGTTTCAGGGTGATGGTGACCAGATTGCCAGTCCCTAGCAATACCCCAGGTCCTTAGCCTCTGCAAACATTGCATACATAGGTTTCCATACCAGTTTTCCTAACACCCTGTAAAATTCAATGGGGAGTCAATCTGGGCCTGCAGCTTTGCCAAACCCACTGCAGCCTCCTTTATCTAATTAACTGTCGGTAGCCTGCTTAGGTTCTGTATCTGTGCCTCTGTTAGTTTGGGCATGTATACGTTCTTTAGAAAGGTCTCTATTCCCCCCTCATGAACTGCACATTCCCCTTTATACAATGCAGAGTAAAACTTGACAAAGCATCTCTGAATATCCTGGCACTGGTTAGTGAGCAAACCCTCCCAGTTCCTGACCGAGGTTATTAAACTGGACCTCCTTTTGCCAATCTGGCTAGAAGTGGGCTGGGCTTGTTGCCCCACTCATAGAACCTCTGGTTAGTATACAAAGGTGCCATTGAGGCACCCCCTGTGAGTTCCCTATTAATTGTTTCCTTGGCAGTCCGTAGGGATCTCAGTATTTCTTCTGTCAGATCCCGACCTGTTTTTCTAACTTCAGCAGTTTTTCTTTTTAGCATGTATGCTTTGCAGCCATGAATGCCACCATAGCACCCCGCATAAATGCCTTTCCCACTTCCCAGATTGCTTTGGAGGGTGCTGTGGTTTCATTCATGTTCATGAATATCTTCCGGTTGTTGGCCAGATAGTCTTCAAATTGCTCATTCCTTAATATGTAAGCAGGGACTCTCCAGCTGCCGGTCTGACCCTGTAGCTGACTATGTTTAATGGCCACCATATAACCCTGGCATGGTCAGATATTATTATGGGGCTTATGTCTGTTTTTAAAACCCTGTGATGCCACATGCGAGGTAACATCAAATAATCTATGTGAGACTGGGATCAGTGGGAGGAAAAAAAAGGTGAATTCTTTAGCACCCAGGCTGGCCTCCCTCCACATGTTTATTAGGTCCTATTCGACTAAGCCCTTTCCCCACCTGCTAATAGCGGTTCCATCAGACCTGTCCAGCCGAGGGTTGAGTGCACAGTTATAGTCCCCTCTAAGAATCAGGTTGGGAAACTCCTCTGTCTGTAAGAGGGTGAGCAATTGATCGTAAAACACCAGGTCATGATCCGCAGGTGCATAAATGTTGCCCAGAGTAACCACCTCACCACTAATCCTTTCCTGTACAAAAATATATCTACCATTGGAGGGGTCCACCAGCAGTCTCTCTTTTACAAAGGAGATGTTTCTATGCAAGAGTATGAAGACCCTCTTTTGTGACCATGGTAAGCCACAGCATAGCATTGCTCTACCCATTCTCTGGTGAGCTTTTTTATTTTATTTTTAATTTTAACAAATGATAACCGGGAAAGGCACACTGAGCCAGGGCTCATTTCCAGGTGCGACCCAGGGGAAGGGGGTATAGGCATGTTACAAGCATGTAACAATCAAAAATTTGTACAGAAACTCAGAAGCACAACAGGACAAGATATACAATGTAATTCATTCATACACTACATAGTAGAATAAAGTTTTGTACATAAACACAGAATTATGTCATGACAGGATATACAATACAATAACAATAATACAATACAGAGTGGTAATAACAAACGCAGATGACATGCAGTCAACATTCTCCAGTAGGATGTACACTTGAAAGGCAAGGATAAAAGCTTTAGTGTAGGGATTGGGAATCAGAGTGGCGGAAACGTGGGTGTGGAAGTGTATGAAGTTGCTGTTTGAAAGAGTAAAAATGAGGTGGAGTTTCTTGGGGGGGGGGAGAGAGAGTTTATTCCATACGAAGGGGAGCCTGTAGGACAATGCAGATTTGCTGAAAGTGGAGGAAGGTAAGGGGAGAATGAAGGTCCTGGTATCCCTGGATCCAAGGCCATATGGGAGTGGATCTGCTGGGGATAGGCTCTCGGAGAAGTAGGGAGGCAACAAGTTGGAACAGTATTTGGCTATAAATGCAATAGAGTGGATGTATTGTATTGGGAAAGGGATGTTAGACCAAGGGAGGAGTAAATGAAACAGTTGTGAGTTCTGAGAGGGTAGTTAGTGGCGAAGCAGCAGAATGCATTTAGAAGGGTGTCCAGTCTGGGTAAGGATAAGGCAGGGGCAGTGCTGTAAACCACATCTACACAGTCAAAAATGGGCGTGATCATTTTGTTTAGGATTTCGCGTCTGGCTGGCAGAGGGAGGGCATCTGTGTTGAAGTAGAGCATGCCGGGTTTGGGGCATAGTTTGGAGGTGATGACTTCTATGTGGGATGAGAATGTCAAATGGGAGTCCAGCCATACACCTAGGTATTTGTATGTTGTCACTGAGTCGAGGGGTGTCCTGTCCAAAGAGGTGATGGCAGGGGGAGGAGGGACTCTAGCCAGTTTTTTGGCAGTCCCAAACATCACTGACATTGTTTTAGAGGTGTTTATTTTAAGCCGATTGGTTTGGAACCAGATCTTCATATTGCTGAAATCACTTTGAAGGTTGGATTGGATATGTTTAAGACAGGCCTGGAGGAGAAGAGTATGGTGTCATCTGCATACATACATATCTGGGAATTGGAGCATACAGAGGAGAGGGCATTTATAAACATTGAGAAAAGGATAGGTCTGAGGAGAGATCCTTGGGGTACACCAGCTAGAATGGGGAGAAAGGAAGAGGAGGAGACTCCTGTTTTAACATGTTCCCCCTCTGCCATTATGCGTGTCCTGAAGAAACACAATCTGCGTATCATGTCTCTTGAGAACAGTACATATGTTCTTGCATTTGATAGGGGAAGAGATGCCCTGGACATTCCAGGTGTACACTGCAAGATTAGACATTACTGATGTACACACTCAGGGGCTTTGGAGGAGAGTTCCCCCTGCCAGACTCAGATCCAGCGCTATCCCTATTCTCAGTGCTCCTCCCCCCAACCCCACCTAGTTATGGTACTTGGAGTTGGCTCATGTCTTCCAATTAGTATTAAGATTCCATGTGTCACAATACAAATAATGTGAAACAGAACATAATAACAGTAACATAGTCCCGGCAATGACGGGTGAGGGTGGGTGCCAGACACCGCCTCCAGCATCTGACTTCACCAACCCTCCTCTTGCAGCACATTACCCCTCTGTTCTAGAGTTTGGGGTATAATAAAACACTTTGTCTGTTCAGATTTGCAAACGCAAACTGCCCCCACCTGCAGCATCCCTTCTTAAGCCAGTATGGCATGTCCTCCACAGAACAGCATCCCTTGTACACTTCCCCTTCTCCCTCCAGCACAACCTTAAGTACAGTATAGGTAACCTCCACTTCAAGGGCCATCCTCCAGGCTCTACTAGCCCAGTGGTGTGATAAACTAACTGACCCAATTTCCCAATGCCCAACTACCTCTCTATCCCCCCGTCCTCTTCTCTGTTCCGCCACTGTCAATATCAGATGCTCGTGTCTGGTCATATCCCCCCAAGCACAGCGCACAGCAGTACTGGTGTAACACACCATGGAACATGTGAATTCTGAAGAGGAATGAGAACTACTGATTGTGTCTGGTTTCCCTAGGTACTGATTCTTGTGGGACTGGGTTGGGGTTATTTGCTCTTCTAGGTGTTTAAAGAGGGCAAGTTAATAAAACTGAAGTATTTTTATTTGTAATATAATACACTGTACTTGTTCTTAATTACCTACTACCTGTTTTTTTACTTGTAATGTTTATGTACTCTGTTGTCTTGTGCTTCCTCCTATGTAACCCCACCCCCCCGGGACGCTTCTGGAAATGAGCTGTTTACAGTTCATGTTGCTTTCCTGGTGAATCTCTTCTAAATAAATAAACAAATAATCTGGCACTAAATGGGTGTGAGCAGAGTTTACCAGGACCATCTATCTGAGAGAACCAGCGTGCAGGTCGACTGAATCCATGTGGTGAGTTTGCCATTATCACTGTCTTGCACTCTACTAGCCATGTAGGCACGAACGATTAGAGACAGTCCTACAGTCGGTTTAACCTTCCTGGTTTGTGACTCCACCTCCCCCCCCAATGAAGTTATTGAGACTTGAAGCACCGGGGAATTCAAGCCAAAGGTAATTTTTATTTTGCCTTCGTCATTGACCTGAGGGCAGCACTGCCCCATGGGTAGTGTGTTAGTCCCACCCACTCCCCATATCTATTGGCTGAACTGTTCTGCTCAGCTCTTGTTCCCATTGGTTAAAGAATGCTACAACGCCACTGGCCAGGGGGCTCTGGGGTCTGCAGCACTGCCCCAAGGGCATGTGGTTTCTCTGATTTCTGTTCTTCTGGCCTTGTTTCAGCTATTTCTTTGCAATGTGTTTTTGCATATTTTTTGTGGGGTATTGCTCATTGCTTTAACTTGTAACTTTCCAGATTTCTTTTGGACGAGTGTTGAGTAATGTTAGAATTGTGTTGTAGGCCAGATATCAAAATGGATTTCCAAAGAGCAAAAGTGTTGTGAACTGCACTGTAGTTATTAGATCTGCCTCTTGGTTTTTCCAGTTTCTAATCTGCCACCCTTGTTTCAGAGACCGCTACCCATTTTTTTTTTTTCTCATACTTTCTGAGTATTGCTCATCACTTTAACTGAACAGCTTGCCCCTTATTTTTCCCATGCTTACCACTGCACAGCCCATGTTATTTCAACCACCTCCCCCAACCCTTATTATTATAATCAGTTCAACCATCACAGGTACAGAGCCTCCAGTTTTCTTGCTCACCAGTTTGCCTTAAGTGGTATCCTTTGTGTACTGGTTGCCTTGTTTGCAGTCTGTATTGCCCATGTTGTAATTTGACAGATGGGTTTGTCCTATGGATGTCATTGCACGCCCCGCCTCCTGGGGGGGTGTACAGCATCCAAAAAATGGTTCCACCATTGATAGATGACACCCCACGCTGGACCCTGTACTGTCACCTGGGCTCCCGTTTCTGTCCCTGACTTCAAGTTCACTGGTCTCCACTGGCAGCCCCACAGTTGGAGGGGGGTGTTCGGAGGGTTGGGAGTTACGGGGGGCATGTCGGGGCAGAGCGAGTGGCTGATGAGGCACGGCAATGGACTGCCAACAAAAAAAATTAAAAAATAGTGACAGATTTGCTGCCTTTGGGGTATCACTAAATCATTTGTTTCTGCCTCGAGGCAAACGGCATTCTCAGGGTATCACTTAGTCCTTATTTTATGCATGTAGCCAAGCTGCTCTCTCGGTATAATTTCTCCTCACTGCTATTGCCAGGGGCTCAATGCATAATGTGAAAAGCTGGGGAGAGATGGGTCAGGTGGAATCTGTTTGCCAGAAATCCGTTTACCCTGATGGTGGCCTGAGGTGAGGCATATGTAAGCAATAAGACATGAAGGTGTGTGTGTAAAACATATTGTACAGCATGGCCATGAGCGTAGTAAGGCATGAGGCCGAAAGCCGAGTGGCTTCAGCTGCTGGACGTGCTGTAAAATATGTTTTACACACATCCCTGAGTGCCTTATTGTGCTTATAAAATTGGCTTCTTTTTTTACTTTTTGCTGTTGTGAAAAGCATGTTTATATGTAGAAACAATAGATTTACTTGTGTGCATTTGTGATCAAATAGTCCTTCCGCCCACTGCAAGTGATGTCATTGATGATGTAATTGTATTATTGCCTACTTTCTTCTTCCTGTTTTTTTTCTCTGTTTTTCTCCACATTCAAGATATGGAATGTTTACATTGATTCAAAATTCTGCTCAGTTCCACTGGCAGAATGTTTCTCTCCTAACATACTGCACACATAGACGACAAAAGCCTTTGTTACAGCCAGAGACTCAATTATCTCACTGTCGGGGCAAGAAGAGAGTTCCCTGATGATGAAGTAAAGATAGAATGGGATTTTTCATTGTCAGCAAAGAAACAGTTGTAGTGAAAACTATAAACAATACTTAATGTTTCTAATTTGTTTGTGTATATAAGGAGAGTGTGATAATCAGGGAAACAACATTGAATTAATTAGTTTTATTTTTTATTTAAGGTGGTTTTATTTTTAGGGAAGGGAAGGGAAGGGAAGGGAACATTGTTTAACCAGGAGTAGCACACTAAGCCGAAGCTTATTTCCAGATGTGACGTGGGAGCACAAGTAAGTTAAGTGACTTGCTCAGGATCACACATTATGCACCTAGGCAGCTGTGGGATTCAAACCCAGGTCTCCAGATCTGCAGCTCAGAGCCTTAACCCACTGTGCTTTACTGCCTCCAAGGGACCCAGTTGAAGTGTTTTTTTTTTACAGTGTAAAGGTAGCAGCCATGTTTGTGGTGGAAAATCAGTTCTGGCTGTTGGGGGCTAGCTGAAATGCCTGTGTTCCAAATACCCATTGATCTATGTTGCAGACTCTTCAGTGCTGAGCAGTCCTTTTTTTTTAACCATGTGTAAACCATATTTTACACATAAATATGAGACAAGCCAATCAGATTACTGGATTTTACCCTGCCATTTTATAAAAGGTTTCAATACTGTCACAGAATTTAGGAACCATACCCATCTCTTCCAGGGTTCTATGCAGGAACCTCCAGTCCACCCAATCAAACACCATCTCAGCATCCATAAATATGTACAGGGTGGAGTCCTATGATTTCTGTTGCCAGAAAATGAGGCTGAGGAGGCATCTTTTTTTCTTCCATAGAGGTTTTTATCCCTTGGAACCTAGCAGGTGGCTATGGCTCTCCCTCAGAGGGACTCATCTGTCATGCCCGCTGCAGCCATTCTGACGCACTCCCTGTAATTCCCCCGCAGCCACGCCATGTAGCATTGCTAGAGAGGAGGCCGTACTTTCTCCTCCCCCGAGCATAATCCAGAAGCTGGGGCCGTGGGACGCTGGGACGAGCCATCATGGAACCTGCCAGCCCTTTTCATATTTTCTCCTGTCCCCCCTCCCCACCATTGTAAGGACCCCAGTTGCGTGCCTCCTGACCTATACTGCCCTCCAGCCACTGCCAGAGGGCAGTCAACAAGCGGGATGACAGAACCTCCCTCCCCCCAAGAAAGGAGAGCAGTTCTCCGGATGCTCAATCCTCTCTCACCCCTACCGACCCACAGCGGCCCGGGCTTGTTCCCGAACCCGGGTCGCCAGCATGGTGTGAGGTGTAGTGACCAGTGCCTCAACCTCTAGTGTCACCGGAGGAGGCATCTTATGTTGTCATGAATGAATCTGCCATTACTAAATCCCATCTGATCTGGGTGGACCAGGGTCCCACCACAGCCCTGGAGTCGGTGTGCCAGAATTGATGTAAAAATCTTTTGGTCCACATTTATTTGTTTAGTTTTTGTTAACCGGATAGGTGCACTAGCCATGAAATGATTATTTTCAGGCATGACCCAGGAGAGTACAACAATCAAAGACAGGTACATAGCATGAGTACAATGAAATTACAATAGCATAGGTCAAAACAGTTAGTAGTAATGAATACATGCAGCCAGGACAATAACAATCAATACAATTCACATAGAATTTTAGGTAGAGAAAATCTACACAGTCTAGGAAGAGATACTACAACACAGCAGCAAAGAAATATTGTTCAAATTAGTCACAACAATGAAGATTCAAATAGGCAGCGAAACAAGGCAAGGACAAATTCCTGACTGGACAGGATGCATTATCACGGCCTCTGAAACAAGACTCAGGTGTGGGAGGGGGGAGTTGGGGTAGATTAGCTCTCAAGGAGATAGTAAGGGTAAGAAGTGCTATGAGGGAGGGAGGTTAAAGTTAGGTCAGGCAGCATCTGGCGGGTGAGTGGGTTAGGGAGGATTAAACTAAGTGCAGAGATCAGCAAGGGATAGATGTAAGCACAGCTCCTTTTTGAAGCTGTCATAGGATCCAGATATTCAAAGTGCTTGGGGGAGATGGGCTTATAAGATCTACGCAATGTGGGGTCTTTACCCAGTTTTGGAATATGGTGTTCTAGGCATACTGCCAGGTTGAGGGTGCCCCCGCTCCCTCCTGCACTGCCCTAAGAACCCTACAGTGGTGGGGGAGGAACTTTTCCTTAAAAGGTTTTGTAGAATTTAGCTGCCAGTCCATCTAGGCGGGGTGCCTTCCCTGCCATAAGCCCTCCCCGTGTGATCTGTGGGGGCATCCCAAACCTCCATAGCCTCTTGTGTAAGTTTCTTGATCTTCACTCTGTGGAAGAAAACATCTAATTTCACTTTGTGGTTTATAATGTTTTCCTGCAGATACAGGGTTTTATAGAACTATGCGAACTCCTGTGCTATTTTGTGAGGCTCGTACTCCTACAGACTGGATTTGGGTCCTTTCCTGATGCATAGCATCATCTTGCTGGCTGCTTCCTTTCAGAGCTGCCACACCAGTAGCTTCCCCACTTGGTTCCCTGCCTTATAGTACCTCTGGCGGGAATACCGCAAGGCACCCTTGAGCTTGTCATCTAGCAACTTAATAAGTTTTGTTCTGCAATTCTCTAGCTTTTTCCTCATGTGTTCTGCCTCCAGGTCGATCAGCTGGGCCTCAAGATCTTTCCAGTTACAATTGCCTTAAAACCGTCCTTCCACGTCACAACCAGAGTGTCTTGTGGTGAGCTGGTGGCTGTGTAGTCTTTTAAACATTCCTCTACCAATTCCTTCTATTTGGTGTGGTTGAGAAGGGAGACATTTATTCTCCAGGAGGAGTTTTTGAAGGTAGGAGCAAGGGATAGTTCCATTACCACCACTGAGTGATCGGATATAGTTCTAGGTATGATTCGTGGGTCTTCTAGTGTGTGTAGCCACTCTACAGAAATGAAAAAGAGGTCATCTTGGAGCAGCCCCAGTGGGGCACAGACCAGTAAGTATAATCTCTAACCTTCGGGTTAGCAAATCTCCATGCCTCCACCAAGCCTAGTTCCTTGGCCAAACCCCTCACACATTTAGCTGCCTGACTACAAGGTTCTGATCCCATCCCAGACCTGTATAGGCTTGGGTCCAAAACTGTGCTGAACTGCCCCCTCTGGAGTATTTGGATGTCCCCCAGGTATGGGGCCGCTTTCAGGATAACCCTCATTAAAATGTCTGCATTTCTCCTGTCACTGTTCAAGGCGTATATATTTAAGAGGGTACATGGTATTGATCTGTACGTTCTTTTAAGCAATTAAAATCTACCCTCTAGGTCCTGAAGGCACTCCTCTACTTCCATTGGACAGTCCTTATGTAAAAGGATTGCACCTCCCTTCTGTGGGGGTGGTCTTGAAAAGAGGCATGAAAGACTTTCCCCACCCATCCCCTTCTCAATTTAGTGCTTTCCTTCTGTGTTGGATGTGTCTCCTGTAGAAAACGAACCCTCAGCCTTCATTTCCTTTGATTCATACAGAACCCTTCTTTTGATGGAGCTGTTTAGACCCTTACGTTATAGCTTATTATCATCCCCGTCGTCATCTTAAAGAAACCCAGTACCTTGCATCTTTTAACTCAGTTGACAGTGTCCTAGGTAAAACAAACAATGAAACAAATAAGTAACAATTCACTCCTTGCGGAGCCATGATCTTCAAAAGGTATGCTTGCATGTTGTTGTGTGGACAGCAGGGTGAGGTTCCATACACAGAGCTCTTGCGCCTAACATTCGCTTTCGAGCTGCCCTACTCATCTACCCACCACTTGACTGCTCCAATAATGCTTTACATGCCAGTCACCTACTCAGACATTATAAATGAACTTACACTGTCCGTACAATAAAAATAATCCAGAACCCCCCAATAAACCAAGCTGGAGAATGGTCTGGAATCCCCCCTAGAGTCGGGGCCTCCCCCAGGGTCCACCTGCGTGAGGCTGAGTGTCCCCATCTTCCTTTTAAATTTTTCCCCCTCCTTCTGGTCAGCCCTTCTTCACAGGAGCACTGCAGACCCGTCACCCCTCTGTTTGCCAAGACTTACCTGCCAGCTGTCTTCTCCTAGCCCCCCCATGGCATCAGTGGGGTTCCCCAATCCCCACTGCAGAACAGATCCAGTTCAGGCTGGCATGCCAAGTTGGTTGAGTGTGGGCCTGTGGGTGTTCCTCATCATCCTGCTAACAGATTTTTCCACTTTCTGTCCTGGAGAGATGTGGCACTCAATGGTGTCATGGTGCACACCACACACTCTCGCATGACATGTATTGACACCTGCAATGCCACCTGATCTTCCTGGCCTGGGCTGCCTTTTCCTCCAGCTTCCACCAGGCACCAGACAAACATCGGGTTTTGCCCATCCTCTTCCCTGGAGGAGGAAGAGTGCAGTCCTATGGATGCTCGATCCTCCTCCACCTGGCCAGCCCTCCGACACCCTGGATTTGCTTCTGAGCCTGGGTCATCAGTGTTGCAAGTGATAGTACTACTGCTGTGCCACCTGGCCAGCCCCCCCTTCCTATTATGATTGGCCCAGTGATTCGGGGTGAATAAACTCCCCCCCAATGGCCAGTACCCAGTGTTAGTTGGGGATTAACCATTCCGTCCCACCTTGGATTTATTGTTGGGGGCTTTCCAGTCGGCCAGTTCCTTCTACCATGAGCAGGACAGAAAGAGAGAGAGCATACCTGTGTCCCTAAGATGCTGCTGTACAGGTACTGGTAGCCAAAACTGAGAAAGAACAGCATGCACAACACATTCTGAAAAATAAAAATGAATTCGTTGGTGCAGAAGGAACATAAGTTAACAGCCCCAACATATCACCACCACTCAAAGTAGCTTCCTCAGGCTGGGGGGGACTGTTTCACAGCACACAGCACTTCAAGTTTAAATACCCCCTAATAACTAATTAATCACCGACATGTGTGACTCATTCATAATAAGTGCCAAGAAAGTGCTTGTGTACATTGTGAAGTCACCAATTAAAAGAAATGTAAAATGCTGACAGAGCAAAGCTGGAGCTGCAAATACCTTCGTGATAGGTTAATTCCTTTCATCTGCAGCAAAGAACCAAAAGGCTAGTGATCCGAGAGTAACTAATTACCATGTTATATATAATTTCATGTCATCTCACAGATCACGTAGCCTACTGTACAGCACAGCTTAGACAATGAGTCCACTTTAAGCTGACAAACAGCCAAATTTGCCTGCAGTGACTGAATTCTTGGCATTATGCTCTCTCATCAAAGTGGGCCAGGTAGCTCAGCCTGACAGTGAATCACAGTAGAAACACAGCATTACTACAGACGGGGAGTGCTGCCTGTATATGCTGATATACATTATCTCAAACACATAACTGTCTATTTTTACTTATTTATAAATTGGTAACAGGGAAAGGCACACCGAGTCAAAGCTCGTTTCCAGGTGTGACTCAGGGTAGACACTAACATACAATAACTTAGAAATATATCTGGATACTTGAAAAATATCTGAGAATACAATAAAACAAATGGTTACAATTAACACCTTTACAGATAAAGTAGCACTTAGAGACCACATATAAAAGCAGCAGCATCATGTATAGCAACAATAAATAGACACTCGTGAGAAAGTCAGTAAAAGTGCTCCGTGCCTGACAGGGAAGTTGACAGTGCTAGCAGTGTCCTAAGACAGACAGAGGGTGGAGTCACAGTAGCAACAGCATGGGGGGACAGAGCAAGAGGGGGAGGCAGAAGGGAGGGTGAAGAGTCAAGGGAGGGTCGGCAGCAACAAGGAAGAGCAGAAAGATGCCTTGATTGGCATCTAAAAGCAGAAAGTGAGGGAGAGAAGCATAGGGGAGAAGGAAACTGTTTCCAGAGGGAAGGGAGGAGGTAGGAGAAAGCTGCTTGACCTGCAGAGGAGTGAGGGTGGGAGATGGAGAAGATATGGGAATCCCTGGAGTGAGGAAGGTAAGAGGAGGATGGAGCAGGAGAGATTAGTGAGGAAAGGTAGGAGAGAAGGGACCTAGACCAGTATTTGGCTATAAAGGAGTCACACTGGGACTGTCAACGAACTGGTAGCAGGGAGATAGAGATGAAAGAATAGAAAGATCAATAATGTGTGCAGGGGTGGGTGGGGTAGAGTGAGTAGCAAAATGACAGAAGGCATTGCATAGAATCTAGTCTGGCTAGGCAGGAAGAAGGGGCAGCACCACAAACCACGTCCGCATAGTTAAAGACTCTGAGAACCATTTTGGTAACTACCTCCTGACAGACCTGAAGGGAGAGGTAGTCCTGATGGCAGTACAGAGCACCAAGTTTTGGACAAAGTTTGGTATGGATGGCATTGATGTGGGCAGAGAAGTCAAGCTTACTATCAAGCTACACACCAAGGTACTTGAAGGCAGGGACAACCTCCCGAGGGGTGCCATCCAATGTGGAGAAAACTGAGGGCGAGAGCCTGGCCAGTTTCTAGCTGGTGCCAATGGAGTTGGCTGGTGTGGAACCACCACAGTACATTGTGAAAGTCATGTTGGAGTGGGCCATGCACAGCTGAGGGTCCAGGGGCAAAGACGACTGTGTCATCCACATTCATGTGGATGTGTGAGGAGACGGTTCCATGGCAGAATATCAACAATGTTGTCAACATTCTGCACAGTGACAGGAGTAATGCTGACAGTTGCTATTGTTCTCATTGGACAGAAGGTAGCCAGGGGGTTAGCCCCTACACCTATCTCTAAATAACCAACTCCAAGTCAGAGTTGATTTGGGGTAGTGTCAAAACACCGGGAGCTGCGGTGTCAGCAGACAGCGGATCACTACAGCAACAAATCTCAACCTGGCGAGAGTTGTCGCTATGGTGGTGTTCACTGTCAAATAGTCATTGTGATGGTGTGCTACCATGAGGAGACACATGTAGGTAGGAGGTCATTCAGGAAAACTGAAATTAGGGTAGGGCACAGGATGGAGCCCTGTGGAACCCCAGCTAGGATGGGGAGAGGACAGAGCACCACACACTTGTAACAACTGTTGAGGGCCTGTGAGAGATGAGCAGAACCAGTCTACAGCAAATGCTAAAAGACCGTCTGAGTTCAGCTCATTGAGGAGAAGAGGGTCGGACACTGAGTCAAAGGCTTTTGCCAGATCAATGAATATTGCTGCGGTGATGTGTCCCTGATCCATCCCACTGTGGACAGAGTCAGTTACACACAGTAGGGATGAGACAGTGGAATGGTGCTTCTTAATGCCAGATTGGAAGGGGGAGAGGAAGTTAGAGGAGTGCAGGAAGTCAGCAAGCTGAGAGTTGGCTACAGTCTCCTGAGCTTTTCAAGAGAGGGAAGGAGAGAGAGAGATTGGCCGTAAGTTACCAGAACGAGAGGTCCCTCTCTTTGTGCAGAGGCAGAACCTTTGCCACCTTCCAGGCCTGAGAGACAGCACTGCAGGAGAAGGAAAGGTTCAGAATGTAAACAAGTGGAGTGGTGACTGCCATAGCAGAGATCTGTAGAAGTTTGGGGTCCAACCCATCAGGGCTGGACTTAAAGGGGTTAAGTGAGGTGAGAGTGAGAAAGACTTCATGGGGAGAAACTGGGAGGAACTGGAAGCCTTCAGAGGGTTGAGATAGGGGGACATATCGGGGCAGCTAGTGGATGACCAGAAGGAGGAGGAGAGGGTAAAGCACAGGTGGTAAAAAATGTATTAAAGTGAGTGGCCACTGAAGGGTGGGTCAGAGACCAATGAGCCATTGAGCCATTGCCCAAGACAGCAGGGATAGTAAACTCAGCCAGGGGATCAAAGAGGGAATGTATAACCTGCCAGAATGTTGAGGGGGAGTTAAGGTTAGGCTAGAGGTTAGATTTGAAGTAATGAGCCTTTGCAGAATGGACAGCCTTTGTGCAGGAATTCCTGAGTGACCCGTAGGATTGAAGGTCAGACAGGGATTGTGATGATTTGTAGCATGTTCAAGCAAGGTCTCACGGCTTACACAAATCAAAAAGATCATGAGTAATCCAAGAGTGGTGAAAGCATTATTTAACCCTGGACGTTCTGAGGGGTACACAGGTGTTCCATGTGTGAGTAAATATGGCGTGGAAGAGGGATAGGACAGTATTAATGTCCAGGACAGAAGAGAAAGTGGACCAGTTGGATGTAGCCAGGTCATTTAGAAGGGCATTGGTCTCAAGAGCCCTGAGTGATCTGCACCAAATATTTTTACGAGGGGAGGGAATGGACCTCATTTTCCTGACACAGTAGGTCGTACAGTGGCCATTGAAGGCTTCCAAGAGAATGCCAGCTATAGTGATATGGTGCGGATGGGAGGAGAGCACCCAGTCCAGGAGGGAGTGATTTTGGGAATTATGATTGTGCAGGTTGGGCTCAGAGACTAGTTTAGGGATGTATAGGGCCTCAGTCTTGTGATGGGTGGGCCTGGAGGCAGGGGAGAGCCAATTCATGTTAAAGTCTCCCAGTAGAATGAGCTCACCAGAAGCAGCATGGGAAACGAGAGATGAGAGACATTCTACTAGGGATAGTTGTGAGATTTGGGGAGAGGCATAAAAGCACCAACAAAGATTGGGAGAGTGGATGGCAGGAATAGCTTGGCAAGAAGGAATCCGTGAGATGAAGGGACTGACTCTCTGAAGGTGATGGAGCAGGATAGGTTCTGCTGTACATATAAGACGACACCACCACGTTACCACAGTCCTGACGGAAGAGGTGGTAGTCTGAGAGAACCAGGCTGGAGTCAGGTACCCTGGTGGAGAGCCAGGATTCAGTGATACACAGGAGTCTTGGATATGCAGCTCTGTAATCTAAGATAGTTTTCTATACATCCTTAAAATTACCAAGCTTACTTTATAGGAAATAAAAAGGGAACAGATTACCTATGTCATGACCCCAATTTGCCTTAAGGAGATTTCAAATAAATTACTTTTAACTACTTTCCAAATCAAATTATTTTTATATATATATTTTTTATATGTAGTTTCTAGGTTTTTGTGGGTTTTTCTCCCAGCCCCTACACCTACACATCCCTGACATAATGCGTGCGTGTGGAGGCATGCGCACGTATGCTGTTCAGGATGCTTCTCCTTTCCAGTCACACGGTTGACTGCCTGCGCCAGCACCAAACCTCCATTCGGTGATGACGGGACTACGAGCAGGCAACCCCACCCCTTACCTGGGAGAAGAGATACAAGGCTCGATCCTGCTCCCACCCTCCCCCCTTTCCATGCCGACACCCCAGTGAGCCAATGTCGTTCCCTAACCTGGGTTGCCGGCATAGCACTAGGTGTGGTGTCCAGCGCCTCAACCCTCAGCGCTGCCGGGCCGACTCTTTCCAAATCAGTTTAATAGAATAATGTGTATAGAAAATTACTATAACATTGCATAGTGCTAAGCATGAAAAAGTGAGAAAAAAACAACATGTATGAAAGTACACTGATATATAATGTAAAGAGAAGCTCAATGACCCAGGCAGTTTTACATAAACAAGTCAGTCAATTTTCTTCATGAAAAGTATTTAGTAACTGTAGAGGGCAGGAAGATAATCACAAATAAGGTTTTAAACCTCAGTGGACTTTTGTACATGTTGGGTTTTTCTTCACTTTTTCGTGTTTATCACTATGCAGTGTTGTTCTATTAGTTTTCTATACGCCTTATTCTAATAAATTGATTTGGAAATTTTTTTTAAATTAAAAATAATTTCTTTGAAATCTTCTTAAAATGAATTGTGGGCATGCAATAGGTACTCTGTCCCCCTTTTTTTCCTATAAAATAAGCTTGTCAGGCTGGCCCATCAGCGCAGAGGTTGGATTTCCACCTGTGATGCCGGTGACCCGGGTTTGGGAATGGACCTGGGTCATCAGAGAAGGATTGAGCATCCCATGGACTGCTCTCCTTTTCTGGGGGGAGGGTGCAGTGTGTGACTGGTGCTTGAGGGACCCCTTGTGGAGGCCAGGGGCACCACAGCAACTGGCACCTACCAGAATCTGAGGGGCAGGAAGAACGCAGGTGTCATTGTACGCTCCCGCCCCCGCTTACAGGGGAAGAAAATCCTGCCTTCCCACTGCCTTGATGACACCCGCTCTGGCTGCTCTTGGCTCCCAGACCAACTCCTGCCTTATACCGCTGATCGAGGCACCCTTCAGAGGGATTCCGGTGCCGTGTCCCCACCCTGGGGGGCAAGCTAGGAGGTACCAGGAGGGGCGGCTAATGTGGGAAGCAGCAGCCGAAGGTCTGTGACCGGGCAGATGGTGCCAATGGTGGGAGGCACCAAAAATAGTAAAATAAAAAAAAAATAAG
This sequence comes from Neoceratodus forsteri, assembly GCA_016271365.2. Lineage (NCBI taxonomy): Eukaryota > Metazoa > Chordata > Ceratodontiformes > Ceratodontidae > Neoceratodus > Neoceratodus forsteri. The sequence goes on from CM028134.1 coordinate 1,028,943,205, forward strand.
TTTGGCAATTTTAAGGATTTATTGACCGCTATCTTCAATTACAAAGTTGCATATAAATGATAGGTATGTTTTTGAGGTTATGTATATCAGCATATACTCCCCTTCTGTAGTAATGCTCTGTTTCTACTGTGATTCACTGTCAGGCTGAGCTACCTGGCCCACTTTGCTGAGAGAGCATACTGCCAAGAAATTAATCACAGCAGGCAAATTTGGCTCTGTTTGTCAGCTTAAAGTGGACTCATTGTTTAAGCTGTGCGGTACAGTAGGCTACGTGATCTGCGAGATGACATGAAATGATATATAATATGCTGTGGCAATTAGTTACTCTCGGATCACTAGTCTTTTGGTTCCTTGCTGCAGATGAAAGGAATTAACCTATCATCAAGGTATTTAGAGCTTCGGCTTTGCTCTATCAACAACAATGTTCTTAACATTTGTTTTCACCTGACATTTCACAATATACACAGGCACATTCATGGCACTGTTTATGAATGAGTCACACAGGTAGGTGATTAATTAGTTACGAGGGGTATTTAACTTGAAGTGCTGTGAAGCAGCCACACACACCCTTACAAAGCCACTTTGGGTGGCGAAACATAGGGGCTGTTAACGCATGTTCCTTTTGCACCAATAAATTAATTCTCATTATTTTTCTGAAAGTGTTGTGTCTACTGTTAAAAACATAGAAACAAAGACAATGATGGCAGAGAAAGACCAAATGTTCATCCAGTCTGCCCAAGTTCCTTCTCCCTGGTACCTTCCTTGGAACCTAATGGCAACTTATGCAGATGGAGTCTTGATACATTTGGAGAACCCTACAGTCTCCATACCAGTTACATTTGAAATCCTGTCCAAAATTAGAAAAATCTTGGGCTACAAGCTAAACGTAGCCAAAACAGTCATCATGCCACTCAGTTGATACAGTAATTGGATAGAGGCCATGAATTTGGGGGCATCGAAACACCATCATCTCTGAAATATCTGGGAATAGAAGTAAGCAGGAATAGAAAAGTAAGAACAAAAAAAGAACAAGCTGTGGTCTGAAAACAACACAAAATGGTAATATTAAATGCATGCTGAAAATAGAAAATAGAGTTAGAATCGACGTTTCGACCATCGGTCTTCTTCAGGAATTATCTAAAAGAGAGAAAGCAAAGTTAATGGAGAGGTAAGGGGAATTGAGGGATATATATGTGAGGAAAGAAAATGGGGAAGGATCTAGGAGAAAAAGTGATACTGGGCAAGCTAAGAATGGAATCTGGAAAACAAAAGGTGATAGGTTTGAAAAAGGAAGCATAGTAAGGTGAATAGAATGAGGAACCTCAAGTAGAGACTATTAACTGAGGGCCTAGTAAGCAATCTGAAAAGTGACAAAGGCAGGGGGAAGAGACAGTGACAGACATCTGTAGAACTTGAAAACAGATGTGCACACATAGCTGGAATGCCCATGTGGGTATGCCCCCCACACACACACACAAACACACAGTGGGTGGAAGTGTGTGCAGGCATGCCCACATGCAAACAAATTTATGATGGGGGTGGAGGTAAAAAGACTATAGTGGTAAACCATAAGGTGGCTGAAAGATTTTAATAGAAAACGAGTCAAACCAGAGGGCTGCTGGGAGCCTAGATGGATGTTCTGCTTGGTTTTCGTGTTTTTTTTTTTTTTTCTTTCGTCAGCATCCCAGAAACCCTGCTGAAGGACACAAATGGAAAGACCACTGACATTACGGTCCTTGCAGGTAAAATGGGATACAATGGGTTTATCAGTGTCTCCATCCCTGACTGCACTGTAATGTTTCCTGAATCGGTCAGCCAGGTACCTGTATCAGAAACACTCACTGGGTTTGCTAAAAGACCAATACAGATGGAACAATACAAAAACTAGAACCAGTATTTAAACAAGTTCTACAGGGGAAAATGAATCGTAAGTTCAGTGCAGTTCTTGTTTAATGTGAGTCTCTCCATTACAGGAAGTTATCTGTAGCTCAGGTTTCTGCTTTAGCTGCTGGCAGTAATACTGATCAATAACCTGCGTGGGATTCTTGCTGACCACGTATATTTACCATATCCCTCCCTGCCAGTTAGTGACAGAGGACACTGCGGCTCTGCTGAATGATAAAATGGAAAAAAAAAATACATGACCACAATTATCCAAGGATTTAAAGTGATTAATGTGTGCATTCTCATTTTAAAACTGTGGAGTTATTTGTAGAAACATGCCCTTCCATGTAAAAAACTAGCTCAGCAAAATGCAGTGTGTAACAGCCCTGCTGCAAGGTTGATTGAACTGGTGTCCTCGGTGAACATAAGCAAGCATGCATTTAAAGAACCCAATGGACAGGGTTCCTCTCACCTACAAATGAGTTAATTATGCTATAGTACATTAGAAACATAGAATTTGACGGCAGATGAGGACCGCTTGGCCCACCCAGTCTGCCCATTTCCCTACCTAATGGATAAGCTGCAGATCCTAGTTAACAAGCAGCCTACTCCTTTCTACCCCCACCCCCTAGAATTGACTTATGACTGTCCCATGCATGCTTGAATTCCACCACTGTTTTTGACTCCACAACCTCCTCCAGAAGGCCGTTCCATGCATCCACAACTCTCTCTGTGAAAAAATACTTCCTTACATTACCTCTGAGCCGCCTCTTCAAATTGTGCCCCTTGTCCTTGCACACCTCTTTTTTTGAAAGATGCTACCCCCTTGGACTTTGTTGATTCCCTTGAGGTACTTGAAAGTTTCTATCATGTCCCCCCCTCTCCCTCCTTTCCTCAAGGCTATTAAGCTCCTTTAGTTTCTCTTCATATGTCTTCTGGTGCAGACCCTGCACCATTTTAGTTGCCCTCCTCTGGACAGCTTCCATCCTGTCTATGTCCTTGTGGAAACTGGGTCTCCAGAACTGCACACAGTACTCTAGATGGGGTCTCACCAGCTGTCTGTACATTGCATTATGTCACACAATTACCTTACTCATCAATGGATTATTTACTTGTTTTATAGTGTATCATACTAATCATATATTACCTTATGTAACCACGAGTAACTCTGCAACGAGGCTCCACTTGAGCTGAGTAATTACGAAAATTGTACTGAACTTGTACTCTGTATTGCCTCCTGTATTGTTTCTCATTTGATGCAGAACCTTTGCGAAAGAGTAATTTGTGCTTAAAGGGTGTCTCCAATTATTTTCAATAAACAATAAAACCATCACATTTCTGGGCATGGTTTTGCTTAAAATAAAGTTCCGTTAACAACTGGCCAACCATATGATATGACTTGGTTTGCTGCCAAGTGTTTCGGAGCTAAGATGCCAGACACAGTATTATCCTAAACTGTGTCATGCCTCTTCTTCCCATCTTTGATGTGATTTTTGAAAGGCAAAGTGGCAGTCACATCGATTAAGATCATCCTGTGGGAACTCTATTTTTTTTTATCAGCTTTTAAAAGTACAAACTTCTAGTTCATTTCCACGGTGAGTACATGTAGCAATCGTGTTAGGAACCATAAAACACCCTTATCATAGAAGAAGTGACTATCACCCAGTTTGTTACTGCATTTAGGGGAAAATTACCCATGCCTATGATAACCATACATTAACACACAAACCATGCCTTTGTCATAACTGAGACAACCAGTTAATATTAAGAGAAATAAAACCCATAGGGCCCAATGGTCAAAGGGTAGTGCCGGTGCCAACATGGTTCATACCGGCACCTCAGGTAGGGCTATATTGAGAGGCCCCTGGAGCACTACCCAAATGTGGCAGCGCGATCACGCTGACCATACCACAGTGCCTATGCAAATAAGGGGGTCCCTTAAGCATACTGGTACAGCAGTATATTTAAAGGTTTGCAGCAGCATTAAACAGCCCTCAGAGTGGCGCTGTTTACTGCTGCTGAAAACCATATCTTACCATGGCACTAAGGCCATACCCCCACCCTCGAAGGCAGGGCAGCTGTACTGCAGTCGCTTGCCACTGTGTCAAGCATCCCCCCACCCCCTGATTACCCACACCATGATATTTCTAGATGTACATGGCAGTCTAGTGGTCCCTCTACACCCCGATCATCAATGCCGTGATATTTCTAGATATCCCTGGTAGTCTAACAGTCCCCCAACCCTTGATAAGCCATGCAATGGTATTTATCGATATCCCTCATAGCCTAGTGGATACACCCCAACTGATTCCCACCCACTTAAGACACCCACCTTGCACCTTTTCTCACCTTGATCACCACTCACCTGTATGAAGTGTGCAGATTGGCAGCCAGCACAACCTCTGCTCACCTCCTTGATTGAGCAAACAAAAAGCTGGCAGCAGGCAACAGGATACACTGATACTCTTTAATCATAATTTAAAAAGCTTACATACAGGTGAATACCTGACACAGAAGTAGTGAGAAAGCCAAGCATGCTGTGACCCTGACCAGTTTTGCCCTCAGGCTTTCTCAAGGGTTAACAAAACTCGTGGGGAAGTCTGATTATATGGAATCTTTTTTGATCCAGCAAAATCAGACTTCCCCACCAGGGTCACAGTGTGTTTGGCTTTCTTACTACTTCTGTGTCAAGTATTCACCTGCATGTAAGCTTTTTAAATTATGATTAAAGAGTATTAGTGTATCCTGTTGCCTGGTGCCAGCTTTTTGTTTGCCCTGTTGAACTACTCCTGCTGGGCACAGGTATTTGGTGTGGAGCAGCCTCTTCTGCTAAGTTGTCACCTCCTTGGTTGTCTGCCATCTGATAGTCACAGAGCACAGTCAAGTGTAACTGTCAGATGGTGGCCGGCCCAGAAGGTGAGCAGAGGGTTGTGGTGGCTGCCGCTCTGCACTCTTCAGTGATCACACTCTGTGACTGTCCGACGGTGATCGGCCAAGAAGGTGAGCGGAGGTCTATGCTGGCAGCTGCTCTGCACCGTTTGTGCAAGTTATGGGAGACTGGAGTGAAGAGGGTGCAGGGTGGGGTTGCTAAGTGGACAGGGAGTCCACTAGACTACCAGGGATATCAACAAACATCACATCCTGGCTGATGGGGTCCCCACTAGACTGCCAGGGATATCGATAAATATCACAGCATGGCTGATCAGGGGGTGAGAGGACCACTATACTACCAGGGCAGTGTTTCTGCTGCCACCCTGAATTGGTGCTAGGGGTTCACTGCCCCTATGCAAATTAACCCATAATGGTCATGGGGATGGCCCCTTAGCACCTTGCATGCCCAATGAGCTCCTTTGCATGCTCGGGCTGAATATGGCCCGCAGGAACCCTGGCACTATCCTAGTTCAGGTAGCACTATATCCTGTGGGCCATATGCAGCCTTGATCCATGTTGACTCAGTACAGATCCACTTAGCATTGTTCTGACATGGTCCACTATTCGGTCAGTTTGCAATCATAAACTGGTTCTCAACTATAAGAAAACCAAGGTAATGCTATCTGCGTACCCTCAGAACAAAAACAGATCCTCCCACCTCCACATTCTCAACTCTAACTCTATGCCCCTTGAAATGGTCCCCAGTTTTAAATATCTGGGGACCACCCTGGACTCTGCTCTTTCCTTACATGAGCACATCTCTGTCACCTGCAGAGCTGTAAATATCAGAATTGGTGTACTTTATCAGCTTTGTTCCTGTCTCCAGGGGACTGTTCTTAAGCTGGCAGTATCTAGCTCTGTTTTCTCTCTGGTTAACTATGGCCTAGTCATATATGGGTCTGCTTCTTATACCGTCCTAAATAAAATCCGAACTGCCCTAAAGAAAGCCTGCCGCCTAGCAGCGGGGTGTGACAGATATACCCATACATGTGATCTCTACCAGAGAACCTCCTGTCTAAACCTTGAAGGGTGGCTCTGCTACCACACCAGCCTCCTTGCCAAGAAAATAGCCTTGGACTTGCCCCTGCTCGAGTGTCTACATTACTAATACCGGCCCATAGAACGAGACTCACCAGATATTCCAACAATGCTGCCTACCTAAACCCCCTTTTTAGAACTTCCACTGGGCAAAGATCCTTTAGTTATAGAGCCCCACTATGGATAAATGCCCTTCCCTCCACTCTACTGGACACCCCCAGGTTGGGACTCTTCAAGTCCAAACTATGACAGCTGTTACTTGCCTTCTCTAGTTGTGACTGCCTCCATGTCCGCCCCAACCATGTCTAACCCCGTAGCCTTAGTACTCATACTTGTAACCCCACCCCCCCCACCAACTCGTATCTGTTAAAATCCCTGGGATGGCCCTCAACTGCTGACTGGTTGCCATATTGGGTAATGGAAGTTAGTGTTTATTGTTTCATCTTATTTTTCCTGTAACCCTGTAATTAATCTCACTGGTGTAATTAAGGGTTGCAATTCCTAAACTTTAATAAATAAAAATAAAATAAACATTCCACTGACGTGCTAACTGGCTGAATATTATTCACGGCCAGCCATATGCTATCACAAGTGTGGTGCAACAGGCTGCGCTGTGCTTGTGGACTGCTCTGAATATGGGGGCTATAACGTTTTGGCTCACTTAATGCAGCTGGTGATAAAAAAAAAACTAAGATCAGTGTTATTGCATTGCTTTTTTGCCTCCCCGTCCCCTCCCCATTAAACGCACTTAATACAAATGCATTATAACTAATTAAAAATTGTAACTATAACAGAATTCAGACATGTACATAACTTCAAACAAAGTCTCATAAGATCTTTCACAGACAGATTAGAAAATGTTCAAAATGTCCAACCTGCAACAAGAAACAGGTTTCAATTGTTGACAAATGTCCATGACCAAAGAATACGAAAGTCCCAAGTGCACAGCATAGATAAAATGTGCTTGTAGCCTCCTGAGGGGGGTGTTTGCCACTAGTCATGCATTCGGCACCATCTTGTCATAAGACTATGCCCTATATGTCCAAAGACCTTAACTCCCCCTGTACAGCGTTTACATCATTACACATGGGGTACAAATGTACTCATTCAGGAGCAGGAGATGGGAGACATATATATTTATATTTTAAATAATATTGGATTGATTTTCAATACACATCATATATAAAACATAGTATGGTAGTACAGTATATATGTATCAATACTATTAGATAATTTGAACTTATTTCCATAACCATTTCAACTACTAAGACCTCTTACAATACTCATTTGCTAATAGGGATACACTCATGTACTTGTGCTACTGATATACTGTATATTATGGATCTACATCAAGACAGATACAAGTTTCCACACAGCATGTATCTGGTTAACCCTAGTATTTAACAATATATTCTAACACCACAAGACAGTAATTTCACTACACATACTGATCACTACCGTTGGTATTCCTAACAAAGGCAATTTGACTTCTGTAAAGGCCCTTATGTCTTTGTTTAGTCGAATATTAGATTACCTTGAGTCTGACTTTCAGACATAATACCTAGGATATTTGTTAATTCCAGTAACTTATACCACTTGATATTTACTAACAGGGTATGACTCTATGTCAGTTATTTTTAATTATGTTAATCGGAATGGTAGCCATTACAGTTTAAGGTGAGAGGTATTTACTTTTTATTAGCTAACTGAGTAATCTTGGACATTTAGATTACTCTTCAGGGATAGCAAGGAAGGCATTTAGCTGTCCAAACTTTTTAAAAGTATGCCTTATTTGCATTTCTTGGCTTATGTGAAATTTTTTCTAGCTTTAGTGTTTCAAGGGTATCCTGTAGCCCTTCGTTGTAAGTTGGCTTTCTTTTGTCCAGCCATAATTTCAGAATTTGACTCTGCTATACTAGCTATTAAATATATTCCATGTCTTCTACTTTCTGCAGCTCCTTTCTCTGTTACATACCCTTGTGTACAAATCTTTGGGTAAACAGATCTTGCATGCACAGTGTTGTGTTTAATCTGACTTTGATCTCATTCCAGAAAATCCTTTTTTCTGAGCAATCCCAGAGCACATGCATAAGGGTGCCTTCTTCTTTCCCATACTTTTAACACATAGGTGAGGGAATCCATTTCATCTGAAATAGTTCTTTCTTTCTTTATTATTTATTTATGCCTTTGATAACAGGGTGGGTGCACTGATCCAATGGACCATTTTCAGGCATGACCCCAGGCTAAAAGCATGGCACAATGTGTGGTAGAAATACAGACAGCATGACAGTAGTGCAGGCATCAACAAAAAGGCAAAAGAAGTTAGTACATCATGGCAAATACATAAAACACATTACAGTAAGGTACAAATCATGGCACATACATACTGGCAAATACATAAAACACATTACAGTAAGGTACAAGGTGCAGTAGACACTCAGGTTGGTTACACATTTACGATTCACTATATCACATACCAGGATTGATTGTCATGCAATCAACCTAAGGAAGTGCTGTTGTATAGGCAGGATGAGGGAGAATGCAGAGCCAAGTAGGGTGACGGTGCCTCCAGCAGGGGTAGGCCACATTTCATGAGTTGGAGAAACAGAGGAAGGGGGTGATACCCTTACCCAGGAGGGAAGGAGCATTTGGCTTCCAACAGGCTTTGAAGTGGGTTTTGAAGGTAGGGTGAGAGTCAGTTGAGTGGAGTGACATAGCGAGCTTGTTCCATAGGGAGGGGGCAGAGAAAGAGAGGGCTTTTCTCCCCATGGCAGAGGATATTCTAGGGACTTTAAGTGGGGGGACTGAGGATTCTTGGAGGCACCTTGAGACCACTCTACCCTTGAGGAGGGATGAGTACAGGAACAGGTGGCCACCCCCTGAGGATGTTGTCTATTATGCAGCCAAGGGCATAGTTGTAACATAAATTATTTTATGATTTTAAATGGTTGGATTTTTAAGTGCTCTATCGATGTTGCTTTCCTTGTGGAAGATCAGAGTTTATTCTATTTTCACTGCTTGGAATACTTCATGGGGGTAAATAAGGTACGGGATGGGAGTATTTAAAAAAAAAAAAAAAGGTGCTCAAGAACAAGGGGGCATGATAAGAAGCTGGAGGGGTGTAGATTCAGGAGAGATGTGAGGAAGTACTTCTTCACAAAGAGTGGAGGATTCCTGGAACAGTCTTCCAGCAGAGGTGGTCATTGGGGGAGTGAAAACAGTGGTGGGGTTCAAGAATGCATGGGATATGCATAAGGGAAAATTAGGGAAGGAGGTGGATGGGTGAATGGGCCGCAGATCAAGTAGGATCTGCAGTGATACTATAGGCAGAGAAAAATGTGCAGATTAGGTGAGCCAGACAGTCCTTATCTGCCAGCAAATTCCATGTTTCTTTGGTATCTGACGCTAAAGTTTGATTCCACCATTCTATTGTATTATCGGCTCTCTCATATTTTTTGTTTATTGGACTGAGGTACCATTGCGATACTGAACATTCAGTTTGCACATTTGTTGACCATTCTTCCAACCAGGAGTCGTCATCATATGTAAAGCGAGTACTGGAAAAAACAATTACGGGGAATGATTCAGTGGATATGAAGTTGGTTGCCCTCGCTCTAAAGAACCTGGCCCTCCCGCTCACGAAAATTTTCCACCTCTCCCTCTGCCGCTCACAAGTTCTGGAATTTATGGAAAATGGCACTTGTCAACCCCATTCACAAAAGTGAACAGCGTCAGGGATTTTGTGAGTGAGCCACGTCTCGATTATCGATAAGATGTCCAGTTGAACCTGCGCTATCCAGGTGTCGGGTAGAGCAAGTTAGGCAGGAGGCTTCCTGTGTTCAGGAAGGCTACTCATATGCTGCCCTGCTGGGTTTTGCCATATTTGGAGGCCAGGGGTTTGGGTGCGTGTTGCCTGTCATTAGTGGTAAAAACAGAGTTTGTTTTTTGATCACATTCCACCTACTTACTGGGATTAATATCTTGTTATTGTATGCTTTTGTTTTTGTAGGGGATTTCTGGATCATTATGCCTGTGGAGAGAGGAGGACATAAATAAAGAATGTTCTTTATGGCATGTGTATGTGTCAAAGGCTCCTTAAAGGGTGGGATGTGTAATTGTAGTGGGACGGGGTCCCTGATTCCCATAGACATAGTTTTCGGTCAAGGGAGTGAATGGGTAAGCTGGTCTGGTGGTGCTGAGAGCTGAGGTACTGGATGTCACAAGCCTGGGCTATCGGGGGTCAGCAAGGAGGGGAGAGGATTGAGTGTCTGGAGGACAGCCTCCTCTCCCAGAGGAGCTAAGCGCCCCAGAATGACTTCCCAGGTGGACGCCTGGGAAGTGCAGGTCTGCAGGCACACAGAAGGGGTGGTGCTGTGGGACTCCGCAGATGCGAAAGTTATACTCATGCACTCACTGCCTGGCATGTGCGCCCCAGCAACGGGGATCAGGGAGAAAATGGAGGAGAAAATCAATCCTCCAGTCATGGGATGAAGGCTGACTCTCTGCAGGCTCTGATCCCGGGCAGGAAGGTAAGCCCCAGTAATTCTGGGATGTCCGAGCTGGGAGGATCATTTGGAAGGGGGCACAGAGGACAGGAGTACAAATAAAATATGGAAAAAAAAAGAAAAAATGGAGTGCATGGGTGCGATGTTACAGTTTTGGGCTCCTGCTTTATGCAGATGATGTGGTCATCTATGCCACAGACCTGACCAAATGTTCCTTACTCAAGAACTCCAGTGCAGTTTCATGGCACCTGAAACGAGGTTCTGTCAGAATAAGCTGTTACTGAACTATAAAAAAAAATACAAAAAACCATGGTCTTCGCTGGTCCTCAAACAAAGAAAAATACCTTCCTCTCACCATCCAGAATGGCAACGGTCATGCACTTGAACAGGTTAACACCTTTATCCCACCTAGGGATAACCCTGGATGAGTCACTTACATTTGCCCCTCATGTGGACACTACCGTAAAGGTAGCTCACACAAGATTAAGTGCTCTCTACAGACATAGGCATTATCTCACGCCTGCAGCAAAATGCACTGTAGTGTCTAGTACTATACTCTCAGTGCTAGATTACACCTGGCTGTATACAGTGCAGCCATGTACAAGCTCCTAAATAGAGTCAGACTGGTACTAACAGGGTTAATACACAAGGTGGGGTGGAAAGAATGAAAAGGGACTTGGCAAGGTTGGAGGAACGGTCAAATGTATGGCAGGTTAGATTCAATGCAAAGAAGTGCAAAGTAATGCACCTGGGAAACAAAAACCCAGGGGAAGAGTACACAGTGGGGGGTGAGATACTGTCAACAACAAAAATGGAAAGGGACCTGGGGGTAGTCATATCAGATGACCTAAAGATGGGCCAGCAATGTGAGACGGCAGTAAGGAGAGCTGGGGGGGATGCTGGGATGCATAGGGAGAGGCATCACCAGTAGAAAACAGGAAGTTGTTGGCCCTCTGTACAGACAGTTAGTAAGACCACATCTGGAGTACTGCGTGCAGTTCTGGAGACCCAATCTCCGCAAAGACATAGACAGTGTGGAGTCTGTCCAGAGGAGGGCAACCAAAATGATGCAGGGTCTGTCTCAGTAGGTAGCACACTCGCCTCTGAGGCCGGGAGATCAGAGGGCTATGGGTTCAGTCTCCACATCTGGCACTTGGGTTAATATCCCAGTATTGACACTGTAGTGCAGCATGAGAGGGGTGCTGCACTTCTGAGGTGCCGTCTTTCAGATGAGACATTAAACCGAGGTCCCATCTGCCTAGATTGATGGTAGTTCAGGTGGATGTTAAAGATCCCATGGCACTTATCGAAAAGAGTAGGAGAATAACAAGGGGGGGCAAGAGAGTAAAAATAGGAGTGGTGTATAGACTTCCTGCCCTGGCAGAGGAGCTGGAGGAGAGTCTGGTGGCAGATGTTGGGAGACACTGCAGACTGGGCAGAGGAACGGTGGTGGTGTTGGGGGACTTAAACATGCCAGGAACAGATTGGGAGACTATGACATCCTCTGTGACCAGGGAACAGAGGTTGTTAGATGTCTTTCAAGATGCGTTCCTAACTCAGCAGGTGGGGAAACCATCCAGGGAGGCGCGGGTACTGGATGTGGTCCTGGCAGACAGTGACCAGATTGGGGGCCTGGAGGTAAGGGACCCATTGGTGGGGAGTGACCATGCAACGGTCTGGTTCTGCCTGGACCTAGGAGGGCTAGAAGGCTGCACAAAGATGGAGGTAACTGACTTCAGGGGGACAGATTTTAAGGAAATGGGAAGGATCCTTAAGGAGCATTTGGATGTGATTGGGTCAGACATGGACGCTGATAGTAGGTGGGAAATCATCAGGAGAGGGTTGCATGATGCTACCAGCACCTGTGCAAGAGTAAGACGAAAATGCGGTAGGGACCGAAAACCCTACTGGTGGACCAGGGAGGTCCAGGAGGTGGTGCGGGGAAAGAAGGCAGCCTATAAGCAATTCAAGTGCTCAAGGAATGAAAGGGATCGAGGGGAGTATGAGCTGATGGCTAGAAGAGCCACTAGGGTGGTGAGGGTGGCTAAGGCAAGGAAGGAGCAGAACCTGGCCAGGAAAATTAGGAGAAGGAACAAGGGGTTCTTTAGATACATTGGGGAAAAATGAAGGGTGAAGGGGCAGATTAGCAGGATTAAATCAGGGGAGAGATGGGCACAAGACCCGGGGGAGCAGGCTGAGATACTAAATGAGTACTTCACCTCTGCCAGGGTCTGTCATGACATAGGATGCACAGTTTCCTTCTCGGAAATCCTGCCAGTGCCAAGGGCTAGTGGGAAACACAAAAGGAAGATTAGGGAGATAAACCAGTGGCTCAGGGACTGGTGTGAGGCCAGTGGGTGTGGGTTGATGGGGGATTGGGGGAGACCTGGGAGGATAAGGAGCTGTACGCGAGAGATAGACTACATCTCAATTTGGAGGGGAAGGGAATCCTTAAGTTGAAAATAGAGGGGTTCATTGGTGAAAAGTGGGGTTTAAATCTTTTAATCTTTCTTTATTTATTTATTCAGGCGATCATCATTGAGCAAGGCTCATTTACAAGATGGACCTGATAAGGTCAAGGTTCGAGTTGGTGCACAGCAATTACATCACATACTTATGAGACAGTTATACATACAGAAACAAGAAAATGTTATTTATAACACAATAATATACAGAGAATTCACATGTTAAAGCTTGGCAGGAGAAAGTTAAACTAACATCTACAATATGTACAATACATATATATCACAATGAGGGCCATGACAGTCACTTACATAATGAGTACAAGGATGGTGAAGGGAATATTGGGTGCCATATACTGGCGGTGTCTGGCTAGAAGGAATATGCCATATGTGATTGGAATAAGGTTTTGTGGGATGACTATTCTATCTCTAGCGGTAGCAACTGCATTTCTCTGTGAAGAAGGCTATACAGTGCTGCTTGAAGGATGTAAATGGAATGATAATGGAAAGTTTTAGGGATTTTGTAGGGTGTTCCATGCTATGGCTAGAGAGTAGCGGATTGCTGCCCTCCCTATTTTGGTGTTGACTTTGGGCAATTTGAGCAGGATGATATTGTTGCTTTTAGGCATAGAGGCTGGAGTGGTCAGGTTGAAGCAGTCCAGGATATAGCTTGGGAGTTTTTGATAAAGCTCTGTAGATCCATAGAGCTGCATTTCTGCTCCTCCTGACATGAAGGGAAACCCATCCAACTGAATCATAGAGAGAACAATGGTGAGTATTATATGGCAGGTATGTAATGAACCTTATTGCTCTATGGTATAAGGTATCCAACTTTGAAGGTAGGAGTGGAGCAGTGACTATAGAGGAAGCCCATGTAGTCAATGACTGATAGAAAGATGGCCTGGACTTATCTCATCTTTGAATCTCTATTAAGGAAGAGTTTTAATCTGTAGAGGAGGCCAAGCCTTAGGGAAGCTTTTTCAGCAGTTGTTCTAGATGCTGAGTAAAGTAAAGTCTGTTGTCAATCCACACACTTAGGTATTTGAAATTTTCAACATACTCCAGATTTTCCAAGTATAGTGCATATCTGGGGGAGACTGATTGAAGAGGATGTGTTGGTGGAGTTTTGGTTGTGAACATCATTGCTTTGGTTTCTTTTGCATTTAGCAGAAGCTTTTTCTAGAAGCTGATGTTGTAACAGAGAGAATTCTGCTTGTAGGATTTCATGAGCAACTTTAGGTGAAGGGTTGCTGACATATAGTACAGTGCCATCAGCAAAGAGATGTACTGAGGACTTGGTAAGGGTTGAATCAATTTATTTATATAAATGGCAAAAGGATAGAACCCAGAATAGAGCCTTGGGGACCTCTTGACAGTGGTCTTAATGGGAGAGGTCACCTCAGCTTTTACCTGCTGTGATCTACCGGAGAGGTGCATCTGAACCACTTAAGGGAGGATGGATCTAGGCCAATGGAGTAGGGATGAGAGTAGCAGTTCATGGTCCACAGTGTCAATGCTTTGCTCAGGTCCAGGAATACTGCACAGACATTGTTCTTTTATCCAGTTCGGTTTGCCAATCATTGGTGACCTTGGCTAATGCAGTGATAGTGCTATGTTTTGGCCCTGAATCCAAATTGAGCTGGATTTAATAGATTAGCATTGTCCAGATATTCCTTTAACTGAATACTCACTAATTTCTCCAGCATCTTGGATAACACAGGTAGGATGGAAATGGGCCTGTAGTTATTAAGATCCATGATCCCCTGATTTTGAAGGGGGACCATGAGCTGTCTTCCACAGTGTGGAATAGAGCCAGAGTTTAGGAAAGGTTAAAGAGGTGAGTTAGGGGACTGCAAGCACATGATACGCAATCTTTAGAAAGAATGGGTCCAGAAGATCTGCTCCTGCACTTTTTTTGGTATCTAGATGCCATAATAGATTCTCAACTTGTTTCAACAGTATAGGTTTGAAGCTAAAGGAGGAGTCAACTCTTTGTTCACCAGTATAGTGGGAGCTTAAATGATCCCTTAATAGGTTAGCTGGGGAGGAGTCAAAGGCAAGGCCAGCTGTTGTGAAGTGGTTGTTGAATGCATCCAGGATTTCCAATGTGCCAGTAATGGGGCCATAGTTACTGTGTAAATGGGTTGGAAGGGGTTGTTAACATCCTGGCCCATCACACCTTGATGGTGCCCCAAAATCTAGCAGTATTATGGTAGGAGGAGTCGAGCTGGGCCAGGTAGTAGGCAGCCTTTGCATCCCTAACTTTCCTAGTGCATTTATTCCTGGCTTTCCTAAAGATCATCCAGTCCATGATATTCTTAGTTTTCTTGCTACTTTCCAAAGTTTATCTCTCCAGCAGTGCAGCTTTGAGGTCAGCTGAAAACCAGCGACAGGATTTGATTTTTATTCAGATACAGATTAAACTTGTGAAGGGGGCGGATGGGAGAAAAGGCTGTCAAGAGGGTGCCGATAAAGGAGGGACTCTGTCTCCACCCCTGGGGACCAGGAGGATTGCAGGAAAAGGCCGACTGGCAAAGTGCAGACCAGGGAAAACAGAATCCCCATGGGAACACGAGCAGGGAATTGGAACTATAGGAAAGGGTGGAAGGTAGTCCTGCTAAAATGCCAGGAGCTTGGGCAATAAAATGCCTGAGCTCCAGGCGATGCTAACTGAGGGAGCAGTGGATGGGCAGCGGTCACTGAGACTTGGGCCACTGCAGGACATGACTGGGACCTGAACCTGGAGGGTTACGCTATGCTCAGGAAGGACAGGGGAGGGAAGGGAGGAGGGGGTAATGATAGTCAAAAACTGCATTGGCATAGGGGAGTAGAGGAGGACGGAGGAACGCGGAGGTGATTTGGGTCACCTTGATAACAAGGGGGCAAGAGAGTAAAAAAATAGGAGTGGTGTATAGACCCTGCCCTGGCGGGAGGAGCTGGAGGACAGTCTGGTGGCAGATGTTGGGAGGCACTGCAGACTGGGCAGAGGAACGGTGGTGGTGGTGTTGGACTTAAACATGCCAGGAACAGACTGGGAGACTATGACATCCTCTGTGACCAGGAACAGAGGTTGTTGGATATCTTTCAAGACGTTCCTAACTCCAGCGGGTGAGGGAACCGACCAGGGGCCTGGTACTGGATGTGGTCCTGGCAGACAGTGACCAGATTGGGGCCTGGAGGTAAGGGACCCGTTGGCGGGAGTGACCATGCCATGGTCTGGTTCTGCCTGGACCTAGGAGGGGTAGAAGGCTGCACAAGACGGAAGTAACCGACTTCAGGGGGTGATTTTAAGGAAATGGGAAGGATCCTTATGAGCATTTGGATGGATAGGGCCAGACATGGACGCTGATAATAGGTGGGAAATCATCAGGAGAGGGGTGCAGGATGCTACCAGCACCTTGCAAGAGTAAGACGAAATGCGTAGGGCCCAAAAACCCTGCTGGTGGACCAGGGAGGTCCAGGAGGTGGTGCGGGGAAAGAAAGCAGCCTATAAGCAATTCAAGTGCTCAAGGAGTGAAAGGGATCGAGGGGAGTACGAGCTGATGGCTAGAAGGGCCACTAGAGTGGTGAGGGGGGCTAAGGCAAGGAAGGAGCAGAACCTGGCCAGGGAAATTAGGAGAGGGAACAAGGGGTTCTTTAGATACATTGGGGAAAAATGAAGGGTGAAGGGGCAGATTAGCAGGATTAAATCAGGGGAGAGTTGGGCACAAGACCCGGGGGAGCAGGCTGAGGTACATATGAGTACTTCCTCAGTTTTCCAGGAAAAGGAGTGCTGCATCATACATGGGAGGAGAAGGAGATACTGAGGAGAGGGGACCCTACGATCGGAGGGTCCGGGGAGAGGGGAGGCATCACTGGCAGGTGGGGGAGGCTAAGCAGGAGAAGAGGTACAGAAGTGGAAATCACAGCAGAGAGTGAGGAAGCCCTCAGCTCCCTTAAGATGGAGAAAGCACCGGGGCTGGATAAATTATATCCCAGAGTGCTGAAGGAACTTGCGGATGCCCTGGTGAAACCCCTGGCGGAGCTTTTCACCATCTCTCTGAGGACAGGGTGGGTGCCCCAAGACTGGAAGGTGGCGCATATAGTGCCTATCCACAAGGGGGGATCAAGGGAGGTGGCAGGGAACTACAGACCTGTCAGCCTGACATCGGTGGTGGGCAAGGTGATGGAGGGCATTGTCAAGGAGAGGCTAGGTGGGGACCTGGATAAGTCAGGGTGCCTGGACGATAGACAGCATGGATTCATCCCGGGGAAATCGTGTCAGACAAACCTGGTGGAGTTCTATGACTGGGTGACAAGTGCCTTGGACCTGGGTAGACCAGTGGACATTCTCTTTCTAGACTTCAGCAAGGCATTTGACTCTGTTCTTCACGTGGGCCTGTTGGATAAGCTGGGAGAAATGGGGGTGGGGAACCAGATGATCAGATGGATAGTCAATTGGCTCCAGGACCGGACCCAGAGGGTCATAGTTGGTGGCATAGTCTCATCCTCAAGGAGGGTCATTAGTGGGGTTCCACAGGGATCAGTCCTTGGCCCCTTCTGTTCAACGCCTATGTATCTGATATAAGGACAGGAATCAGGAGTGATATGAGTCTCTTTGCAGATGACTCGAAACTGGGGGCGGTGGTGGATGGGGAGGAGGGGAAGGTGGCCTCTACAGGGGGACCTGGAGGCTCTGGAAAGATGGTCTAGAAAGTGGAAGCTGAGGTTCAATGCAGGGAAATGCAAGGTACTCCACCTGGGGGCCAGAAACCCAGGCCAAGTGTACACGGGGAATGTTACAAGTCTCGATGGCTGAGAGGGACCTGGGGGTGGTGGTGGATGTCAAGATGAACAACTCTGAGACTTGTAGGAGGGCAGCAGCCAAGGCCAACAGGATATAGAAACATAGAATTTGACGGCAGATAAGGACCGCTTGGCCCACCCAGTCTGCTCATTTCCCCTACCTACTGGATAAGCTGCAGATCCTAGTTAACCAGCAGCCTACTTCTTCCTACCCCCACCCCCCCAGAACTGCCTTATGACTATCCCATGCATGCTTGAATTCCACCACTGATTTTGACTCCATAACCTCCTTCGGAAGGCCGTTCCATGCATCCACAACCCTCTCTGTGAAAAAATACTTCCTTAAATTACCTCTGAGCCACCCCCATCTTCAAATTGTGCCCCCTTGTTCTTGCACACCTCTTTTTTTGAAAGATGCTACCCTCTTGGACTTTGTTGATTCCCTTGAGGTACTTGAAAGTTTCTATCATGTCCCCCCTCTCCCTCCTTTCCTCGAGGCTATACATATTAAGCTCCTTAAGTCTGGGATGCATCGCTAGGGGGATCACCTCCAGAAGGAGGGAAGGATACTCCCTCTGTATAACTGCTTGGTGAGGCCGCACCTGAGTACTGCATGCAGCTTTTGGAGGCACTCTCAAGAGGGACATTAACCTCCTGGAGAGGGTCCAGAAGAGGGCAACCAAAATGATTTGGGGCTTGGGGGACAGGACCTATGAGGAGAGGCTCAAGAGCCAAATATGACACATTGGAAGAGAGAAGGACCGGGGACATGATAGAGGTCTTCAGGTACATGAAGAGGGTAAATAGGGAGGAACAGTCAGGGTGCTTCAAGGAAGGAGGAGGGGCCACTAGAGGGCATGGGGTGGAAGCTGGAGGGGAAGATTCAGGGAGAAAGGAGGAGGTGCTACTCACTGAGAGGGTGGTGGAGCCATGGAATGCACTGCCTAGGGGGCTGGTGGAGGCAGAGACAGTGGAGGGGTTCAAGAGGGGGTGGGACAGGTACAGGGGAAGGGTTCTGGAAGCAAAATCCAATGCAGCAAGAATATCCGGAACTGGGAAGGGAGAAGCCAGAGAAGATGAGGAGGACAGCAAGGTCAGCACCCAGGGTGGGGGCTGACCAAACGAGCAGACACGAAAGACCGTTAGGCCTATTCTGCTGGCATTTTAGTATGTTAGTATGTTTTCACCAAGGAAAATGGGGGTGCTGCATCATACATGGGAGGAGACAGAGATACTGAGGAGGGGGGGACCTTTATTGATTGGTAGGTCTGGGGAGAGAGGGAGGCATCAATGGCAGGAGGGGAGAGGGCTAAGCAGGGAGAAGAGGTACTGGAAGTGGAAATCACAGCAGAGAGAGTGAGGGAAGCCCTCAGCTCCCTTAAGACGGAGAAAGCACCAGGGCCGGATAAATTACATCCCAGAGTGCTGAAGGAACTTGCGGATGTCCTGGTGAAACCCCTGGAGGAGCTTTTCACTATCTCTCTGAGGACAGGGTGGGTGCCCCAGGACTGGAAGGTGGCATATAGTGCCCATCCACAAAGGGGGATCAAGGAGGTGGCAGGAACTACAGGCCTGTCAGCTTGACATCGGTGGTGGGCAAGGTGATGGAGGGCATTGTTAAGGAGAGGCTAGGGGTGGACCTGGAAAAATCAAGGTGCCTGGATGATAGACAGCATGGATTCATTCCAGGGAAATCATTTCAGACAAACCTTGTGGAGTTCTATGACTGGGTGATGAGTGCCTTGGACCTGGGTAGACCAGTGGACGTCCTCTTTCTGGACTTCAGCAAGGCATTTGACTCTGTTCCTCACATGGGCCTGTTGGATAAGCTGGGAGAAATGGGGGTGGGAAACCAGATGATCAGATGGATAGGCAATTGGCTCCAGGACCCGGACCCAGAGGGTCGAAGTTTGACGGATAGTCTCATCCCAAGGAGGGTCATTGTGGGGTCCCACAGGATCAGTCTTGGGCCCTCCTGTTCAATGCCTATGTCTCTGACATAAGGACAGGAATCAGAGGTGAGATGAGTCTCTTTGCAGATGACTCAAAACTGGGGGCGGTGGTGGATGGGGAGGAGGAGGTGGCCTACAGGGGACCTGGAGGCTCTGGAAAGATGGTCTAGAAAGTGGAGCTGAGGTTCAATGCAGGGAAATGCAAGGTACTCCACCTGGGGGCCAGAAACCCGGGCCAAGTGTACACCCTGGGGGAATGCTACAAGTCTCGATGGCTGAGAGGGACCTGGGGGTGGTGGTGGATGTCAAGATGAACAACTCTGAGACTTGTAGGAGGGCAGCAGCCAAGGCCAACAGGATGCTGGGATGCATCGCTAGGGGGATCACCTCCAGAAGGAGGAAAGTGATACGCCCTCTGTATAACTGCTTGGTGAGGCCGCACCTTGAGTACTGCATGCAGTTTTGGAGGCCACATTTAAAGAGGGACATTAAACTCCTGGAGAGGGTCCAGAGGAGGGCAACCAAAATGATTTGGGGCTTGGGGGACAGGACCTATGAGGAGAGGCTCGAAGAGCTAAATATGTACACATTGGAAGAGAGAAGGGGACATGATAGAGGTCTTCAGGTACATGAAGAGGGTAAATAGGGGAGGAACAGTCAGGGTGCTTGAAAGAAAGGAGGAGGGGGCCACTAGAGGGCATGGGTGGAAGCTGGAGGGGGGAAGATTCAGCGGTGAAAGGAGGAGGTACTACTTCACTGAGAGGGTGGTGGAGCCATGGAATGCACTGTCTAGGGGGCTGGTGGAGGCAGAGACGGTGGAGGGGTTCAAGAGGGGGTGGGACAGGTACAGGGGAAGGGTTCTGGAAGCAAAATCCAATGCAGCAAGAATATATGGAACTGCGAAGGGAGAAGCCAAAGAAGGCGAGGGAGGCAGCAAGGTCAGCACCCAGGGTGGGGGCTGACCAAACGAGCAGACTTGAAATACCATTAGGCCTGTTCTGCTGGCATTTTAGTATGTTAGTAGTATGTTAGTAATTTCCCCGGTGTCCAGGCCAAATTTCCCTCATTCACTAAAAATACCACCAACAGCTTAATCTGCTTCAAGGTCAGTTGGCATTCATCTGTATCCCTCTCCCCCGGGTTGTGCCTAAAAATAGGCAGGATTTGTCTAGTGTACTTACCCGGTCAACAAAAACTAAATAAAAATAAAAAGAATACATATGAAGAAAGACTAAAGGAACTAAAGATGTATAGCCTCGAGGAAAGGGGGGACATGATAGAAACTTTCAAATTCCTCAAAGGAATCAACAAAGTCCAAGAGGGTAGCATCTTTCAGAAAAAGAGATGTGCAAAAACAAGGGGGCACAATTTGAAGATAGAGGGGGGATGGCTCAGAGGTAATGTGAGGAAGTATTTCTTCACAGAGAGGGTTGTGGATACATGGAACAGCCTTCCTGAGGAGTTCGTAGAGTCAAAAACAGTGGGGGAATTCAAGAATGCATGGGACAGACATAAGGCAATTCTAGTGGGAGGTAGGAGGAAGTAGGCTGTTGATTAACTAGGATCTGCAACTTATCTGTTAGGTAGGGAAATGGGCAGACTAGGTGGGCCAAGCAGTCGTTATCTGCCGTCAAATTCTATGTTTCTATGTAAATAAGGCCTACCGGTTCATCTTGGGTGCTGATAGGCTCACACGTACATGTTCCTATACTTCCAATTGGACTGGCTCTCACTGCAGGATAGACTCAAGTACCAGGTATGCCTACTAGGAATTAAACACTCTTGGGGCTCACCCCCCCAATACAATCCCTTCTGCACCCAGCCAGCAACCTATACATAATCAGGAGCATGGCTAGGAAAGTACTAGCTATACCTTTCTGACATACTAGCCAGGCTCAATGATCCTTCACCTACTGAGCACCCTTATGGTTGAATGAGATTCCAGAATCTCTGCTGAACCTCCCAAGCATAGCCAAATTCAGGTTAAGACTAAAAAAGGTACTCCCTATGAGCCCTAGGTGTGACTGCAATCTGACATAACTGAATGCCTGCCCCACCCTTATGAACAGATTCTTAAACAACATCTAATTATATGGTATATCTACCTTAGAATTTCTTTGAAATATGTTTTGACAAGGCTCCTTTGGATCTCGTCTTTGTACCTCCCCTAATTTTGTTTGTACCACAGTTGACAAGAAACCTTCGCAAATGAGCTTTGGAGCTCAAAGGTGTAATATCTAATTAAATAAATAAATAATTTGTTATCCAATTGTCTTTCCAATGTTGTCTGATACTGTGCTGTACGTAAAGTAGGTAGTACGCAGTGCATCACCTGGTCTCAGTTCATATCTATTTTGTAGAGCCCTAAAATGGATTCATTTTGTTCTCTCAATCAGTTGCTCTCCTGTGAATATGCCATTTTCTTTCCAGTATATGTCATTCAGAATTTTGTTTATTTTGAAATTGTTAATCCTCCAGAGTGGTTGTTCCATATTATTTTCTGTATGTCCTGCCTGTTTCTATCATGACTTTTGTGAGGGTTTCATGTGTATAGCACAGTGGCCATGATTTTAAAAAATGGAGCAACATTTTAGTATTAATTTTGGATTTACTGCAAATGACTTTTTCAATTTCTACCCGGCTGGGTATGTATGTAGTTGGCTGGTCTACTTCTTGTTTTGGTAGCCGTTTACTAATATAATGCATTTTGTAGTGCCCATTTATAGAGTTTAATATCTGGAACTTTAAGACGAATATTCTCTGCCGTCCTCACTAATCTTGCCAGATTACACCTAGCTTTTTTGTTCATCCAAATTCTATTACTTATTAGTCTTTGAACGTGTTTTATCCATTCGTTTGGGATTTTGTCACGAAGCATGCTAAGGACAAATAAAACCCTTGGAAGGAGGTTAATTTTGACTGAGTGAATTCTTTGACCCATGCCTGTTGGTAACTTGTTCCCTCTTTCAGTGTCTATCGTAAGTTTTTGCAATCGATTTTTAGTGTTTAAAGCAACTGTTTCCTTTGAAGTGGGCTATGGATCAGTGCCCAGATAAGGTATTCTTTTTGCACACCATTTAACTCCCAGGTTTGCTACAGAACCCTTTTTACAGAGGTGATAAAGAGGAAGAATTTCTGATTTTCCCAAGCTGTATTTAGTTTATGGCCAGATAAGCTTCAAAACTCCTGGATCATCTCTAGTAATTTGGCGATTGACTTCTCTGGATGTGTGACTGATATCATCACGTCATCCACATAGGCTATTACTTTGTGTTGTTCTCAATTAACTTTGATGCCAGTAATACTCTTCTCCTGTTGAATTTTGAACAAAAATGGTTCCAATGCTAAATTAAATAAGGGTGGAGACAAAGGAAGCCCTGTCTTGTACCTCTTTCCAGGGTAATGGGTGTTGATTTCGATCTATTTATAGAGACCATTGCTATAGACTTCTGATATCAGAGCTTCACCATATTGTAAAGACGTGGAGAATGCCATGTTTCTGTAGGATGTTGAATAAGTATCTCCATTCCACCCAGTCAAATGTTTTTTCAGCATCTAGCGTAATCAATGCAGCTGGCTGGTTCCAATTTCCTGCGATTTCTGCCAAGTATGTTATCTTCCTTGCACTGACTGCGATATGCCTATTCACCATTGTAACCTGGGCGCCATGTACCAGCATGTACCTGCCTGATGGCCACAAAACAGGCTGAGGGCCCTGGGCTCTATCCTGATGGTGATTGGGGGTTCTTTCCCAATTAGAAATAAATAGTGTGGTGCCTCTGCCCAGAGTGAATTGTAGTAGGCCAATTAGTAAATGGGTACAACCCCCTGGGATGCTGTACCTACCCACCTACCGCACAGTCACCCCACACATGAATACCATAAACCACAGTAATACTCTACATTGCCTGCCAAAAACATATAAGCCCACCTCCCCACTGGTACCAGTAATAAAACCATATGCACAAGTGCAATATTTAAGCAATAAGGAATGACAAGGTGTGTGTTATCATGTAATAACGTCACTCCTGGGGTGGGTTAAGGCACAAGGCAAAGCTGAGTGCTTCCACCACCCCAGGAGTGACGTTATTACACAATAACACGCACCTTGGAGTGCCTTATTGCAATTACACAATGGCTCAATGTTATACAAAATAAAAAAAAAAATTAAAACAGTTTTAGTAGATTTTTAGTGTAGCACTGTATCTTTGTTTCTGAAAGAGGTATCCAAACAACAATCCAACAAATCAATATAATGATGTTATTGTGTAATAACATCACTGTCTCAGGCACACACTGACCAATCAGAGCCCTGGAAATTGTCTTGCCATTATATAATAAACATTAGGCTCTGGGTAACCATGTGTTATTACACAGTCCCGTTGTAGGCCTCATTGCAGAGTTGCCTGGGATCTTGCAGAGATGCAATTGATGAAATTTAGCAAGCTTAGTTAGTTAGTTTATTATTTGGCCACTTTGGTCATTACAATTTCCTTATAAAGCTCTAAATTAGGAGCGAAACGCCGTCTGGCTTTTTTTTTTGCTGGGGGCACCTTATTTATCGTGAATTTTCTAGCACATCTGCTTGTTATATAATAAAATGTTTTGTGTTTTCTTTAGACAAGACACACAACTGTTTTGTCTCTGAATATATTAATTACTTTGGGAGAGAGGGCTGAGAGATTTATTTTTACATAGTATTTGCACAACCCCACTCAGCAGGTCAGGCCCTCTGCTCCCACAGTGCCAACCTCCGAGCGCAGTATTGTGAAAAGTTAACAGAACGGGGTAACCCTGTTGTCTGTTTTGTGTGTTCAAATCAACCTTTGGTCTCAAGTTCTTGGAGGGATTCAAACTGTGAACCTCTTGCTAGAGTACCCAATGTACAGGCTCAGATAATTCTGCTCTTGGGGGGGCAGATA
Source organism: Neoceratodus forsteri (assembly GCA_016271365.2). NCBI lineage: Eukaryota > Metazoa > Chordata > Ceratodontiformes > Ceratodontidae > Neoceratodus > Neoceratodus forsteri. Next base: position 1,028,967,684 of record CM028134.1, read on the forward strand.
TCTTTCACCTGTGGGCACCTAACCAGGTGTACAAAATGAACCCTTAAAAACTCTATTAAAGACCTCAGAATAAACTCTTACCTTTTCCCAGTTTGGTATTACCATTAAGCTATGCACAGTGTCACTGTAACCATGTATGCTTCACTTGTCAAAGAAAGAATTTCAGAGGCACACCAAGTAGTCTCTAAAATTAGATGTTTACTTAAAAATAGATAAAAATGTAAAATATAAATACAGAACCATATATCACAAAACATACAATCTTTTAAAACAATAAGGTTTAAAAAGTGCAAATTCCTACCAATAACACACTTCGACTTGCCTAGCTAATGTATTCTTATATTCTTACAGCGCTGAAAGATGTTGTAGTATCAGAGTCCAAACATGTGTGTCTAAATGGAATGCAGACTACAGTTTAAAAATGCTGTGTTTCAACCCTCTTCATTATGTCATCATCTAGCTCCTCCCTTTCAGGATACATAAAAAAAATATATATGCATATAAAACAGGAAGTTCCATCAAGGTATTGAATTATGTGACTCCAGCAAGACTCATTTTCCAAATGATGACACTCTTGAGATTGTGATTTCTCAGTCTCCTTTGATCTATGAGCAGTCTCTGTTCTCAAACACATCAAAGGACCTTTTATGACACCAGGTGCAGTTAACTGACTTTCCTGAGGACATCATAAAATGGATATTCCACTTTCTTGTGACACCAGGTGCAATTAACTGACTTTCCTGAAGATGTCATAAAATGTATATAGTAGCGCCTGGCTTCAAAGCAAACTGACAAGTTAATTGCATTCAGAGATTTGCTGTTTAACTTATATCCTGTCTTTTGAACTGATACCTGGGGGGTCATCCAGGAGCACAACATTTCTCATGACAGACAATCACATTATATTTCTATTTTACAAAAATCATAGCATTATCAGAACCAGCTGCCTAAGTGTCACAGTCCTCCCCACCTAGACTGAATTTGGGGACTCTATCCCTTGCATGGGATGAGCTTCCCAAATCAGTTCACTCCTTGTAGACACAAAACAACCCATCTGAGTTCTGATTGGTCACTCCAGCCCTAGGTAGAATGGTCATGTCATACCCTTGCAAAGCAAGACCCCATCTTAGCAATCTACTATTGTTTTTTCCCATCTGCGTCAGCCAAACCAGGGGGCTGTGATCAGTCTGTACCACAAAATGCTGCTTATACAAGTATGGCTCCAACTTCTTTAGGACCCACACTATGGCAAGACACTCCTTTTTCTCAGTGGAGTATGCCTGCTCCCTAGGAAGTAACATTTTACTCAGGCTACAGGGTGATCTTTCCCTTGGCTGGATGTCTGACTCAGTACTGCCCCAATACCCACGTCTGAGGCATCAGTCTGAACTATAAAGGGTCTGCTATAGTCAGGACTTGTCAAAACAGGAGCACTGCACAGTGCCTCCTTCAATCTGGTAAAGGTTTCCTCATAGGCTGGTCCCCAGGTAATTTTCTTTGGCATCCTTTTCTTTACCTGGTCAGATAGGGGAGCAGCCAGGGCACTGTAATTGGGTACAAATTTTCTATAGTACCCTGCTGTCCCAAGAAAACTCCTGACCTGCTTCTTCATTTCTGGTCTGGGCCACACCTGGATTACCTCTATTTTTATTTGGTTAGGATGGAGCTGTCCTCAGCCTATCACATGTCCGAGGTATGCCACTTCTTCCATGGCCACCTGGCACTTCTCAGCTTTGACAGTGAACCTGGCCCTCTGTATCCTTCCCAGCACTTCCCTAAGGTGGGACAGGTGTTTCTCCCAGCTGGCACTAAAGATGGCAGTGTCATCCAGGTACACCACAGCATACTCCTCAGCACCATTTAACACCTGGTTCACCAACCTTTGGAAAGTGGCCGGGGCATTCTTCATTCCGAAAGGCATTACTTTAAATTCAAATAAGCCTATCAGAGTGATAAAGGCGGACCTCTCCCTAGCTCTGTCCATCAACTCTACCTGCCAATACCCCTTGATCAGGTCAATGGTCGTAATGTATGTCGCCCCTCCCAACTTGTCCAGTAGTTCATCCGTCCGGGGCATCGGGTGGATGTCTGACTTCGTGACTGCATTCAGTCCACAATAGTCCACACAGAAATGAGTTGAGCCATCTGGCTTGGGAACAAGGACTACAGGTGAGAACCAGGGGCTGTGGGATCTCTGGATTACCCCTTAATCCAGCATCTCCTCCACTTCCCTCCTAATGTCCTTTTGGACAGCCTCTGACACTTGATATGCTGTTTGCCGTATGGGCATCTGTGCCCCTGTCTCCACATTGTGCGCCGCTAAGGGGGTTAGTCCAGGCTAGGCACTAAACAATGGAGCAAAGTGTGCTAAAACCTCCCTTACTTCCTGGATCTTGTCTGGGGTCAGCTGGGGAGACAATTTAACTGCCTCTACAGAGGACTCCCACTTACTTTCTTCCAGCAAGTCCAGAAGGGGGTCTACTTCATCTGACCCCTCCCCAGAACTACACACTGCAAACACCATGTCAGCTCTATTTGCATATGGCTTCATCATGTTGACATGGTACATCCTTTCTGTCTTTCTTCTGTCAGGCAACTGTATAGTATAGTTCATGTCATTTACCTTCCTAACCACTTTGTATGGTCTTGCCCACTCAGCCTGCAGCTTGTCTTTCCGGACCAGAACAAGGACCATGACTTCCTGACCCACCATGTATGAGTGAGCTCTGGCTCTGTGGTCATACGTCACTTTTTGTTTCTGTTGGGCAGCTGCCAGGTTGCTCTGGGCTGTCCCCATAAGCTCCTTCAGCCTTTCCCTAAACTTAAGGAGGTAATCCACTATGGGAGTTCCCTGGTTGGTGTGCTTGCTTGCCTTCCTAGTCCTCCTGGATCAAGTCTAGGGGCCCACATACATGGCATCCATGTAAGAGTTTGAAGGGAGAAAATCCTGTCAACTCTTGGGGCACCTCCCTGTATGCAAACAACAGGTGGGGAAGCTATTTCTCCCAGTCCCTCCCATGCTGTTCTGTAAACACCTGGAGCATTGACTTCAGGGTACCATTGAATCATTCCAAAAGCCCATTGGCTTGTGGGTGATATAGTGTTGTGCATCTCTGCACCACCCCACACTTCTCCCATAAACATTTCATCAGGTCTGACATGAAGGAACACCCTCAATCGATGGTAACCTCCTGCAGAAACCCAACATGGGAGAAAATCCCAAGTAAGGTATCTGCCACTTTGTCTGTCCTCAGTGAGGATAGGGCGACTGCCTCTGGGTACTGGGTGGCATAATCCACCACAGTCAGGATGAATCTCTTCCCTGAGGAGCTGGGGGTATTTAAAGGCCATACAATATCCATTCCCACCCTCTGGAATGGTTTCTCCACTATGGGCAATGGAATCAGGGCAGCTTGGGTTTTCTTACCCACCTTCCCTATTTCTTGGCACCGGTGATGAAACCTGCAATACTCCTTCACCTGCTGGGTGAAGTTAGGCCAATAGAAATTCTAGGCCAATCGCTGTGTAGTGCGCATGATCCCCAGATGGCTAGACAAGGGAATATCATGTGCAATCTTGAGCAACTGCACGTGATACCCCTGGGGAATGACAAGCTGCCTGCCTAGCGCCCCCCCGCCTGCACAGCCTGAGTATACATAAGTCCATTTTCCCAATAAACCTTATGTCTGCCATCAACTCCCTGTGCTCCATCAGAGTCTGCCCAAGCCCTCAGCTTCTCTAGACTAGGGTCACTTCTCTGAACACCTGCAAACCCCTCACACATTACCAAGGCATGGGACAGGTCCCCTTCTGTCTCTAAACTAGGGTCCTTAGCATTAGCGTTAGGGCATTCAGGATCACTGTCAATCCCAACCCTGTGACAATGGGTCACCCCTCCCTCCTTGGAGCAACCCTCTGTAGCTGTGTGGTTAACTGCTACTGGGGAAATTTCTGTCCCCTTTTCAATAGTAACCCCATCTGGAGACATCCTGGGGAATCAGCCTCGCAGTGGTTTTCACAATGGCTTCTGTGGGGTCCAAGGAACTACAGTTTTCCCTTGCCACTTGGCTGCGGGTAACTGCACACACCATCCCCTGTTTTAGATTGTTGCCCAGGATCACATCCACTGCTAAGGTTTTGATTACAGTCACCTGTTGCACAGTCCCCCCATTTCATCCCAGTCCAGGAGAACACTGGCCAGTGGCAATGTTTTCTATTCACCAGAGAACCCTTGTACAGTGATGTATTTATTAGGTATAAGCTGACCAGGCTGTCCCAGATCCCCTTTTACCAATGTCAGGGATGCCCCTGTGTCCCTTAACCCTTGTGTGTGTACACAATTCACCATGACTGGGTGCATGTGTTCCCTCATGTTCACAGGCATGTTTCCAGGGACACACAAACAACCCACTTCCTTCCTAGCACTGCCTTGCATATTATTGCTCGTCCATTTGGGTCACTGTCTGGCAATATGCCCAGTTTCTTTACACAACCAACATTCATTTCTTTTCTCAGAGAAATCTTTTCTCTGAAACCTGGGGCTAACTGGTTTTGGTGGAGGCAGTGAGGGTTTTAGCTGCCCTGAAGGTGAGCTTTCCCCTTTCTGCGCTGCCATGCCTGCCCATTCGCTGACAGAGCAGGTCTGCTCTTGGCATAGTGGTCCGAGAGTTCAGCAGCCTCTTGCACTGTTTTGGGATCTCGGTCCTCCAGCCAAGTTTTCAGGTCTGTTGGGCATGCCCAGAAAAACTGTTCTAACAAAATCACATTTTCAATATTATCAAGAGAGTTTGCTTCAATTCCTTCCCACCAACGTTTCAAAAACTGACGTTGTTTCGTGGCTAGCTCCTCATAGCTCATGTCAGGGCTTCTCCTGAGCTTATGGAATTCAGCTCTGTATCATTCAGCAGTTAATTCAAATTTCTTTAACAGTGCAGCTTTAAGTTTGCTGTAATCATCATTGTCCCCATTGTCCATTTGACCCAATGCATCCCGAGCTTTCCCGGTAAGTAGCGGGGATAGTTGGAAGCTCCAGTACACCCTAGAAATTTTAGCCTGAATACAAACTTTTTCAAAAGAATTTAAAAAGGCATCCATATCCTCCCCCTCTTTAAATTTGGCTATCAATTTGGAATTCAATTTGTAACCCAGTCCTGTAGTCCCAGTTAAACCCAAGCCACTTACCTGCTCTGGTGCCACTGGTTGGAGTCATAGCTTCTCCAGTTTGTGTTGCCTCTGGCACTCACACTCCTCATGGTCAGCATCTCACTGTTCTCGCTCTGCCTCTCAGCTTTCTCACTTTGCCTCCCAGTGGTCTCGCTCTGCCTCCCTCTGTTCTTGTTCCCTCTTCTCCTCTGCAGCTTGCTGGTGCTCACGCTCCTCAAGCTCAGCTTCCTGCTGTTCCTGCTCTGTCTTTTCCTGGAACTCCAGCTCCATTCAGCACAACTCAATCTGCAGCCTGAGTACTTCTGGCTGCAGGATACTGGTGACCTTTTCCTGTTGCTGTGGCCCTTCGCTGACAGTGGCACTGCTACCCTCCCGATCGGATCTGAACACCACACTGGCTGCTAGCCCTTCCACATTCAAGGTTCAGTCCCTTACAGTCACTGTCTGTGACTCAGTGCTCTGGGTATCTGCTGCCACCAGGGCATCCACGAGGTTCTGCTTGGTGGCTTTCACCTCGAATGGGACTCCTCTGTCCCTGCACAACTGCTTTAAATAGTCTACAGTGTGCCCACTGTAGTTGGAAGCCATCTTCTTCCCTAACTACGGCTACTCTGACTTGCATTTTAGAAAAAAATAAATAAAACAGGTAGGAACTAGACTGTAAGCCAAGTAATATAGTTCTGTTTCCTTTTAAAAATAAATCACTTGCCTTTTTCTTTCTTTGCAAGTGAGCTGACAGTCTCCAACTAACACACTGAACAATAAAAGCTTGTAATACCAAACTTGTGCACACCACTGCCAACCAATCTGTCACAACCCCACTCAGCAGGTCAGGACCTCTGCTCCCACAGTGCCAACCTCCAAGCTCAGTATTGTGAACAGTTAGAACAGGGTAGCCCTCCTGACTGTTTTGTGGGTTCAAATCAACCTTTGGTCTCAATTTCTTGGAGGGATTCAAACTGTGAACCTCTTGCTAGAGTACCCAATGTACAGGCTCAGATAATTCTGCTCTTTGGGGGACGCCAGATATCTTTCACCTACAGGCACCTAACCTGGTATACAAAATGAACCCTTAAAAACTCTATGAAAGATCTCAGAATAAACGCTTACCTTTTCCCAGTTTGGTATTACCATTAAGTTATGCACAGTGTCACTGTAACCATGTATGCTTCACTTGTCAAAGAAAGAATTTCAAAGGCACACCAAGTAGTCCCTAAAATTAGATGTTTACTTAAAAATAGATAAAAATGTAAAATATAAATACAGAACCATATATCACAAAACATACAATCTTTTAAAAAATAAGGTTTAAAAAGTGCAAATTCCTACCAATAATACATTTAGACTTGCCTAACTAATGTATTCTTATATTCTTACAGTGCTGAAAGATGTTGTAGTATCAGAGTCCAAACATGTGTGTCTAAATGGAATGCAGACTACAGTTTAAAAATGCTGTGTTTCAACCCTCTTCATGATGTCATCATCTAGCTCCTCCCTTTCAGGATACATAAAAATATATAAAACAGGAAGTCCCATCGAGGTATTGAATTATGTGACTCCAGCAAGACTCATTTTCCAAATGATGACACTCTTAACTAAGACTGTGATTTCGGAGTCTCCATTCTCAAACGCATCAAAGGACTTTTTATGACACCAGGTACAATTAACTGACTTTCCTGAGGATGTCATAAAATGGATATTCCACTTCCTTATGACACCAGGTGCAATTAACTGACTTTCCTGAGGACATCATAAAATGGATATATTAGCTCCTGGCTTCAAAGCAAACTGACAAGTTAATTGCATTCAGAGATCTGCTGTATAACTTATATCCTGTCTTTTGAACTGATACCTGGGGGGTCATCCAGGAGCACAACATTTCTCATGACAGACAATCACACTATATTTTTATTTTACAAAAATCATAGAGTTATCAGACCCAGCTGTCTAAGTGTCACAGTATTTACTTTTGACCTAATGCAGTCACAGCCGAAGGGCAATCATTTCTGCTTTACCTCATTACAATTTCACAGACAAAATCAAAGCCAAAAATGGCTAAAATATACAATAAAAGCAAAGTTTTGCAACAAAAGTAACACATTACATCAAATACAGCATTAAATATCAGCAGCAGCTGAATAATGTGTCTCCCTAGTTTATCAATTCCTGTTAAATTAGTAAAATAATAAAGCATACATTGAATGTTAATTATATTTCTTTTGCAATTATAGCTAACTTATATGCAACTTGCATTTTATATTCCTACTAAAATCACATTCCATTATCATGAATCAGGATCATTTGCCCAGTAATCTACTTGAATTAAGGCACATTACTTATTTCTCAGCGAGCAGCTAAAACTTTTCCTTAAGGAACATCATAAATAGTTGCACGTTCACTTGCCATTATAATTTATCACAAACCCCTGTTAAGCAGGGCTTCATAAAATATAAGCATCTATATCCCCCAGCAGGTAAATTTATATGAACAATAGGAGGGTGTTATGAACTAAGAACTCTGCACACACACTTCCTTAAGTCATCAATCCTGCTATAGTTTGGACATTGTGCTGTATCTGGCAGTCATTCATTATAAAATAATTGAATCTTATGAACTCCATATGTACCACAAGTCAGAATTATCAAAAAGCCATTTAAAAGGTGTATAAAATTATAAAGACATAAACATATAAAGTAGCAGTTTGTAACGTTTCTTTGGCAGTTCTTATTCACCTGTGAAAAGCCTTGCTTGTTGCTTCTTTGTGGAAAAAAGTTAAATGAAAACCAGCTCCTGCTCAAATAATTTAACCAATAAAAATCGGTCAATAAATGCCGATTGAGTTCGGATTTTGAGTTTGGTTTTCTTGGATCTTATACCTAACCAGGGTTCAGAACCTATTTTTATTTCAATGCCACAAATCTCATTTGCATGTGTTCTGATGTAGTTCTTAGGAGAAACAGTACCAGGAATTTACAAAACCAGGGACTCTGCACAAGAGTGGTATGATTAAACCCATTCAGTTTTGTTCTTTGCAAAATTAGGAGTTCCCCTGTTAGCAAAATTTCAAACCAAATCATGCCAATAAGGTTCCAGTGCAGGCAGTTAGCAGACAATTCAAATAAAAGTTCTTCTACAAAGTTTTAAAACTGTAGGTATTTAAAACTGTAGATATTTCCTCATATAAAAAACAAATGCAATAGTGTTGGAAGCTTCCAGGTACATTCTTCCCTCAGTTATCTTACCTCCGTAGTTAAACTGAATAAAGATCAACGTCCTGTATTGGGGAGAATAAAAACATACCTTCACAGGGAAGTTACCTCATGGCCAACTTCCATATCACAGAAACAGTGTCTTTGCATAGCTTTAGAAGACTTCATTTGCTGCAACACTGCAACTTCTCCCAAATCAGGAGTCCACAGCATCAGCAAAGGCCCCTCTTTTTTTTTTTTTTAAACTCCACTGGTTCCCATTTCAGCACTGATTTCCATGAAAAGTTCTCAGTGTATTTGCACTTCCAGCAAATGAGGCATTTAAGCCAAACATTACTCCTGACTTCCATCTCCTTCGCTCCAGCTAGAAGTTAATTACTGAACCACATCACTCCTGTATCTCTGCTGTCGAGCTTATTTGAAAAATAAAAGAAGAGAGAATGCTCCACTAAGCATGGTATTTCCTAATTCAGAGACACCTTGTCCCAATCCCCCCTAGGTAACATTAACATACCTCTTACAATATTAGAAAATGCCTTTATGCATTTACAGCCTGGTCGGACTCTCAGCCTCTCACCGGGATGTCCAGTTCTAAACAGGTGCATCTCCAGCTCCATTTTCCACTACTCCAAATCCAAGTGCCGAGTGACAGCCTTCCATTGACAAGTCTTCCCAGAACTCCATGGATACGTTCATTGGGCCAGTTACATATTGCTCAAAGGCTCTCTCTGGCACAATTCTCAAGTGGCCTAGAAACAAAATGCCTCAACAAAACTACTACCACTGGAATTCTTGCATTCTAGTTTCTCTGAAATGTTCTAGTTTCTCTGATATACGGCACAGCTTTGTCTGTCCAAAAAAAAATACAAAGCAGTCTCAGTAACTAAAAAAATATGTGGAGCCCAGAAAGCATCTTTAGAACAGGCTCCAAAATCAGTCGAATTCTATGAGGAGAGCCGTTTGGAGCTGAGCAGCAGTGCGGCCATCTTGCTGCTCCAACCCCCTCCCCCATTTAGCAAGCCTGCACTTTAACTCCCCAACAGGCCATAGTGTGCTAGCAGAATTTTAAAACTTGAACTTCAAAAGTGGAAATGGCAGCCATTCAAAGGCAATAATTGTAATCCAACTTGATAAAAACAGAACATTCAGTCAGTAATGCCAGCACTCACATGACCCTTGGATGCAGCCGGCCAGCAGCAGGATGGTAGTTCAGAAGGAGCAGGGAGCCGCACACAGGAGCAGGAAAACTGCCCAGAAACCTTGGATTCTTTTAAGCTGGTGGCAACAGTTCAGCCATTCTTGTCTCACACCTCTGTGAATGCAGCTCTTCTCTAGCAGTTCTCAAGCCATAGCCCTTCGGGTTCACACTTTTCTAGATGCAGAACCTTTCTAGCACCTCTTCTCTGGTCTCAGCTTTTCCGAATAACATCCAGGATACAGGAACACTGCACAGCGGCTTCCTGGTTCACAAGAAGCCCAGACCACAGAAGCTACCCTATGGTCCGACTCCCCCAAAAAGGTCAAGAGTACCTCAGCACTACAGCACGTGCCCATGGCTCCCTGTTCCCAGATCCACCCCACCTGATAAGGGCTAGCTGACCACTTGCCTGGCTCCGAGGCGCCCGGGACAGGATGCAGTCTCTGTCTCCACTTGGATCAACTCAGGATTCTAGCAAGCAGTTGGGCTCCTTTAATTCACACTTTCTGCTGAGCGCTCTGGAAAAGTCTCTGGCAATGGGTGAACCCAGGCATAGGTCCACAAGAAATGTCTTTAAGGAGCCTGGGAAGGACTACCAGGATTCTTCTTGATGAGTCATGGGGAAGACTCAGAGGACACCTGGCCTGGCTAGGCCCTTCTCTTCCACCCACTCACAGCTCCTCTCTACCATCAGAGACCTTCAGCCACCAACTGCCCCAATCTGCAACTATCCCTGGGGTCTGAAGAAAGAAAAGCCACTTCTGATTGACTGAGCACACTTGTCTGTCATTGAAATTAATATTCATTAAGTCCTCTCGATGCCAAATTGGTTGCTCATTTGGGTGCCAAGATGTTATCCATACCCCTTACCCAAGAACCATAGCTGCAGGTCCTTGGGCTCCTAGAATGCTGACTGGTTGTGGCAGGGGTCAGAAGCAAGAAGAATGGGTGCTGGAAACAGAGTTTACATGCAGTCCCAACTTTGCTGTCTTTTTGCAGCCAGACAGTATAGTTTTATTATTCATTGCCTCCATGGCTCTCTATAGCTGCCCCTCTGCCCTGGCATCCAGTAGCAGAGTAAGGCTTCCAAGGGGCTTCCCCTGCCTGTTGCTCATGCCATAACACTGACCCTATGTGACAGGCAGAGCCATTATTTACATAGTGGCACATTTACATTTAAGGAAACGGGCACCTTTTAAAGCCACCACAAAGTTTATTTTGTTGCTCCTCTTGCCCCTCCTGTGTGTCTCTGTACACCGATTTGCTGTCCTGAGGGTGGAGCACACAGAGAGGAACAGATACACAGCTGCAATGAGTGGCTTAAATTTCCAGTGCCATAGAGCTGTTCTGAGCATGCGTGCCTGCCAACTCACACTTCCATGCTGTGAACTGCACGGTGGCAGCGTCTTGACTTGTCACCAAAACATGAGCTCCTCCAGTCCCTCTCAGGTGGAGCTATCAGCAGGAGCCAGTAGGAGGCAAATGGGAAACCACCACTGGACCCTGGGCAAGGCGGTAGACTAATGAGAGGAGGGGCAGAGGCACACAGGCAAGCCTCCCAACATTTGGTGGTGGGAGGTTACACCATGAATCCTGAAGGTGAATGAAGGGGACTGATGATATATGACATTATATGCTGTATCCTGGTGGCTAGAATTTTCTGGATTATTTTGGTGACTATATTCAAATAGCGTTGTTGGTCTGTGGTTTTCACATTTTTCTTTACTTTTGTTGGGTTTCAGTATTAGCATAGCCTTTCATCACGGACCCCAGAAGTTGTTCCTTTTCTTTGGCTTCTTTTATAACTTCTTTTAAATCTGGGACCAGTTCTGTAGCAAATGTGTCATACAAATCAGGTGGGATACTATCTTCTCCTGGGCCTTTCCCTTTGGATAAATTGCACATTGTGTTGAGAATCTCAGATATTGATATTTCTTCTTGTAATTTGGCTGTTTGTTCATTGCTGAGAAACTTATCAAAATCTTCTGTCGTTCCCATGCCTTCTGTTTTATAGTTTGATGTAGTAGTCTCTAAAACAGTTATTTATTTCATATGGGTCTGTGACTATTTCTGATGGGCACGGGAGCATAATGTTGTGTCACAAACAGTGTGGCAATATTCCACTCTGTCAATACAGTGGGTACATTGCCTTCGCTCGATAATAACATTGAGATGGAACATCAGCGCTGAAAAAACATATATTTTTGAATTTTGTGGGGGGCTTCACCCCCACACCCATGTTGCAGGGGCCAGCTCAAACCTCCCATTAAAATAACCACCTCCTGGGGAGGTGACTCGAGATGGGGAGAAACACGGGGGGGCAAATCAGCAGTAGCACAGCACTTACTCTCCAGTACAAATACTCTCAGCACCTCTACTACCTCCTCTAACTCATTAAGTGCTTTTAAATCCAGACTATTTTCTCACCTAGCCACTTCAAACTCCTGTGACTGCCTTGTTTAATCTCCTATTATATTCGCACTCCTCCTCCCTTGCCCTCTTACTTGACAAAGGCCTACTAATGGATCCTCGTCTCCTACAATTGGTCTGCTCCTTCCTCCTACCCCCCTTTCCTCTTTTTCTTACTTACACTGCCTAACTTACCTCCCTTACCTATCTTCCCTCCTCACTTGTTTTCTATATAGTGAAAGTGCTTAAGTGATTTATCTGCTGTTCATAAATGTCATTAGATTTTAGCAACCCTGTACCTCTATTTGTCTGTAACTGATTTTGACGCTGAACCTTTGTAAAAGAGCCATGGCTCAAAGGTATTAATTCCTAGATTTACAATAAATAAAATAAATAAAAACTTACAAAAACACGAAACACACAAAAGCACACAGGTAGGCTGGGACAGGGATTCAAGCGCTGGGCCACAGACACTCTGCTTCCCTCTACTGCTAGTGGTTCTTCCCTCTGAGCCACAGCAGCAGCTCGACGGACCACCACCCAGCAGAGGTCTTATCCTCTGTATCACTCCCTCCCAGCCTTCAGCTCCTGGGAATGAAACCACTTCTTCACCATTTCGTCCTTGCAGTATTTTGTACCCTGTAGCTATTTTCCCCTATGCTCTTTCCAGCACAGTTTTGACTGTGGCATTATTACCACAACATATCGACTTGGTACCTTTCTGATGTTCCCTTTTTATGGCTGTGGGTGGAGCCCACAGATGTTTTGCATTGCTGGCTTAAAAACGTCCGACCATGGCATGCTTTCATTGGACTTTTGGAAGTATCCTTCTGAAAGTCCAACAGACCTGGGAAAACTCCACCACGGTCGGCCACTACGGCGTAACAGCTGTACTATTTCAGCTGTTACTTCTGCATTTCAGGACAGGACCTGTGCGTGTGCACCTTGCGTGCATGCAAAGTTCCACTGGTGCTGTCATCTTAGGAATGGCAGAATACCATTCATGCAACTATGCATGCGCGAATGTTGCGTATGCACAGTTGTGTTGCTGCCATCTTAGGGATGGTACTCAGCGGTGCTCGCTCTCCAGAGCTTTGAAAGCTCACCACAGCCATATCAGCTCTGATTAGTTTCAGTGGCTGTGGTTAGTGATTTACTTCCCTCTTGTTTCAGGTGTAGTGCCAAGAGTTTCATGGCTTTTGGACCATTTGAAATATAGAATTTTGGTTTTCCAGTTGGCTAGTTCCATGGCTTATCACAGGTTTTCATTACATTTTTCTTGACATTTGTCCATTTATTCCATGCTTCTTCTGATGAGTTATTTGTAAGTTGTTCTTCAGCCTTTTTTATGTCTTCCATTATTTCTAGCCTCTTAGCTGACTTTGTCTTCTTCTACCCCGTACAAACTGTAATACATTTACCTCTTACATAGTGCATTTCAAGACTTCCCATATTGTGGCCAAGCTACTTTCATCTTGTTCGTTGTTCCACAGAAATTCTTCTATTGTATATTTGATATAATTTCTATATTCTTCATTCTGAACTGTGAAGTTCTGAATTTCCATGAAGGTGATTGGGGCCCTTGTACATACAATCTAGTGTTATACAGACTGGTGCGTGATCCGCGATGGTGGTGGATAAAATCATAAGTCTCTACAGTACTGGTTATCTCATTATTAGAATGAACCAGTAATCTATTCTTGATGCCCTCTTGTATGTATAGGACCTAAATGTATATTCCCTGCTATCTGAGTTAGGTGCTCTCCATGCATCGATCAGGTTGTGCTCTTCTAATATAGCCGATAGTGCTTTAGCACATTGCGTGAGGGTTCTTCTTGGATTATTACTATCTAGTACTGACTTCATTGTTAAGTTCATGTCTTGTCCTATTATTGTTGCATACTCAGCTGTATGTGCAAGTTGTGCCACCAATACATCGAAAAATTCCAGGTCATCCTTATTTGACCCATAAATATTTATGGGGGCCACTCTGGTGAGACCCATTTTCCCAGCCACTACTAGTATTCTACCTTCATCGTGTCTTCAGGTGTATTCATCCTCGAAGGTCAGATTCCTATATAGGAGAATCTGTGTCCCTCCTCTCCTTGGTGTCAACGTGGCTCAGTTGGTAGCACATCCGCCTCTGCACCAGAAGGTCGTGGGTTCTCGTCCCACACCAGGATGGACTTGCACTTAAAAATCGCTGGCATCTGAGTGCAGTATTGGGGGGGTGCTGTACTGCAGGTGTGTGCCATCCTTCGGATGAGATGTTAAACCGAGGTCCCTTCTGCCCATCCTGGTGTTGTCCTGGTGGGTGTCCAGGTGGAAGTAAAAGAACCCAGGGAACTCTTCGTAAAGAGCAGGGAACATTCCCGGTGTCCTGGCCAACATTCCCCTTCCCATAAACTGGTTCATGCAATTATCCAGGCTTTGTGTGGGTGATGATGTGCGATATGGCCGCCACCACACATTCAGTCACTTCACTACCAGTCTAGCATTGCTTGTAAAGTGCTTTGGTATACTGTGTATGAAAAGTGCTATATAAATGCTGATTCTTCTTCTTCTTCTTCTTCTCTTCTTCTTCTTCTTCTACCTTCACCCACTCCATATGCTTTCCCTACCCAGTTTCTGTTCATCATTAAGGCTTCTTCACTTATTTTATTTTATTCTTTCGTAACCAGGTGAGGCCCACTAGGCCTCAGTGCCTATTTTCAGGGGTGACCCGGGAACACTGGAGTGATTAAATGACTTGCTCAGAGTCTTGCAATATGCAAGTGGAGGTTATGGGAATCAAATCCAGGTCTGCTGGATGTACCAAGCTCATTCACAGCTCGTTACTCTAACCTCTAGGCCAGTGGTGGGCAATCCGCGGCCCCCAACATGTTTTTGTGCAGCCCCGAGAGACTTTCTGAAAAATGTTTTGTTTTGCTTTTTAAATGTACTGTCTCTTCAATTTCTCTGAAACTTCAGTCCATGTCTCTTCCTGGTTCCATTGCTCATGTTGTGTAGCTCTAAACATCTTTGAGCAGCACTGAACATGAAAATAACTTCGGTATGCAAATATTTGCATTTGAATTGTTAGTGTGGATTTACTGCGAGCTGCGGGCTGAGTGGAGAGAATGTGCTACAAATGGAGAGAACATGCTGAAAATGAAAATGCTGACCTAGGTATGAAATTACTTTGTTAGTGCTCGTCAGCGCAATTTAGTGTTAACAGGGGTATCAGTGTGTCAGTGTGATTTGCATTTCATTAGCTTGGCTAGGAGTGGGTACCATAGTAGATAATTAGGTGCAAAGTGGTGCAGTTGCTGGTAAATTAAAGGCAATGAGTGTTGGACCTTGCCTTCCTTACAGACATAACTATGCATCTCAGTAATCTGAACCTGGCACTGCAGGGCAAAAATCATCTGCTGCCCACCCTGATAACAAGCATCGAGAAATTCATGATTCAAATACAATTAATGGCATCACAGCTACAGTCACACAATTTCACCTATTTACAACAAGCACTGAACAATTCATCTGACATTTTGAGAAGCGATTCACATCTCTGACTGAGCCGAAGCCATTCATGGCACTGTTATCAAATTCCTCTGAGTTCGACTTCAGCAGCAGTACTGTTGTGTGCCAGAGACTCGGACTTAACAAAAAGGCATTTAAGGATGAACTCCTTGACATTCAAGCACTTGATGACTGCACAATAAACAATATCAAGAAAGAAGGAATACATCAGATGTGGCAACGTTTTGGTGGACCAATGCTCTGTACCTGTGCTGCAAAGTTGATGTCGGTTCCACATACACATGTGAACAACATAGAAATATAGAAGTTGACAGCAGATAAGGACCTCAAAGCCCATCCTGTCTGACCATTTTTTTCTGCCTTATGAATGTGCCATACACCTTTACTCGATCAATGGCCTATCTATTCATACTCATCTGTATTGCTCCCTTATGCCTATCCCATGCCTGTTTGAAGCCCTGCACTGTATTCATATCCACCACTTCCTGAGGTAGGCTGTTTCATACATCCACCACCCTTTCTGTGAAAAAAAAACTTCCTCACATTACCCCTTATTTGGCCTCCCTCTAATCTCATGCTGTGTCCTCTTGTCTTACTATTTTTCTGATATTGAAACATGTTAGACTCTTTCACCTTGTTAATGCCCTTAAAGAGCATGTACCTACCTCTGGGCACCACCACGCCATGCAGTGGGTCCCATGCACCAAAGCAGTGGCCAGTAGTCCAAATCACCGAACGATGCACCAAACATGCCAGAAATGAAGAAAACCCCATACTGTACATGACAAAAGCCGAATGCAGCCGAGTGAGGGGAACCGACAGCGCGTGACGTCAGTAAATGAATCCCGACATAAACAGGAAGAACCTAGTCCTAGTGGTGCACGACAGGGAGAAGGGAGGAGCTGAGGCAGAGGGCTACAGAACAGGAGAGCCGCTGAACGAATCAGGAACACAGGTACACACGCCACGGAAATGTAGCAGATGTCTGAGTGGAGCACACAAGTCAGAGGCTCAGAACACAACAGCGAGGCAGAAATGGGACCACAAGGCAGCACAGTGAGTGGATTGCAGTGAAGCTAAAACTGACACAGTGCTCTGGAGGTGCCACAGAGCATGTCAGCACAGCGAATGTGACTGAGTGTCCAGTGACGTCTCACAGCACCGCACACAGCTACCAGATCTACAGTACAGAGACTCATGTATTTTACAGTGAACTAGAGCAGTCTACAGGTAAACTGTTCCCATTGGCATGCATTAGTTAGACAGGAACACAGCAATTCAGCTGCAATAGGAAATAATGTCATTTTCAGGAAACACTGGAAAATTGCAGTTACTAGAAAATGTCAGACTGATTTGGGAGCCTTGGCACTGCAGGAAACGCTGAGACAAGAAGCATTTAGTAGTCAGGAAACCACACTGCAGTAACCGAGTAACATGCAGCAGGAACAACAAACAGTGGGGCCAAACATAACCTACAGTGGGGCACTGCTGCACCTATTTCTGTCCACTGGATCTGCTACTGCCTGTCACGGTACAGACACAGTGGAGCAGGGAAGGGCACACCTGTACAGGATGGCAAGGTGTAGAGGTGCAACAGTGCACCAAGGAGCACTGTGCCGTGCAGCACAGCAAGTGAGACCGACTGCATAGTGCTGATCCAGAGCAGTGCAGGAAGGCCAGTGGATGTGATTGGAATGCCATATCAGTGCTGTGCACACCAGGGTGCCCTGGAGGTGGCCCACTGCACCTGCAGCAACAATAGCAGAGTGGAACTGCAGCCACCCTGAAAGTACCATAGGGTGGGAAGACATGACAGTGCAGTGGGTGGATCAACTGTAAATGCAATGTCCCAAATGCATGTTGCAGGTTGTCACACCAGGTACACAGGACCTGCTGCAATGTGGACGTGGTGTGGTTGGCATAGGTATCCAGTGGGGGAGGTGGTTGTCCCGGCACGCAACACCCAGGTCTGCATCATGAGGATGCAGCATGAACTGCAGCAGGAAGAGCAGACAGCAGGAGCAGGCACTGTGGTATGTACAAAATACCAGTCCACACATAGCAAGGAAGAGAGGGACATAGGCTTGTAGACAATGACCCTGGGGTGCACAGAGGATGATGATGTGACCACAGTGTGCTCAGGGCATAGTGGCCAGTGCAACTGACCCATGTGCAGACCATGTGTACAGAAACAGCACAGTGTCCAGGACATGTGCAGTGACAGCTGCAGCAGTAGTGCCATGCTGAAACACCCTACACAAAGTCCTGACAACACCGTGACAAATAGGCAAAGGCAGTAGGACGATGGAGTCCACCACAATAGGACAGTTGGGACTGGAATGGTGGACAAGAAACATGTCCCCGCCACAGTACCCCAGCACAAAGAAAGGACACCCACATTGCAAACATAGTGTGGCATGTCCACAGTGGGCAGCGCAATGCTGGCATATGACATTGAGTGCTGCACATGAGGTGGGATGTGACATAGTGCAGTGAATGTGTGACACTGGCATGTATATGGTGTCCCCTGCACAGGTGTGCATCACCATGGTGATGGTACCACACTACAGGCGTGAACTAGGGACAGTGGCAGAGTCCTGCAGAGTGTGCATGATGTGGTGTGGGCATGTGATGTCCAGTGAACACAGGTGTGACAACCCACTGTGCCTGCAACATGTCTGTGTATGTGACTGTTGCACGTATGTGTAATGTCACTGCATGTGTGCACAGGTGGTCATTTCATTGCATTGGGAAACACAGTCCAGTAATATGTATCTGCATGACTGTAGACACTGAGGATGGGATATTTCTCCCCTGTGTGTGTTGCTGCATTGCGTGTAGTGTAGCAATCCAGATGGTGTGCTAGCACACAATGACTGAGGCTAGAGATGCAGCACACATTGTGGTGTGACCTGTGACCATGACAGGTGGCTGCCCCATCCCAATGTGCAGAGCTGGCTGATCATGAGTGCAACACTAAGGGGAAATACCTGGCACACAGCAAGCATGTGCACAACACTGTGATGAATGTGTCGGATGTTAGCAGTATATTAGGTTGTGGAAACAACAACGCAGTGTGGTAGTGGACATGTGTATGGCTGTGCAGTGGTGGAGTGTGTGTGGCAACGCCTGTGTACAACTGAATACAATGCATACCCACAGTGGGACAGCAGACAGTGCACGGGACCCATCATGGAAGTAGTCACCCGTGTATGCATGTATGTACAATGGCACAGTGTAAGCTGCATAGCCATGTGTGTGCAGTTGTGGGTGGTTGTGGGGTGGGACTGTCAATGTGTATGTGTGTGCATGTGGATGCGTACATGCCTGTGCATGGTAATCTACACTGTGTCAGTGTCTGTACACTAGGGAGGCAGCAGAGCAGACAATCCCAGTGCAAGCACACTGTGGCAGGACACATGCCACGTAGTATGCAGACACTGTCTGGCAAACATGGAATGCACCTGCAGAGGACAACAATATCTGTACCACCACTGACATGGAGTCATGTCACGGTTGTGCACAATGTCCAGATGATGCCTGATCAATCACAGTGGTCCCATGAGACATGCATGCCATTAGGCATGCCGACTGAGAATGTGTGGAACAGGTCTGAATGGTGTTGCTGACACACCAACAGTCCCACCCCCCCAAGCATGGCTGGGATGTGTCGTCCCTGGGAATCGTACAACAGACAGTGTGTGACCATGCTGTGCTGACTGACACAATGGACCTGAGTCCACAATGGGTGACACATGTCACAATGTGATATGCACTACAGTATATGGCGCAAGGAGCACATAGCGCCACGTGTGATGCCACCCAGTACTGCAAGAAGCAGCCTGCAACATGCTGCAGGTGATGTGTGCCAAAGCTGATCCACGTCAGTAGGTATGCCATATACCACCTGTGACAGGGTGCAAGGGAGTGTATGTCAACATCGACGCCCTACACTGAGGGTGTGGCTTGTGGCTCAGCACTTGTGACATTCCAAGACAACACCCTGGGTACAGTGACCTAAGCACTGTTACACCAGCCAGTAGCCCGGCCAAGTGACTGTAGCATCCACTGGGCATTGCTGGAGTGTGCCTGTGTCAGCATACGGCCCCACCTCAAACCGACTAACACCCCACCAACCACCAGTGTGTTAGGGACCTGTTGCAGGCTAATGACACCCCAATGCCTCTGAGTCACAGTGCATGGGTCACAGGGCTAGCCCACCCTCCCATGTCCAAATACACCACAGAGCCATGAAGGGCAATACAAACCCCATGGGATGAACAACATATGGGGTGGCACTGCTGCCTGCATGGACGGTAAACCCCGCCTGGGACATGCCCAAGCCCCAGTCAGTGTTGTACTGTGCACAGTCCACACAGTGCACACCAGAGACCCTGCATATCCTAGATGTCCACTGCTCCCCACCAGAGTGCCTGTCCACCCCCAGCACCAGTTAGAGAATGCAATAACATGCCACACACCTCTGTGGCCAGCCGCAGACTGAGCATCCTCTCAGTAGTATCACTGTATCCAGGAAGTGCACAGTCACTGCAGTGGCATAGCTATGAGGTGTGGGGATGTGAGAGTGGGGCATGCCATCCAGGGATCCAAGACGTGGAGCCATGCAGCCTGACAGGGGTAAGTACTGTGACATGTGATACCCTACAAAAGGTATGTTGTCCCTGTGGCGCCACATGATGCAGGCCATATCCATCTGGGACCTGCCTATCATGGAAGTGGGTGCATGGTCACTGGCACATCAGCATATGACGCAAGACGCAATTGGCATCAACATGTGGCATATCACCTGGAAGCAGACACAATGATGCATGTAACTGTGTGAAACCATGAGCTGATGGTGAGCAAGTGAAAATGCAAATGCTGGATGCATGCATGTGACTGTTCCCCAGTGGTAAAGGGGGGGGAGTATAGTCTGCACAAAACCAATGCACGTGCAAGAGGGAGTCACAGTGTGTCACTCATGTCTCCTACAGGGATTATATAGCAATGTCCTCTGTGGATGATGAATCATTCACTGAAGATGACAATGCATCCACACAGGAGAGCGGCAACATGACACATGAGCACGAAGAGTCAGAGCGCGACGGTGATGGCCAAGACACCTCAGCGCATGCTGAGGATGAACAGTCAGACACCGAAAGCGATTCGTCAGGCACATCATCAAATGCAGATGAGGCACAAGATGCACAAGAGATCCGTCCATATCCCTTTGAACCCACCAGCACACAGGCCGGTCCAGCTGACTGACAGTGAAGATGAGGGTGAACTAAATGCTGACAGAATTGGCAACACTGACTGGTAAGTGTGATGCAGTGCTGGGTCTGTGTTGTATGATGTAACAACCACCATTGCCATAGTCACACGAGTCCAGATGAGGCATGGCACATGTTAGCAATGTCACATGACAGGCTGAAGCGTAGGTCAGCTGTTGTCAGACACAGGCATCAGTAACAGTAATACAACAACAGCAGTATACAGAAAACTGTGCCAGCCAGTATGTTGAGGGATATGTACAAATGGCTACATAGACACACCAAATGGAACACAGAGGACATGTCTGTACACAACTGTGGACACAGTACATGCACAAGGGGACATGGTGCATCCCTGAGGGGTGCCCATGCAGCTGCAGGATAGGCCACCTGCCCGGAACCACACCAATCACCACAGGGGTATCACAGAGTCACCCAACACAGAAACAGCAATGGACAGACAGCCCCCATGGGTACCCAGGGGAGGTACCACAACTACCTGACTGCCGTACATCAATGACACTGTCCATGTATGTCGTACCGTGCATGACAGTACCACGCTGCACGGATGGATCAGCCAGTGGCATGTGTGGTGTTGGCCTCAGTAGTCCACCCTGTATACAAATGTGTTGTACAACATGTGCACCACATCCAGGGGACACAGATGTGGGACTGCAGTTGCATGAAATCCTGCATGTGCAAAGCTGCACTGGTACAAGGCTCCAGCTGACCACACGGATGCCTGTGGAAGGACAGAATGGCCATGGCAATGCCACACAAATGGCACCTGGAGACACCTAAGACCCCATGAGACCCACAGAAACCACATGGGGATGACAGCGCACACCTGCCTGCCCAAGCAAGTACACACCTGCAACATTCCTGCCATACCCCCATGACCAAAGGCAGTGCCCACATATGTGACGCCAGTGTGGCGGTGGCTGTGGCATACATCAGCATGACACACCATGAACTTGGGTTGGCTGTGATACAACACAGTCCAACACCACAATGAACAGGCAGTACAACGTGTCATATGTGTGTGTAGCGGATGTGACGGCAATGGTAGTGACATGCACAGTGATGTAACATATTGGACACAGGCATTGCAATGTTGAACTGTGTTCAGTCTGACAGACAAATAGCCACCACCATGGTGCGGTAACGCACCATGTTCCATGACATAGATGCATGTGTGACACCCCACCACCATGCACTGTAATGAACAGCCCATCCCTAAACACTTGCAATGTAACACACTGTACCATGTAACAGTGTCATGTGTATGCAAACAAGCAGTGAGCCCTTCCACAAGTATGGATGTGGTGCAACATGCTCTGTGTCGTGTGTGCAGTGGTGGTCTTGGCATGGGGGGAGCGAGTCAGGCATGCATGCCAGTCCCGTGCCTGCAGTGCAGATGGTGAGGGTATGTCAACTGTGCACCACCAGCGATGATGAGGTGCAGACCATGACAGGACACACGTACAGGCAGGACTGTGACAAGTACACCAACTGAGAGACAAAGGTGGCATCAGTGGGGAAAGGCTGTATGTGAGCCAATTGTGCATACTACTGTTGATGGTAGGGTTTGGCACAGTGCACAACTGGCATGCGTGGCTGCCAACTGGTTGCACACATGACACTCCAGTTGCTGTGTATAACAATCTTGCCATGGCACTGGTCACACCAATGAGAGTGGTCTGAAAGTACACACTGTGTACTGATGCAATAGGCACCTGACTGGAACACATGTGTGTGGACAGGTCATGGTGACAATGTGAATGCAGTCTGTGGACAACTGACACAGGAGGAATGTACAGTCCTGTGGTGGTGCATGGCATGGTGTGCTGTATGAAACATACATGACACCATGATGTAAGATGCAATGGAGCACATACGTGATGACTGCAGCAGGCAGTACACAAATGTGCAATGGAGCAGACAGAGCATGACACCGGTAGTCAGCACAGTGCCCTGTATATGCCACACACAAGGGGACACACTGCAGTGTCCATGACATGTGCACATGCATGCACAGACCACTTGACAGAGGCACATACAAAATAACTAGAACAGCCTGACCAGCGGCAGTGGAGTGTGCCCGTGAAGCTGTGCCCACGCACGACACTGGTACAGCCATCCAGTCCCACAGAGTCCATCCTACCAACCCATGACATGTCATGGGTGGCCCCACCTACCCATCAGAGTCCTCCTGAACCACCCCCACAGGTGCAACAGCTACCAGGTCCGGAGGCTGCACAATCCAGGGATACACATCACTCACAGTGAAGCAGTGCCACCCTGCCTCACCCCCTAGTCCCCCACTGACCAGTCCCCCCAAGTGCTCCCTGACGTCCCCACCCCTCATCAGCTGCAGCAACCCCCAAGGTGTACCCCATACATGCCCCTGATGTCCCAGAGGACCCACAACATACCCCCACTGTACTGCCCACCATCAGTGAGTACAGGATGAGCCCCACTAGCTAAGACCCCGAGTGCACATGTGTGACTACAATAGATAGCCATGTGGCCACTGCATCTGTAGTATGTCACAGGAGCCTGTGAAGCCAGGGCCTGCCAGCACCTGTGACTGACAGTTGCCATGGAGAAACACAGTGCCACACACACACATGAGCTGTGAGGCTGCTACATGCCTAATGCACCTGTGGATAACAATATGTATCAAGACACAAGGGACCACAGCTGACTCCCCACCTGCCCTCATGCCATGCCCACATGTCACAGATGCATGTGGACTGTGAATCACAACACCAACACTCCTATGTAGAGCAGGGATGTGACTGTCAGTATCATGACGCCGCACACACTACACATACATGACAGACATGGTGTGTTCCAATGTACAGACATCCCCTATTCCTATTTGAAATCCCAGCACCATGTAACTCGACAAGCACTGAAGTACACATAACCTGTCAATATACACCCATAGTGGCAGACTGCAGAGCGTTACACGGTACAACCAACAATGTACACGACACACCTGTACTGTATCGGTAGCACTGCATCTGCACCACTGCAGCTGACAAATGTTCATAAGATGCACAACAGGACTATACCCCCACCACTGGTGTACAGTACGGCAATCCCCACCACACAATGGGTGCTGTGACCAACCCCACATGTCCTGAACACAATCAGAGCAGCAGGGGAGGCCATCGTGACATGACCACCCTCAGTGTGTAGTGCTGAACAACCAATACCATGATCAGTTGTCCGACATGGCTCTGTAGTAATGTGTCAGCATGTGACACTGGATGCACATACTCAGTAATGCAGCACTCACTGCATAGTGGGTCAGTCCCCCATACGTAACTGAAATGCTGAGTGACAGGCTGGCACAATGTGGAAATGTCTGTGGAACCATGTGTGGCACCATGGAAACATGCACAGGTGTGTGTACTATGACCTGAGGTCCACTGTGGAAATGTGTACTGAGTGCCCCAGTGGCAGTGGTTCACCTCTGTTGAGAGTGTCGCCACAGGCCAGTATATGGCATTGTCCCTGGTGGAGCAACAGAGGAGGTGTATAGTGGTCCAGTCACCTATGGAATGTTTAGTAGTGCTGCACACCACACAGCAGTGTACACATGTCCAGACAGCATGTGACAGGGATAACGATCACTGTATGTGGACACAGCCCTGCCTGCCCTGTATTCAGACAATTGCAGCCTGGATTCAACACCAATGCCGGCCTAACTAGTGCTGCACCATTGTGCAGGCCATGTACCTGCTGGCTGACAGATCCTGGCTGTACATGGCTGCATGTGGCATGCACAGGTGCTGCGGCCGGTGGTGTTATGCTCAGCAACATACAAACAGGTGAACCACCATCTGTGTAGATGGAGGATCCACGTGACACGGTGACACACACCTGGGATAATGGGCTGAGGTAGTCGTGTCATTTCAGTGTGTAATGTAAGTCACTCACTGTAGTACTTCTGTACACCATGCCAAGGTTGGCCCCTAACCTCACAGATACCCTCATCACACCTAACAGGTGCACATGTGGATGGACAGTGCGTACCAATGGACAATGGGATATCGAGCACATGCTGTAGGGAGTCAGAACAGTTCCAACGCAAGATTGAGCACCACAATAAGGAAGGTGAGGGCGATCCAGTGTCCTGCATCACACGGCATCCAGGCTTCCATGGAGTCTGCAAAGATCGCTGGGTGCTTGAGGTTGCCTGCTATCAATTCAGACAGCAGTATCCACAGGATGAGGACAACATACAATTCCAGCACAAGTAAGTGAAACGTGTTTATTGTGACAGGAAAAGGTGTGCATCTTAGAGACATGCAGTTGACACAGTAAATGTGTACACAAAGTAACATCACACATGATTTGTACTGTGCTGTGCACAGCCCATGACTGGCGGCACAAACTGTAACATATGATGTTGTTGTGTGACATAACGTCACTGGCACCTACGACACAGATGAACACAACTGCAGAAACATGAAGGTGACTGTTGGACCACACATAACAGGTGCAGCATGCTGTATAGTGTCCAGTCATAATACATGACCACAGTGGTAAGTGTGTCAGTTGCATCCCGTGGTGGCATGCTGATGGGGTGTATAGTTGGATACATCCCCATGGCACATGTAGATGTAGTGTGTGGACACAGCAAGTGTGGGTCACCTGTGTAATAATTGTACCATGATGTCATGACACCACAACAGGAAGACACGCAGACAGCACACATGCAATGTACAAGTGTCAGCTGGGAATGCACATGACAGAGGTCTGCACCAATCCAACCTGGTGGTGAGGCAAGATGTGTACTGTGAGGGAAACTGAGCTGGCCAGTGTGCGTCAGTAGCACACATGACAGTGGCAATGACCGTGTGATGTGGCAGGATGGGAGATGGTTGACTCACACAAGACATGCATGTGCAAGTGCCCAACAGTCAGCATATCGTCCCCCTGGAGGCCCCCCCTCCCGGTGCACCATATGTCAGTTGCACTGTTATCATGATGGGCCTGAGCACCCAGCAGTACAAAGGCTGCCACCCTATGCATTCCAGTGACTGGTGCCAACACAGTGTCACAGTCCAACAAGGCACAGTATGTCACAGTACAGAGGACTGTGTCACACTGTCACAACAAGATGAGCACCACGCAATGCTATGTGTAACACATAATGGTCTACAGATGCAGCCTGCACATCAGCACCGGTTGATACCTACCATGACACCACTGTTGGGCAGAATGGGACCACTGGCACCATCACATACAATATGATACCTGAATCACATCATGTCACACATACAGTGTTCAACGGGCATGCTGTCAGCAGTGGTGGTTCCAGGATCATGCAATGGGTGTCCTATGCAGTCATGTACCTATATACAGACACTATCAGATGTACAACCCACTGTGTCCAATACCCATGTAGATACACACCACTTCCAGGAAGTACAGACATAGACACTCCACAGAATGAGCCAAGTAATACAATGTGAGCATTCAGTACAATAGGGTGACGGTATTCCATACAGCAGATTGTAGTGACAAAAACATACCACAATATACTAGGCTGGGGTGCCGACGTGGTGTGCAGCCATGAGTTGCATGTAATGGAACACATCCTGCCTCCCCCATATAGTCTGAACGTGTCCCTCTCACCACAACATGTGATAGACAATGCAACTGTCCTCCATAGCCTAGAATATGAACAATAGTAGAATCAGGAAAGCACACATCAGCAACATTGTACACTGCAGATGCAACAACGTAACCTACAATGGGGGCTTAGCTGCACCCATTGCCCACCACTGGACCCTCTACTGGCTGTCACTGTTCCCTACACAGTCCAGCAGGGAAGGTTACAGAATGTAACATCCATGTCCAAGGTATCGGGTAAGCAATGTGTGGGTCAGTATACAGTGTGGTGACAGGTAAGGGTGGGCACACAAGCTGACAACTACAGTCTGGTTACCATGGCTATCAGGACAGTGTCTTACATGGGGCAGGTGTTCACCATGCCAATGTTCTAATGTGACACAGTGTATGGTAGCCATCCATCCTGTTCCATATGCGGATGAGCACACGCAGCCATGTGGTGGTTGACATGTGGCCTGGGAAACGGGACTGATGTGATGCCCAGCATGTACACAACATGTTATGTGGCGGTGTGAGTGAGACCCATCACTGTGCCCATTCTGAAACCATGATATGATGCTGTGCTATTGTCAATACAGCCCCCACAGTGGTAACAACAATACATGTGGCCATGTCATAGGGAAAGCCACGTGTGCATGTCAGGTGCACTGCACATCAGTGATGTTGGTGACCAGTACCTATGCAACATACAGGGTACAGTCAACAATGAAGCCAGGGATCGGGTGTGTTATATGCCATGTAACGTCCTAGAGACAGGGTTCAAGCCATCATGATGCCCCCACAAACGTATTAGTGGCACATGTGTCAGTGTAGACATACTGTATCGTTGACTGTTGTCCATCATCTGCACTGTAGAGTGTGCACTGTGTGAGGCTGGTGAGATGAAGGAGGGGTCTGAGGCAGTTCAGCCATGGGAATGGGGCATTGTGTGACTTGGTCATGTTAGGGGACACAGTGCGTGACACCACGTCCACGATGCCAGGAAGGTATCCATGTGCACATTGCAGGATAGCCAGCTAGACATGCAGCAGTCATCAGCATGTCAATGTCCTGAGATACCACTTGTACAATGTAGTGCACTCATGTGTTGCATTTGTCTTTTGCAGATGATACCGTTACATCTCATACCGACAGTTGGTGCGATGGTGTTATGGATGGTTAGGCCACCACAACCGTGTCCCACTACCATCTTGTGCTGTGCATGAAATCCGTTCAACATTTCCAGATGACAACATGTACCGAGGGTTCCAATTCACCTAGCTCAGTTACTGTTCAACCTGTATTTGTCCGGATGTTGAAGCGACTGACAAAACCAGCCATAGCTTCTGCTTTGATGGGGTCGTCCAACAGTGCACAGAGGGGTCCTGGAAGTGAAGCTCTGATGGCTGCAGTGGATCCATCAACATCACATAGTCCATCCTTGTAGGAGACAAGTAGATGTCATTTCAGGGTCCGGACAAATTCTGTGGGGGAATGGATACATAGGATTAGACATGAGGACCGTGTTGTTGGACACATACTGCAAACAATAAAAGGAGCTCATATTGTGTGCAATGCTCTGTATGCCACTTGCTGTGTTTTTTCAGAATGCAATGTGATATGTCTACTGTTACAGAACTGTCTGTAGGCCTTGCAGGGTTTGTTGTACACATCAGTAGCTCATCAGAACTGAGTGACCCTGACGGTGCCGAAAACAGTGTGCAATCAGATGTACGGGATGGGGAGAACAGCACAGTGCTGTGCATGTTACACATGGTACGTGTGCCCAATGATGCACATAAGTGGTCTATCCCATTGTGGCACACCTGACCAAAGAAGCATGCTGTGCACACCTTGACTGGACAGTCGTTGAGTAACAGGTATCGGGTCACGTGGTTGTGTCCTGTTGAGGGGAGGGTCACCATCTGGTAGTAACGTGTTTGCACCCTGTGCAGCAGGACCAGCCAAACCATGTCATTGGCACACAATGACAGACGCTCACCAAGAACAGGTGACATACATATGTGGAACACAGTCGTGACATGTTGACACACATGCAAGACATGCGTACATGATGCCATGTTACACAGTACAGAAACTTCCACACACACAAGTTGACCCGTATGCCCACCATAGACAGTGTGGTGTGCTGTTACTGTGCAGTGCAGCAGCACGTGAGTAACACACGTGTGTCTCCCCACATGTGAGTGTTGTGCCAACGGGTCACTATCGGACACTGTGCAAGCTGTCTGTGCAGAGTTCAGCCCTGCATGTTGATCTCATCATGTTTGTGCGGCTCAGTGTGGTATGTACTGTTCCACACTACATGATGTGGTGTCGTGCACACACCTTCAATCCTGCTGCTGAAGGACTGATTGCATAGGACTATGTGCAGGTGTATCTGCTTGTGTCAATGACATTGTGTGTGCACTAATGTCCCCAGGTGATGTAGGTGCTTCAAAACAGGCATGTTCATGTGATGTTGACAGTGCAAACCCAGATCATTACAGGATGCTGTCAATTGCCACTGTGTGTAGCAGGACAGGTCGACATATGATGTGGGATATGACAATGTTGATGCTACACTGCAGTACATCTGTGGTAGTGTCACCAGTGCCACACCTGAGGTGTCATGCAATAGTAACCTGTGCCCATCGCCATACAGCTGCATCACCATGGTACAGCTGCGTGCACAGATTGGGATGCACAGTATCGATTACTACACGTCCTGTGGAGCATTCCGGATGGTGTGTGCTGTCAGACCATGTACTGTACACATGTGTGACAGTTATATGACAGCAGCCACTGTACATGTGTCACAAAGGATACACACAACCGCAGTGAAGGCATGAAGGACCCATCGCCATGACACTCAGCAGGGCTGTAGTGGTGCAGTGTAGCCCTGCTACTTGTCACAACTATGTGCATCCAACACCAACCTGCTGTCCCTGAGTGGTACCCTGATGACACAGTGGTGCAAGTGCCAATGTCACATACCCATCCTCTATGTGTCTACGGCATGTGAATGCTGTCATGTCACAGCATTGCAATGCCCATGTCACACAGTTGGGAGGCCATACATGTCTGTGTGGATCCCCGTACACATCACCCAACCCAGACCCTTGTATGGTCAGTGGTGCTATGCAAACCCCCTCCGTATTGTACAGAGGATCCATGACGTACAGGTCTCAGCAGACCATGTCACAGACATACTACACAAATGTCCAGCAGCCCGCTAATCATGTAACATACAATGTACACATGTACCGATCACTGATGCCGTGACTGTCATGTCAAGAGGCAAGGCCACAAGTGCACCCTGTGAACATGAAGTAAGCTTAACCATATGTACCCTCCCCACCCCATATGCACAGACTGGGCAGTCATGTGTATTATTGCCAGCCCAGCCTGGTGGTGCTGAGGGTTGAGGTGCTGGATGTCACACCTCACTCCACGCCGGTGACCCGGCTTTGGGAATGAGCCTGGGTCATCGGGGGTCTGCAGTGGAGGACTAGGATTGAGCGTCCGACGACAGCTCTCCTAGTCCTGGGGAAATGGGGAGGGTGCACGCTGCGCTCTAGTGGTCCCTGGGGACGCCCAGAGGTACTGCAGAAGGGCGGGTGCCAAATTGAGGAGGGGGGAGCATGGCAGACGTCTGCATGCCAGTGCGCTGACGTCATTGCATGTCTGTGCTCACATGGGGGAATAGAATAGGGGAAAATGGCAGCACTAGTCCGCGGCAGCTTGATGGCTGCAAGCTTCACAGGCCAACGATGCCTGGATAGCGTGTGCCGGTACTGGATCTTTGCCGGGCGTGGAGGTGTTGGGGGGAGCCTCCTTCGATGGTGTAGTTGCCTCTGCCAGCTGGGCATGGCAGCTTCGGGGTTGGCGGTGGAGAAGCGGTGGCTGGATATGAGCAGGACAGTGGCTGCAGGTAAAGAAACCATTACATGCTAAAAAAAAATGTGTATTATTGCCATGATGGGAAACACACATCATGCAACACTTACCATATGTTGGCTTGAGCATATCCTTCCTTATGGAGTGGCCTCCCTTCTTCGATTTTGGGAATCTAATTGAATAACGTTTCCTTCCATCCATCGTGACAGCTTGCATGCAGTCACTGTTTTCATTATAGTGCATTGCAGCTAGCAACAACCTGCAAATGGAATGTGAGAGACATCTGTTCAATTGATATTTGACTGCACCCAATACCCATGACACCACTGACTACATGACATGGTAGTAAATGCACAATGGTGAACTGTGAAGCCAGCACCCCACTGAACTATTGATTGTACACATGTACCCAGGTCGCACAGAGGGACTAGGACCCTGTTGCCCTGCATGCCATCCTGTGGACACCTGTTGCTGAAAATCTATGCCTGACACCAACGGTAGGTACAATACATGCTGTCACTGTGGTGGGTGACACTGAACCTATAGTGATATCGCACAACAGGACTGGTTGACAGCAAAGCATGAAAACCTGGCACCACATTCACTATCAGTAGCCTACCATGCCTCTACTGGGTAACAGGGGTGTGTCATTTTACAGCAGACCCCACAGGTTTACATGGGTATCACACTCCCACTACAGTGACATGGATAGTGGGGATGCCATTTCACACATGTGCCGAACAGTGCAGCTCCAGCATGTGCTGTCAGACATCATAGGTGTATGCCCTGTCGATGGCACATCGTCTCCCACAGAGACTGCACACCAGGACTGGGGATGCTATGATCGGCCAGTGGGCCTCACAACACAGTACCACATGTATGCCAGGGGACACTGTCCTGTGTACTGCATTGCCTATGATATCTGCTGGGTACTATGGTGATGCATCGGCACTGATGGTGTTCATGATGCATGCTAATTACAACATGCATGCCCACACAGGCAACAGAATGGTTGATGGGTGCTGTACACCACCAAACAAACCATTTAGCAATCCAGATCTGAACATTGGCCAGCTAACTCCCAAGTACCCCACATATGGTGTCTCTCACTATGTGAACAATGCATCCATGTGGAGTACACCATCACCTTTGTGTTGCTAGGCCTTGCCAGATATCCACCCACCCCCACCATGTTGGGTACGTGTGTATCACACACAGTGTAGCCCTGGGACACATTTCCCCCTAACAATGTCAATCTCAGTCTCACGATTTTCAGTATGGTGTTTTACCTGGGCATATTCAGCTGCTGCCAACAGGTGTTGCAGTTACACACCCTGTGGTTGAGTAGATGAACATGGTCACCACAGACATGGTTGGTACATTGCCGATGCAGAACTAACATGTTCCCAATGGATCACTGACACTTACAATACTGCATGGAAATTGTACCACCCATCAACTATCTCATTGCAGACACACAATGTGGACACCAGGGCATTACAACAATCAGGGGGGCCTGTGGCCATGTGCAGGGTGCAATGTATAACTGTTTCCAGTACACTGTGTGTATGCACCACAGCAGTCAACATGTTCCACGATGACTGTGTGCTTACCAGCATCACACAACAGTCATGACGGGATGTCGTCGATGTCCCCTTATGTGTGATATCAGTGTACCTGGCACACACTAACACAGTGAAGTGTGTAGCGCGCTCACATGTGCCCAACACCTGACTGACTGCATGGCTGCATGTTGATGACTATGCTTACCATGTACGCATCCCCATGTTAGAGAAGCAGGTGTGCTTTGGGGCATAGTGTAGTATGAGGCTGTGGAATGCTTCAAGGGATGATGTCTGATGCAGACTAGACATTCTCATTATATCCTTGAGTAACACTTTGGAGTTCAGGATTCCTTCCAGTTTCACTGATGCTTTACTATCTGTAATGGGAAGGCAGACTTGTCACAGCAGTTATCTCAACCATCCCAATATACTGTAGGACGTGTGTTCACAACATTAGATCCACAGGCATGACACGTGTGCCACAACTGATACACACCGTGACCCATTGTACACCAGACAACTGTGGCATATGCATCCGGACTGTGTGTATGGTTGTGCATGTGACTGCGGCCATGTGATATCCCCTGACATGTTGTTGATAGTGCCGTCGGCTTGCAGTGATGGTCAGTATGTAGTCAGAGTGCCAACGGTTGTACAGACCCCTCACTAGAGCAGGCACAACAGTCACCGAGTGCATTCCTGGCAGCATGCTGTGGCTGCCAAAGATCACGTTGCTAGCTGTAGCCCACCTTGGCCATTCCACCAGCCACATACCCATATCATACCTGTCCTGCTGTGATTTACACACACACACACACACACACACACACACACACACACACACTATTAATGTCATGCATCCTTCCCTCTGTGAGCCATCCACACCACACGTGGGCTGTACACAAGTCCTCAGTCATGTTAACTGCTATGTACACCAGACATGTGCCACATGACCAGGAATACTGCTCGTGCATGTGACACATGTATGGACATGGACCATATGTGAGTTTGGTAATGGCATGGCAGTGTGGACAGTGTCACCATGCATGTTGCCATAGGCACATTCCTCACACAATGTGATGTCCATGGACACCATCACCATGTCCAAAATGCTCCCGGCCTGTAGGTGTGGGCATTGCAGGTCAGGTGTGCTGGTGTTGTTGGTATGGCAGCACACACATGTGCCCTCCAATATGTAACCACATCGCAATCCATGGTGACCAACCATCGGTCAGGGCACCGACTGCAACACATGTTGGGGACACATGTCACCACACTCAGTCCACCCTGCTAACACTCACAGTGTCCAGTGTTCAGTGCCAGGTTATGTTATACACACACAACCATCATGTGACCCACCCAGTCAACTCCACTCATTCATCAATGACCAGATTGATCAGGTCCCTGATGTGATGCATGGCTGGTGTGACAGGGATTGTCCACAAGACCACACCATTGACTGATGTCATGCTGCACAACACTGTGGTGGCCCTGCCAGGCAACTTACTGTGTGGTAGCCACTTCGTATGCCTGTCTTGTCCGTGGAGGGGACCATGAGCCCATTGTTGGTAACGTGGAATGGGAAGGTTGACATGAGCATTGTTGATATGGTGCATCACCGACTGCCATTTGGCAACAATCAGTTCACATTCCCTTGCTCGGTCGACACTGCAGACCAGTAGAGGTGATTTATGATAGATTGCTTTCAAAGGGACATGTTGGAGCAGTCCTTCTGTGCTGATGCAGAGTCAATCTTCTTCATCACACCTGCAGAAGGGCAGAGTGGGGTTGGCAGTGTTTACTAAGAGCAACATGTTGACATGATGTGACTATACAGCCTACAACGTCTGACATTGGTGGCATGGAAGGGACCGTGTGGTACTTTGGCTCTATGCCAGATGCTGAAGTAATAGGATGTGTCGCTCATGTGTTCATGTATCCATTTCTGGTTCTGATGATGGCGGTCTGTTATCATCACATCAATGTGTAGTTCGTTCTCTTCCCTTAGGTGTGACACCACCCTTCTGAGACCCTCGTGCTCACATCATGCGCTATTCGTCACTTCATTACTCTGCACAACACATTGTACATGTCAAATGGTGTTGCTGGTGTCAGGACATTATCTGCTGGACATACTAGTGATTGTTA
Source organism: Neoceratodus forsteri (assembly GCA_016271365.2). NCBI lineage: Eukaryota > Metazoa > Chordata > Ceratodontiformes > Ceratodontidae > Neoceratodus > Neoceratodus forsteri. The sequence continues at coordinate 1,029,001,702 of CM028134.1, forward strand.
CATAGTGGTGGTCTGTGCTGCAGTTGGTGCATGTGTGATGTGAGGTGCCCACAGGACCTGGAGGGTGTACCAACTTGCTATGTGATGTTGACATGGCAATGCCGTACATGACATGGGACATCCACCCTGTTCCCTGGCGTTACGCTGTTGCATGGTCCCATACGTGGCTCGTAGGCATACATGCCTATGGCACACAAATATAGACTGCATACATATACCCCACATGTGGTGCGTATCATAGCACAGGGATATCAACATTACTATATGTTGGTATGTGCACACATTGCTTGTGGTGCACAGATAGGGCAGGCTAACAATGCATACCTGTTGCGTGACAACTATGACACGTGGGTACAGATCCTGCGGGCTGATGGGGATGACATGTTGTTACTGCACATCAATGACACCTGTGGTGACACATCCCGTACATGTCAACCAGACAGACACAGAGTGTGGCTGCATTCAGGGCACTGTAGCGCAGTATGTGAGATGGCAGTCTGTTCACACATGTTGGCTGTGCACCAGGGATGCACTGCAGATCATGGGATCCCATTCAGGTGGTACGTGTGTGTGATGCATGTGGCACATCATGTTGCCATGTCAAATGACTGCATTGGATACACCCTTATCTGCCTGTATGTTGCAGGTCATGGGATATCATGATCCCAGTGCTATGACGGACTGACCATCATTGTACTGCCACTGTGACAACAGGTACTGTTGTGATGCCAGACATGCAAGTGAGTCGCTGAGGCCATCCCTAGTGCTGTGGGTACATGTGTGTCCTGCCGTTAATCCATGGGATACATTGCAACATCATCATGGAAGAGTGTGGACATGGACTGACATCAGCACTGGGCTTGTGAGGTTCCCCTCCAGTGTCCTGACTGCCCAGCACAGCACAGCACATCTAGTTGTTCACTGTTCAACCTCTGATTGTGCGACACCTACACAGCTGCTACCTTGACATGTCATCTGACTGAACATACCTGAACGACCTGAATATCCAGAACCTTCCTGATTCTCTGCTCTATGACTGTGAATGCACCATACTTTGCATTGTGGCCGGGGCTATCTGATCGGCCATCTCCTGCCAGTTCCAGGCCTCCTTCCATGTCCCTGAGTGCTGTGATCATCTCCTGTTGTTGGCTCTTCCAGACTGTGTACACGGTGGGCTCAAAGTACATCCTTTGATGTTTGAAATATGTGCCAATGGCAATCGTGGGCACATTGAGGAAGTTGAATAACCTGATGATCTTACTTGGCATTTGCCCAGAAAATAGGATGGCTGCAGAGAACAAGCTTCCAGCAGGCATTTGTTGGATGTATGGCTGGCTGGACCAGTGTGTGTCCTGTCCACAGTCTGCACGCTGCTGGCTCACTGTGATTGCAGTTCCACAGTTGTATGATATGCGTCCTACTGTTGGTGATAGGCACACACGACACATTGTGAACAGTTTCAGGAGTTGGGTCTCGTACACCACCAACTACTTTGGCTCATCATATGTCAGCAATGTCTCATCTGTGCCATGTTCATTACTGCTGCAGAGGAAAGGAAACATGGTCAGAGTACATGAACATGTGCAGCAATGTGGATTGTACCATGCAGACTCCATTGGGTGCCCGTGGCATGCAGCTATCCACCACCGACTATCCCTACAAACTAGGTCCATTGTGATTTCACACACTCAGAGGTGAATGGCAGGTTGATGGCGTACTGCATAGGCATCACATGTGCTGTGATGGGTACCAGCAACACTGCTGGTCTGCTCCCATGTGTCTTGGGCTGCACATAATCTACTTCTTGACCTAGGTGATATTGTCAGCATGTGCTGGCTTGACTCATAGGTATGGTTGTTGTGCGGTCAATGGGCATGTTCCTGGCCAATATGATCCCTGTTGAGTAGCTTGTTCTGTATGTCTGTGTCCCATAGCATCACTATTTGACATTCCCATGTCACTCCTACTGTACCTCTGATGTGGAACCTTTGCAAGGGAGTCCCTGACTCACAGGTGTACAGTCCAGACACGGATGTGCATAACGTTGTACTACAACACAATAATCCGGTGCACGACATACTCCAAATGTACAGCATGGACACAGCAGTCCAACTGTCCAATGCAGTGTTCTATCGGGAGTGGGCAACTAGCAGCCAACACACAAGCCGCCTCCTGTGACACAGATGTTGCCTGTCATGGCACACAGATATGTCATATACAGAGCTGAAGGCCTATGTTGTACAGCATGTCACACATGTAGCACCACCTGATCACAACATTATCCACATGATGTTTCCAACATGCACACTACATGGTTCGGTTATGCTGAGACCACCAGTGTTGGACGATGTCATGTGCCGCCTTTGTACACGGCCATGCTCTGCATGCCTGCAGCCTGTTGTATGCAAACACTGGGCAGGATGGTACTGCATTGTGATTCATGTACTTCCAGTGGTGCTGCACTCACCAATGGGCAGGGCAGGGTGCATATTGATTGTGCAGCATGGGCAATGGCATCTGTAGATGGCAACGTGAGCTGTGGTTGACAGACACAGTGCACCCACAGGTACACTGTCATCCTAGGTCCTCCCTACTATGGCACTGCTCACGTGGTCTGTGTGTCTGCATACCACAGTGGCAGTGGGTCTCATGGGTGCCTTGCTGCAGTGTACGGCTATGGAGACCTGTAATGGGATGTGTCTGACATGGTTCACTTTGCACATTTGGATATCTTCATCCCACACCATGGCTACACCAGCACACAACCTGGCACGGACAGGTGATATCACCTATGGTGTGCAATGACATCACTGCATGACATACAGATGCCTGCTCTGGCTGCACCCTAACACAGGGCATAGAAACATAGAGGTTATTTATTAATAATTTATTTATTTTATTTAGCTTTTGTTTACCGGGTAAGTACACTAGACAAGTAGTATGCCTATTTTCAGGAACGACCCGGGAGAGCACAAAACATACAGTATACATACATGGCAACATTGGAGAAACAGCATGATACAGTAAAAAACAGCTATAACACTTGTATAAAGGCAGAGATACTGCCACACATTGTACAGATTGTTACAGGACATAGATAGACATTAGAGAATTGCTAAGTACATATTTCATAGACCATCATAGACCTAGAATAGACAATAGTGAACTGCTGGGTTTACATTACAAAGGCTAAGAGCAGACACATCTTGACATTTGTTTTAAGTGGGACCATAGGGAGGTGCGAAAGGTCCCAAGGGAAGGGGCCGAGTGTACATGGTCCGGAATAGAGTTCCAGAGCCTTGGCCCAAATGCGGCATAGTCACATCCCATAAGGGTCCAAGTAGGGGGGACTTTAAGCAGCTCGGAGGTCTGTGACCTGAGCTGGTAGGGGATGACATCCAGTTTAGGGAGGAGAGGCGCCAGTCCCGACGGGATGCCCGTAGCAAGCACTTTCCTGGTGAAGATTCCTGTACCAAGGGTCAGGGATTCCGCGAGGGGGGAGCCAGTTGAGTTTGTCATAGAGCTTACAGCGGTGGGTGAGTTTGGGAGCAGCTAGTGCAAACCGACAGATGTCATTATATGCCGTGTTCCACCGATTAAGATGAATTTGGGGTGACCTGGCAAATAGGTGGTATCCATAACTAAGGGAGGGGAGAAGCACTCCCCTCGCAAGTGCCAGTCTCACTCCCGGAGTCAGGCTGTATTTGGCCCTGTAGGCCAGGCCAAGCTTACACCTTGTAGCTCTGCAGATGTTTAGAATATGGCTTCCCATGTCAAGTTGTGGGTCGAGAGTGACCCCAAGGTATTTGATTGAGCTCACTGTTGGCAACAGGAGGCCACCATCACAAGTTATTTTGAGTATAGCTGATGAGGCTTTTATCTTGGCCGTGGAACCAAAGAGCATGGCGTGAGTTTTGTTTGGATTCAACACCAGTCTATGGTTGGTAATATGGGCCGAGACTCTGCTGAAGTCTTCGGATAGGCACTGGTTAAGGTCAGCAGCATCGCGAGCATGGGCCACTAGCACAAGGTCATCTGCGTAAAGCGTGACTTGGCAATGAGAGGTCATCAGTGGGAGTTGGTTAATAAAAAGTGAGAATAGGAGAAGTCCAAGTACTGATCCCTGGGGAACCCCCATGGTCACTGCACTGACTGAGGTTGACAGCAGATAAGGACTGCAAGGCCCATCCAGTCTGCCCATTTCTTTTTCTACCTTATAAATGTGCCATTGGCCTTTGCTCTGTCAGTGGCCTATCTATTCATACTCATCTGTATTGCTCCCTTATGCCTATCCCATGCCTGTTTGAAGCCCTGCACTGTATTCATAGCCACCACTTCCTGAGGTAGGCTATTCCATGGATCCACCACTCTTTCTGTGAAAAAGAATTTCCTCACATTACCCCTTAATTGGCCTCCCTCTAATCTCATGCTGTGTCCTCTTGTCCTGCTATTTTTTCTTATATTTAAACATGTTAGACTCTTTCACCTTGTTAATGCCCTTAAGGTGTTTGAATGTTTGATCATATCACCTCTCTCCTTTGCTCAGGGTATACATATTGAGTCTGCTAATCTGTCCTCATATGTCTTCTGATGCAGTCCCTGCACTATTTTGGTTGCTCTTTCTGACTGCCTCAATTTGGTTAATGTCCTTGTGAAGTTGTGGCCTCCAGTACTGCACTCAGTACTCCAGATGGGGCCTAACCAGTGTCTTGTAAAGAGGGATTATTACCTCCCTCTTACGACTTGTGATACCCCTACTAATACACCCTAACATCCCTCTAGCCTTACCTACTGCTTTAGAGGTCTGCTTGGATGATTTCAGATCATCAGTGATGATGCCCAAGTCTCTTTCTTCCTTTGTGACTGCCAGCAACTCCCCTCCCAGCCTATAGGTGGCTTCAGGGGTTTTCTTCCCTATGTGCATGATTTTGCACTTCTTTGCATTACATCCCAGTTGCCACTCTTCTGACCATTTTGCTAGTTTATCCAGATCTCGTCTCATTCTGCCCACCCATCTGGATCTATTCTGTTGCAGATGTTGGTGTCATCTGCAAACAGACAAGCCTTACCCTCTAGCCCATCTGCAATGTCACTAATGAAGATATTGAAAACGACTGGCCCCAGGACTGATCCCTGAGGTACCCCACTTGTGACTTGCATCTCTTCTGACTGTATACCATTTACCACCACTCTCTGTTTTCTGCCCGCCAACCAGTTTGCCACCCAGTTGACCAACTTCTGACCCACCCCGAGCCTACCCAGCTTATTTATCAATCTTCTATGTGGAACAGTGTCGAAAGCGTTGCTGAAGTCAAGGTAGGTGACATCAACTGCTCCCCCTTGGTCCACCACTCTGGTTACCCAGTCAAAGAAATCTATGAGATTAGTTTGACAGGACCTTCCTTCTGTAAACCCATGCTGTCTTGGATCCTGGGCTCCTATGGATTCCAGGTGTTGCACTATCCTTTCCTTAAGGAGTGCCTCCATAATCTTGCCCACTACTGAGGTAAGACTGACTGGTCTGTAGTTCCTGCCTCCCTCCTCTACCACTCTTGTGGAGCGGGATCACATGAGCCCTTCTCCAGTCTTCTGGGACCTCCTGTGCTCAGAGACTCACTAAACAGTTCTGCTAATGGCTCTGCTAGTTCCGCCTTAGCTCCTTAGTACCCTGGGATGTATGCCATCAGGTCCCATTGCCTTGTCCACCCTGAGCTTAGCAAGCTCTTGTAGGACCTTTCTTTTGTGAAGGGAGTAGTGCTCACCTCCCCCCCGTGTCCATGGTGCTGAGCTGTGGGCCCTGCCCTACCTTCTCTTCAGTAAATACTGAGCGAAAATATCTATTTAGGATAGATGCTTTTACAGGGTCCTTCTCCTCACATGCCCCCTTTTTTCCTTTGAGCTTAGCAATACCCCCTCTGGACTTTCTCCTTTCACTAATGTATCTATAGAAAGTCTTGTCACCTTCTTTTACTGTTCATGCTAGTGTTTCCTCAGTTTGGGACTTTGCCTGCCTTACTGCCTTCCCTGCTTCCCTTAGGGCAGTCTGGTATGCCTCCCTATCTTCATCCCGCTGTGTTTCCTTATATTTCCTGAAGGCCAGCCTTTTGGCTCTGACCTTTCTGCTACTGTATTTGAGAACCAAAGTGGTTTCCTTCTTCTATTGCACTTCCTTTTCTGTCTAACACAATGGATGTTACTTCAAGTATTGCATCCTTAATGCTTGCCCACTTTGCCTTTACCCCTCACCTGTGTTTCTTTTTTGCCAGGGCTAGCTTAACTCTGTTGGCCATCTTATCAAAGTCAGCTCCTCTGAAGTCCCATATTTTTGCCTTGGAATGGGATGATTTAGATGTAGGGCCAAATTGAACCATACCATGTGATGGTCACTGGCCCCCAGGTGACCTTCTACCTGAGATCTGTGATCCCTTCCTGTTAGTCAGTACTAGATCTAGGATAGCCCTGTCTCTTGTGGGTTGTTTTACCAGTTGTTTGAGGCCCTCCCCCTGCAGGGAATCCACCATGTGTCTAGTTCTGGCAGATGTTCCTGTTGGTATTGACCAATCTGTATCCAGCATGTTGAAGTCTCCCATTATCAGAACCTCCCCTTTAGCTGTCATGTTTTGTATATCTTCTAACAGTAATGTGTCTATGTCCTCCCCCTGGTCTGGAGGCCTGTAGACAACCCCAGTTCTTATGGCTATCCCATTTCCTGTTTCCAGAGTGTCCCACAGTTCTTCTGGACGGTGACACTGTTACATTGCTAGGGTCAGCGACGATGGTCACTGGTAGCGTGTCATTGTATGTGTCACCTGTCACAGTTTCACTCAGCAGGTCAGGCCCTCTACTCCCAAAGTGCCAACCTCTGAGCGCAGTCTTGTGAACAGTGTAACAGACAAAGTAACCCTCTTGTCTGTTTTTGTGAGTTTGGATCAACCTTTGGTCTCAGTTCTGGAGGGATTCAAACTGTAACCTCTTGCTAGCATACCCAATGAACAGACTCAGATATATCTGACTTTGGGGGGCCAGATACCTTTGCCTATGGGCACCTAACCAGGTATTCAGAGATGAACCCTTTAAAACTTTAATAAAGACCTCAAATTTAAAACACTTCTCTTTCCAGTTTGGTACCACCATACGAGCTATATGTCTGCTGAACCATAAATATTTCTTAGCAAAAGAAAGCAATTCAAAGACAGACCAGATTTGCTCTAAAATTAGAGTTTTTACTAAAATATATAATAATATGTCAAACATACAATAAAGAACTCTTATAACACAAGACAGACATATCTTTAAACAAAACAAGGTTTAAAACAGTGCAATTCCTGCAACTATATTTAGATTTTGTCTAGCTTTCTAAATATCTGTTTTCGGTGCTCAGATGTTTTCTTAGTCAGTGTCAGATAAAAAAGTGCATATCTATAGTGAAAGAGAACAATCTTTTCAAGCAGTATTGGCCAACCCCTTTTGGATGAAGTCATCCAGCCCCTCCTCTGGTCAAATATCTAACAAAAATATATTTTTATACAACCACAGGATGTAATTTCAAAGTATTAATTCTGCAACCTTAGCATAACTCAAGTTTCAATGACACCTCTTTTGATCTCATGCTGTACACTCTTCACACAGGTTTCATAGGGTCATTTACATCCTTACACCTCTATGTAACATCCTAGCTTCCCTTATTTTAACATCATAAACCTAGTTTATGATTTCTCTCTCTTAACAAAATTAACTTAACAGCTCTGTAATTACCTCAGAGAAACAGGATCCTTAATAAAAGTCTTCCAGTAACTGTCTGCAGTTCTCTTGGCCTACATCTGTCAGCTGAAATCTATGGGGAGATGAGAGGTCATTCCTAGAGCATTTGAATTTTCAGCAGAGACATTAATACATTTTATATTAAAAAAAATATATAATGTGCCGGCTCCATGCCACTGAGCGAAGGGCTTCGCTCGGCACACTGGTGACCTGAGTTTGCACCCCGAGCCCAGGTACCAGGAGCAGAGACCGGCAAGGGAGGGTTTCTATAAGCGTCCATTGGATGCTTCCCTTCCTGGGGGGTGGGATTTGCCTGGGGACCTGTGGGTGGATTGGTGGCAAACCTGGGGACGTGCTGCCTCGACACGCCCACGGCACGCCCCCGCCCCAGAAATACCCTGCGCGCTTACACGAGGCCAAGAACTGCAGTAGCCGGGGCATAGAAAAACAGAAATTACACCCAGTTCCGACCGGATGACGAGTGCCTTGGCCCCCTGCCACCCAAAGCCCCGGAGTCAGCCCAGATCCAGCCCCACAGCACCTGGGATGCAAAGCTGGCCGTAAGGCCATTCCCCTCCAGAAGAGAGGGACCCTCCCAGCATAGGGATACACCAGACTACCCAAGGTAGGCTGTAATTGGGGCTGGAAGTAGGTGGGAGGAGGTCGGAGGGAGGTAGGAAGGCATTGGTGCTCCGAAGGAGTGGCCGGTCGGGGTGTGTGGGAGGTGCATAAAAAAATATATAATACAGCACTCAAAACTGGCTGTCTACATCACATCATCCATTACAGGGATGGCTACGCGGTGTTATGATAGGCAGGGGCACATGACAGTGTTGGCAGTCCCATGTGTGTCCACAGATATATGGTCGTTGACTGCCTACACTTGCATGTGATGATGTACTACCATTGGAGTGTATGTCCATATATCACCAGACATGCAGTGTACAGCAGGCTGCAATTTCACATACACTGTTTGTTGGTAGTACAGCAACACGCATGTTGTCATTGACATTGGGTCACTTACCTGCTGCTGTGCAGTGACTGTGCCCTGTGCATCCTGCTGTGTGCACCTTTCACTGTGCTGCAGATGTGTCCTGGAACACATATCCATAACACACATCACCTGCACATGCAGTAGTCCTCTGTGTGATGGATCACCACATATGCAGCCCAGGTTGGGGATGTCCATGACCCAGTACATCACTGCTGTGCACACCTGAGGTGTGCCAAGAACATGTTCTGGCATGGTTCAACTCTGCTGGTCTCCATAGTGACACAACAGTGACAGCTGTACTGGTCCCCGACATGTACGTGTATATGGGATGCTGTATCAGGTGCATGTGTCATGTACCCAGTACATGGTCATCAGTGCAAGGGACACACAGCTTGCTGCATGCAGGTGACACATACATGACAGATCGTTCCCACTACACACCTGCCCACTGTTCCAGACACCGTAACACAGCATTGTGTTGCCTACACTGTGGTCACGGCCATCCCGACAGTCGCTCAGCTGTGCAGTCACAGTGTATGATGGTGGTGATGGGGGGGCGCTCTTTGGCTACACAGTATGTGTATGGACAACACAGACATCCTCTGTGTGACATGCTGTTGTACACATTTGTGTGGTGTTACCCCAAACATCGTGCTCCAATGTCACGTGGTACCTGACCCTCCTGCACCAGTCATGCTATTCTTTGTTATGCTATTATGTTGCCTTCTCCCCTGATCCATGCCCTTTTTGCTACTACATCATCTACATGCTACATTTCCTATCCTCACTCCACACTACCATCATACACAGGCCCTCAACAGTATACATGGTCATGATGGCAACATGTGCCAGATTCAGGTCTTTCTACCTTTGTGTGCAGTATGTGCATTACTGATGATGGCAATCTACAGGCAGGACCCAGTGACTTGCTAGTCCTCTCTGGCATGGTGCAGAGTGCACACTGGCAGTGTCAGCATTTGTTCTGTCCATGTCAGTGCTGATAACCCATCCCACTACGATTGTCAACACACCTGTTTCCATGGTCATCGGTGGCATCACTGGGAATGTACTCTGGATCCGCTTTATCAGGGCCATTGTCGAGGCCCCTGTCACTGTCAACGCTGCTGATATCTGGACTGTCCATCACTGCTCCCTTGTCCCCAAGTATGTCCGTGAGTGTGCCACCAATCAGGTTGCAGGTGATGGCCTTGTCGTCCATGTGTTTCTTCACCTGGACACCTGGATGGTACAAGTGTAGCAGTATGTGTTAAACGACCTACTGACAACATGGCACTGTAGAACATGAATGAAAGGCTGTACACTACTGCTGAACCACTCTGTACATCCCCTTCCGGAGGGGTATGGGTCATCATGTCTGTTGTGTCACATGTCATTTGTGTGCAACAGGTCTGTACACTATATATATACACTGCAGCTCTGGACCGGTTCGTACACATGGTGTTACAGAGGCTATTATGCATTCCCATATGTTGCATGGGTCACTGTGTCATTCTATATACACTATTGTCCATTACCGTGTTTCTCACCTGCACAGACTGTATACAGTGCCCATCATTGGGGAGGCACATGGACACTGGCCACAGGCAATACCCATACTGTGGCTGCGACTGCAACATGTACCTAGTGGTAAGGTGACTCATGCACAGGTCATACACACAATGTGTGCTTGCATGTTGAATGTTACTGTTGGTTGTATATGTGCACTACATGGTGACAGTGTGTGTAGTGCATCGGGGTGGTGTGTTGGGAACATTACTGTACATGTTCATACCTGCAAGGTGGCTGTCCATGGCCACCATGTGACCATGTAGGTTGGCCACTCCTGCCCGAGGGGTTGTTGCCATGTCAGTGTGTACATTGTATAGGCCAGCCATGCATTCCTGTACATTGTGTATGTTGTTGTGCATGCAACACTATCAGCTGTGCTTAGCGGTAATCCTATGGGAAGGGCCTGTTTCCAGCACACATGTGTACTGTAGGTTGGGGACACATGGCACACCTGTTGCTATGCTTTGGCATAGTATTGACAGACATCAGAGTGGTGTGTCCATTGCATCAGTGGTGTACTGCCAACAAGTGGTCCTTACCAATGCTGGTATTACATTGTGCGCTTTGAATGTGCTGTTCAACAGGGATGGCATGGCTGCTGTGTGGCTCCCACATGTCATTCCCAGCATGCTGTGACACACCTATGCACAATTGCTGTTGCTGTGCACTGGAACACCACGTGGAACTGTGGGTTATGACTCCTGCAGCTCTATGTGACCGTGGATCATTTCCTATGGTGAGCATTATGCTCACAGTCCCGGGGGTTGACAGGTGTGTTTACATGTTGGTAATGGTTGGGACAGCAGGATGCAATCATGCACAACAGATGCACCATCTCGCCATGTCCAACATGCTGCTACTCACACCTTTCACCGTCACAGTAGCAATACCTGGTGTACGTGACATTACACATGCAAGGCCAGTGGTGGACTGAGGGTGACCAAGTGTGTGGTACAGTTGCCCTGTGCTGCACGTGTGTGTTTGATGTTTCAGGGTGTGGGACCAGTGCAGGGGTGCTGGTCATGGCATACCAGTGCCTCCAACAGACACATGCTGCTGTATTGCACATGGTGGTGGTAACAGGCACATGTACATGACCGATACATGCGCCATGGTCTATGTTGTGGGGTCATGCAGTGATACTGCCAGTGTGGGCATTTTATGTGTTTTCACATATGTTCTAGGGCAGGTGACTGGCAACATAGTCCTGGGTGACATACAACTGTGTTGGTTGTACCCACAGTTTACATTGTCCATTGCAACTGCAGACATATCCATCATGTGATGTTTCAGAGGGGACATGTGGATGTGTACATGCTTTGGAGACCTAGGTGACCTAGGTTACTGGGCCACACATCAGACATTGGTGTTCAGGACTGACACGTGTGTTCCCTGCGTCTGCCTCACAGGCATGGATGCCGGCCCCTTGCATGTGTACACAGACCGGGGGTTGGGGTGGGCATGTGGTGTGTTTGGTGGACTGTTTGTTGGTTTGTTGTTGTGTGTCGCAGCACTGTTCTGATGTCAGGCTGGCCATGGGGGGGCATTGTGGATCTGTGTTCAGTTGCTTGCCTACATGGCATGTGGGATATGTGTGCATGACGCACGCTGGCACGGCTCGCTGTCCATTGATATGATGCAGGTCCATGTTGCAGTCTGTGTGATGTTGTGCCATTGTAGGGTCTGCATGGTGTGTGGCTGACCCCAAGCATTGCCATGTGTGCCAGGGTGACACTGACTGTACATCGGTATCTCTCCTGTATATACAGTGCTGCAGAGACACCATTATCTGAGTGGGTGTGTTGTTACATGTGTGGCTGTTGCACTCCCCTGACATTACTACCGGATATGCCTTGTGACTGAAGTGGACTGCCTGGGCCACTTGTGTGTCGCCTCACACACTGGTGTGCAGTCTGGCAGTGTACTGTGCAACACATGACTGCTCAGCAGTGAGATGTTGACAGGTCAGGACCATATGGTGGCTACTGCAGTACAGTGTTTCTGGCATGCCCACATGCATGTCTGCACACATACACATACCTGTACCTGCTCATGGGGGGATGGTATGGACAATGGTGGCTGTATGTTGTGTGGGGGAGGGCTTCCACTTAGTTGCACATGTTGGGATGGACCCCATATAGGTGCACATCATCTATGTCTCATGTAATGTTGTGTGCCACACAGCCATTGTTGACATGGATATCACACATGTATACCTCACATACTTCTCGATGATGGATTTGACAGTACACCGTGGCATGCAGTCTGAGCTACTGAGCTGTAGTGGTGAAAGGGTGTGACATGTCCACACACAACACAGTACAGTTCATGGCATGATAGCACAGGGACAGTGACGTTGTAGCCTGGGAGTGTGATGCTGTGGGTGACATACCTGGAACTTCATATGAGGTGTCTATCACACACCATTCGGCACATAACATGACAACTACAGGTGATCTGATGTGACTGCGCCAGATATGTGAATGACATGCCTTTGTGCTGGGTCCTTGTATGGACACTTGTGTACCCATCTACTCTACTGACATCTCTGTTCTGTTACCCCTGTTATTGTCCTGTACCCTCTTGCATAGTGTGTTGCAGCTTTAGCTGCATTGCAGTCAGCTACCTAATGTTGCACATGCAGTGGTGGATGCCACATTAGGTTGTCACTCTTCGTGATGGGTGTGGTGTTGCACTGCACCATCCTTTGGATGATGTGCCAGGAGCCAGTGCAGTGGGGGGATACCCTATTGCCTGGGACACACACAGGCATTTGTCATGTGGAGGGGGGCATATTGTACAGTGGGAACATATGTCTGGGTGGTGTATTTAGAACAGACTCTGTGTGCCAGGATGTCATTCATCCTCCATCAGCTCTTGTGGATGCTAGATATGTGCTACGGTGGTACTGATCTGTCCTTACCACAGAGCACATCTGTGACATGTGTGTTGCACCTGCTACGGTGCGGCGTGTT